>JASDFA010000014.1:24700000-25365000 GCA_035772735.1 Datura wrightii
GCACTGAACCCCCTACCCAGTCCCCCCCCAAACCAGAGCCTATTGTTCCTAATGGAATTGGGTCTAATCGGTACCGGGATCGAACCGTACCAGGTCAAACCTGGTTCCCTTTCCGACCACAGTGGAGGGAGATCAATCCGTGTTGGTAGAACTCTGCTCTAGAATTGGGGGAAATTCTGCAAATATACAGCTTAGAGCTGAGAGATCGAGGAGCAATTCGACTATGTTTTACATGTATTTATCAATCTGCATGCCATTTAAGGCAGAGCTAGAAGCCCGGGTACAACTTTTGTTCAAACAGTGTTGTGGCTTTAAGAAATTCATTAGATATGTGCAAATATTTAGATTTATAACTCTGTTATTATCACTTGAAGTTATCATTCTAAAATTTAGAATTCATTAAGTTGAAATCTTGATTTCGCCTTTATGAGTTGCTTTTGTTGATTGGGAATGCAAAGCCTTATGGTGTCAATCTCGTGATTGGTAAAGTTGGTGATAGAAATTACTAATTATTCTGGTTTAAGTAAAAAGAAGATTGTTATGGAGAACCATTTATTGATAGCGATTAAATTTTATGAATTCTCTGTGTCTTGATTAGTTTAAGTGTCATTTCACAACATCATGTGGTACTTGATTGCTAAAATTTTGAAGGGTGTAACAATTTCTTCAACACACGCTTTTATGTTCTGAACTTTTTTATGAACAAGCACTTGGAAATTTTTTTAAACAACAGGTGGTGGTGAGACTCGATTCCAATATTGAGATTTTGTTGTGCACAATTAGTTGGTGATAAATTTATGGATTCTTCATGAAATATTTTGGATATATATTAATTAAGTTAGTGATAAATTTTTAACACTCCAGACCTATATTACATATTTTTATTTACTTAATTATCTCTTAAAAAGTGTGTACTTTTTTATTCAGGACTAAGAGAACTGCAAAATGAGCTACGAGTTTTGAAAAAAGGTAACATGCATGGTGTTACTCCAGGAAATGGGTAGTCAATCAGCCTACAATCAGGCAAACAGTTTTCCTCTATCATATCTAGAGTATTTTGTCCTCTGAGAGATGGTCACTCTTGAGGTGACTGAGCAATCTATAAGGGCTCATTTGTGCTAGGGAGAAGGAATAAATAGTTTCGATATTAACTTTTGGATGAATTTATCTCACGTTTGGTTGGGATAAAATCTCGGGATAACTTATCTGGTGATTAGTTATCCCACATCGAGGGTGAGATAAAAATAATACTATAGTCCCGGGATAACTTCAACGTGAATATATTGACCTAGACTCGATTGTCTTTCCTCCTTATCTTTGATACCTAGTAGGCGTTTGGACATGCGATTTCATCTCGTGATTTGAAATCACGAGATGAAATTAGTGTTTGGACATGCAATTTCATCTCATGATTTGAAACATGAGATAAAATTTCAAATTCTCAAAAAACCATGATTTGGGAATTTCAAATGATGAGATGGATTTTTTAAAATATAAAATTTGACCCACAAGTTTATACTTTGTCAAAAAAAACCCCACCATTTTATATATACCAACCATTTATTAATTTCATAAGTAAAGAAAATTTGGTGTTACTCCAGGAAATGTGCACAATACGAGTTTTGAAAAGAGGTAACATGCATGGTGTTACTCCAGGAAATGGGTAGTCAATCAGCCTACAATCAGGCAAACAATTTTCCTCTATCATATCTAGAGTATTTTGTCCTCTGAGAGATGGTCACTCTTGAGGTGACTGAGCAATCTATAAGGGCTCATTTGTGCTAGGGAGAAGGAATAAATAGTTTCGATATTAACTTTTGGATGAATTTATCTCACGTTTGGTTGGGATAAAATCTCGGGATAACTTATCTGGTGATTAGTTATCCCACATCGAGGGTGAGATAAAAATAATACTATAGTCCCGGGATAACTTCAACGTGAATATATTGACCTAGACTCGATTGTCTTTCCTCCTTATCTTTGATACCTAGTAGGCGTTTGGACATGCGATTTCATCTCGTGATTTGAAATCACGAGATGAAATTAGTGTTTGGACATGCAATTTCATCTCATGATTTGAAACATGAGATAAAATTTCAAATTCTCAAAAAACCTTGATTTGGGAATTTCAAATGATGAGATGGATTTTTTAAAATACAAAATTTGACCCACAAGTTTATACTTTGTCAAAAAAAACCCCACCATTTTATATATACCAACCATTTATTAATTTCATATGTAAAGAAAATTTGGTGTTACTCCAGGAAATGTGCACAATACGAGTTTTGAAAAAAGGTAACATGCATGGTGTTACTCCAGGAAATGGGTAGTCAATCAGCCTACAATCAGGCAAACAATTTTCCTCTATCATATCTAGAGTATTTTGTCCTCTGAGAGATGGTCACTCTTGAGGTGACTGAGCAATCTATAAGGGCTCATTTGTGCTAGGGAGAAGGAATAAATAGTTTCGATATTAACTTTTGGATGAATTTATCTCACGTTTGGTTGGGATAAAATCTCGGGATAACTTATCTGGTGATTAGTTATCCCACATCGAGGGTGAGATAAAAATAATACTATAGTCCCGGGATAACTTCAACGTGAATATATTGACCTAGACTCGATTGTCTTTCCTCCTTATCTTTGATACCTAGTAGGCGTTTGGACATGCGATTTCATCTCGTGATTTGAAATCACGAGATGAAATTAGTGTTTGGACATGCAATTTCATCTCATGATTTGAAACATGAGATAAAATTTCAAATTCTCAAAAAACCATGATTTGGGAATTTCAAATGATGAGATGGATTTTTTAAAATATAAAATTTGACCCACAAGTTTATACTTTGTCAAAAAAAACCCCACCATTTTATATATACCAACCATTTATTAATTTCATATGTAAAGAAAATTTGGTGTTACTCCAGGAAATGTGCACAATACGAGTTTTGAAAAAAGGTAACATGCATGGTGTTACTCCAGGAAATGGGTAGTCAATCAGCCTACAATCAGGCAAACAATTTTCCTCTATCATATCTAGAGTATTTTGTCCTCTGAGAGATGGTCACTCTTGAGGTGACTGAGCAATCTATAAGGGCTCATTTGTGCTAGGGAGAAGGAATAAATAGTTTCGATATTAACTTTTGGATGAATTTATCTCACGTTTGGTTGGGATAAAATCTCGGGATAACTTATCTGGTGATTAGTTATCCCACATCGAGGGTGAGATAAAAATAATACTATAGTCCCGGGATAACTTCAACGTGAATATATTGACCTAGACTCGATTGTCTTTCCTCCTTATCTTTGATACCTAGTAGGCGTTTGGACATGCGATTTCATCTCGTGATTTGAAATCACGAGATGAAATTAGTGTTTGGACATGCAATTTCATCTCATGATTTGAAACATGAGATAAAATTTCAAATTCTCAAAAAACCTTGATTTGGGAATTTCAAATGATGAGATGGATTTTTTAAAATACAAAATTTGACCCACAAGTTTATACTTTGTCAAAAAAAACCCCACCATTTTATATATACCAACCATTTATTAATTTCATATGTAAAGAAAATTTGGTGTTGGTATTACTCTTACCAACCTTTGCCAACCATTTGTATCCGACATGTGGGAGGATTATATATTAAAGAGTAGTACACTACAACTCATATTCAATTTTACTTTTTATTGAACTAAAATTCAATAAATAAATGTTGTATTCTTTTTTAGAATGGCTTTGTGATAGTAGATTTATTATACTTTGTTATGAACTTTTACTTAATTATTTGGTAAGATTGTATAAGAATTGGGGAAATTTGAATAGTTTTCACAACTTATGAGGCTTTTATGTTTATGAGAAAAAAATATAATTTAAGAATTCCAAATTACATGTCCAAATAAAATTTCAATTTAATCTCATATGAATTCAAATCATGATTTCGTTTCATATAGCCAAATTAAAAAATAGAGGAGCATGGAGAAAACTACTTGTTTTTAAACAACAGGTGGTGGTGAGACTCGATTCCAATATTGAGATTTTGTTGTGCACAATTAGTTGGTGATAAATTTATGGATTCTTCATGAAATATTTTGGATATATATTAATTAAGTTAGTGATAAATTTTTAACACTCCAGACCTATATTACATATTTTTATTTACTTAATTATCTCTTAAAAAGTTTGTATTTTTTTATTCAGGACTAAGAGAACTGCAAAATGAGCTACGAGTTTTGAAAAAAGGTAACATGCATGGTGTTACTCCAGGAAATGGGTAGTCAATCAGCCTACAATCAGGCAAACAATTTTCCTCTATCATATCTAGAGTATTTTGTCCCCTGAGAGATGGTCACTCTTGAGGTGACTGAGCAATCTATAAGGGCTCATTTGTGCTAGGGAGAAGGAATAAATAGTTTCGATATTAACTTTTGGATGAATTTATCTCACGTTTGGTTGGGATAAAATCTCGGGATAACTTATCTGGTGATTAGTTATCCCACATCGAGGGTGAGATAAAAATAATACTATAGTCCCGGGATAACTTCAACGTGAATATATTGACCTAGACTCGATTGTCTTTCCTCCTTATCTTTGATACCTAGTAGGCGTTTGGACATGCGATTTCATCTCGTGATTTGAAATCACGAGATGAAATTAGTGTTTGGACATGCAATTTCATCTCATGATTTGAAACATGAGATAAAATTTCAAATTCTCAAAAAACCTTGATTTGGGAATTTCAAATGATGAGATGGATTTTTTAAAATACAAAATTTGACCCACAAGTTTATACTTTGTCAAAAAAAACCCCACCATTTTATATATACCAACCATTTATTAATTTCATATGTAAAGAAAATTTGGTGTTGGTATTATTACTCTTACCAACCTTTGCCAACCGTTTGTATCCGACATGTGGGAGGATTATATATTAAAGAGTAGTACACTACAACTCATATTCAATTTTACTTTTTATTGAACTAAAATTCAATAAATAAATGTTGTATTCTTTTTTAGAATGGCTTTGTGATAGTAGATTTATTATACTTTGTTATGAATTTTTACTTAATTATTTGGTAAGATTGTATAAGAATTGGGGAAATTTGAATAGTTTTCACAACTTATGAGGCTTTTATGTTTATGAGAAAAAAATATAATTTAAGAATTCCAAATTACATGTCCAAATAAAATTTCAATTTAATCTCATATGAATTCAAATCATGATTTCGTTTCATATAGCCAAATTAAAAAATAGAGGAGCATGGAGAAAACTACTTGTTTTTAGAATCGAAACTCAATACTAAGTGGCTCCTTATATAGGAGAAAATAGACAACAACTCTAGTAAGATATGCTCTTTAATTTCCAAATGCATCCTAAGATTGCATCACTCTTACTCATCATTCCTACCCGTTCTTTAAGGCTATAGATATATATTTTTCCTGTGGCGTTTGCCGCCTAAAAGTTGATTAGGAGATAAAGTGATGCATTGAGTTTGAATGAAGCTCTAATTATTTGTAGATTTTCTTCAGGCTTGTAAGGTAATTTTAGCTAGTCATGGTGAAATATCCAATTTTTCTTTTCCTACTTGACTAATTACCATAAGAGATTATATTAGAATAATAAATTTGATATTTGAACCTCTAATTAATCATGCTTCCTTTATAATATTACGCTTTCTTGTGCTAGAAACAGGGCTTTAGAAAGGTTGGTTAGGACCTGTGGAAGTTTTCATCATAAGAGGTCAGAAGCATCTGCTTAGAAATATTAGTAGGCACAATCCTGCTCATGGCCAGAGCCAGCAGCAGCTGCGTGGTCAGAGTGCGTCGGTTGGGGCTTGTGCTGAGGTTGAGAGGCTGAAAAGGACAAGAATGTGTTTATTAAGGAGCTGGTTAAGCTGAGACAACATCAGTAGACTACCAATAATCAGATGCAACAACAACAGTCCTGAAAGGTTAGGGAACCTCAACAATATAATTAACAGTCCTGAAAGTTTACTGCCAATGTAATGCATTAGACAGTGGAAGTAACAACCGAATTTTCAGGAGTCCCTCTTCAGGAAGCTGCGCTCCACCTGGTGCAACTTCAGCTGTTGCAGGACAAAGTTCATTTAATCTAGTACGACTTTCTTTTATTGGCCAAGACACAACTTGTAGTTTGTAAAAAGCAACTTATTATCTGTGTGAAATTGAATTAATCATACAAAATTAACCACAGCCAGTGCATAACATTATAATTTAGAAGATTTCTATGCTTTTCGTCCAAAGGAAAGCACATTTCACAATTAATTTATTTAATCTATGATAACCATTCCACCTTTGAAGCATTAAGGTTAGATCTCGGAAACATAACAGCATTTTCTTCACAGCATAACTAAATTTAGTTAATCAGAAAAAAGAAAGTAATTAATAAATCTAGTTAGGAACAAGCAATTATTGCACTATTAATAGAAAGAATTAAAATATCCAAGTAGTATTACAAAAAAATTTGTGTTCTGTAAAATAATAATACATCAGCAGCAGCCAACAAGCTAAGTGTTTTTGCATTCACTTCACTGTATCCTCAAACTAGTTTCAAAGAGTGAATTTATGAAGGCTTTCTCAGGTACTGGAATTTGGCAACCAAAAGGATTAACCCTTGTTGTCTTCACTTGAGTATCACGCATCGAATTAGAAGACCAAGTACATAATGCTTGCTGAATAAAAGGATGCTGAAGTAGCTGTTCGAACATCCATCTTCTTCGAGCGTCCCTTATGAAACACTTATACAAAAAATCTCGGACAATCTAGGAAACATTACTTGGAATCATAGGATTTTCATTCATAATCTGCCATTGCAAATCTTTAGTGTCACGGTAAATCCAAACGCGACTCCCAGTCATCATCTCCGCCACAGTGCACCCAAAGCTTTGCCATGAAAACCATCGGTGAAAGATTCCGGGGGCGCGTAAAGTAGAGTCTCTCGGTTGCTCAATGGAGTTCGAATCATATATGCCATTCCATCTCCAACTTTCAACGACAATCCAAAGTTGGCCAACTTCAACTTGTGCATGTTGCACTCATTAGCATTATCGAAAACCAAAATATTAGTGGGCTTAATATCACAGTGAACCCATCCTTTCTTATGAACGTTTTGAATACCCTTTAAGAGTTGATATGCGTAGAAACCTACTTTCAATTCGGATACCTTTGTCATTCTTTTCTTTGAATTGATGATCAAATCGTGTAGCGATCCACCACATGCATATTCAAGAAATAGATCGTAAGTTGGAATATTACCGTCGTCGATGCTGACGTCTGCTCCAAAGAATTGAACCACGTAAGAACAACCTTTGAGAGTTGTCAAGATTTGCGCTTCTTGTTGGAGTGAAATCGAACGTCGAATATCTGCACATTTAATAGCAGCAACGGAAGCACATAACCCATAAGAATTGATTTTCATCGCATAATACACTTTGCCTTAAGAGCCTGCACCAAGAACGTAAAGCTTCTTCCACGCCATAATAATATGTATATTCCTCTTTGGAGTACTTTCTTCTTACTAATTTGTAATTGAATGATTGTGAAAATAACAAAGGGGTACATAGCTTCTTTTTTAAAGGAAATCCTCCAATCCTAACTTGATGTAGAGAAGGTTTAACCGTGTTATTTTTTTTGGTAAGTTTTGTATTTGACGTGGATCTGGATGGGAGAAGGGTAAATTCCTAAATGCACCAAGCTTAAGGGCTAAGCACTACATCTACATGTATGGAAATAACTGTGCACCAAGTTACTACTCCATACTTGTGCTGTGCCCCCCTTGGGATATCAAATTATTTTTGGGAACATCAAATTTTAAATTTTGTGAAATAAAATTATCTATAGGATATAATATTTATAAGGGTGGAAACTTGACAAAGTATATACTCTTTTCTGCTTTATGATTATTTAACGATTAGAAGACATTATGAGGTAAATATTTTTCTTCCTTTTGAAGGACTTTCTCTTTTGGTGGGTACATATAAGCTCCATGTTGCGAATATTTCTATCCATCATCTCTGTATGCACTGTATATCATGTGTTTTCCTTTCAACTTTTAAAATGATTTGATCTCGGCGGTCGACAGTATAACACTCTTTTATAGGGTGTATTGAAATTGAATAAGTTAAAATGAGTTGAGTTAATAAATGAGTTGGATTAAAACCAAGCCTAAAAACTACTTGGGCTTGGACTGAAATATATTAAAAATGGGTTGGGTCATGAACCACCCAATTTGACCCAATGTGAGGTTGGTTAAACTCTGCTCTAGTATATGGGGAGGTTCTGCAAAAAAATAGCTTAGCAATTCAATTATGCTTTAGATGCACTTTCAATATGCATCCCATCAAAGGCAGAGCTGGAAGTTCGGATATAGCTTTTGTTCAAACAATGTATTTGTGTTAAGATTTACTGTAATATATATAAATATTAGATTTATAACCGTGTTATTATCACTTGAAGTCGTCACTCTAAAATTCAGAATACCTAAAGTTAAAATTCAGGCTTTGTCTTTGTGAGTTGTTTTGCACACTGAAAAATCTAGGTGAAGTTGCAACTGAACCTCTTTTTGGGATTTAATGACTTTTTGCTCATAAGTAGTCATATTCGACTTTGGCACTCTCGAAAAAAAAATCTTGATTGAATCGATCATATAAGAGCCAGATGACGAAGCCTTCTCTTCAAATAAAGACGTCTTCGACACTATATTATGGGTTAAAACGACTTTAACTATGGCAATTTCTTGGGACTTGACAATCAATTTACTTGTGTATCTTTCTACTAGTACAGTACGCAAGAATAGCTTGCTATGGACAGGATTGATATGAGTGTCGCCCGTGCATAGTACAAGCCCAATAAAAGTAATTATAAAGGTGATAATTTTGAAAGATTGGAACTTCTGGAGATGAAAATTTTAGTTTTTGTTACAGAGGTGATTATAATATTAAATTATATTTGAAGGTGTTTTATTATTTTTTTAAAAATAAATTAATCATAATTATTTTTAGCTAATCATGATTGAGAATGATAATGGGGATTACACTTAATAATAAATTATCTTTTTATTTCTATAAAATCAAATAATAACTTATATCTTATTTAAGTTGTAAGAAATGATGTCCTACTCATTTATCATTATTTCAAATAAATATATTATATCAAATAATTAATTAATATTAATGATATCTTTTTCACATTATATTTAAAAAAATTACAAAAAGTAGATTAAAACTATATGTCTTATTTACATTAACAAATTTTATTGAGTTAGACGAAACAAAAAATATATTGGTCTATCATTAAATTAATTTTGAATACATATAAATTCATCTTGCAAGTGTTGCTTACTTGATGAAACTTAAAACACACCACATTATTATTTATAACATGATAAAATATGAGAAAAATATATAGATTTAATCCAAATGATCTTATATATGATAAATCAAGAGAAAAATTTAGTAAAATAAGCAAAGAGAGCTTTCAAAGGGATTTGCATGCATGGTGAGAAAATGTACTATCTCAAACAAAGAAAATCCAAAAAATACTAACAAAGATCGATTAACGTGATATAAGTTGTAGTAATTCAATGAGGTAGCTAAAATTATATTTCATATAACTTGTTTTAAATGATATTAATTGGTGATAAAATAATAAAAATTTGCATATAATTTCATAAATTATATGTATTTTAAGTATTTTCAATAAAGTTAAAAGCTTTAACTAATTTAGTAGATAATAAGTAAATAAAATAGTGCATGGTAAGAAGAGAAGAGTTATTTTTTGTTTCATAAATATGTCATGAAAATTATTCATGGATCACCAAAGAATATGGTGCAGTGGAAGATACTGCTTTTCTAAAAGTCTCGATTTCGAGTTTTGGATATAGAAAAATTCATGGCAGAGATCACTTTTTCCAGATGGACCCTACACAACGGGTATTGAGATTATTCAGACTCTAATACAAATACTATACATAGAATGAAAAACCAAATAAGAAATTATTTAGGAAAGAAGTGAATGTATGTCATATATAATATTAGTGTGCAAAAGTTACATTATTAAATTAATTTATTTTATCACAATATGTAATTTATTATATTTGAAAATTCTAACAAAAAATTTATGAAAAGTTAGCTAGAAATATCTTTAAATCTGATAGTAAAAAATTTGTTAGTTTATAGTGTATATTATTTAAATTTACTTATTACATTATTTAAAAATACAAAATATATTATTGTGATACAATATGAACAAAAATCATTGCTTAAATCAATTTCTGAGTTTTAACAAATCATATTTTAAAAGCGAGCAGGGTCAAAAATATCCCTCTACTTTAATTTATTAGCTAATTTTGCCCTTAGTTATACTATAAAGTCAAATATACCCCTACTGTTATCAAAATATGTAAAAATGCCACTCAATGAATGAAAACCCCCAAATTAAATTAAAATACTCAATTTTCTAAATATAACATGTCCTTCATTTAACCCGACCTGAAAATCACGTAACTCTAATCCCCTTACGGGATATAATTTTAAGCAAATAACCATGTCATTCAATATAAGAAAAAAAATACATACATATTCTCACTTCAAATTTATTCACCGCTGGTATTCATTTTAGCAATAAAGTTTAAATTAATCTTATCCCCAAAACTTGATTAACAAAATCATTAAAAAAATAATACGCATAGCTATTGAACAAGAAATTTGAGAAAAGAAATAAAGAAAAAGAAAGAAAAAAAAAGGGAGACCTTCAGACCATCCATGGCCACCGTGAACGTCTCCCTGTTTTTGCTTTCTTTCTTTTTTCAAATTTCTGGTTCAATGGCTATGAGTATTATTTTTTTATGTTTTTGTTAATCAAGTTTTGGGCATAAAATCAATTTAAACTTTACTGCTAAAATGAATACCCGTTGTGAATAAATTTGAAGTGAGAATATGTATGTATTTAATGACATGGTTATTTGCTTAAAACAATATCTGGTAAGGGGGTTAGAGTTAGGTGGATTTTGGGTCAGGTTAAGTGAGGAATGGGTTACATTTAGAAAATTAAGTATTTTAATTTAATTTGGGAGTTTCCATCTATGAAGGAGCATTTTTGCATATTTTGATAATGGTAGGAATATATTTGACCCTATAGTATAACTAGAGGCAAAATTAGCTAATAAATTAAAGTAGAGGGGTATTTTTAACCTTTTTTCCACTTTAAAAATTATTTTTAAATATATGAAATTTTATAATTTATAATTATTTTCAAATAGTGTAAACAAATGAATATCTTTAAAAAAAATTAAAAGTTATTTTATTATTATATTTGTTTCATGTAATAATTAAATATGTAAATTAAAATTAAATAATTTTATATTTTTATAGATAGTTAAAATTTCGTCCCAAAAAAATTATGGTGAGGAAATATGGGAACCCCGTGAGATGTTCCATCAATTCGACACAATTGACATTTAAAAAAAGATGCTTGATTATTTTATTATTAGAAATTTATTATCAAATTTAAGATAAAAACAAATAAAAATAATAATGAATAATTTATAGATGAAATGACTATAATACCTTTGATCGTCCTACTCTTCACATTCCTATATAATAAAAATTTATAATTATATTTTATTTTTAAATTTCGGGCAGAGACGGAAACACTATTTCTTTATAGCAGGGTAAAAACTTCATAATTATTTTTAATCATCTCATATAATGCAACAAACATGACTACAATCTGTCTTTCTCAGAAGCTAACTTTGAAGCAGTGTTGTCGATTTTATATTAAAGAGTCTGAATCATTTTAGATTAACCTTTGAGCTCTTTCGAGAGGACATAAAATGGAAGACTCCCAACAAATATTGAACATACATTAAATGTAGGTCTTAACTGTCAACTAAGAGCTTTTGACTCATGAGCAATATATGTGTTATTTGGCACAAGACAAATTTTCAGGCTGCAATTCATCAGCTATTTAATTGCCTTAGTAACGAAATAGAGTAAAAGCATATTAATATTCTTGTATGTTTAAGTCTTGTCCCAGATGCAGTTATGGATCGGTGGACTCATCCATTGTTTAAAGACATGTCTTACCTTTTGTAATTTCTATGTTCAAGGAGAATTTTCATTGTCCGATCAAATGATGTTTGGACAGGCTGGGTTACTTTATGGATCAAAATTGGCACTCCTAACGTGTCAAAATAAGTGATGACATTAAATTTTAGTTCGCTAGATAGTTAGTCGAGTTAATAAATAAATCATGACCCAACCAGCTTAAAGTCGAATCAAGATAATTTGAGCAGTAACGTAAGTGTCATAATTCAATGGTCGAAGCTGATCAAATATTTGCAGAGAGTCATTCAAAGGATATTGCACTTTTTTGTTATGGAAAACTGACATCCCCCTTAAAATTATAATATATATATATATATATATATTACACTTTATTAAATGAACAATTGAAACATTAAAAGATCGATAGCTTGTACAGTTTCAAGATTATATTATTACAGAATAGTATGAAACCATTTTTTCCTTTTTGGATGCTTACACTGGTTTCACAAGTTGAGGAAATAACTGAAATATTCTTTCACTATTGACCATCAATAAGATGAGGATGTGGTTGAGATTGTCTGAAGGAAAGCATCAGCCATCATGTGGCCTAGATGGACTTGGGCAGAAGCAGTAAGGTGTAAATTGTCTTTTTCCAACTGCAAGCCCTTGGCATCAACAGTTACTACATTATCAAGCTCAGGATTTAACTGTGCTTCTCTCACTATCTCTGTGTAATGCTTTCCTCCTGAAGCTAGACCCACCTACACAAGTTTCAACAAAAAAAACGTGTAAATAAGCAAGGATAAAAATGTATACAAATAATAATAATATTCTCGGTATAATCCCACAAATGAGGTATAGAAAGGGTGAAGGTAGAGAGGTTGATAGACTCTCGGCTCAAGTAAGCATGTCCCAAACCAAGTATGGTGAGCAAATGCAGTAACGGAGAAGTTATGCTGAAAACAATTAAGAAGAGAGCAAATAGCAGTAACAAAGATACGACAATTGAGGCAAAAGAAACAGATAAGTGAACTATACAACACTCAATTACCTAGTAACTTTCTATCCTAATTCTCGACCTCCATATAATCTTTCTATCTAAGGGCATGTCCTTAGTCAACTGCAGATGAGTCATGTCTCGTCTAATCACCTATCCCCAAGACTTTTTCAGTCTATCTCTACCTCTCCTAATACTCATTATAATCAACCTCTCATGTCTCTCTTATCTATATTTTGTGGGATTTTAATAACCAACTTTGCAAGGGATGCCTGACTGACCTCAGATTATGAAGGAGAATTTGTTGTATTTTTTAAACTATGAGTTCGAAATCTAATATTTATTGAAATTTTGATAGATTTTCACACACAAACATATGTATGCTCCGCGTTAAAAATATACTGCATTCGGATGAACCCGCAGTTCCTTAAGAGCCGGCCTGCAGTAACAGTTAGTTACCAAATTAAAGTTTACCTGGATAATCAAAAGCTCTGGTAACCCAAGATCACTTCTCAAATCAGTGAAAAATTGCTGCATTTTTCCTTTATAAGCAGTTGCATCACTCAGTCTCACTGTATCACTCTCCCCTTGATACCAAAGCATAGCTCTAATTACCCCACATTCTTGCAACCCTGCAGCAGCCGTGGCTCTCATCACCAGCTGATTGTAAAGGAAAGTCCCCTTCTGCCATTCACTTATTTTGTTCCCCGCCATTGCACAAGGTACCAACCCTATTATCCCAAGACACGAAGTCTTATTCAATAAATAATTCGCAAAGGGCATACCTGCAAAGACGAATTTAGAATTTATAGTTAATGTGTTTGGAACGAGTCTAATTTATTTATTACGCACACACGAGCATCGTGTTTTAGGTTGAGTTGTGACTTATTTGTTTTAAATTAACCCGACGAGTTTAACTTAAAATAACCCATCAAATTATTGGGTCAAAATAGTGTAATTCAACAGGTCAAACTGTAACCCCAACCAATCTTTCAAAATGAAACCTGAAGATTGAGAATTATGTAAATTTGGAGGAATTTGAGCTAAAAAAAAATTTTAAAAATACATATTAGCGCGTTTGCCCATCTTTTTTTTTTCCTCTAAAAAAAAGAGAGAGAAAAAATGAGGGGACGTATATTATTGGGTTATGACATATTATTTGACTAATTTTGATCGAACCAAATTTTGAGCGGGTTGAATTTTAATTCGTTTATTATTTTCACTTTTTCAATTTGCACAAATTTAATTCGTCCAGTCAATTGAACATCTCTGATATTTATTGAGTTTGGTTTAACTTCTTAAACTTGATTAATATTTGCCTCTACGTACCTGGACCAATCCCACAAGTAACGTTCACGTCGATATCTGCATGTAAAGGTTCAGTTGCCTCCACCAATTGAAGATTGGCATCAAGTTTGAGTATGGCCGGATTAGGGCTACACTCCGGCGGAACGATACCATCCCATATATTCTTCACGACACCTCCTAGGCCGGACATGTTGCTCTGTCCGGCTAGCAAGAAAATGTTCTTCACCTGTGAATTTGCTGTACTTGTCAAATAGCATAAAACCATAATCATAAGCAATAATGCCACGGACTTTGGCATTTGTTATACAGAATGTTTTTCCACTCTATGAATTCCATTCAACTTTTTCAGATTTATATATTGGCTGAAATTGGTTAGCTTTCGTGTATATGGAAGGTATAGTACTTCTCAAGTTTGGCAAGGACCTTTTTATTTATTATTTAATATTTTTTAAAATTTTCCATGTGATTCGTGAATACATAAATAAATTGTTACTCCGAATCTTCCTTAACGGGCACTTAATTGAATATCTATCAAACTTAATTGAAATTTATTATCTTTGAAGCTTTATGCTATACTATAGTATTATGTTAAATACATTTCTACGTGCGTGGAAACAAATAAAAATGAATATTTTATTGATGGCCTACTTCTTGCAACTATAAAAAAAATAAAAATATAGTTCTCATGCATAATGGCAAAATCCTTTGATAATTTAGTCGATAATTAGTTGAGTAATAAGTTATAAGCAATTATTTAGGTAGATATATATTATTTTAAGCAATGTTGCATTTAAATATATTATGTGCCATGAATGCTGTAATTTGGTATCGACTTTAATTAACTTCACGAAAAGCCAGCTTTCGTAAGGCTTGGACATGCCATAACGATTTTAGTAAACAACGGAGTTCTATCTGTTTAAATGTCATATTGATATTATCCATTATATTGGTGATTTATATCGATATTTTTATTAAATTAATATAATTTATTATGATTAATTAATTTAATAAAATAAAATTTATATATTAATTAAGTATAATTAAATATAATTATATATTTTTAAAAATATATCATACATCTATCAATTTTTTTAGAAATATTTAATGCAAATAATTTTTTGTTTATCGGAGAAGGCCGAACCAAAGAGGGTGTCATTTCATAACATACATGCATCCGGATATCCGGGTATGTATATAATTAATGGATCGGTAGAATTTTGTCATCCAATAATGAAGAAGAGAAATAAATATATATTTAAAAAATAAAAGATCAACTATCGTGAACATGAGCGGGCGTGCATACCGCACGTTGTCATATGTGGATTACAAGTGACTAATTTTGAATATAGTTTTGGATTATGCTTAATACATATTCATGATATTTTTTTAGATATTTGAATTAATTCACATTTAAATTGAATATCTCAATTTTTAATAAAGTATTTTAATTAAATATTTTTTATTTTAATTTTGAAGAAAAGAATTTATGTGTGTTTTCATTCGTCTATTATATAATTAAGTTGTCCACATAAAATTTGTTATCTCCTTTAATTATACGCATCAACCTCAGGTAGAAAATGTCTAGAGTTTTACGGTTTATTGAGCGAATAAGTATAATTAAAGGAAATAACACATTTTATTTGGTTAATTTAATAACCTAACACACAAAAAGATTTTCAAAATTTGAACCAAAAGTGTCTAATTGAAATATTTTATTAGGATTTGAGGTATTCAATGGAAACAATGTTTTGTTCAAGTGTCTAAATGAAATATCCTGACAAATTTAAGGAGTTGTTATATATTAAGCCTTTTGGATTAGACATGGATATCATCTCAATTTAGTTTGCGTTCATTTAGGGCATGTTTGGAAAGTCACCTAGGAATTGGACTTGAGTGTATTGTTGTAATTATACAATTTAACCTTTTTATTTGGCTAAATAATACTTCGTTAGCAAGAAATTGAGTGTAATTGCAAGAGGTAATTATACTTTTTTCAATTCTCACGGAAGGTGAAAATTGTAAGTAATTACATAATGTAATCATAAGGTTACTTTTTTATTTCTTTCTTTATTTTAATTTACTTTCTTCTTAATTTCAATTATTTTAATTTTTATTATTATTATTTTATTTTTATTTTATTTCATCTTATGTTATTTATCTTTCATTTGCTTTTTTTTCCTCATTTTTTTATCTTTATTTCTTATGATTCTATCTAATTGCTCGTATTTTTAAATTTTTTTATTTCTTTCAACTTAATATAAATGCATTGTTATTCTAGTTCTTGAATTAATGTAGAATTTTATTGTTGAATGATGTTATAGAATTATGTTTTCCATTTCTTTTGAATTATGTTTACTTAAGTTATGTTGAAATTTGCTATAAGAGTATTATGTAAAACTTTTTCTTTTTTTAATTTTGAATTTATATATATTATTTTATTTTTTTAATAAAAAAATTATATATATATAATATTATATTTTCGATTCTAATTTACTTTCTTTGGTAGTATTGACTTGTTATTTCGCATTGTATGTCATTCATTTTTTAATTAGAATTGATATATTATTTTCAAATATTTGAACAATTTTATGACATTGTATTTATAATGTTAATATTTTTTTCAAACATGCATTCCATGATATTCTTAAAAAATGTGACTTTTTTTAGTTTTTATAATTAATTAAATTAAATTATTATTAATTTAAAAATATATATTGATTGTTTTTTTTATAATATTATTTATTAATTAATATATTTTCACGAGACAATATGTATCTTAAATACCTCATTTAATATTATTTATGAAGGCACATATATCTTAAAGGTTTTAAATTTTGTATAATTAATTTTTATTTTGAAATTTTAATCTAACTGTGTAATTATATTTGTGCAATCAAATAATACGTTTCTAATTACACTGTAATTATATTATAACAAACAAACAAATCATCATAATTATTATATTATATAATTATAAAATTATGTAATTACTGCTCTAATAATTGTGCTAATTCTAATTATTAGATCACTTTCAAACAAACCCTTAAAGAAAAATGACCAAAAATGTCATTGTGATTTGCGAAAATTCTTAACTTTGCCTTTCATTTAAAATTTGGGTCAACCTTAGCCACGTTGTTAACAAACTAACAAATATTTGTTATTATTTTTCAACTCAGCTAATGAAATTATTTTAAGAAAAGAAAAAGAAAACAGGTCTAAAATTAGAAAACATTCTCCATAGAACCGAAAACGCCCTATGTGTATGTTCTTTTTGAACGTGATGTGTTTACACTTCAAAGGAGAAAAAAAATGAATAATGTTACCTGGCCGAGGAAACAATCTTAAAATTAAATAATGATAACATATATAATAATTAACTGAGTAAATACCAAACAATCTTAAAAGAACAAAAAAAATACTAAATTCTGAAACAACAAAAGAATAACAACCCTCAGAATCCAACAGACTTCGCCAACATAAGCGTTAAAAAAATGTCAAAATATTTTTATATTTGCACTTCTTTCTGAATTTATATATATATAGAATAAAAAATAATAAAAAATAAAAAGCGTCCAACCAAGACCAACAAGAAAATGCTAAATTTTAGAAGAACAAAGAAAATTGAGAGCCCTTCAAATCTAACAGACAACATAACCCTAAAATTACTCCAGCCACAAACATGCAAATGTGGTTCAAATTATCCAAGTAACAAAATTTCTTCAAAAATATCCCTAGACACACCTATATATATAAGCCTCTTCTCAACCACATTCAAATCACCAAAGCAACAAAATAAAATCAAAACACAAACCAAAAAAAAAAAAAACAATTTATTTATTTTAAAAAATATGGAGATGAAGAAGATTGCTTGTGTGACCCTCATTATTGGTGCTGCCTCAATTAATGCAGCTATGGCTCAACTATTGCCCCCAATGTCTGCCCCAGCCCCTGCTCCATCTAGTGATGCCGCTGCGGCTTCATTGCCCCATGTGGCTACTTTGGCTGGGGCTACTTTATTGTCCTTCTTCGCTTATTACATGCATTAAATTATATTGTCAGATTCTTTTATAATAATTATTTTTTATATTAATATTTTATTATATTATTATAAAGAAATCTAATTATATTTAAAAAAAGAAAAAAAGCGAAAGTGGATGAAGAATTGAAGGAGATTACAGGTCTTGGGGGAGGCAAGAAAAAGATATTGTAGATCTATTTGGTCTTTAATTCTACATCTTTGTGTACTATGTATCATCGCCAACAAAATAAAATCATTATTTTGTGGTTTATTATTGTTTTGTATGAAATGTTCGATTAATTACCGTATTCCATTATTTTGTATTTTTTTGAAATTGATCTCGAAAGATTAAATCTATCTCAAAATTGTCAATGAGATTAAGGGGTATTGTCGTGTCCGGAGTGACAAAAACAAAAACCTTTTTATTGAAAAAATTACGATTAGAAAAAAAATTCAAGAACTTTTTGTAATTGTTTTAAAACTGCTATATTGTACGATCACAATTTTCTTTTTACTTTTACACTCTTCTAAGTATTTCTTTTGAAAAGTAATTTTTAATAAATTTTAAAACTCTAACTCGCTATAAATATAATATTTTATAAATTTATTAGTAAATTTAATTATTTTTCTTTCGTAACAAAAACAACGAAATAACCAGTATCATGTGATAGATTCAATTTGCAATTCATCCCAAAATCAAACTCCCTCCAAAAGCGGGGTGGGGGGAGCTCTCAAGTTAGCCATTAGATTGTCGCAAAACTAACAAATACAAAATACATTATATAATTTTTTTTAGTTAATTTGTTTTAAAAATAAAGACTTGTTACTATTTAAAAATAATTTAATTTAAATTTTTATAGTAACTGTTGAGAGTATATCTCATTCATTAGTTTGTTAGTTGATTTAGAAGTTAGTTACTTAATTAAGATGATTAACTAAGTCTTAGCATAGGTTAGTTATAAGTTAGTTGCTAGAAGGGTAACATTGTAATTTCCATTAGTTAGTTAGGAAATTGTAACTAACTCCCTCTTTTCATTTTCTATATAACAAAAAACAGAGGAAGTAGAAGGCAGCTTTCTGCCTCATTTTTCATTCATTGTGCTTTAGCTCCTTCATAGCTTACATCTTCTCCAATGGAGGAAATAGTGTAGATTCTATTACTCTCTTTCAAGGATGAAATCGACATGGTATCAGAGCAAGGAAATCTAATACACACGCACGTTAATCACTGAGCAAATGCTGCAGTAATTCAGTCTCATTCTTCATCTCTTTCTTCTCGATCTGAGATTACAGATCTACAGATCTGTCATTTTTTTATCTTTATTCATCTTCTCTTCATTTCTCTTCTGCACCTTGATTAGTTTACCTGTCCCAATTCATGGATCAAAATCCAGAACCAAATCAGAATCGAGTTCATGTGCCAGACATAAATGATGCACTGTATATGCATCCATCAGAAAGTGCAACTTCATGTTTGATCTCCACTGTTTTCAATGGATCTGGCTACAAGTCATGGAAGAGAGGTGTCTTTCGCGCTTTGTCTGTGAAAAACAAAACAGGGTTCATCAATGGCAAAATCACAAAACCAGCCTATAGTTCACCTGCATTCACTCAATGGGAGAGGTGTGATGATATGGTCACATCCTGGATTCTGAATTCTCTTTCGAAGGAATTAAGTGATAGTTTGAAATATGTGAATAATGCCAAAGAGCTATGGGATGAGTTGGAGGACAGATATGACCAGCCAAATGGAGCCAAACTCTATCAACTTCAGCAAGAGATCAATGATCAATCACAGGGAAATCTGGACATTACCAGCTACTACAACAACATCAGAAGACTGTGGGAAGAATTGAGTACCTTGGATGCTCATGTGCAGTGTGTTTGTTCATGTACATGTGGAGGTAAGCCAAAAATGCTTAAAGCTGAACAGGATAGAAGACTCATCCAATTCCTAATGGGTCTAAATGAAGTCTATACAGTGGTAAGGGGTAATATTCTGATGATGACTCCACTTCCAACTATGGCACAAACCTTCTCCATCTTAGTACAAGAAGAAAAGCAAAGGGAACTCAAACCTCATGGTCGAGTTCACTTGGACTCTACCTCTCTAAATGCTAACACTGGAGCTAATGAGGTTGGTAGGAACTTTGGTGCAAGTAGCAGTAGCAGCAGCTATAAACCAAGGACTGGTTCAGGTGGTTTCAAAACCAATTTTGTACCAAGGACCGGAGGGAAGAACTTTCATATATCTGGGAATTCCTATAACAGTAATGACAGAGCTATTTTGTTTTGTGACTACTGTAAAAAGACTGGACACACTGAAAACAAATGCTATAGGCTACATGGCTTCCCTCAAGATTTCAGGTTCACTAAAGGAAGAAGTTCTGGTGCAGTGAGGGAAATGCAGTTCACAACTATGGATATGAACTTAGCTTGCCTAGCTTGACAAAGGTTCAACAGGAGAAATTGATGAGTTTCTTAGGAAGCATTAATGTGAAGGGAACCAGCATACCAAGAGAAATCACAAACCAGGCAAAAGACATTCTAAATGGACAGGGTGTTGCAAGCCTTGCAGGTATTTTAGCTTGCCACTCCTCTATGACTGATATTGGTGCTTTATCATGTAAGTGTTTCACCTTATCTGCTAGTTTATGGATCATAGACTCTGGAGCCACAAACCACATGACCTACAACAGATCTCTCTTAACCAAAGTTAGGACACTTTCTTACCCATTCTTAGTAACTTTGCCAAATGGTTATAGGGTGAAAGTGACTGAAATTGGAGAAGCATGTTTGAATTCAGTATTAACCTTGCAGAAAGTGTTATTAGTACCTAGTTTCAAGTTCAACCTAATATCAGTCCATTGTTTGGCATTACAACTTCAAGGCATGATTAGCTTTAACAGCTCATTTTGTTTCATGCAGGGCCCTTCACTGAAGAGCCCTCTGGAGATCGGTAGAGCCAGCAATGGATTATATTACATTTGCCCAAAGTGTCACAATAATTCAGAACTTCAACACTCTTTGTCTGGTTGTGCTAGTTCACATTTTCCTTCTTATAATGACTGTTGTTCATTTCCTGTTTTTACTAGCACAAGCTCTTCCTGTGATAAAAATAAGCAAACTTGTATTCCATCTACTGATGCACCATCTGTAAGGTCCAGTCACTCAAATAATGAAAATACTTGTTGTGAAAGTAGTTATCTCATTTCTGATTCTTTTGATTCTTCTGCAAATCCTTCTTGTAGAATTTACTCTCATATGATAAGTACATCTCATGGAACTGATGTAAACTATTTGTGGCATACAAGACTGGGACATATACCCTTTAGTAAAATGAAAGGGATAACTACAATACCAACTATATTTGCTGCCAAGCAACCTTTTTCCTGTACAATCTGTCCCATGGCCAAACAGACTAGACTGCCCTTTCCTCAGAAATCATCTTCTCATTCAACCAGGATCCTAGACCTATTACACATTGATCTATGGGGACCATATCACACACCAACTCATGAGAATCATAGGTACTTCCTAACTGTGGTGGATGACTTTAGCAGATCAACATGGACACAACTCCTCAATTGTAAAAGTAATGCATTGCAGGCTATTAAAGGCCTAGTCTCTCTGATGGAAAACCAATTTGATGTCAAAATCAAGAGTGTGAGGACAGACAATGGATTGGAATTCATTAACAAGGAAACAAGTGACTTCCTGCAGAATAAAGGAATTCTGCATCAAAGAACATGCCCATATACACCACAACAAAATGGTGTTGTGGAAAGAAAATATAAACATCTACTTGAAACAGCCAGGTCACTGTTATACCATTCCAAAATACCACTGAAGTTCTGGGGAGAATGTATATTGACTGCTACTTATCTCATCAACAGACTACCATCAACTTCAATACATGGCAACACTCCTTTTGAAAAACTGTATCACAAGTTACCTACCTACTCACACCTAAGATCATTTGGTTGTCTTTGCTTTCCTGTTGTTACCAAACCTCACAAAGATAAATTTGATCCCAGAGCCACACCTCACATCTTTGTAGGTTATCCTTTCAATACAAAAGGTTATAAAGTTCTGGACTTGCACACTAATAGAATTCATATTTCCAGAGATGTCTTGTTTTATGAACATATTTTTCCTTTTGCTTTGTTTTTCCCTGATTCTAACTTTGGTTCAATTCTGCACAAACTCAATCTTCATTCTACAAATTTGAACTACACTAATAAGACTCCTAGCACTGGTTATGATCTGAATGATGATGTTCCAAATACAGTCACTACTTCTACCAATATCACACTGCCATTTGGTGATGCTGCACAAAGTAATGTACATGCCACTACACCTGAATCCAGTAGCCATACATCAGATAATTCTAATCTTCCTAGTCACACCATAGTTCAAAACATCACCCAGGCACCTAGAAGATCTAGTAGACCACACACTGTCCCAAGTTACTTGAAAGACTATACCTACACACTGCCTAGCTTACAACCAAACACCACACCATCCACATTACCTATTTCATTACACACTTCATCCACCTATTCCAGTAACCAGCAGGAAGGACATTTACATGATCATGAACCTTCATCTTATGAGGAGGCAGTTGTATATCAAGTTTGGCAAGCAGCAATGGATCTTGAATTTGAAGCACTTCATGCAAATAACACTTGGGATTTAGTGGTCCTCCCACCTGGGAAGAAAACTATAGGCTGTAAGTGGGTATATAAGATCAAACACAAAGCTGATGGTACTGTGGAAAGGTACAAAGCCAGGCTGGTTGTGAAGGGGTATACACAACAAGCTGGTGTAGATTACACTGAGACTTTTTCACCAGTGGTTAAGATGTCTACCATAAGAACTCTAATTGGACTAGCTGTTAAAAAGGGATGGGATATGTTTCAGCTAGATGTAAACAATGCTTTCCTTCATGGAGATTTACATGAGGAAGTATATATGGCATTGCCTCAGGGCCTATTGGTAAGTGATGACAGGGTAGTTTGCAAACTCAACAAATCTCTGTATGGCTTGAAGCAAGCCAGCAGACAATGGTATGAGAAATTAGCAACAGCTCTATATTCTAGGGGATATTCCCATTCCAGTGGTGATTACTCCTTGTTTTTCAGAAAAGTGGATACTTCAATGATTTTTGTAGCAGTGTATGTAGATGATATTCTTATCACTGGAACTGGCCTGGTGGAAATTGAAGCTTTAAAGTCTTTTCTCCATGGTCAGTTCAAGATAAAGGACCTGCGAAGACTCCATTATTTCCTAGGGATGGAAATTATCTACAGGCCAACTGGAGTACTCATCTCACAAAGGAAGTTTGCTAGTGAGTTATTGAAGGAATTTGATTGCACTACCTACAATGTAGTACCTTCACCTCTTGATCCAGGTGTGAAACTGAGGAATGATGAAGGCAAATTACTTGATGATCCCAG
This sequence comes from Datura wrightii, assembly GCA_035772735.1. Taxonomy (NCBI): domain Eukaryota; kingdom Viridiplantae; phylum Streptophyta; class Magnoliopsida; order Solanales; family Solanaceae; genus Datura; species Datura wrightii. The sequence goes on from JASDFA010000014.1 coordinate 24,723,846, forward strand.
CTATTACAGGAAGCTTATAGGGAAGCTAAATTTTCTTACACACACAAGGATTGACATTGCTTACAGGTTACAACACTTAAGTCAGTATATGCAAGCACCTAGAGACACACATCTGCAAGCAGCTATACATGTACTGAGATACATCAAAGGCAGCCTAGATCATGGGACATTTCTATCTCATAACTCTGATCTTACTATCACTGCTCATTGTGATTCAGACTGGGCATCCTGTCCAGATTCCAGAAGATCAGTAAGTGGATATGTTGTGTTCTTGGGTGACAGTGTCATTGGATGGAAGTCTAAGAAACAGACAACAGTGTCTTTGTCTTCAGCAGAAGCAGAATATAGAGCAATACGAGCAGTGGTAGGAGAACTTGTCTGGTTACAGAGATTGATGACAAAATTGACAAGCACCTTCTCACTACCTATTCATGTATTTTGCGACAGTCAAGCAGCCATACACATTGCAAGAAATCCTGTGTTTCATGAGCGTACCAAACACATCGAAGTGGATTGCCATTTCATTCGTGATAAGCTTCAAGAGGGACTCATTACACTCCATCACATTTCCACCACTGGACAGCTCGCTGATATCTTAACAAAGCCTCTCACTGGTCCAAAACATTCGATTATTCTCAGCAAGTTGTCACAGGAATTGCCTCCTCCAACTTGAGGGGGGGTGTTGAGAGTATATCTCATTCATTAGTTTGTTAGTTGATTTAGAAGTTAGTTACTTAGTTAAGATGATTAACTAAGTCTTAGCATAGGTTAGTTATAAGTTAGTTGCTAGAAGGGTAACATTGTAATTTCCATTAGTTAGTTAGGAAATTGTAACTAACTCCCTCTTTTCATTTTCTATATAACAAAAAACAGAGGAAGTAGAAGGCAGCTTTCTGCCTCATTTTTCATTCATTGTGCTTTAGCTCCTTCATAGCTTACATCTTCTCCAATGGAGAAAATAGTGTAGATTCTATTACTCTCTTTCAAGGATGAAATCGACAGTAACAAATTTTTTATAACCAACACAAATATTTTAATATATTTAAAAACTCTTATATAAATATTATAAGATACTTAGTTTTACGAATTCAATTTTTTGCTCTTATACTCCGTATTAGTTTGGCGTACGTAAGACGCATGTGGTTGGAAGTATCTTGCTTTCTGTTTGATGAGGTAAATGAAACAAACTATCTTGTCCCCTATATAAACAAATCACAACTCTTCTACTTAAATGCCAACGGCAACGCATACTCCGGAAAAAGTATGATTCATTTTAATTTATTTATTTAGTTTTGATTTAATATAAAATTTAAATAAATAAATAAAATAATTTAAAATTTATAGAATATATTAAAAAAATTTAAATTTTATATATATTATATGAGAAATTATTAAAAATTAATTTTTTAAAATCAATTAAAAATAAGCATGAAATAAAACTCAAAAGGGAGTATGGAATGCAGTTGATCGCCAAAACGTGTCAAACTTTATCCTATAATAAAACGACACCAATTTTTCCCAACAAGAATTCCCCTAGCCAAATGGCATACATGCAATAAACAGAATCTATGCACCTCTTTCTTGTCACTCTCAAATATCACACAACCATATATTCACTTCCAAACTTTGTTTCGCCATAAATATCATGCCTTTCTCCAATAACTTTTTTAAAGATTCAAGTCTCTCTTAATATTTATCATTAATTTTCTCTTTTTGTTATCAATGGCTTGCCTTAGGTTTTTCTATATTTATGTCATCCTAGTTTTGATTGTTTGTGTGAAGATGACGGTGGCTCAAGACTTGGAATCGGAAAATATTGCACCTTCACCGGCGATGGCTACCGGCGATGGTTTTTCTCCGGCGGCCTCTATGGGATTGCACTTTACCTTTTATGTAATCAATCTCCTTATTAATATGCATTGAGGTTTTGAACATGGTGCTTCTGCATTTTGTACTGTCCGGCTAGTATTTTTATTCTACCGCTTGTTACTTATGGTGTATTATTATGCTTTGTATGTTGCAATTTTAATTTTCCTATGCGGTTCTGGTTGTTTTTGAAGGGAAATATAGGCGTAATTATTGTCAATATGGAGAGTAGTACCCCCATCCCTCTCGAAATATTTAACTTTTTTAAAGTTAAATTACATAAATTTTGATCAATGTTATTTTACGAAACTATCACTTGTACTAATTTATTAGATTTGGTTTTAAAAGTTAGTTAAATTTTTTTATCGAGGAGCGGAAGAACATGATAATTATTTTGAGATGATGCTTTTTCTTGTAAAGCCTCATAGAAACAGAGAAAAAAAAAATTGAGGTTAAGGGTCTTACATATAACTTATGGAAACCAATGCGGAGAGCAGCACCATTTATTTGTGTAGTGACGAGATTGAACATTCTGAATGTTCTATCACCAAAAATATTAAGAAAATAAAGAAGACTAAGATGTTGTGTTCAAGCTTTAAGAAAACTGAATACTATATTTTGTTATAATTATGTTTTATGAAAATAATTAAGTTTTTATTTGACTAATTAATTTGAGTAGTTCTTTGTTTTTTTAAATATCCTCCATACATTAGCGACAAGCATTTCATCATAATTTTAGTGTTTGGTGAAGATGACCAATTTTAGGAGGAAATAAGATTTTTTTTTGTTCTTTAATTTGTCTATTTACATTTGAATTTTTTTTAAAAATTATTTTTTTAAATCCTTTGTGTTTATATATAAAATAAAAGAAAGATCAGATTATAAAAATAAAAATATTTTATAAACAATTTAAAAATTATTTCTCTTCGTAAAAACCTAAGTTCCTCGGGTGAAGGCAAATCACAACCAAGAACCAACACTTTTATTTTACTTTTTAAAAAAAGGGAGCAAATCGTCCTCCTATATTTCAGCCACTTGTCATTCAAGTTCAGGTCAAACAAATTATACATCACATGTCTAGAGTTGACAGAATGGATGATTGCATCACTTGAGGGTTTGCTGGAGCAGCTGAAAACATTTCTGGTTTTTTACCCTACAATATCAAAATCAAAAAAAAAAATGTGATTACAGACAGAGTAAGTAACATCATGGGTCAGCAGCCAGATTAATTGTTAAAATTATGGCTAGAACAATGAGGATAACAAATTTGTAAAAAAACAAATTATATTGCTGCGAATTGAACTTACCATAAAGAGAATATATAAATGATAATAGCAAACACAAATTCTTCTAAATTAAAACCACTATATAAATGATGCACTGTTGCAGTGAAACATTATAACCAGATCAGTCGATCATTCCAAACACTTGAGGAATAGTATTAGGATTGATTTACAACATTGTGTAGTCTGGTTATATTTTTTATGTTTGCTTTTCGGTTAGATTAGTCAGAAGTCTAAGACTTTTTTCTTGTAATTCTAGTAACTAAAAGATTTTATGTCGTGTCGTCAATAAAGTAAGTTTCTCAATTTCAATCTTCTCATCCTCTTCAGAATCACTTCCCGACTCTGTTCTTTGCCCTTTGTATTATTTTCAGGGGCTCCATCCGTCTCTCTCAAGAGCTGCCATCTCATCGATCCTTTGCTTCCGCAAGGGTCTTTTGTATTGACATACTCGGGTAGGATAAAATGTGTCTGCATGTCAGTATGGTCCATCAACAAAGTTCAACAAAAATAATGTGAAAATGGATATGTAAAGAGGAAAGGTCAAAAAGGTGAATGCAGAAAAGAGTGACGAATTGATTATAATCACCTGTTTTTCTGTCGGATCTTATATCTTTCATAGCTACACCAACATCATAAATTTTGAGATTTGATGCACAATCAATACATAAATTTTTTCGTCAATATTTTTTATGTTTGGCACAATATGCATGTGTGTTGAGTTTTATCAAGCTTTTCTTAGTTTATAAATATATATTATTTATGATAATTTTATGATTAAATGACTGAGAGAAGTAGAAGGTTGGAGTAGATATGTTAGCGTGTGGGGCTGAATGTTTTTACAATTTTAATTGCAAAATTATAGAGTTGTCTTTATTTTCGAAAGGAGTATATAAGTGATCGAATTTGATAATAATAAGCTACAACATAATGAATATTACTTGAAGAAACAGTAGTTTATGTGTTGCGGGAGGGAATAATTATGCCTTATCGGAATGGTGATATTATCAACCATATTCGTTACTTCTTATCTAGGAATTAACTAGTCTCTATTACTCATATTTACAGAGAGGCTAATTATAATTGATGATTTAATCAATTTTTTTATTTTTAGTCAAAGGTCTCGCTTTGAATGACACTCACACGTGCCTTCTAGCATTTCTTCGCGTGCTGGAGGAGATGTTGTTGGAGTCTCATTCTATTAGTTTTTTGATGTTATAGTTCTCTCAGAAAAAAAAGAGAAAAACAAAAAATTAGGGAATTAATTAATTATTTTCGTCATTTCAAAATAAATGATGTTTTTAGTTTAGACAAACCTTTTAAAAAAACTATTGATTTCTAGAAAGTAAGATGATTTATATTAATTTACCTTTAATAAATATCTATTAAAAAAATATAGCTTTTTATTATATTTTATTTGTTATATAAAACTCCCTTTATTTAAATAAATATAAAATTAAAAAAATTGTTAATACTTTATTAATTATGTAAAATATTACTCCCTTCATTTTAAAATAAGTGGTGTTTTGGTCTTTTAATTTTGTTTTAAAATAAGTGGTGTTTTACATAATCAAGAAGGCATTAATGATGTTTTTTCAATTTTATCCTTATTAAGTGTAGAGAGTTTTACATAATCAAGAAAATATTAAAGAGTTATATCTTTTTCAAGATATTTATTAGGGGTAAGTAGGTAAAAATATATTTTTCTGTCTAGGAATTAGTAGTTTCTTAAGGGGTGTGACTAAGCTAAAAACACCACTTATTTTGAAATGCATGGAGTATCTATCTATTCTATACTATATTAAAAGTGTGAAGATCCTTAGAAGTTGATTGAACTTTTTACCCTTCATTAAAAGATATCGCAATAGACAAAATTGTCATTCATTATTTTTATATAATTATTATTTAAAATTATTATTCCTAATTATTTTTATCACTTTATTTTATTAGGTTTTCTATTTGGGGCATAACTCTGTTAAAATCTATAAAAAGTAAAAACTTTAAAAATATTCCGCAAAAGTTATTCTTCCTTTCTAAATTCAAAAAAAAAAAATCCTTTTCGATGGTAGAGATTTTTTACAAATTTATTTTACCTTTTTCATAGTCATGAATTTTTTTTCTGATATTTTTTTCTTTTTAATAGTTATATATGTCCTAAAATTCTTATACTTTCAAATTCTTTTTTATTTATAAATCTTTTCATTTTTATAAAAGAATTTATAATTGCGTAATTTAATTCATCAAATTTTCTGCAGCAATACATTTGATTCAATTTTGTGTTAATATACCTATATTCTTCTTTTTAAATTATGAATTTTCTTTTTATGTTGTGAATTTGAAAAGACAACAGTGATTGTTATGTCAGCTCAAGTTGTTTACATTCAAATTAATTTAACTTGGATTGTCTCATTTAGTTGAGTCTAATATTGATACTTATCTCCTTTAATTGAATATTATATTGATATTATGTAATTTAAATTTTGTGTTATTTGTAACTAACATTCTTCATCTACTCATACATTCACAAGTTTCATCTATTCAGGTAAAATAATCTCTTCATCACATAAAATAAATTCATTATAAAATTATAAGTTTATTATAATTATAGCTATTAATCTTGCAATGGAATCTGAAAAGATTTCGTGAATGAAATTCTGCCATTTAACAACTTAAGGAATATGATTCTCATTGGATATCCAGTTGGATTAGTAGAAGAGTATAAAATGGGAACACATGAAGGGGCACACAAATGACTATAACATTAGTTGACGAAGAGGTAACAATTCTTTTTCATATTATATTATATATTTATATTATATTATATATATATATATATATATATATATATATATATATATATATATATATATATATATATATATATATATATATATATATATGTTTGAGTTCTTATCTATCTTTATCATATTTTATATTTTTGTATATATTTTTGACCATTAAAGTTTATGTAATAACCCGAACACCGTTACGGGATGGTTAGGGACCTAAAACACTTGAAAAAGGCTAAGGGAGGGATAGAATGTGCTGTAAATATTTTAAGTGTATAATTAACTGAATTTGGGTAGTTACTGGTTTGGGGGACCGCTGCAACGGTGAAATTTCCCGCTGTAGCGAGACTGTGGTAATGTTGGAGTCCCGGCACGACGAATTTGGAAAGTAACCACTGGAATAGTCACAGTGATACTCTGGCCACTATAGGGATCCGCTGCAGCGGACGACGAGAATGTGAGTTTTAGTGGGAATTATGGGGTTATTTTTCATTATTTCCAAAACGTGAGAGAGCAAGGTCTGAAGGCAGTTTCTTCTCCAGAGCAGAAAATTGATACTCTAAGGTGAGTTCTTGATCCCTTTCCCCTTTAATGGTTATTGTCGATTGTAGAAAGCTTAGGGGACCTTTTAATGGTGGAATTCTATGCTTAGGAACCCTATATTAGTAAACTAGAGTTGGATCATGGGAGTAATTGGATGATTAGATTAAAGGATTATGGATGATAATCGCTTTCCGAGGACTTTCTTGTTAACAATTATGGGTTAGACAAGGATGAAGACCTAGAATTAGGTTGAATGGAAGAGTTTTACTATTAAAATGCCCTAAAATTGGAGGGTGTGATCTATTTAGATCCATAATTGCACAGTAAGTAATGAATTACTCAGTATTGTAAAGATTTTGAGCATTCCGAAGCTTTGAAGAAGGGCAAGGCTCCCGCAGAGTAGCTGAATTTCTATTTTTAAATATCGAGGTAGGTTATGGTTAGATGGTTAGACCCAGTATAATGACTTGTATGCATGTGTGATAATGGTATGTGATTGGTCTTCAGACATTATTTGACATGAAATTGTTTATATGAATAAATAGTGGAGATTATGTTAATATGAGATGATTATGGACTGTTGTGAAAATTTCGTGGAATTGTGTAGTGAAAATTTGTTAAGAAGTTATAATGTGAATCGATAACTCGTACTTGTGCAAGTGATGGAGTGGAAAGTAGACTCCTACGTGTTGAAATATATATGTATTTATGTCGGTTGTAACTTGTTACATTCCATGATCAAAAGTGATTTGAATGGTAAAAGTATCCTGAGGTGAATAGCTTGTGCCTGAGGGGAGCATCCGTGCGAGTGATATTGTTGAGTGGCTCGTGTTCGAGGGAGCATCCGAACGAGTATATGAGTGGGAGCGGGTACCACGCTGGTAAAATACATGAATTTCTAGATTCCCCTGCAGGTCATGACTAGAAGGGCAAAAATAAGACCTTTGGCATGTGTGTATACTGATTTTGTGGATTGAGTGTTTACGGGGATATGGCGGAGGTGTGTGCCCGTCATGTCACCATTTATTTACTTTGTTTATATTACATTTGTAATCATATGTAAGACTGAATTATTACGTTTGTAGTCATATGTAAGACTGAATGAAGTATGTGTTAGTGGTTGTGGAAATTATGGATTTTGTTTATGTATTTTGAAATGAAGGACATGAACCTGATTCCGAGTGTGACACGGTCACGATGCTGGTAAGTGCTAAGTGGATTTTTCTTGTGATTACCTATTGCGTTTGTAAGTGATAAAGATTTGTATTTGTTGTTGCTCAACCTTGTGCGATATGTGAATTGATCAGTAGAGTATGTGAATGTTGACTCTAATAAACTGATGAACTGATGAAGATGCAGCTAAGTCGAGTTACTGCCTAAGGTAGTACCGCTGTGGCGAGACCACTGTAGCGATCAAGTGAGCTCTGCTGCGAAAGGCCTAATCTAGTGAGCAAGTCGGCTGTCACCTGGGTGGAGCTAGTGTACTTGAAATGGTTTTTGTACTTCCGTAAAATGTTGAAGACTTGTTTTATATCATTATTGCTACATTTACGTGTTATTATGTAAGGTCGGCCGATAATGTCTATCAGCATCGTGTTATGTACTGACCCTACGTCTGTATTTTTTTCTGAGTGCAGAGTTCGAACCAGGAAGTTCCTCCTGTCCCACCTGTGAAGCAGCAACAATTTTATTTGAAAGGTAAGCATATCAAGGAGGCAGTATCACTCTCCCATTGAAGATGTCCTTCTCTTTCGGACATTTATTTTATTCGTGTTTAAGACTTAATCGTTCTTAGAGTTGTAAGCAGACGTCTTGTGTAATGACAATCAGTTCTTGGGATTAGTTTAGTTTTGTTTGTTTTGGTTGTAAGAGGATTGTTACTGCTTCTGATGACTCCTTTATTTTATTATAAACTCTTATCTCTTCCTTAATGTTTGATGTTGGGATATTTATTGGGAATCGTTGGTTCGCCCACCGGGGAGAGGGTTGGTGTGTATGAGAATCATGGCTATTTGGGTCGTGACAAAGTTGGTATCAAAAACTCTAGGTTCATTGATCTCATTGCACTAAGACGAGTCTAGTAGAGTCTCGTGGATCGGTGCAGAGACGTCCGTAACTTATCTTCAAGAGGTTGAGGGATTTTAGGAAAACTCTCTTCTTCTTTTCTTTCGTGCAATTACTTGATTCCAATTTGTATCTGGTCATCCAAACTGGTATTTAACAACTTTACTTCTTTCCTTCTCAGATAGTGAGAACACGCGCAAATGATAATAGAGACGCAGCACTCGAACAAGCAGTCGCAGTCGCAGTTTGGGGCAGAGGAAGGGGCAAAGGTCTTAGATGGAGGCCTGCTACTGCTAGAGGAGGGACTCGTGCTCCTGCTCCAGTCAGGGAGTGGTCTGCATCTCCCATGCCACCAGCAGTACAGGAGCAGGTAGCTGTTGAAGTGGAAGTTCCAACTCAGGAGGAAGCTCCTGTCGTTCTAGCATCCTCAGAGGTTCTGAATCAGGTCCTCAATCTCCTGAGTGGCCTCGTAGGTAATGGAGCGGTGCCAGCAACTCCTGTGGGGCAGCATTCGGGATACAATATGCAGCTGTTGTGGATCCTCGGATTAATAACTTGTCGGAAGCTTTCATGTTTTTGAGACCGGTAGTGGGACCGGTGATGACGGGAGAGGAGCGTGACCTGTTTTAGAGGTTCACTAAGATGAAGCCTCCTACTTTCTATGTCACTGAGGCGAAGGATGCCTATGAGTTCATCATTAACTGTCATGAGAGGTTCCACAAGATGAGGGCGGTAGAGAAATATGGTGTAGAGTTTGTTACTTTTCAGTCGATGGGGGATGTTAAGCTCTAGTGGAGAGCTTTTGTAGAGTGCAGACCAGCGGGGTCACCACTGTTGACTTAGACCAAATTCTACTCCACATTCCTGAAAAAGTATGTTCCCCGCACTCTGAGGGATAGGAGACGAGATAAGTTTACCACCATCTAGTAGGGGAACTCATCTGTTGCAGCATATGAGGCTCGATTTCATTTCCTGGCCAGGTATGCCCTACCTTTACTGCCCCGCGAAAAAGGAGAGAATCAGACGATTTGTTAAAGGCCTGAATGTGGGTCTCCAGGTATCAACTCTTTAGACGGTCTCCTTAGGTAAGACCTTCCAAGAGGTGGTGGAGTATATGAAGTCCGTGGAAGGGGTGAGACATGAGGGATATGCAAGGAACGCCGAGAAGAAGGCTCGGAGGATGGGTTCCTTCAGTAGTTCTTTTGCTAGGGCTCTGACACTGCAAGGTTTCTCTGGGCGCCCTATTCAGTCTGTCATGCAAGTATCAGCCAGAGATCCACCAGGAACAGCTCCGCGACCATCAGGTGTAGTTAGGGTACTCAGGTTGTTCGATCAGACTTCGGAGCTCGCCCTATTTCCTCTGTTCTGGCTTAAAGGCCCATGATTGAGAAGGTCTGTCATGAGTGTGGTGAGTACTGCCACATTCGCAGATGGTGCCCCAGGTTCAGACAGGGCGGGCAGATTATTCCTCACCCTTCTCCTCGAGCTCCGGCCACTGCCGAGAGAGGAGGTAGTGCATTCAGTCTGAATCATCCATAGCTAGGACGAGATAGTCAGTCAGCCCTTAGAGGTAGTGCTCAGCAAGGTAGAGGACGTGCTCAAGTGAGTAGAGGTAGCACCCAATCAGGTAGAAGGATAGCACAGGCCAACCAAGGTTGTTCTCAGGCGGGTAATCAGGCCCATTTCTATGCTTTTCCTGGTAGACCAGAGGCAGATGCTTCAAACGTTGTTATTACAGGTATAATCTTTGTGTCCGACAAAATGTCTATTGCACTGTTTGATTCGGGCTCTACATTTTCTTATGTGTTTGTTTATTTTGCATTGGATTTGGATCTTGTTTATGATGTGCTTGATACTCCTATCCATGTGTCCACTCCTGTTGGGGATTCTGTGTTGGTGGATAGGGTTGTTCATGATTGCATTGTTGATTTCATGGGGTTTGACACTTTGGTAGACTTAGTGATCTTAGACATGGGAATAAGCTGGTTAGAGTTGAAAGGGAAAGAGAAAAAAATTAAACTGAAATCACCTCATAAAGGGTCAAATGAAAAGTTTAAAATTAAGTAATTACTAAATATTTAAAGTACGAAACCTCGTAGCAAAATATCATTAACCTTTTTACCCTTTTAAAAGTCAAGTCCACGCTTGACAAAATAGTTATTTAATTATTTTTTTAATATTTAAAATTTTAATTATGTATTAAATTCTTCCTTATTTGAAATATATAGAAAATATTAATATTTATATATACATATAATACATGCATTTAAGTGCTCATGTAAAAGTGAAAGATTTTTTTACGTTTCAATCAAACGTTATTTCTATGACGTTTTTGTTCATTGAAACAAGTATTAGAACAAAGTAAAGAAAAAACTACTAGATTGGATCAAATTTTTAAATATAATCATTTATCAATTTGAAATTTACATTTTTTTTCTAAATTCTTATAATGTTATACAAACACATTTTTAAAATATTACTTACACTTTTTTTATAAATTTATTTTTATTAATATGAGGAACATGTACGAGTCGCATATATATAAGCTAGTTTATTTTAAAATAACGGGGGTAAAAAGTTCCTAGGAATTTCTACTTCTCGAGTCAATTGTGTTAACGTAAATAAGTTGGTAAAAATATTAGGAAAGAGACAAATTACAATTCAAAATAGTGTTTTTAAAGGCGTTTCCGGGGCGAGTCCCAGGGTGAGTTTCGGGGCGGGGCGTACCAGAAACACACCAGGGTGTAAATAAAAGGCGTAGATCCATAAAACATAAGTCCCAGAATTTGGGGCGTAAGTCCCGGGCATTAAATTTGCTTTTTATTATTTTAAAAGTATTTTTTGATAAATAATATTTTTACTACTGGTGTAATGATATTTATATTTTATGCTATCATATTTTCATATTGTAGTCATTTTTTCTAGAATATATCAATAATTAAAACAACTCTTGTAGAAAATAACGTTATAAATAGTTTTTTTTTATGATTTTGCCTAAAAATGATAGGATAGAGATTTCAAACTCCTATGCTCCTGACAAACTTTATCTATATTTTTATGTAGCTTTTACAATATTTATTCTTATGCTTCTTTGAAATATATATATAAATAATAATCAATGTAAATATTAATTCAGAGTGAGAAGAACTATAGGAGATCGATTATCTCCGCTATTATCATTTTTAATTGTTGTTATCTTTCTTCAATAATAATTATAATATTGGGATTTATTTGAATTTATTTGTAGAATTATTTAAAAATATTATTTTTACTTATTTTCTTAGTAATAAAATTATAAAATTGAAAATACATGAGATATACGCCTCATAGATCCATAAAATTTATATCCACTGTCCCGAGACTTACGCCTTACTCCGTACTATATAAAATGCCTTGCCTGACGCCCCACCTTTTAAAACATGGGAAGGTACATAGGAACCTGAGGGATATATAGGGAGAGATAAACTAGTATTATTTTACACAATAAAGAATTTTTAAGGTCAATAATAGGTAAGATTTTTAATTTTATTTATTTTTAAAAAATTAAATATAAATTTAAAAAATAAGTAATATAAGGCTAATTGAACTCTAGCAGTCTGTTGCCGATTTACATTTAATTTTTCATGTTTTTTTTTTCTTCTAAACACTTACTAATTATCTCTTTTGGTATTTTCTAAGCAACTCATTTAATATTTCTAGTACTATATCTAATTCCTTCTGCATTTTGCTTTGATAAATTAGAAGCTTTTAGTTTATCGACGTTCTGCAAATAGCATTATTGGATGTTAGATTAAGAAGATAAATTTAGCCTAAAATTTCATAATATTATTCAACATTAATACATTAAACTTGTTCAATTTATTTAAAACATTTTAAAAATATTTTCGATAGAATTATCATTGTCATCACTATCCGCTAAATCAAAAAATTTCTGCCCAATTGACACATCTAAAGGAATCAATGTTGAATTTATTTGATCTGACTAATTTATACAAGGATTGATTATTGGGAATATCCCATTTTTATAAACAAACTATCATCTTTTAATATATTAAATCAAGTTTATTCTACCCATCTCTAAAATCTGAAATAAAAAAAGATGATAAGTAAAAAATTATCATATAAAATTACGTTGACGATCGTCTCAAATTTCTTCGTGTATATATATTCTTTACTAATTTACTTGGCGTCCAAGCTTATCAAATAAGCTAATTAAGCCACTGTATGTCTTAATTTTTTTTTATTTTTTTTTATATTTAAGAAACTTATAATTTCTATTGTCTTAATAGATTCGAAATATATATATTTATTGTCCTTATTGGATTGGAAAAATCATTTTTTGTTATAGATTAAGGACTCCAAGAAAATATATTGTTCTTTATCAGATTGGATTTTTCTTTTTTTTTTTTTATAGATTTAGAACTACTTGAATCTATATATATAGGTATTGTAGTAGGAATTAATGATTACACTTATTCTCTTTCCATACTGAAAAATTCTCTCTACTTGTGCTTGAAAAAATAGGCGAACCTCGTTAAACCCTGCTAAGATCTTTTATGCAATAGTCACCTAGTTCCCTATAAATACTCAAAGTTTATATCAGCAAACATAAACATGGCTTTGGACCTATCTATGCTCGTCTCTCTGTATTGAAGCGCTAGCTGTGTGGAAACAGGGGAAATTTAATTATTTCTATTTTTACAAATATTCTTGTATTATATATTTGATTCAATAAATTTGAGTGATTAATTTATTTTTAAAGAGCTCTAGAGCATCATCTGATCATTCTTAAGACACGGATTACTCATATGGGTGTGTTTGATTATGACTGAATATTTCAAAATAAAAGTCCATAACTTGGCCTATGGTTTAAGTATGAAGTCTTTTTCTTTTAAGTCAATAATTACCTTAAACAATACTCCTAATAAACAAGGAAGTGTGAGTGAGTCCTCGAATATACCTTTCAAGTTTGAAGATAAGATTATCATTTCCAAGTTATAGTACACACATAAGAAAGATGTAATAACGAAACTTTCATGAAAAAAAAACTTGGTTAACCATTTGTTCTCCTTAATGGATTGGCAAATGGAGCCAAACATCTCTCGCTTAGCTTTTGATTTTGAAAAATATATAATATTAAGAAGCGACATTAGAATGAGATAGCATCGCTTGAAATGATTTATTCATATCATAAATTAACCTATAGATTCATATATTATTTGTACATGTGTCACTATTTAGAACAACGCAAAAATTAAGAGAGAAAAATCGATGAATTGAGTCGGTTCAAAATACTAAAATAGAACAATTCAAATGGAGCACCATAGAGGTATACTATGCAATAGAAGATACTTGATAAAGTGAAATCCAAGTTCTATAGAACAAGTTCTGAGACCAACAATGTTACGAAATGCAGCAATTTTACAAGGAATGGTTGGCCCTCAACAGCCTAATATATTCAGAGGCGAATCCAGGATTTCAAGTAGATGGATTCACTAAAATAGACGAATCTAGGATTTCAAGTAGATGGGTTCACTTAAACCAGTGCACCACCCACTCTATTTTGACAATGAGCGCCTTCAGATAATTATAAATATTTTTTTAGATTATATACAAAATATACCGAGTTTAGTCAGGCAACTACAGTTAACGTGGCCCGATTTTTGCACGTAAATTCGCCACTGGATATATTGGTATATCGCTGTTTCACAAATACAAAGATATAAGAGGATAAAATATAAGGTGGTCACTCGAGATGGTTCGTCCATATTTGACGTAGATCTCCAAATTTACTGATCCAGTAGTGTGACATGTGACAATGTAAGGTGCCAAAAGAGGAGGTAGATCTAAAATCACAAAGAAGTTGTCTCAAGAGACCAAAATCTCTCATAAATGTACATTTAGGTTGGAAAAAACAACACAATGAAAGCAAATGACCAGTATAGGTGATATCAACTTGTTGGGGCAAGGCTTGGTAATTGTTAGAAAACTTGCATTAGTTCTAATATTTGCCAGAAGTCCTCTTAGTTTGGTTAAAGACTTTTATATCACTGAAGCGATATTGTGAGATTTAGAGAACCCTAATTCGCGTTAAAAGACGAGTAATTTCTTTTTCAATATTGGACTGCACGGACCAGAATATAACAGAACATATACAGCAGATCCTATAACCGACTAGTTTGAGATTAAGGTATAGCTAACGGATTTGATTGATATAATATACCAAGAAGTTAAAAATGTCAGTTACTTAAGCTAAGAACTACATTATGAGCCCTTCCTGTTTCCAAGGATTTTCCTGGCATAAAACATAAGTAGCTCTCAATAGGTTTCCTAGTGCCCCAGTCTAAGCAGAAGCTAGGTTATCATCTTCCAAAGTTAATTATATGAATGCCAAGTTGGATGATACACATCGCAAAGTAATTATTTTATTCTGATTAAGTTGGTACTAGCATTCTGACCTGATTAATCCTTCCTATGCAAGCTCCTTCCTAGTAGAAACCATCAAGTACCAAAACAATTTCCCTCCTTCACCTTCCTTTATGCCTCAGGTAGCTATTGTCAACATTTTCAAGAATTGGTGGAGCACCAAACCTGCTAACAGAATTCACAAGACACTACTTCAAATTACACCTCTTTGCATCTGTTGGGAATTATGGAAACAGAGATATCTATTGGGAATTATGAAAACAGATATGTGCATATATATGGTGCTCAAAAGAAGATATACCAGTTCCAAATGGAGTATCAAACCATTTGGAATGTCAGGGCTGTTTTGACTAGAACATCCCACACTCTTGAGGTTAACACAAAATGGACAGATCTATGCAATATAGTGGAAAGACGCAGACCTGTACATAGTTCGAAACAAGTGTGCTGGAACAAGGCTACTCAAGGCACAATTAAAGTGAACACTGATGGGAGTTTCTCTCACAATTTGGGAAAAGCTGGCATTGGTGGAATTGTCAGAGACAGTCAGGGTGATGTAATCATGGCTTTCTCTATATCTGTTGAATGCAGTAGCAGTGATATGGCTGAAGCTATTGCGGCAGAGTTTGGAGCGAATGGAAGACACTTCAAACCTGAAGCTTAAGCACATTGTGGACAACATCATCAACTACAAGAAGAGGGCTAGAAAACAAATCAATCACTGCTCCATAGAGGGAAACCAAGTAGCCAATTTTCTTGCTAAGTTAGCTTCAAGCAATGATCAAAGTTGATGATCCATACCATCCAACAACTTCCAGGAAAGGCCAAGGGTCTGCTTCAGCTAGACAAGTCCCAGATTCCTAGCATTAGGACTAAATTTGACAAAGCTAATTTTTTTGTAAGGCGAGTTTCGTGTAAATAGAGAACACCAGAAGGTAGGTAAACTGTTAGGCCTTCTCATGTTTTGGGTGATGGAATCACCAAGTAGCTACTAAGTGGTGTTGTATCGAGGCCCTTTTTTCCTAATACAACACCACTCAGCCATCGTCTGGGTAATTGAATTTTTAAAAAAAAGTCCGCAGGTATTTTTTTTCTTTTTGGATAAGTTACGCCACAGGTACTCTTTGGTCCTAATTCTTCATGAGAATACTATTGAGCTACCTAATTACTGATCTCAAGGACATCACGGGTGACTAACTTAATGATTAATTGAGCACTTCTTTTACCTGGCTGTAGCTTGCAGATACACTCCTCTTCACACGGAGCATCTCGTGGAAGGTATCCTCATTACTATGCTGCACCTCAAACTCATGCCACTTGTTCCAGATATCAGGGTCAGGTCTAGGGTCTGCGAATTGTGATGAGTGCTTGTATAGTGCACGGGCACGATCAATTTCTCCTAGGCTCTTCTCAAGTTCAGCATACTTTAAGCACATAACTTTTACGTCCTTGTCTGGAAGCCCAGACTCAATTGCTTGTTCTTATATCTCCCTAGTTCGTGGAACACCAAATATCTCAGCTGCATGAGCTATGTAGATCTCGTTAATGCTCAATTTCTCATTTGCTGAACAGCTTTTGTAGTTTCATCATAAACTCTCATATCCCGCTTCACAAGACCATAGTCTTTCTCTAATCTAGCATATTGAAGATACAATGGCTTCACAGCATAGCAGGGGCCTGGTGGGAATGGAGACAGTACAAGGTGAGTATCCCAACATACTTTGGCAAACAGAATTTATGGAACATGCTTTAAGATGCAACTATGCATAAAAGAGGTAGTTAGACATTAAATAAGAGCCTCTACTAACAGCATTAAACAAAATTTCTCCCCTGATATGGAAGTACAACTATCATCCAAGAGATTGCCAATATAGGATTCTAGACCTAAAAAACAGGTTTATGTGACATCGGTAAATTACAGCAACGTAGGTGAAGCTGCGTGTATATTTATTGTGCATCCAAAAAAATATAAGATGCGCACAGGTAAACATGAAAAGACCTCAAACTATACCTAAGGAAGAAAAATCAAGATGCAAAGAACAGTGCATAAAATGATTCAGTGAGCTGTCTACACTTCTGACACCCTTATCCAGGTAGAAATATGATCATATATAAAGTAGAGGATGATGGAAGACCAAAAGGATAATTTGGAAAGTAACTGAAGAATAAGATAAACGTTGGTGGCTGAAGGGAGATGGATTTTCCAGACACTTATAACATTTAGGTAGCCAAGTGATTTCTCCCACAAGTATAAACCTGTTGCTATCATAGATACACCAATTTTCTTTTTTTTCTTTACAATATTAAGTTACACCAGCAGGAATGGGCCCTAAGTCTCGCATGAAGAATTCTTGTTGCAGCTTTATGATGAGAGTTGGGATTAGTTCAGTGACTGACACTAAATTGCACCCAAAAGAATGATGTTCCTGCTGTACAATGGATACGCAAGTCCAACGAGTTCTAGAACAACGAATCATTGAATACCAAAAATGACCATTGATGAACTTACCTTCTCGGAACATAAGAAGAATTGATTTTACAGTTCAAAATTATATCATAGCAAACCAATGTATATTTGTTGACTGAACAATTAATAAAATGTACTGTCATAAACATATCTCTTCTACGGTATACTCAAATAACTCTCTAGCTCGTTCCAACTTTGACTTCCCATATTTCTTCACAAATTTGAAAAGATAGATAACCTGAATATCCTTTACATGTTGGTACTTGAATATCCTCACACCCCTTGCATAAACCTTGAATGCATCCTCAAAGTTCTTGTGATCCTAGACAAAAGGAATATCAGATACTAGGTTAAATCCAATTGCACCAAAGAACGAAGATATCCAATATTCTTTTCTAGAGTTATTTACATTTTGACCTATAATGTATGCGTCGTTTTTTTATCTCTTCACTTTATCCTCTTGTTTTTTTTAAAATCATTTACATCTTGATCTTTAAAATTCTTTGTGAAATCATAAAGTAGTCACTTTTTGATGGATAAAAATAGTAATTACATAATCAGCAAAATAGGCAGAGTGAAGGGAGAGACTATTGAAAAATGGGAAAATTCAGGAAAAAGGAGCTATGCCCAGCAGCAATAGTGAAGCCATCCAGTAAATAGTCACTAACTATACAAAAGGCTCCTTCTAAATGAAAAATCAATAACAATAAAGATTTCCGACTCATAAAAGTAAGAGTGGAAGAAGTTCATTCTATAAGCAGACATTACGATAGCATCACACAGCATAAGGACATTGCTCCACTAATTGGATTTGTACAAAAAATACTATTTGGTACTTGTTTACAACTTTCATTTGGAAAGAAACTAAAAGGAAATTTTGCCTAGTAAGAGACAAACCAAGTAGTTAGTAAGTTCTTTAATAAACTCATATGTTTTGTTATTTAGCTTCCTAAGTGAGGAGAAGTGATGAATGGGATATTCAGCATTCTGATGGGGCAGAATAGTTGTTCAATTGTTGAAGCTCTATTTTACCTACACAATGACTGTTCTCAGCTAGTTTATTCACAGATATTTTATCAAGAATCCTTCTTAGTGACAAATTAGTATCCCAAGTATATTCTCAAACCAACAAATCTGCTGTTGGAGATCTTTTTCACTCTGGAGATTACTATGCTTACTCATGTTGCCTTCCATCTTTCTCCCACTATTGCCCCTTATTCTTTTTCCTCGTTATTTTTTCCTTCCAGCCCCACTTTCATTTTGGAAATTCAATCCCTATTTTGCCCATCACAGAATTAAATCTTCTGAAGTTTTGCAAAATAACTTAGGTTAGGGGAAATCGTGGAAAATAAGGGGGGAAGATGCAAACCAGAAAATTGTTCATACTATAAGGTATGCAAAATGCAAAGAATTCTCCATTCTCTTAAGAGCATTAAAACGGGAATGATGATACACAAGTAAGGATTAGAATGAAACGCATACCTCCAGAAGTACTGCATAATTAAGTTTTATAATCTGTGGTGTAGCAATTCTCAGATCCAAATCCACATACAGTAACCAAAGCCTTAGATATTTTGTGTAGCTTAATTCACTGGTTCATTTCCATCGGCAGTAACTGCATGTTAAAATATGAAGGGAGCATTCAAGAGTTGGTCCAAATTAATATCCATACAGCATCAATTGACTGCAAATGAAATTAGATATCTAGATTCCTTAGTCGAGATGTACTAAACGTTTTCTTAAACATTTTCAGCTGCATTTTAAAATATTTAGATTGGTCCTGGAGTTCAAAGAAAATAATTAAAAGCATATGATTAGTTTTATAGACAGAAGGGCACAAAAATAGAGACAAATTTTACTTTGCTAAGTTTTAGTTTCAAGAGAAATTGCCTTAGAATCCTCTATGGGCTGTCTGGAATTTTTCCAAATGCAAGCTTCTTTCTCACTATTTGTTACTTCTGTAGATTGTTTTACTTCAAAAATAACACGAGATCCACATTCAAAATTTTAGCTTCTGCTGAATGGTAATACCAATATAGTACTTCTGTAACGGATCGAGAATTGCCTATGTCCGTATAATACCACCCATCTCATTAACAATTTTTTCATTCTTAAACATTCAACATCACGCCCAGTACTGAAGATCTGCTGCATGGACAATTTAATTGGGGGTACAATATTGGGTGAGATGGGTCCTACTTTGATACCATGTAAAATAGATCTTAAACCTAACTCAACCTCAAAAGTTAGCTTATCACCCATGTCATTAACAATCAATATGAATTATTTTCATTCTTCAACAACTTCTTTGTATTCCATGACACAATTAGATCTAATGCTGAACTATTATTTAAGCTTGATGGGCTAATTACTTAACAAGTAACAAGAAAAGAAACAATCATCATCAAAAAAAAAAAAAAGAGAACAGATGCAAAAGGAGAGTCAGAATAACCTCTCCGCTTGACCTCAACAGTTGGTTCAGCAGTATCACATCTCATCAGTTCCGGAGAACCCTTGAAATTCCTGTGCCGTAGTTCCATCTCGGCCCATTGACACCAAACACTAGCCAGATGATCAACATTTTTGTATTTCACCTGCACTGCCTTATCAAAGATAACTCTTGTATTTGCAATATCTTTATGGTTTTCATAATGGTTTACAAATGCAACCCACAGAGTACTTTGAAATAAAAAGGAAAAAAGAAAAACACCATTTATTTTTAAGCAGAAGAATCAAGAGCCTATTTGGAAAATAGGATGAGGAGAAGTGGACGAATAAATAGAAAAGGACAAGGAGGAGAAGCTGACGAATAAGGAAAAGTATGAGGTAACGAAGGAGGAGGCTAAATCAATGGTTATGGCGGTAAAAACGGCAGCTTTCGAACGCCTCTATGTTAAATTAGGGGACAAAGGCGGAGATAAGAAGTTGTACACGCTAAGGAGAGAGAGAGAGAGAGAGAGAAAGGACCAAGATCTGAATCAAGTGAAGTGCAATAAAGATAAGAAAAGCAGAGTACCGATGAAAGAGACACTCATTAGACAAAGATGACAAGCATACTTTTATAAATTCTTGAACGAATAAGGAGACAAAGACATTGTTCTAGGTGATTTCGAGCACTCCGAGAGTCATTGGTATTATATATATTGTAAGTGTATTAAGGTTGAGAGGGTAAAGGGTGCTATTACTAAAATAGCAGGGGAAGAGCGAGCGGATTAGATGAGATCCCGATGGTATTTTGGAAGAGCACAGATAGGACATGTATGAAGTCGTTGACTGGGTTGTTTAATGTTATTTTATAGACAACAAAATTACCTGAAGAATAAGGTGAAATACAATGGCTCTGTTGTACAAGAACAAGGGAGATATCCAAAACTACAACAATTACAAGAATATCAAGCTACTAAGTCACACTATGAAAGTTTTGGAAAGAGTAATAGAGATGAGGGTGAAGAGTGGTGTATCCATTTTTGAGAACCAGTTCGAATTCATATTGAGGCGATCAACTACAAAAAGAATTCATCTTTGGAGGAGACCGATGGATAAATAAAGGGAAAGGAAGAGGGACTTACATATAGTGTTCATTAACCTTAAAAAGGATTATGACAAAGTTTCAATGGCTTACATTAGGGAGATAAAGGACATGTATGATGGAGCCAAGAAGCGGGCAAGAATAGTTGGAGGAGACTAAGAGCACTTCCCAATCGAGATGGGGTTGCACCAGGGATCAGCGATTAGCCCATTTTTATTTACTTTGGTGATAGATAAAGTGACGCAGTATATTCAAGAAGATGTGGCAAGGTGTATATATGTTATCTGCAGATGACATAATACTTATTAATGAGACATGCATGCAGCAAATTAATGCTAGATTGGAGGTGTGGAGACAATTTTAGAGTCTAAAGGTTCAGATTGGGCAGGTCCAAAATATAATATTTTGAGTGCAAATTCAGTGATGCAATGTATGAGGCGAGCGTGAAAGTGAGGCTTGACACACAGGTTATCCCCAAGGGAGAAAGTTTCAAGTATCTTGGGTCTTTAACCCAAAGAAGTTAGGAGATCGACGATGATGTCACACATCGTATTGGTGCGACGTGGATGAATTGGAGGTTTGCCTCCGAAATCTTGTCTGATAAAAAGATTCCACCTAAATTTAAAGATAGGTTCTATAGAGCGGTGGTTAGACTGACTTTGTCGTATAGGGAGGAGCGCTAGCCAGTCAAAAGCTCTTGTGTTTAGAAAATGCAAGTGGCGAAATATGAATGCTGAGATGGATGTGTGGATATACTAGGAGCGATATATTAGGAGTGAAGATATCGGGACAAGGTGGGAGTGGCCTCCTTGGTGAACAAGATGAGGAAAGTGAGGCTGAGATGATTTGGCCATGTGAAGAGAAGATGCGCAGGTTGCCCCGATGAGAAGGTGCGAGAGGTTGGATATAGTGGATACGAGGAGAGATATATGTAGGCCAAAAAAAGTATTGGAGAAGGGGGCAGGGGTTGATTAGACAGGATATGGCGCAACTTCAGCTTACCAAGGACATGACCTTAGGTAGTAGGGTGTGGAAGTCGCGAATTAAGATAGAAAGTTAGTAGGTAATGGAGCGTTGTCTTATTTTTTGAGGAGTTTATGCTTGGTGATGTCTGTCGTAGTATTAGCCTTTTTCTTGTAGTTTCTTGCTTTTGATATCGACCATCATTATTGTTTATTATGTTTCGGTTATCGCATTTTTTTGTGTGTTGTTACTATTTCTTTTCTCAAGTTTTGCATTGCTTTCCTTATTAGTTGCTATATTTTCTTCACTGTTGTTTTTCCTTTTCAAAACTACTTTGATTTGCTACACTTGAGCTGAGGGTCCTTCGGAAACAGTCTCTCTACCGCCATGAAGTAGGGGTAAGATCTGTCTACACTCTACCCTCTCCAAACTCCACTTATGAGATTTCACTGGTTATTATATTGTTGTTAAGCCAAAATAATTTTTAAACACTTTTATAGTATTGTGTAATTTTCCACCGAAGGGTTCAATCCACCCCCGATAAGCCATAACTTTTTTTAAGAAAACTATATATCTTCTTTTGTACAATATTGCTTTACAATTTTTAATTTTTCAGTAAATACATTTCACGGGCACATAAGGATTTCGTTAATCAATTTCCAAAGGATTTCAACGATATCACCCTGGAGGATTTCCGCAAACAAACTGAGATACTGTTAAGATCCATGGATAACTTGAGCGAGAAGTTACCGATTTGGGGATTTTTTAGTATAATCGTAGCATTTACGGGCTATTGTATTCCTCAAACACTAATACACTATTTCTTGAGTGGTTTACTTTTCTATATCTATTGGATTGTCGAATTTATCTTCAGTTGATCTTTAGGCTGCATGCATTCCTTTAATTAATGGTGGCGATAATATTCTAATTTTATTTTGTTTTCTTGGAGTTTAATTATAGTAAACTGCTTAACCAAATTAAAGAGCTGCTGTGTGATGTTATAATTATGTCAACTCTCTATGCATTATATTGATGGATGAATTGAGCCAATGATCTATTTGTTAATGTATTTCCTTTGTTGAGTCCCGATATCACATGAGTTAGCTAATTAAAGGTAACAGAAATTTAGGAATGAATAGCAGAAGTTCGAGATTCAATAAATATATTAATGAAATTACTTTCATTAAATTGACTTTAACTTGAGACAAACGATTCGACGAGCTCTTATTCATGCCCCTAATGTCGCTTGTATCTCTTGGTTATAAACAATATAGGAAGCTGCCTTGGATTGCATTATGTAATATGATGATTTTAAACATTATAGAGAACGACCATAAAGACTAGGAGAATTTAGAGCATGTCTTTTCTTTTTCCATATCCCAAGTGTCGAGAGCTACTTGCGAGCACCCTAGCAGTGGCGGATCGAAGTTAGCCTTCTGCTAACTGGTTTAGCAAAATTCAATAATCTAGTTCCATAAGAGCGTTATTACGAGAAAAGCAAACTAATGGAATAGTTAGCTTCAAATTAAAGCTCTTTTTTTTTTCAAATTTAAAACCCATAAATTCAAAATACTAGCTCATCTCTGCCCCTAATTAAGCTATGAATTGAGGTTTAGATGGTTTACGGCTGATACTCGAAGAAATAAGCTTTAAAATAATTAAATCAACTCAAACAGATTTGAAAATGCCTGAAATAAAAATTGTGGTTATTAACTTATTATGGTTTGATTTCATTCTTGTCATTGAAAACCTGCCAATACTATCCACAAGCACAGATAGATAAAAATGAGATTCAAATTAAACTGAACAAACCCAAGGACGACATCCTAATCCTCGGTTGGTGGCTTTTGACTCTACTTAAAACTTCTTTGTTACATGACATTGGTTTAGTTGATTTTCAAATTATTGGAATAATTTAGAAATTGAAACATTTTATGTCAGTTCTACTCTTACTTATATACAAAATACTTGGAACTCTTTCTTTTCGTTGATACTACAGATGTAATTTCAATGCACTTATGGTAGTTAGGGCTGACAAAATGGCTTTAAGAAAACAGTAACCTTCTAATTCGATTTATTAGATATGAATCGGATAGTTGACTTTTTAAAAATAGATTAATATGAATATTATTCATATTACTCATAAAAATGAATATTAAAAGGATAATAAAAATATCTTATTATTAATATTCATTAATATGCTTGTTATTTTCATGATTATTTATATTCTAAGAGTCTAAACTTATTTTGATTTTTAACTTCTGTTTTACCTAATTATTCCTAAAGCCATGGGAATAGATATTTTATCGTTTTTTGTTTACCCCGTTTCAACTCGTCCATATCAATCCGACCGTTTGCTGCTCCTAATTGTAGTCAATTGTTAACATTCGAAATGTTCAAAATATGTACATCAACTAATTTGTCGTATTAAATTGTACACAGAAAATAACAACTTTGTGAGCTGCATGCAACTAGTTTCTAGTCATTATTTTACCTTGGACTCTATTTTCTTTTTTTGTTTGGGGAGAGAAGAATTTTAGATGGGCGAAGGGACATGTAGCTTCAATCAAAATGCATACTGAAAAAAACGAAGGTGATCCAAACCTCCAAGGTCCTATGCAGCGAACATTAAATTAAATTACAGAAACATAAATAAGTTGGCCAAAGCAAAGTACAAAATGATACAGTAAAATTGTCCTTTTCAGGCATCTGCATTTCTTTTGAAGCTCCGTTAACAAAAGTGCCAAATCACCAACTAATTCACACTGAATGCAGATCTCATCTAGCAAGCATATTATTGGACTAAAAGAAGAAAGTAAAATGCAGTGCAAGGCTTGAAGCACACTTTGCTTTTTCATTTTTCACTTTTTTTTCCCTCTTCTGAACTTTGTTTTTCCTTTTTTACCTTAACAAGAATGAAATTTCAAAGGTCTCTAATCCAATTAACAACCCATCCACCTTCTATTCACAGATTCCAGCTCGAACTTGACAATAACTCTTCAGCCACATGCCTCCGAACAATCTGAGATAATAACTACTTCAAAAACCTAATTCAAAAACATTTACCCAATGCCTTTTCCGCCAAACTCAATGGAAAGATCAATAAGATGAAGCAAAACTCAACGTAATGTGCACATGCACCCTCCCACCCCCTCTCCCAATCTTGACTGATTCACCAGATAAAGCAAATCATGTACGGGTGCCAAGTCTGTTGGACTTCACCCCTTCTCAAAAAGAGCTGGATTCTCTGAGAGATAGGACGGACTGTAACTGCCATAATCAACTAAGATGCACTGGAATTTCCATTTGTCTTGGATTCTGTTCGTACATATGTCATACTCCGAAGATTGGGAGAAAGAACAGCATTACTTGAGGGTGCAGCCAAAGCAGAGTTCTCAGTGGATGTGGGCTGAGCATCACGTTTCCATTGCATACTTCTAGCACCAGGCCTAATTGGGAACCGGGACCTGTACAAAGTGGGAATGCCTCTAGGAAAAGGAACCCGACCAAACCTAGAAACGGCAAAGGGACTACCTCTCGCAACACGAGGCCATACAGTGGCAGACGCTGCTTCAGGAGTAGCAGAGCTTTTCCTCACAACCTGTATAATGAAGAACAATACTCAATCTGTAATGAACATAGAGGTCCCACAAACAAAAACATTCCTCGTGTAACCCCACAACTGGGATCCGCAGAGGGTAAAGTATATATAGACCTTAACCCTATCTCAAGAAGGTAGAGAGATTGTTTTCAACAGACCCTCGGCTCAAGTAAAGTATTTCAAAGAAGTTTAAAAAGAGAATACAGTAGTAAAGTGAACATATCACATAGGAAAAGCAATACCTAGCATTCAAAAAAAGGGAACAGTAGGAATAGCAAAATAACAACCGAGGTGCAAGAAACAACAAGTAGTAACATAAATCACATGAATAGGAGTTGCAAGAATAATGCTAATACTATTGGTATGAGAGGAGAAACAAATTTAGAGTTCTACACTAAGCCTTCCCCGCAGGAAAGGCAAGACATCGTTCAACTACATACTAACCTTATATCCTAATTCACGACCTCCAAGTCATGTCCTCGATAAGTTGAAAGATGCATCAAATCTTGTCTAATCACCTCTCTCTAATACTTCCTTGGCCTACCTCTATCTCTCCTTAAACCCACCATTGTCAACCTCTTACACCTCTTTATTAGGACATTTAGGCATCTCCTCTTAGATGCTCGAACCATCTCGGTCTCGCTTCCCTCATCTTGTCCACTACAGATGTCACTCTCACCTTATCCCAGACATCCTTGTTCCTAATCTTATATTTTCTAGTATACTCTACATCCACCGCATCATCCTTATTTCCGTAACTTTTATCTTCTGGACATGCGAGTTCTGAACTGGACATACTCCGCCACATACAACAAAGTCGGTCTAACCACCACTCAGTAGAACTTGCCTTAAAATTTTGATGGTACATTCTTATCACGCAAGATACGGAGGCGAGCCTCCATTTCGTCCACCGCACCAATACGATGTCCCAATAGAGGTCCCTCAAAAAAGAGATAGGGTCTTCTTTTTCACTCAATGTTTATCATTGATGCTTCAGTTGCCAAAGAGAAGAGAAGCATAAACTACTTAAAGAATAGGGCCTTCTTTTAAGTCTTCTATTCTTAATTTTTTCCATACTTGGGCTGGTGGGGTGTGTGTGGATTCTAAATCATACGGAACCACTTTCTTCCTTTTAATGTGTTTTAACTTTTGGTGAATCCTGAACAAGTTCTCCAATTGCTAAATATGCTTCCTTAACAGCTTTAGGGATAATAGATTGGATTGATGAGATTTGCCATTCCAAATCACTAGCGTATTTTTCCAGAATGAAGGAATGCAACTCCTAACTCACCATGGGATCAGTGCATCATTGCTATAGTGGTTCATACATATGCACACTCACTATTTTTTGTATGTACACGTTCTTAATGCGCAAGCACTTCAATAACCACTTTAAATGGATCAAAAAAGAAGTTGAGTTTCAAGATCATGAAGCCCTCAGGCACATTCTCCAAGACCTCTCCCTCTCCTACTTCCTAGGAGGGGAGAATCCCTTTTCTGGCGGCTTCTCAGCCGGAATGCACCTCCTTGTTCCCTCTTCCTAAGCTATCACCTTCTGTGGTTAGCTTTCAGCCTTCTTACTTTATTTTTTTTGGTCTCTTTTCCTATGGGCGAGAGTTTCTTCTTCATCAGCGGAGATAAATCCTTTGAACTCAAAAACACAGGAGACAATCAGTTCAAATGGTATTCTTTAATAGAAAAGGGCAGGAGTTTACAAGCAAGATGAATATGGATGTCCACAACCTAAGATGGGTGTGCGAGGTACTTATACAAGCATCAAAAGGCTTCGGTCATCTCTACAGAAGGTGGGGAAGAAAACAACACCACAATCGGTACAGAATATATCAAAATTTCAATATTTATGGAAAATTCACTCGTATAGAAGTTTGCCATGGTTTATTCAAAGCGGCAGTGATCATCCCAAAGATCAACTTCAACAGTGAGTGGAAGGATATCGTGGAGAAAATCCTCCGATTTTTGGGGGATACCAGCATGACTGGACCACCATCTCTAACGCCCCCATAGACAAAATCATACCCATGCAGTTGCTAGCATCGAGAGTTGGCCAGAACTCAACCAATCAGTAATTTCAAGGCCGAGTTCGAAAAACATCCTCTATACAAAAGCTTAGTTGGTACCTTCAATGTTCCGTTTAATCACAGCCCAAATCCAGAGTCTATCCAAAAATGGTTCATCACTAGATGGAAAATTACTGCTGGCATCAAAGCTACACCTTTGGATCACAATCGATTTCTTTTCGAACTTCCTTCCCTGCAAGAGGTGGTAAGAGTTATGGCAGGGGACTGGATTTGGAGAGGCTAACACCTCTCTTTCTTGGTGGTCGCCAGATATAAATTCATCTCAGGTTGGAATTATTTCGGAGAATATTTGGCTGAAAGTTTTTGGTATTCCACTGAATGGTTGGTCCCTGGAATCATTCAAACACAGGTGATCAGTGTGGGGGCTTTGTCGGAGTCGATGAGGATACGAAGAACAATACCCACTTTCTCTAGGCTCATGTTTGTGTCAGGAACTCCGACAAGGAGATTCCGACAAGTTTGAATTTTGAATTAGCAGGTTGGATATTCGATTTGGCAATAATCACGGAGATTCGATCTCCTCCTTTACCCTCTGGTCATTTGACAGGTCTGACTAGGGTTGAAAAGAATATGGGCCCACAGATACAACCCGTCACGCATGCCAACAATATCAAAAGGCCACATGAGACACACGTGAAGGTTTATGCTAAGAAAGGAAGGACTCGAAGAATTTAATTTCTAACGGGATGGCGCAAGAGACAACAAACAATCTGCACAAAAGGAAACATTTTAAAGTGAAAACCTATTTTGCCTTGAGTAGTGGGTACTACACTAAAGGCCCATCTAAAGATAAGTTACACAAATAGGTCAACAAGTCACAATTCTGGTGAGCCTCCACTTCCAAACTTGACCCGTGCAGCCTCAAACCATCGACATCTCACAAGGCTGCATCTTTTGATCCTTTTGAATTGGAAATTCAAGATTCCAATCTCAAGAATTGAGACCATAAAGAGGGGGCACTTTCTCAGCTAGATGCAGATGATGAAGCAGAACACGCAGATCTTGACTGGAGTTCATCTCTCCATCTATCAGACTTTTCACCACCGGTTGATTCTGATTCTGTCATATCTTCTCTTTCTTTCAACAGATTCCTTCCTCTTACATGGCATAATGATCCTCACATGCAAACTATTGACACGACTATTGTGGTGAAAACATCGAAGTGGACCAAAATGACAATGATGAGAGCATGCAAGGTGTTGGGGGTGAATATATCAGGTTTCGAGCATGAAATACTAGATATTATTCTGAGAATGGAGGAAAGGAAGAAAGCACAACTCCTAGATCAGAATAAGAAACCAGGGGAAACAAAGAAGGGGAAAAGCAAAGCAGTTACTGAACTCAAAAAGCTGGGTTGGGGACTTCATGAAGGCAGTGGAAGAAGGAGAGGGGCAAGTCTCACAAGGCTCATTCCAAATGAGAGACAACACTCAGCTGGAATGTGCAGGGGCTCAATGATAAGAATAAGAGAAGCACATGGAAATCTCTTATCCATAAATGGGGAGCACACATTATTTGTCTACAGGAAACAAAAATTAAAGACTGGAATCCTTCTCTTATCCGTCAAATATGGGGGAATAGATAGATTTCTTAGGCAGAACTGAAAGTTATTGGCGCCAAAGGTGGAATCTTAATGATGTGGAACAAAAGAGTTTGAAATTGTGTTGATTATGAAGCTGGGGCTTTTTCCCTTTCTTGTAGATTTGAAAGTCAATCTGAGGACTTCAAAATGGGTATTCACTGGTGTCTATGGGCCACATATTAATCTGGAAAGGGAGGATCTTTGGCAAAAATTCGCATCTATTACGGATTTGTGGTCTGATTTATGGGTTGTAGGAGGGGACTTCAACGGATGAAGGTTTGTAGAAGAGAGAATGAATTGCACTAGAAGATCTAGGGTCATGTGGGGCTTTTCTAAAACCATTGTGGATTTAGACTTGATTGATCCTCCACTTCAAGGAGCTCAATTCACCTGGTCAAGAGGGGAGGAACCTTCCCAAGCCTCAAAAATTGACAAGTTTCTCATCTCACCTGGGTGGAATGAATGTTTCAATGCTATCAAATGGTAGTCATTGCCTCTTCAATGCTATCAAACAGTACTCGTTGCCTCCACCAGTAGGGTTTTTCTCTTCTCAAAAAGGGCTCAGGCAGGGTGACCCCCTCTCCCCTTTCCTCTTCATCCTAGCCATGGAAGGACTCTCAAGGTTGTTAACCAAGGCTAAAGAACTCCAATGGATTCAAGGTTTCCAAGTTGGTTTATGTCCCTCTACTACAATATCTGTCTCACTTGTTTGTATGCGGATGATACCTTGATATTCTGTGGAGCCAACAGTCAACAAGTCTCCAATCTCAACAACACTCTTATGATCTTTGAATCCATCTCAGGCCTTTTTATAAATATGCTTAAAAGCACCATCTATCCATTGAATGAAGTGGTCAATCTAGAGCAGCTAGCCAGCATTCTCAGCTGCAAAACAGGTTCCCTTCCCACTACATATTTGGGACTCCCTTTGGGTGCTAAATTCAAATCAACTAGGATTTGGAGTGGAGTCATTGAAAAAATGGAGAAAAGACTAGCTACTTGGCAGATGCAATACCTCTCTATGGGAGGTAGACTTACTCTTATCAATAGTGTACTAGACAACATCCCCACCTATTGTATGTCACTATTCCCCCTGCCAAGATCAATCCTCAAGCAAATTGACAATCTGAGGAAGATTCCTGTGCGAAGGCAACAGTCTGACACTCAAATTCTCGTTGATAAAATGGCAAACTGTAATTCAACCAAAGGCACGTTGGGGTTTGGGCATCAAAAACCTAAAGTTACACAACAAAAGTTTGCTCATGAAATGGCTCTAGAGATATGAGCAAAATGAAGCAGGATATTGGAGAGACATCATAAGAGCTAAATATGGTTCTCAAGATCACTGGTGCTCAAAGAAAAGCAATGACTCACATAGGGTTGGGGTTTGGAAACACAGAAGTAGCTTTCAGAAAGATTTCTTTCAAAATGTCTCTTTCAAAGTAGGAAATGGGCTCAAGATAAGATTTTGGCTAGATAGATGGCTCAGGGACACTCTATTAAAAGACTCTTTTCCCACATTGTTTTAGATAGCCTTGAACAAGGAAGCTACAATTGCACATTACAGAGTCAACAACTGCTGTTGTCCAATTTTCAGAAGCAACTTGCAAGATTGGGAAATCAATGACTTCCTCTACCTCTTAGGAACACTGGGAGAAAGCCCCATGGCAAATTAAGTTCCAGACAGAATCCTTTGGGGCAAATCAAAGGAGGTGATTTACACTGTAAAGGAGAGCTACAACTATTGGAACTCTCAAAATGGCATTCTTGAGGATTGGCCTTGGAAACATGTTTGTAGATCTAGGCAGCCTCTCAAAGTTCCTTGCTTCACTTGGATTGCCCTTAGAGAGGCTTGCCTAACAATCTCAGGAGGAAAGGAACAATTCTTATCAATAGATGCTTCATGTGTAAGCAGGCAATGAAACAGTAAACCATCTCTTTTTTCACTACCCTGTAAACCATCTCTTTTTTCACTGCCCTGTAGCAGGTGAATTATGGCATTTGTTCTACTCTTTAACTGGACTCCAATGGGTAATGCACTTCTCCATGAAAGTTGCCTATGCTAGTTGGTCACTGTGGAGAGTTGACAAAACCATCATAGAACATGGAGAATGATCCCAGCAGTGATTTTTTGGTGTCTATGGAAGGCAAGAAATAGCAAATGTTTTGATGGAATCTCAACTCCTACTAGCACCCCTAAGGCTAGATGTTTAGAATGTTTATTCAGTTGGCACTTTCTTACTCCTATAAACAATGTGGATAACTTTTTGCATTTTGTTAGCTCCCTGTCTTTAGCTTAGTAGATTATCCAGGGAGTTTATTTTTGTCTCGCTCTTTACAGGTTCGAACCTAAGTCTGCTTCATGTTTTGTTTGAAGCAACTCCTTTTGCTCTCTTGTAACCTTGCATCTTCTTGATGCTTTTCTAATATAATTTGATTACTTCACCCAAAGAAAGAATGGATCAAAGGGAAAAAAAATTTAATGGATTTTGATCATGTCAACTTGAAATCCTGATTACATAGATTCTAAACCTTCCATACAATCAAAACTTCACATTAAATGTTAGAATTCTCAAGTTTTTCGCAAGATTTAAAACTAGTTCATACAGAAGCGCTCTTGACCTTAGGCCAAAAGTTGGAAAACGGGAAGACAAATTCCCTACTAAATCCAAACCATCACACAGACATACTATCACTCCCAGCCCTCACCCCACCCGAAAAAGAAAACCATAACAATAATCTTATAGTAGATATGTTTAAGATACCTTTATGGCGGTAAGCCACTATTTGCCTTTTCCAAAGTTACCATTTATCGTTCCCTTGTTAGTTATCATCATAACAGAGAAGGTTGCAGTAAATCCTTCATGAGTTACCACTTACCTTTCCCTAGTTAGTAATCATCATAAATAGAAGGTCAACTACTTATTATTTGGAGGATTGACGTCCCTAAATACACAAGAAATTTTGCTTCAATTTCAAACCATAAATACACAAGAAATTAAGAAGTTCCCATAAAAGTGACCAAGCAAACCTAGGTCTCCATACCACTTCCACACATGCCAATTAAAATAGGGATGAAAAGCTATGAACCAAGGATGTGGATTAGTGATCTATGAAGCGGGTGCAAGCCTTGACAAATAGGGTTCAATTTACAACAGACACAACATACATGAAGTGATTTTTCCTATCTTCCTAAGTCTTGGTAGCAGAGTTACCTCGCATATCCGGAACTTGTGCTAGTTGAAGGTAGCAGGTAGCGGTGAAATAGTCGAGGTGTACCAACAAGCTTCCTAGCATTCACTAAGCATTGTTGATTTATACTGCAAACAAACTTCTTAGTGGTACTTCTAACACATTCTTACTGTTGAAAAGTGATCGATTGATTGCAGGGTCTATTGAATGCTTTTGCATATACCCATACTCAACCTAGTTTGCACTGTTTGCGCTCCCTTCCATTCCCTGTTTTAGCAATTGATTTTGGGGTAAAAGTCAAACGTCCTTTTATTCATAAGGTACTATTCAGGCCAGTTTGCCTCACCTCGACTATTCTACCTGTTACATGCTACGTCCCACCAACACAGGTAAAAGTTGCCCAAGACTAAGAAATCACCTAGCATTTCATCTCTAATGGGATATTGATTCCTAATCTCCCGTAGTTTTTACCCACCTCTTTGACCGCTAAAGTCACACTAAGATGTAATGTTTCCTATATTGTGATAAATTCATAACAAATTTCCTTTTTGCAAGTGCTACTTTGAAAAAGTGAGCTATTACTTATGATGAGGGCTTCAAAACATTCTATAGCATTAATATCTAATACCTCTTGCAGAAAGCTTGCGTGTGTGCTATCATATATGTTGACTTTCAGCAGTCAACAGTAAATTGAAACCGCAAGGAACAGATCAAACCTCTTATATCTTGTTTACTTTTAAGTTGTATGGAAGAGTTTCTCATTTTTATACAGTCCACTTTCAACCCAACTAATTACAATTAGTAGGCTGATCATCAATAAGAAAATCAGTTAACTTGTGCTGAAAGAAATAACAGAGAAAGACTTGAAGGGAGGGTGTTAAAGATTCATACCAACAACAAAACCAACAAAAAAGAAAAAGTGAACTGTTTCATATCACATAGCAGCCAAGAAAATATCCATGCACCAACTTATGACAAACAATATCATCTGCTTTAAGAACATACCTTCAGAATGCGTGACATGAACGATGTTCCATCAAGAGATAAAGCATTCTCTGCAGATTCTTTTCTCATGAACTCTACGTAAGCTGATCTGTTTAGATTATGTGCTTAGACATTAGCACTCAATAATATCAGATAACAGATTACTAAAATGTGATGAAAACAGTAACTGACCCTTTGGGTTGCCCAGTTGCTGCATCAGTCAGGATGACCACTTTAAGCACTTCCCCAAATTTATTGAAGTGCCGAGAAAGGCTATCCTTTGTAGCAGCAAAATGAACCTGACACCAAGAAAGGATACAGATTAAATGTTTTTCCGCAATTGCGCGAGAAAGGATATACCTAGTGAATCAGACCAATAGTTAGTTGACAGAAACTGACATTGTTGATAAAGATGGTCCGTGAATCAGCATCTTCTGTAGGTGGGCCAGTAGAATACAAACCTGAAACACCAGAAAATGACCTACATATGAGATAAATAAACAAAGATGGCACTAGGGAATTGCATAACAGAAGTACTACATATAAATAAAACCAGTCATTAGAGTAATTGATAGCACTTCACCTCACAAGTTAAGAGTATCTCATGCAAAAAGCATAATGGAAGCAATAAAGCCTAAACTCAATTTTAATATTACCTTAACAAACTAATCTTATAACATATTAAACTTCATATTTATCTATAAGTAGTTTCAAAGAGCTTTTATAATGAGTAGAAAGTAAAAGCACATGTAACTTGGGAAGATCAAACTCACCCTGATTAATAGAAGCTGTTCTTTGAGATTCCTTCTGAGTGTGCACATATGGTTTGACCTAACAAAGAACATATTGATTTAAGTATGTTCTAAAAACTACAAAGACTTTAGCCCATATTGAGATCAAAACAGATAATAGTATCTTACAACTCCATTAGTAACTCCAATAGGATTGGAGCTTTCTTTTGTCAATGGCATGTCAGGTTTCTGGGCCAAGCCTTCATTGCTTTGTGCAGATCTCCGATTCTCTATCTCCAATGACTGTCTTGCCTCCTGATACTGAGGTGATTTCCAGGTATTCACATTTAATGGAACATTCATTGCCTGGTGAGGAGCACCAGCAGAAAATGTAGGTCGATCCTGGTCCTTCTGTGACTTGCCCAAAATATCATCAGCATGGTAAGCAACGCCATGCTCGTCTATAAGTGGATTCTCACCTATGTTTTTAACAGGTACACCAGTTCTAGAGGCATCCATAGTCCTTCTATTCGCAGCGCTGCTATCACGATCAGCCTCTTCATCCGATGCTGAATCATAAACAACCACAACATCATCATGCAACTTAGACTTCCCACTATGATTTCCACTATAATCACTTCTGCGAATGTAAGTTGAGTAACCCTCATTTGCATCAGCAAAAGATCGATCCTGTACTTCTTCAGCAACAGCTTGCCTAGATTCTTCATATCGTATTGAAGGATCACGAATGTCAGTAGCACGACCTAGCCTGTCGAACACATTCGTCGACGATTTAACTTTTGTTACATCTTTTGCAGCTTCTGCGACAGCTCTAATAGCAGTGGCCAGGGCAGTTGGTGCTCTTGCACCTGACCGTATCCTCTGTGGGCGTTCTTGAAGGGATGAGTCCTCCACAGATGTAGAGACCACAGAGCGTAGACGCTTTAGTGAAGGCGAGGGTTCTAGAGTGGAATTGGATGGCCTAGAAGTAGCCACAGCATCTCTTACTGCAAATTGCAGCAACCTCCGGGTAGCAGCAATTGCTGGTTGATGAATGCTTTCCCTCTATCAAAAGCAAACAATTTAATCAAAGGCTGATGATGTGAAGTGGTGATTTGGAAATACAAAGCCAAGAGGTTTACTTAAAGCATGTTTTCTCTTGCTTCTTTAAACTAGATTTAAAAAAACTCTACCAACTTGATTCAGCATTTTATGCAATTTCCTCTTGCAATCCTAATTTATTTTACTCAATCCTTGTTCAGAAAAAGGTATCCACATTTTCTAATACAAAAAATAATAACAATTAAAAAATAAATAAATAAATAAATAAATAAAAAGGAAAGAAAGAAAGAAAGATAGAAAGAAGAAGAAAGAAAGAATGAAGGAAAGAAGGAAGAACGCATAACCATGTATTATATGGTATCATAAGATAGGGTGTCTGTCTACATACAGCAATAACAGCAAAACAAAGATTTCGAAAAAAGAACTAAAAAAATGTAATGTTAACACTGAAAATACAATAACATTAAAAAGACTATTAATTAACCCCAAGAAGTAAAAAGTAGCAACACAATAAAAGTCAACTACATTCCTGAAACTTCCAAAATACAGTAGCGCGGATACAACCAGAGCAAATCACAGACGGTAATTCATTTTAAACTTTGTCCTAATTGGCATTGAAAATTCAACCAACTTGAATTTATGAAGGAAGAAAATCACCAAACTGAAGAATATACCCATGGAGAAAAAAGCACAAGATAAATAATACTAGAAACATGAGAACCTGATTACAGAACCCCACCACCACCACACACACACACAGAGGAATGGAAGAACTCATGATCTGATCTATATGGCATCCCAATTACATAGCATAACACAAAAGTAACTAGAATCAAACATTTACCCTAATGATGCTGACAACAAACCTTTATATGGTCTCAATCACCACAACTAATAAATAAAAAAATTGCAAGGACACAAGTTTATTACTGTTTGTAATTTATGCACAAGTAACGCATTGTCAACAATGACAATAACATTTAAAATTTCCACGAGTGAATAACTTGACTCTCGGTTAAAACAGATGAAAGATGTGGAGGAAAGTAATTATTTTATTATGGTGGTGTCCAGGCCAACTTGTGCACACCTTGATTATTTCACCCGATACTTGCTACCTCCGTCCAAAACACTGCCGAGGCTTAGACACATGGGATGAAAGCACCTAGTGTTTTATGTCTCTGTTGGGATTTGAATCATGGTCTCCAACGCTTGCACTCACTTCATTGACCACTAGGCGTCTAGGCCACACCCTCAAGTGCATGGAGGAAAATGAATTTGCAATCATCAGCCGTGCTTCGACAAAATACACAACCGCGCAAGATGTTGCTACAAATATATCTCATTTCAAAACATTTACAAACTCAACAACGTTGAATGCTTTTCTAGGGTGATAAATGGGTGCAAAAATCAACGGCCTTAAGGGCTTTCAAGAATAAATGTGTATTAATGGTATGTGATATTAAAGGTATTTTCCAGGTCAAACTCAACATACCCACCATCTATACTCAAATTCAATTAAATCCATAGAAAATTTTATCACCCACATTCTCACCTAAGTTACAATCCAAAAACAGTCCAAAAAAGAAGGGACAGAGAGTGATATCTCCGTGGAACCCAAGACCAAAATAACATGATAAATAAAGAAGAACTGAAAATCCAGCTCGATAAACCAACCTCACCATAAAGCACGTGAAAGGACGAGTCTTAAACTGCATTTTCTGCTCTTCCATAAAGTAAAAGACTGCTACTTACTTTGCATCACTTAATACAGTACGAATGGAACCCCAATCTTCTATTCAAGTACAAACTCCTTAGTCTCCACCCCCTCCCACAAAATGATAAAAGAGAGCATTTCTGAACCAGAAAAGAAGTGAACTTATACTTAATGTGTACCTTGACATATTTGCAAACACAGCTCTACGTATAATTATGCCCAGACTGCCGAGTAACACGTCTAACAATAGTTGTTCACGACAGGAGATGTACAGGGTTTAGCTAAATGAAAGAGTTAGATTAGACATGCACATCTGGTAAGGAATTGATCAAAAAGTAAAAATACGGCAAAGCACTCAGCTTGAAAACATGACAAGTTTCAAATTATGAAATTATGAAATTCTCCTTCATGGTATTATGACAACACAGCAGCATTCTCTTGATTCTCAAAAAAAAAGCAATGCATAGAAATTCTAGAAACCTTTTTCTGCCTTTCTTCAGGTCGGCTTCTTTTTCTCTGATGTTCTGGCTGGGGGGAGAGAGATCGCTTTACATGATCTACTTTTCGATGAGCTCCCTCCTCTGTAGGAGGGCTGCCAGCCAAAGAACTATGTAGAGTAGGGTGTCCATCACTAACCCTTCGCTGACGGCCTTTAGATTTGTTTAATTTCTCTTTATCAGCATCAGAATCCAGGTGGTGCATATCCTTCTTTGCAGCCTGCTCCACAATAGCGGGTTTTGTTTTTGCTCCTCCTGTATCAGGATCCTTTTGTTGCACATACAGATCTATATTTGAACCCAGGTGATCCCATAGCCTAAATAGCATTACCAAGAATCAGAATAATAAAATAAAAATTAGCTAGGAACACATTCTGTAAGCAAGATATGGCTGTTATATTACCAAGCAACAAAGGAGACACTGTCTTCTCCAAGAAAAACATTCAATTCACTTCTTGCTTCTTCTTTACGCCTTCCATTTTTTAACAAGACTATGACATATTCCTGCAGGTGCATAGCAAGAAATTAGCATGATAAACTTTAAGAAGAAATCTCGCGCACCCATAAGGAATGCCACATCAAGAAATATCTGTGGCAACTAGACTCAAAATCTAATGTTATACAATGATCTGATACACCTAAATTGAGGCTCCAATGATGCACAGAACAATATAATAAATCAAAGAGTAAGGATGATCAAATATCACAGGCAGAAGAAAATACATGGACCTAAACGAACAAACAGTGGAATCCTCCATATGCATGGCTATCAGACATATAGATATTAGTTGTCAGTAGATTTAGAATAAGAACAAGATTCCGATAACAGAGTACAAGAATAATCAATATGTCAAATACAGTCAAATGACAATTCTTGTGCAAATTGACATTACATCAATATCATACTTTAATATAAAGAAAGCAGAAAGCTTAAAGTTCCAAGCCAGAATATAGCATAGTGTTCTGGTTCCAGGAAAGGAACTAAAAACTCCTTTTAACATTGAAACTGAGAATAGGCTTTCACTACATGACACCAAACATGGCTTGCAAGGATCTCATACTTGAGGCGGGCTTTAGTATGAGATAAAATATCATTTGATACAAGCCCCTTGTGGAACATCTGATAAAATTGGTACTTTTGCATATTAGTCACCACTAAAAGTTTTTCTGGGGTAGGAAAGAATAGAGAGTAAATATCCATTTTTAACTGTCAATATCTTTTGTAAACTATTTTTTTTATAATCGCGGTGTTCAGGCCAGCTTGCGTGCATCTCGACTAATTCATGGTACTTGTTACCTCCTAACTGCGCAGGTAACGGGTAACTTTGTCCAATGACAGATAGGAATTTCATGAACTGCTCATTTAAAACCATAAATCAAAATGAAAAACTTATGAATAAAATGTATGTGAGCAGTTAAACAGCCTTAAACTTGAAATTTTATAGGATGAGCAACTTTTTTATGAGGCAACGTTCAGTAAGAAAAAGCTGACCACTATTAAAAACATATATAGATTCATAGAATAGGCAGCTTATCACTACAGTGATAGAGCTCTGCTGCATTACGGAACTGAAATATGTCCCGTAACTTGCACCACCAGAATGGTGCACTAACAATTTAAATGAGCTATGCGTCCATCTTGTCCAACTCTCTAACAAACTTATAAATCAACATAATCAAAGTCGATTCCTTATCTTACATCTTAAGATAATATATGATAACCTTCCCAAGTTTTTTAATGTCAGGTCTAAGCAGTTTTAAGGTGCCTCATTGACATAAAATCTTTTTGCC
The DNA here is from genome assembly GCA_035772735.1 of Datura wrightii. Classification (NCBI taxonomy): domain Eukaryota; kingdom Viridiplantae; phylum Streptophyta; class Magnoliopsida; order Solanales; family Solanaceae; genus Datura; species Datura wrightii. The sequence goes on from JASDFA010000014.1 coordinate 24,763,029, forward strand.
CAAAATGACTGCACACAACTGTGAGAACCAGTGAACTACTTAAGTGGATTGTATACTTCATATAAATGAACATATTAATCCATTTTATACAAGAAAATAACAACATTAGTCCTCAAACAACAAAGACATATCTAGTAGAGAACAATAAGTAGAGAGCTAATACTAGAGTAATATTACTTCTGCGTTGGTCCAAATAAGAGAGCTACAAATGACGGGAATTACAAGCAATTTGAAATAAATATAACCATAACATGAATGTTCTTTTGTGTATACAGCATACTGCATACAGATTGTGCACAAAGAGACCTTTCCAGATTTCAAATTATAAGACTAGCAAATAGTCAATGTCTTTGAGAGAAATGAGAGTTACATCAGAAAGATTTTCAGATAGCCATTTGCGTGAATCAAGTAAAAATGTAATATTAACAGCTAACGGCATAGCTAAATGAGTTTTAAACTTGGCACAAGAAGGAAAAGAAAGGGGAAATGGTGAAACTTGAAAGGAGTATGCAACTACCCCAAAAGTAATGCCCAAAAAAATATACCAGACACCAACTGACCAGACAAGCATTGTATAAAACACGTCAGAAAGATATTCTTCTAATCATCAATCACAAAAAGTTAATTATTCTATCGACAAACCACTCCTTCCTTCCAACAATGGGAAAAAAATTATTGGAAATACACTGAGATACAATATAACAATCCAGTATGAGAAATGCAGGGTGTAATTCTTTCAGTAAAAACGAATAAAAGAAAGAAAGTTGGGGTAAAATACATTATGAATGCCTTACAAATTTGACTGGAGAAGAGAAATGTATAAATTGAAAGAAAAGCACAAGATAGGGAATGAATTAAGCACAGAACTAGGGAGTGCCCTGCATGAGACCTATATCCTAGGTTCTTCAGGAGCAATTTCTGTGACCAACAGGCAGCCTACTGTCCGATAAAACATTATTATGCTGTAAATACTGGTATAAGAGTATCATTCTTTTCAATGCAGGTCAAATCCACAACCAAAAAGAAAATACAATTGGATTTTGTAACTTCTACATTCCACAAGTAGAGAGTTCATAGAAGTGTTTTGTAAGATAGAGTTCACTTTACTGCCACTTAGCAACTATATTTGCACAAAATGTTTATCAAATTACTGAAGTAACAAGTATCTCTAAGAATTGCACGCCTTTCTCGTTGTATAAACAAATTATTCAATAGATTGAAACGGCTGTAATAGTACACAATTATATTTTTAACTGATACTATTAGCAGTAATAACTTTGAAGCTTTTTTCAACTATTTTGAACAATACATTCCGCAATCCAATTAGTTTATGGCAGCAGTGGCAACAAAAGAAACTTGCACCAACTCGAAAGTCATGTTTGTGGAGTCCCTGAACACAGAGTAGAAAAGGTAAATGCTGGTGAAGCAAATACTCAAATCAATCCGCTTGAACTCAATACTACTACAAAAATTATACTCGCATAATTCGTCACTACAATAACAACTTCCATCCAACATTTTTCAACAATATGTGCCTTAATCCAATATTGTTGTTCCAAACCCTAGAAAAAAACCATACCACGAGAGTATCATCAGTGTAGTCACCCATGAACTCCTTGAGTTTCTCCTTAACTCGTTCCCGAAGCTTCGCAAATCCTTCGGCAGTGAAATTGACCCTAAACGTCCGATCATCTTCTCCATTCCCCATTATTTCACCAAATCCCTAATTCGATTTCCTGGATGATTCTCGAACTTGACAATAAAAACCAGAACCGATTATTCCATAAATGCTCTTTGATTTCTCAAATACAAATTCGCATCAAAAACCCTAAATGTCTAAATTGGGGCATATATATATATAATATATATATACACACACACTTCAAATTTATACTGGGAAATAATAGGAGCGGAGGAAAATGCTATCTGTTGAGTGGGTGGGATTTTCCGGGAAATCTAATTCCGAGTAACAATTCATGGCGGAGAGGAAAAGGAAAAAACGAGAAACCCCAAAACCTTTGGGGAAAGAACTCGTAGGTTGTGTAAAATGACTTCTAACCCTATGTATATGACAGAGAGAAGTGACCCAAGGTTTTTTCTATTAACCCTTGATGTTTTATATGTATGGTATATTTAACCCACTGAAATTATGGGAGTAAAACATTTTTATTCCTATTATAATTATGAGATGTTGTAAAATATTGAATGTTTTACTGTTGTATACTCACTTCTCCAAGTTTGAAGGCTCATATATAGCTTTAATATTATAAATATAAAGGGAGATCATAAAAAGGTGAAAAAAAGAAATAGTACTCTTGCTACTCTCTCTATCATTTATTACTCTCTGTGTCATTTTTTATTTTATATTAAATTTTTATTTTATAACACGTTATTAGCACAAAAATTCTAATTTTCTCCAAATAAATTGAGTTACCTCAGAATATAAAAATTCTCCAATCATCATTTGGATCCAAGATCAATTATGATGACATATGTCTTATAGATAGTGCAACAAAACACATTATTTTAAGAGATAAGAATATTTTCTCATATTTGATGATGAAAGAAGCAAATATTAATACAATATCTGGCAGTACAAGATTAATTGAAGGCTTTGATAAAGCTAATTTATTACTTAACAGAGGAACAAATTTGACAATTGATGAAGCATTATATTTTAGTAAGTCACAAAGACTTTCAAATACATTCGCCAAAATGGCTATCATATTGAGACTACAAATGATGAAAAGATTGAAGATCTTTATATTACTACAATGATGTCGGATAAGAAATGTGTGTTTGAAAAGTTACCCCCCTTTTCTTCCGGCTTATACTACACAAGTATTAGTATGGTTGAAACGCATGCCACAATAACCCAAAAGTTTATTAATTCAAATGATTTCAGTAGTTGGCATGACTGGATGGGCCATCCGAATTCTAATATGATGCGCAGAATAATTGAGAATTCATATTGGCATTCTTTAAAGAACTAGAAGATTCTTCAATTTAAGAAATTCTCTTTTGTTGCATGTTTTCAAGGCAAATTGGTTATTAGGCCATCAACAATTAAAGTGAGAATTGAGTTCCTTACATTTCTGGAACGTATACAAAATGACATATGTGGGTCATTTAAATATTATATGATTTTCATAGATGCATCTACAATATGGTCACATGTGTGTTTATTATCAATTCATAATTTGGCATTTGAGAGATTGCTTGCTCAGGTAATAAAATTAAGAGCACAATTTTTAGATTATGCAATTAAAACAATTCGTCTCGATAATGTTGATGCCTTTAATGATTATTGTATGTCAACTAGGATAACAGTTGAGCATCCAGTTGCTCGTGTTCATACTCAAATGGTCTAGCGAAATAATTAATTATTAGACCAATGCTTATGAGAACAACACTTTCTCATTTCAGTATGTAGTCATGCTATTTTTCATGCAACAACTCTTGTGTGGATCAGGCCCACAAGTTATCATAAAGTCTCTCCCTTACAATTGGCTATTGGTCAGGAGCAAAATATTTCTCATCTTAGAATATTTAGAGTGCAATATATGTTTCAATTGCTCCACTACTATGCACAAAGATGGGTCCCCAAAGAAGATTGGGGATATATATTAGGTATGAATCTCCTTCAATTATAAAATATTTGAAACCTATGACTAGAGATTTAGTTATGATAAGATTTGCTGATTGTCATTTCAATGAATCAATTTACCCACCATCAGGGGAAAAAATAAGCAGCTGAAAAAGAAGATCTATTGGAATGTGTTATCACTATCTCATTTAGATCCTCGTATAAATTAATGTGAACTGTTAGTCCAAAATATAATCTATTTGCAAAATATTGCAAATCAACTGCTAGATGCATTCACTGACCTATCAAGAATTACTAAATCTCACATTCCAGTTGCCAATGCTCCAATTAGAATTGATGTCTCAATAGGACAATCAATTAGTGCAATGAGTCTAAATCACGCTTAAAATGTGATAGACCAATTGATTCCAAAGATAAAAACCCTCGAAAAATAAAAGGAGCACACAATCAAGATGGTCATAATATGGACGAAGCTACTCAAGAAGAGAAGCGAGACATAGCAATTGATGAAACCTCAGAGAGATTCAAGTACCTGAAAATAATGAAAATGAAGAAATCTCAATAAGTTATGTCTCATCGGAAAATTCATGGAGCCGAAATGATATAATTATCGACAATACTTTTTTCTATAATGTTGTTATTGAAATAATGCAATAAGATGAAGATCTTGAACCAAAATTTATCGAGGAATGCAGATAGAGAAACGATTGGCTAAATAAAAAGATGTAATCCAAATTGAATTGGCTTCACTTGAAAAACGTGAAGTTTTCAGACCTATAGTCTAAACACCTAAAGATGTAAAGCCAGTGGGATACAAGTGGATTTTTGTGCAAAAACAAAATGAGAAAAATGACACTGGATCTAAGTGAAATAGAATCTACTAAGTCGATTAAGGTCTCCAAAATTCCGCTAGAATGGAGAAATGAAGCAAGCTATCCAAATGACTTTATTATTGGTCATCCAAGTACTCAACGACAAACAAGATCCTCTCTCAGAAATCCATTGTCATTGGCTCTAGTATCTCAGCTTGAACCTAAAAGAATTGAAGAAGCTCTTGTAGGTGAATCTTGGTTGAAGGCTATGCAAGATGAACTGGAACAGTTTGAAAGAAATCAAGTATGGACTCTTGTACCTAGGCTAACAAGGCGTCTATAATTGGGACAAAATGGATCTTCAGAAACAAATTGAATGAAGAAGGTAAAGTAGTCAGAAACAAGACAAGGTTAGTTGCTCAAGGATACTCTCAACAAGAAGGTATTGATTACAATGAAACTTTTACTCCCGTAGCTAGGTTGGAATCTATACGTATTTTATTAGCCTATGTTACCTCCAAATGTTTTAAGATTTTTCAAATGGATGTCAAAAGTGCTTTCTTAAATGGATTTATTAAAGAAGCGTTTTTCAAACAATCTCCTAGTTTTGAAAATTCATCGTGCCCTGACCATGTTTACAAGCTCTTTAAAGCTCTTTATAATCTGAAGCAAGCCCCAAAAGCTTGGTACAAGTGACTAAGTTCTTTTCTCATTGAAAATGATTTTCGTCGAGAAAAAAATCGACAACACTCTTTTTGTTTAGCCTTCCTCCTCTAACATTTTAATTATCAGCTCTGACTCCTCTCTTTGGAAGATATACTTCAGCGGATCCATTCTGGAGATCAGATTAGTTGTGTAAGCAGACAAATAGTGCCTCAGCTTCTGAGCAACCCAAGTCAAAGCGCAACACGTCCTCTCCATCAATGTATATCGAGCCTCGTACGGTGTGAACTTCTTGCTCAAATAGTATATGGCTTGCTCCTTTCTCCCTGTCTTGTCATGTTGTCCCAAAACACAACCAAATGCGTTTTCTAGCACGGACAAATACAAGAGTAAAGGTCTTCCTTGTTCTGGTGGGACTAAAATCGGAGGCTTGGATAGATAATCCTTGATCCTATCGAAAGCTTATTGGCACTCAGGAGTCCACTCTATAGTAGCATCTTTTTTCACAATTTGAAGACGGGATCACAAATAACCGTTGACTGAGCAATGAAACGGCTGATATAGTTGAGTCGTCCTAAAAAGCTCATGACTTCCTTCTTACTCCTCGGTGGTGGGAGCTCTTGGATGGCCTTAATCTTAGTTGGATCCAGCTCGATACCTGTTACACCCCGTAGAATTTCCGGCACTTAGATGACCTATTCCCACGTTGGTTAAGCATATTTGAAGGCCATACGTGTTGGAGAAAGGCCCGGGAAAAGATCGGACGAGAAGCCTGTCGAACCATCGCGGAAGGAGCCGAGGCAGAGCCCCTCCGCGATGGCAGCGTGTCACGGAGGAGGAGCCTCCGCGTTGGCTCCGTGACACGTTGGCCTTGTCCAGGCCCAAGTATATAAAGCCCCACTTCGGTTTTAAATGATTATATCCTTAAAAATTTCCAGAGAAACAGAGGGCAACGTAGAGGAAAGGAAAGGAACGAAGGAAATTATATATTTTCGTCCGATTACGCTGCCAAACACTGCCCAAACTCAAATTAATCTCAGATACCGAAGTATTTAGCAGCAGAGAGCATTCCTACGGATTCAGTTTCATAAAATACGGCCGACGAATCGTCGAGCCACCGAGCCAAGGTAAGTGGAATTGCTCTAAATTAGTGTCTATGTGTTCCTAACTGAGAAGTGAATATTTCTCCCTTCTGGGCCGCTGAAAAATAGCGAGTTTCTGGCCGTCTTTCGATAAGCCTAAGTTTAGGCTATAAACTATATCGAAAGTGACGTTGCCTTTTGAAATAAAGTTGTATTTAGTGTTAATTGATATGTTTATGAATGCAGTTGGGAGAAAACAGTTGAAGTACCGGCCGAGCTCCGCCCGATAGACAAATATCTCAGAGATAAGGTATGTAAAGTTAGTTTCATCGGCAAGTTGAGTAACAGTGAGACAGTATAGTAATTTACAGTCCAGTAGAATGTTCAGAAGTCGAGAATTGTGTTATTATGAATATTGGTGCAATATGAGAAGCTTTGGGTTGTAACGTGTACGAGACCTATCAGTATGATATAGATTCTGACGTAAGTGTTAAAGATTGCCCAGTATACACAGTATGTGATGTAATATGTCATGTTAAGATATTGTTGTGTTTAGCTGAAACCTCGCGAAGTAGTACAGTATGCGTAAAGCATTTCAGACATAGAATAGTAACTAAATAAAGTTTAGAAAGCATGTTAGAAATAGGAAATCATGTTAATACAGAAACTCAGTAGACAGTACAGCTTTCAGCAGAAACACCCTCTTGTATAGCATTTGGTTCAGTACAGTTGACAGGAGATTACATTCGTATTTATATTTACCTGTCTCAGCATGTAACAGACACTTACAGATTACTATTATTAGCTCAGCATGTGACTTACAGGATACCTTACCCCTGTTAGCCTTAGCCTATGAGATACACAGACAGCATGACTAGTTGAGACCATTGTATTGATTGGGGTTGGATTACCTAGCATCCATGACCGCCTAGGGTTAATAGCTGTATCGACTCGTCCGCCAGAGGACGAGGATACGTCACTCTACGGAGTGATATGCCGTCCCGCCAGGGGACGAAGATGGGATGCCAGTTTCCCCATATTGTGCCTTGGTCGGCCCTTATACACCCCCGTTGAGCGGGTACGCCCGGGGTGTTGATTTTAGAGTCCTTCGGACTCAGGTACAATTATAGTCAGGGGCTCAGCGAGCCCAAGTGCATACCCAGGGACCGGCAGGATGCTTACAGCCACTATAGGAGATGGGATGACTGGGGTAGGGGCATAGATTCTGTGTTGATTGTACCTCCCGGCTTATGGGGGCCGGGTAAGGTTGTGTATGTTATGCTATATTACAGTAGACACGAGCAGATTAGTAGTAGAATGATACATCTCCAGGTATGATTCCTACTCCCTTCAGTATAAGTAAGAACAGGTACGATCTACACCATCAGACAGTTAAGTTATTCCTCCTACTTCAGCTTCTTCAGTCATATTATTGCTTTAAGATGTTGTTTTCAGTTATATTATTTCAGTTGCTTTACATACTCAGTACCAGCGGTACTGACGCCCGGTGGGGCGCTGCATTACTTGCCTGCAGGTACTCTTAGACGAGCAGGCGATTCTACGTGACTCCCTGTCAGCGGTTGAGTATTCAGCTCCAGTCATCCGGAGGCTGAATTCCAGAGGTGTAGTTCAGTTCCTTTTGTTGTATATAGTACGGGTAGGTCGGGGCCCTGTCCCGACCAGTTCTATTACTATTCCTAGAGGCTTGCAGTCTGTTTATATTCCCTGTGGTCAGATGAGTCGGTCGTGAGAGGCCGTGCAGTTGTATAGTTGTTAGCATTCCTTCTTTTTTTTTACTTTGGCCGTGTGGGGCCATAGTTTACCAGTAGTGGTGACCTTGCCGGTCACGTAGTTCTTTTTATGCTTTATGATTGAGTTGCAGATAACTAGACAGCATGGTGGCCTTGTCGGCCCGCATAGGTTCCCCTGAATTAGTATGTTTCTGGTCAGCTGCTAGTACAGGTACAGAAGGCTATAGACCAATGGGCCGGGGGCTGTATTTACAGTCGTTATATAGCCCTTTGTTTCCATAAATATGAGTTAGAGCCAGCCAGGCACCAGATGTGCCCAGGCTTAACAGTCCGGCAGGTCAGGTCCTAGTAGGGCACCAGGTGCCAGTCATACCCCCCAAGGCGGGGTGTGACAAACTTGGTATCAGAGCAGGTCGTATCCCAGGGAGTCTGCAAGCCGTGCTAAGTAGAGTCTTGTCTATGGATGTGTTGTGCACCACATACTATAGGCAGGAGGCTGCGAGGCATGATATGATGGTTACCTTTCCTTCTCAGTCAGTCGTGCTTTAGAGCGGTACAGTATAGGGTTGAGTCCTTGAAAACTCACTGCATTCTTTGATTACAGATACAAAGGCAGATCAGCATTTCCCTATCACAGGCAAAAGATCAAAGATAGCAACAGAAGAGAACATCAGTCAGTTACATGATAATTACAGCAGCAGGAGGGGGTATCAGAGACCTCCCAGCGTGATACCTTTATTGACATTATTCCTAGTATACGTTGATAACGTCGGAATAGGGAGTCAGAAGTATAATGTGCATATGAGTTGATTTATTTATTAGCTATACAGAATCTGATTAAGATTACAGATAAGGTCAGACCACCAGGTAAGTACGAAAACGAGCGGGAAATGCAGGAATCCCAAATACATTTCTTTTTGGGATGGTACAGTTAAATGCTTTTATTTATTGCAATAAGAAAAGGGCTATTCCCACCTCCTGATTTTGATGCCAGTATAGTAAAGGAGCATGAGACTTGAGAGGAGGTTGCCAAATCATGCAGTTAGTAAAGATGGGTTGATTGATCCTAGTAAGTAGTAGAAAATATAGAGAGCCCTTATAATTATGTAAGTTGTGCAGACCTTTATGATAACAAGTCAGTAAAGAAAGTAAGACTGTTAGCTTACCCGAAGTAGGGGTAACAGACCTGCTAGTGATGAATGCCTAATAATAGTCAAGTTTGAGTCAGAAGAAGGCCAAGTCCGCCATATACGCCAGAAGAAGTATAGGTCGGGACTTGATCAGTAATCTCATTAGTAACGAAAGGCAGGTACCTTGAACCCTAGAGTTCAGTTTAAGCAAGATGAGAGGGAGAAGCAGGAATGTCAGATCTGGTGGGGAAATTAGAACTACCCCGGACTGATAAAGCATCGTATTAAGGATTAAGCTTCGGGCTGACAGTAGGATTGCGATTCAGAATACCGCAGTATGTCCACTATGGAAAAGTTAAGAAGTCACCGATACAGCAATTCTAATCTAGTGTAGCCTAGAGATTATGATAAGGCCCAGCAGATAGTCATGGGCTCTCAGTATATGCCTAGTAAGGCTACAGGATTCGAACGTCTACCCCACATCGCAAGAGTGGCGAATTTCAAACAGCAGACAATAATTAGAATGTTTATGATGTTACTTCTAGAATGGGGTGATAATACAATGAAATGATAAGTCAGGACAGGAGATATTATTAGGCCGTAGAAGAAATGTATCATGTACGATGTGAGACTCAGTAGAATATGTCAGAGATTATGAATTACCGCAGAAATCAGTACATGTTGTACGTAGCTAGCGATATATATGTATACAGATCATAGATATGTTGTGAGTGGTTGCCTATAAGGGCTATAATCACAGATGCTAATTAGTAATAGAAAGCCTACACAAATTGCATTGCAGGAGAAAGAAGAGAGAAGAAAGAAAGAAAAGAAGAAGAGAAAGGGTGGATTAAGCGTGAGTTACGTATGAAGTCATAAAAACTATCTCAGTTTTCAGTTATTAGATTAACAGACTTATGTGTTGTTGTCAGATTTAGGCTCTAGGAGCTTACCAGAGTTAATGGCCTAAAACAGATGGCTAGATAATAAGGGCGCAGTTAGATGGTCTATCGACCAACTGGCGCCTGCATTAGCAGGGAGGCATCCCTACAGATCGGTGACAGTAGTGCATGTGCCAGAACCAGGATTAGAGGCCGAATAGGCAAATTTCAGAGATTAGCAATATCAGAATTGTTCTAGCATGTTAAGTGGTCATACGTCGTTTTCCCAGCCTTATAGGCGACAGCCGGCCTTAGTCAACCTAGCAGTTGTTATATAGAACACCCCATAAGTTAGCCGGCCGTCCCGGTCAGAATACCAGTCAGCGATAGACTAGTATTTCAGTTGGTTTTTGTAAGGTATTTAGATACAGAGCCCTAGCAGAGGGCCAGTATTTACAGAATAGCTCATAAGACCGAGAATTCCCCAGAATAGCCGTATAAATCCAAGTGGATACACAAGGCGTAAGAAATTAATAGTACCCTGCTAGCACAGTGTTTATTAAAGCTAGGGGAGCAGTAAACTCCCCGTGGAGATCCAGAGATTGATCGCCTAGGAGTAAGTTGATTAAGTCCAGCCTTACAATGGTTTAAGCAAATAATAGAGCAATTAGATGCCCACGAGTTGGCGGTGATGCACGAACTATAAGTACTCAAGTAGTACAGCTAGGGCATTACTAGACTACCGTCACATTCGGGTCATTCAACCCGACTATTCAGTTATTTAAGGTGATGTAGCCAGATCATTAGAGGTCATGGTCAGTATTAGGACCCTCTGATCAGATAAAGGCACAAGGTGCGCAGACAGTCGTTCAGGTTATCCCAGCAACGAGTAGCCTTAGCATACGACCAGAAGGCCAGATAAGCTCTGTCCATACCGGTAGATTATTTGTTAGATTCTCCGGTATAATAAACCAGTATGACCGTCAGTTATATGTCAAATTTGTAAATGTGAATTTTGATTGAGTTCAGTAGCCTTTGGTCACATGGTGTCGGAGGCTGGTGTACAAATAGATACACAGGAAAATTGAAGTAGTGAAGACATAGCCTAGACCTACCACTCCGATCGAAGTACGCAGTCCCTGCAGTTAGCCGGGTACTGCGGAGGGTTTGTGGAAGGATTTTCCACCTTAGCAGCACCTCTGACTAAGTTGGCACAAAAGGCAGCGAAGTTCCAGTAGACTGAGGCGTGTAAGCAGAACTTCCAGGAGTTAACAGCCAGGTTTAACCTCAGCCCCAGTGTTAGTATCGACAGAAGGTACAGAGGGTTAGTGCAGCATGGTAAAGTGACAGTTTATGCTTTCAGGCAATTGAAAAAATGTGAAAAGAATTATCTTACCCACGACCTGGGTATCACCCAGTTAGCTGTAGTAGCTTATGCCTTACAAGAGCGGAAATTTTGTATCATCCAGGAAGGGCTAATATGGTAACAGACGCCCTTAGCCATAGATCTATGGGGAGTTGGCATACTTACCGCCTGAACAACGAGAATAGACCCGAGGATTCTACTAGTTAGCCGATCTAGCCGTTCGCATAGCAGAAATAAAGGATAACATAACGATAATACAGAATATAGCAGCATTGCAGTTAGAGGTGGAAGTAAAGGAACGGCAATATAGAAACCCTAGCCAGGTTTAACTTGAACACAAGATTCAGTAAGGAGAGATGACATATTTTCAGATAATCAGGTATGAAGTGTGGCGATATAAAGGCCGCATTGCGCTCCAGATATTTTGGGGCATCGTCAGCAGTTTATGAGCGAGGCGCATTATGCCCGCCATTCTCTTCATCCCAATACGACAAAGAGGTACCATGACATTAAAGAGAACTACTGGTAGACCAGTGTCCTAACTGCCAACAGTTGAAGGCAGAATATCAGAAACTAGGCAGGTTAATTTAGAACATAGCTGTGCATCTTTGGAAATGAGAAGCAATGAATATGAATTTTGTAGCAAGATTACCCCGTACTAAACACGGACATGGCTCTATATGAGTGATAAGTGATAGATTGATAAAAATCAGCTCATTTCTTGCCAGTAAGAACTACTTTCTCGGCTGAAGATTATGCTGAGTTGCATATCAGAAAGATAGTCAGATTACATGGAATACCAGTATCCATTATTTCAGACAGAGGAGCACACTTCACAGCTAGATTCTGGCAGTCATTTCAAAAGAGTTTGGGAGCGCATATTAATTTAAGCACAGCATTCTATCCTCAGACAGATGAGCAGGCTGAGCGCACAATTCAGACGCTCGAAGACATGTTGCGAGCGTGTGTGCTAGATTTCAGCAATAGCCAAAATGAGCATTTACCATTAATCGAATTTGCCTCCAGAATTAGAATATTAGCTATGCTGAGGAAATGCATAGGAGACCCGTCCAGTGTAGTCCCAGTCCAGAATATCCAGGTTACGAAAAAGCTGGCCTACAAAGAGATTCCAGTAGCTAGCCTATGCAGATAGATTCGCAGATATAAGGACCATATATCCTCACCCTATTTCAGGTCTAGTCAGGCGACAGGTATGTCCGTATTATTATTTATGCAGTATCTTATGGTGGTATGTTTGTAAATGATAAAGAAAAATTGATATATGGAAATCCAGTGGATCTTAGAATATTGTGTGCAGTGCCCGTGTTGGACTTTTCTGCATTTCAGGTTTATGCGATAGTCCATATTACAGGGGAAACTCTGCCGAAATTTTTCCAGAAAGTAAAGTAATCAGTCCTCTAGATAACAGTATACATTCGAGGACGAATGTTCTTAAGGGGGGAGAATGTTACACCCCGTAGAATTCCCGGCACTTAGATGACCTATTCCCACGTTGGTTAAGCATATTTGAAGGCCATACGTGTTGGAGAAAGGCCTGGGAAAAGATCGGACGAGAAGCCTGTCGAACCATCGCGGAAGGAGCCGAGGCAGAGCCCCTCCGCGATGGCAGCGTGTCACGGAGGAGGAGCCTCCGCGTTGGCTCCGTGACACGTTGGCCTTGTCCAGGCCCAAGTATATAAAGCCCCACTTCGGTTTTAAATGATTATATCCTTAAAAATTTCCAGAGAAACAGAGGGCAACGTAGAGGAAAGGAAAGGAACGAAGGAAATTATATATTTTCGTCCGATTACGCTGCCAAACACTGCCCAAACTCAAATTAATCCCAGATACCGAAGTATTTAGCAGCAGAAAGCATTCCTACGGATTCAGTTTCATAAAATACGGCCGACGAATCGTCGAGCCACCGAGCCAAGGTAAGTGGAATTGCTCTAAATTAGTGTCTATGTGTTCCTAGCTGAGAAGTGAATATTTCTCCCTTCTGGGCCGCTGAAAAATAGCGAGTTTCTGGCCGTCTTTCGATAAGCCTAAGTTTAGGCTATAAACTATATCGAAAGTGACGTTGCCTTTTGAAATAAAGTTGTATTTAGTGTTAATTGATATGTTTATGAATGCAGTTGGGAGAAAACAGTTGAAGTACCGGCCGAGCTCCGCCCGACAGACAAATATCTCAGAGATAAGGTATGTAAAGTTAGTTTCATCGGCAAGTTGAGTAACAGTGAGACAGTATAGTAATTTACAGTCCAGTAGAATGTTCAGAAGTCGAGAATTGTGTTATTATGAATATTGGTGCAATATGAGAAGCTTTGGGTTGTAACGTGTACGAGACCTATCAGTATGATATAGATTCTGACGTAAGTGTTAAAGATTGCCCAGTATACACAGTATGTGATGTAATATGTCATGTTAAGATATTGTTGTGTTTAGCTGAAACCTCGCAAAGTAGTACAGTATGCGTAAAGCATTTCAGACATAGAATAGTAACTAAATAAAGTTTAGAAAGCATGTTAGAAATAGGAAATCATGTTAATACAGAAACTCAGTAGACAGTACAGCTTTCAGCAGAAACACCCTCTTGTATAGCATTTGGTTCAGTACAGTTGACAGGAGATTACATTCGTATTTATATTTACTTGTCTCAGCATGTAACAGACACTTACAAATTACTATTATTAGCTCAGCATGTGACTTACAGGATACCTTACCCCTGTTAGCCTTAGCCTATGAGATACACAGACAGCATGACTAGTTGAGACCATTGTATTGATTGGGGTTGGATTACCTAGCATCCATGACCGCCCAGGGTTAATAGCTGTATCGACTCGTCCGCCAGAGGACAAGGATACGTCACTCTACGGAGTGATATGCCGTCCCGCCAGGGGACGAAGATGGGATGCCAGTTTCCCCATATTGTGCCTTGGTCGGCCCTTATACACCCCCGTCGAGCGGGTACGCCCGGGGTGTTGATTTTAGAGTCCTTCGGACTCAGGTACAGTTATAGTCAGGGGCTCAGCGAGCTCAAGTGCATACCCAGGGACCGGCAGGATGCTTACAGCCACTATAGGAGATGGGATGACCGGGGTAGGGGCATAGATTCTGTGTTGATTGTACCTCTCGGCTTATGGGGGCCGGGTAAGGTTGTGTATGCCATGTTATGTTGTGTATGTTATGCTATATTACAGTAGACACGAGCAGATTAGTAGTAGAATGATACATCTCCAGGTATGATTCCTACTCCCTTCAGTATAAGTAAGAACAGGTACGATCTACACCATCAGACAGTTAAGTTATTCCTCCTACTTCAGCTTCTTCAGTCATATTATTGCTTTAAGATGTTGTTTTCAGTTATATTATTTCAGTTGCTTTACATACTCAGTACCAGCGGTACTGACGCCCGGTGGGGCGCTGCATTACTTGCCTGCAGGTACTCTTAGACGAGCAGGCGATTCTACGTGACTCCCTGTCAGCGGTTGAGTATTCAGCTCCAGTCATCCGGAGGCTGAATTCCAGAGGTGTAGTTCAGTTCCTTTTGTTGCATATAGTACGGGTAGGTCGGGGCCCTGTCCCGACCAGTTCTATTACTATTCCTAGAGGCTTGCAGTCTGTTTATATTCCCTGTGGTCACATGAGCCGGTCGTGAGAGGCCGTGCAGTTGTATAGTTGTTAGCATTCCTTCTTTTTTTTTTACTTTGGCCGTGTGGGGCCATAGTTTACCAGTAGTGGTGACCTTGCCGGTCACGTAGTTCTTTTTATGCTTTATGATTGAGTTGCAGATAACTAGACAGCATGGTGGCCTTGTCGGCCCGCATAGGTTCCCCTGAATTAGTATGTTTCTGGTCAGCTACTAGTACAGGTACAGAAGGCTATAGACCAATGGGCCGGGGGCTGTATTTACAGTCGTTATATAGCCCTTTGTTTCCATAAATATGAGTTAGAGCCAGCCAGGCACCAGATGTGCCCAGGCTTAACAGTCCGGCAGGTCAAGTCCTAGTAGGGCACCAGGTGCCAGTCATACCCCCCAAGGCGGGGTGTGACAATACCCCGACGGTTGACGATAAATCCCAATAATTTTCCCGATGGAACACTAAATGCACATTTTGCCGGATTTAGCTTTAGATTATACTTTCGCAATCTGTCGAAGAACTTTCTGAGGTCTGCCAAATGATCTGAGCTTTTCTTTGACTTAATAATAATATCATCCACATAAACCTCAATTTCCTTGTGGATCATGTCGTAGAAGATGGTGGTCATGGCCCGCATGTAGGTGGCTCCGATATTTTTCAACCCGAATGGCATTACCTTATATCAATATACGCCCCATGGCAAAAGGAATGTAGTTTTCTCAGCATCATCATCATGCATTCTGACCTGATGATAGCCAGTGAAACAATCCACGAATGACTGTGTTTCATGCTTGGCACAGTTATCAATAAGGATGTGGATGTTTGGCAGCGGAAAATCATCTTTAGGGATGGCCTTGTTGAGATCCCTGTAATCCACACAAACTCTGACCTTTCCGTCCTTCTTCCGCGCCGGCACGATATTGGCCAACGAGGTGGGATATTCTACAACTTTGAGGATTCCGGCGTCGATCTGCTTAGCCACTTCCTCTTTGATTTTCAGACTCATGTCAGGCTTGTATTTTCTCGGTTTTTGCTTGACAGGAGGATATGCTGGATCAGTAGGCAACCTATGCGCTACTATGGAATGGCTGATCCCCGTCATTTCAGCATAGGACCAGGTGAAGACATCTTATCTTGGGCAAATTTATATGCCCAAATGATACTCAAACGTATCATTTTTACCTTGTTTGTTGTGCAATGTGTATATAATATCATGTAATTAGTAATAAAATGCGAATTTATACTAACCAACATTATTAACATTTGTTTTGCAGGTAACTGTGATTTTTAGGAGCTAAAATGCGTGTTGGAACTATGTCGGAGTTGGACTTGGATGCGAGCGTGGAAAAGACCTTGGAATGCACAATTTATAGGGGCTCCGCGATGGAGCCGTGCCACACTACCATCGCGGTAGCACACTTCCTGAAAAGGAATTAAAATGGCAATTTCCAGTGTGCCTTCGCGTCAGCTCCGTGGCACGGAGAGAGGCCTCCGCGATGGCCTCCGTGCCACGTTGAGGTTAATTTATCGGACCCTGTAAATTCCAGTGAAGGTCCGCGTCCACGCCGTGTCACGGAGGCAGTGCTTTGCATTGGCCTCCGTGACACGTTGCTTGTTATTCCGGGAAAAAATTTCCACTAGTATAAATAGCACACTTAGGTTTATTTTAATTAGATTTTAGTTTTTAGACTGAGTTCAGAAGTGGAGAG
Source organism: Datura wrightii (assembly GCA_035772735.1). NCBI lineage: Eukaryota > Viridiplantae > Streptophyta > Magnoliopsida > Solanales > Solanaceae > Datura > Datura wrightii. The sequence continues at coordinate 24,779,671 of JASDFA010000014.1, forward strand.
CAAGAACGTGGGTTAGTAGCAGTTGAAGAACGAAAAAGCTAAGGGATTTCTTCTCTTCCTTTCTTCTTTCTATCAATTGTACGTATGATTTACGCTCATTTTAGCATGATCAATCCAAGAATGAGTGACTAATTCTCTTCCTTGCTGAGGTTTTGAACATGTGTAATGAATTTTGATTGTAAATGATATGGTTTTATTCTTCTTCTTTAATGTTGTTCTATTAATTCTTATTTTTACTGCATTAGTGATTGGCCAACATTAATGTATATCTAAAAAGTCCAATTTCACTCGAGAGAGTAAGAAATTGGAAAGTTGTGAATTAATAGGGTATTGTTCTTAACTTGATTTGGAAAAATTGGGTTTTGATGTGCTTTCTTGATAGAAATATGCTTGAAAGCCGTATTAGTCAATTTAGGAACTGAAATTGTAGTGCTAGGTCATAAATTGCATTTGATCACAGAAATGTAGACGGATGGTTTATGATTCTAAAGTGAAATTAAATACGAGAATTTTAATTTCTAGGCGAATGTTCTTGGCTAGCAACATGAAGAAGAGATTAACCAAAATTATCATGATTATCAAGTTCATTACTTGTTCTTAACCTTGGCATGTTCATATCCATTGTCTAATTTCACAAGTAAATAGTTTGTAGTAATTGTAGTATATATAGTTTAGAAACAAAAACTCAAGTAACTCTTGGTTACATTGTTGTTAGCATAATTAGAAGTGAAATAGGAATATAGTAAACTAGGCAATTTTACGTATCTTGAGCCTCCTTGGATCGATACTTGGCTACTTAGCCACTTTATTACTTGTTTGACAACGTGCACTTGCGTGTTGGTTTTTAATATAAATTACCAACGAGCATAACGACCGAACAACGTCTTTATATTCTTTTAGAAACTCTATATACTCCTCAACCTCACCTTTTGGCAAATGAGTGCTGACTTGAGTTCTTTAGGTGTCTCTGCATCTTCTAGGGTTACCACATCGGTCTCTGTCAGATTTTCTTTGGGCTTGTCTTCAAACTCTTCTACCTCCGTCACAATTTCAACTGGTACCTCATCTTCTTCGGCTTCTAATGAGTTGCCTATGTTATGTTTTACAGTTACATTACAAGCCATGGCCTTATATTCAACGCGTTTAGTACTAGAAATGCTGAACATATAAATAAAATTGAATCAAATATATGAAAAGAAAATAATTTTATTGATTTTAAATTTGTTCAAAAGTCTGACATAATATTCAAAAGAAAATTTATGACTTCAAAAACAAATATTTTATTTTTAAATAATAATAACTGATCCTTTTATTCTACCCAGATGCCCGGCGTGCTCTGGATGGAGTGGCTGTCCAGTTGGCGGCTCCTCTTTGAGCTCCCTCTTCCTATTGTGAGGCCCCTCTTTCCTCCTCATTAATAATGGCATGGAAACTGTTATCATTTGGCTCCTCAAAAAACAGATTCCTTAAACTGAGCAGCACGACGTCCTCCTCAGCCCGCTTGATATCAAGAAAACTGTCAGACACGAAAGTTTGTTGAAGCGAAGGCAGTGGATTTGGCAAAAAGAAACTTTTCTTTCCCAAAGAATACTTCCATTTGTCCAGCTCCTTGGCAGTGGGTCGATACCCCAATCCAAAAGTGGTTTTTTGTGATGCAACATGCAGAGGCTCCGCCATCCTTTTTAACCTAACCCCAAGGCCCTTGCCTGGCTCGAATCCTAACCATAGCAGCATACTTAGAACTTTGTCGCTCCACCGCCTTACTTCCTCGATGACACCAACAATTTCTAGGGTGTGGAAACTCTCCCCGTCCAAACCTTCTTTTCCTTCAATAACGGGGATAACAGGAGCAACATAGATCGGACGACTTTCATCCCCGTGGACCACGACCTCTTGGTGATCCCACTAAAACTTTAGGCATTGGTACAGAGTTGAAGGCACAGCCCCTGCGACTAGATATGCTTGCAGGAACGTATGCTTCTCGTAAAACCTTTATCAGAGCTTTGCAGAAGGGACGAAATAGAAATTTGAGTCGGGTTTTGCTCAACTGTTCCACCACAAAGTATTCCTTTGCTTGCACCTTCTTCCAGATATTATTATTTTTGACTTTTGCCACTGGTTGTTTTCCTTTGTCAGCTTCTTGAGCCAGAGTGTCAGGAGTGTATACCCATCCAGACCGCGTCAACCCTTGTGCCGCATCTGCCTCTAACACTTTTGTTCTCCGTGGGGCATTTTCCTCGTAGCTCCAAGGTACCGTTTTGTACAAAGTTAGAGCAGATCTTACCACTGTAAATGGAGGCCTTGGCGTAGCTACCTCAACCTCGAACGGAGGACGTCTCTGCACTGTCGTGGATGGGTATGAAGAAGAACCTGCTTTGTGTTTGATCACCCCAATAGTATTCGACAAGTCTTCAACCTCATGACAAGAAATCATATTCACTTGGTGGTTTGACAGAGGATTACTTGTTACGTTCGGTGCTGAATCTTTGAGGTGAATAACCTTTATATCAATCAGCTTTTGTATTTTGTCCTTCAACGATCTGCAGGACTCTGTAGTATGCCCCCTCATGCCCGAGTGATACATGCACACTTCGTTGTGGTCATACCACTTAGCTTGGGTGTCGACCGGGAGAGCAGGAATAGGCTCGATGCAACCTGCTTCTTTCAGCCTCACATATAGTTGATCAATCAGTTCTGCCAACGAGGTATAAGTTTTTGTTGGCCTCCTTTCAAATTAAGCCCTAGGCCTTTGGCTTGGTGAGGAAGAAGGTCGTGAGTGAGAAGGTTATGGATAAGAGGATTGTGTGCTATAGATGGGATAAGTGGGGGCTTGGTAATGTGATGGAGGTGTTTGAAAATAGGTCGGAGGGGGATTTTGATATGGAGCTTGGTAGGAATGGTGAGTTTGGTATGGTGATGGAGCTTGATAAGGTGATGATGGAGCTTGATATGGTGGCGGTGGAGTTTAATAGGGTGAAATCTGGTAATGCGGGGTTGGAATTTCATAGTGTGGGGTTGGAGTTTGAGGTCTGTAAACATAACTCTTCGGCCCTTGGGCCATCATAATAGTGCCAATTTCTTTCTTCTTGCGGCTTTCTAAAGTAGCTCCAGACTGCAAGGCTTTGTTAGCTGCTTGCAATGCATTCAAATTGATAATGGTACCATCCTTGATACCGTCTTCAATTTTCTCTCCCAACTTGATGATCTTTGCAAAACTTTTCTCACTAACTAACATCAATTTGTCATAAACTTGCAGGTCCAAAGTCTGCACGAAAATGTCCTTCATCTGTGCCTCCTCCATTGGGGGTCGCAGTCTGGCGGCCTCGGTTCTCCAACGAGTTGCAAATTTTCTAAAAGTCTAAGTAGACTTCCTTCTGAGGTTTTAGATGTAATGCATATTAGGTGCATTTTCTGTATTGAACCCAAAACACTCCACAAAGGTTGCTGCCATCTCTGCCCTGATAAACCATTTTCTTTGGATTTTGCTCCACGTACCAGCTAAGAGCATCACCGGTCAAACTTCGCATAAACAATTTCATCCTTATCTTCTCATTTTGTCCCACTCCTACCAGCTTATCGCAATACAATCTTAGGTGGGCCCTTGGATCACCGGACCCATTAAGCAGTTCAAACTTGGGAGGTTTGTACCCCTCCGGTAGTTCGACATCCGGATGTATGCACAAGTCTTCATAGTCTAGACCTATTATTCCTTTGGTGTCTTCAACACTTTGCAATCTGCTGTTCATCTTTTTCAACTCCTCTACTAGAGTTTGAATTAGTCTATCCTTTTTTGTAGGCTCGGATTCCTCCAGATGGTGAGTCACAGGCGCCGTCTCCACATAGATTGGGTTGGTATGAGTGCGGGCATATGTTGCATTTATATTGGCCGAGGAAGGTATTTCTTGGGCTGGTGATGGGTAATAGGAGGTAACAGGAGCTGGTGAATGTGGATATATATATGGAGGGTATTGGTAATATTGGGGTGGAGTATCTTGTGGTGGAGCTACTGGTTGTGAAGACATAGGGAGGCTGACTGGTGCTTTTGAAGTTGAGGCATCAGCTTGAGCCCCAAATAACGTTGTTTGGTTGTTTAAACTGCGAACTTGTGCTAACTCTTCTTGAAGCTCAAAGATTTTCTACTCGAGCCTCATAATCACCTTGTTGTAACCTGGAGGGCAGACCCCTTCTGAATTATCTCGTTCATCCCTAGAAGTATCGTTGCAATTCTTGTCTGAAATCCTGTTCTGCTCATCCATCTTGTCTTCCCTCTGTTGCGGTTAGGAATGAGAGGAGGAGAAGGAGGAGACCCTTTGGACCTTGTATAGTAGGCCAGGTTTGCACAGATCAACCTTTGGGAAGGGGAAAAATAAGACAAACAGCAAACAAATCACAATTAGTAAGAGAGGTTAGAAATCATGCCGATTAAAGTAAAGATCAAACAAAATGTTGACGCGTTCTAATTTTGGAGCCTCTTTTATGCAAGAGGTAGGCCTAACTAGTTTGAGAGGAACATGTTGTTAAGTATTGTCATTTTACTCCAAAAATAAACCCCAAAATAAAACTTTATTAAGATAAAATGTTGCAAAATACAAGAAACGAACTAAATAAAAATAACATTCAATTAAATTTTGATAACTTCTTCATCGGGGTCTAATTTCTTTGGATCTTCTAGCACTTTGTCAAAATGGTGGCGACTAGACAAAAGAGAGGCCATTGCTCGATCCTTCCCCATAACTCCCCCATTCAGGCATCCTTCCCCATCTTGTATCCTTAAATCCAAACCTAAGGCGCGATCTTTCCAGTACTCCAACTCTTTGCCCATCTCAACAATTTCTTTGGCATTGTCATCATGTAATTGTTGGTACAAGCCTCAGAATCTTGGACCTTTCTCTTTAAGCGGTGATAGAGGGTTTGTGCTTGGGCTTCCCTATCCTCTACATGCTTGCCTTATTTGACCCTCGATATTGCAGTACTATCCCAATCGTCATGTAGCCACTCGACATATCCTATTACGTAGCCCGCCTGATATCGGTCTACCTCTATGCTTTTCTCATCGAGGTAGATCTTTTTGTTCCACGCTTTTGCAATGTATAGAGCATGCAGAACAAAATTGCCCTTGTAATCCACTTGGTATTCATCCATGTCGGCAACCCTGGTATTATTTGCATTCTTCCAGCCTGACGCATCGTCCGTATCGGAGAGTACGGTTGAAGACGTCGGAGTCCTATCAAAAACAAATAGTACCGAGACTTGGTATATACTACGAAGTTGGATCTCGAAAACTAATCGAACATCCATTGTACAGAGTCCTCTGTCAAATTACCCAACATTTGACCCCATTTTTCTACCTCCTCAGGCCTTTTTATTAGTTTAACTCCCATAGTGACCCTGTAATGGTGAGTGGTAATGTGATCGGTTTCTGTAGGTCTGGGCATGGTCGGGTTACTATGCACCTTTTGAAGATGTTTGATAAGTCAAAGTTGAAGCAGCATATTACATCCTTCGAAATGCTTAAACCCATTTTTGCATTTTCCCAAAGATCGATAGATGTCGGTCACAATCATTGGGACGATTGTGCAAGGTTCTTTGTCAACACCTTTGCACAAGGTATGAACGATCGAAATAAGGCAGATATCAATTTCTTCCTCGGCTCCTCGTGAAAGACCACCATCCCTAGAAAATAAACCATGAATGCAAATATTCTTTTGCTCATCCACAAGCTCGGATCGAGATTCTCTATTTCATAGATCTCTCGAGACGAATTGTGACCAAACCGATTGAGCAAATAATTTCCCAGCATCCTTTCTTTCATTATGTAGGATACTATGTTGCTACCTTGTAACCCCAACTTGTCACGCACATCTTCTAAGGTGACGCGTTTGGGTATAATCATCTCAGCTTTTTCTCATTTCCTATTCCTCCACAACAGGCTCACATTTTCTACATACCCACCAATTTCTTCCACCAATAGAGTCATTTGAATGTCGCCAAATATGAAAATAACCCTTTTCTCATCCCAAAATGCAGTGGCCGTTTCGATAAGTTCTCGACGTGGGGCAACTTGCATAAGAGAAGGTGAGTTCCCCAATACTTTTCTCACCTCGTTTTTGCCATATTCCCCTAAATCACACCATCATGCTTTCATTTCCACGGGCATGCACCAAACCATGCCAAATCTCGAATAGAAGGTAGGGAGGCTCATTGTACCTGCAACACAAAGAAGGTTAAACTAACTTACCCACCCAGGAGCAAAATGACATTACTTAAACATTATTTTCTCTCAAAAGGCACATAATTTACGGATCGTTCTTCTCAAGATTTTAAAATCCCTTAAGACTCAGGGCAAGGTTTCCCTATTAATCTTGGCGTGCTATGGACGTCGTGAGTTTCTAAGTTTAATATGATGTGCACACCTTACTAAAGGCATACACAGTCAAGATCTAGGAATAATAGTGAGTATGACATGGTTCCCTCAAGCGAACAACTCGAGAGTGAGGAAGCTTATGACTGTCGACGCACCGCTGATCGACCAAATCATAAGACATTCCTCGGAGTGTTTTAATAGTGAACGGCCGTGAAACCACGCAACCATTATTGTGTGTGATAGTGAGAGGTTCCCAAGTGGAGGAAAATATGAGCGGTATGACAGTTTATGAAATAAACACGACAAATAAATCATAACAAATTATAAGTGGTAAATTATTAATAATAAGCAACAAAATAAAAGAACAGAAAGAAAAACGTTAGTAACTTCATGATGAGAATAACACGTAAGAAAATAAGTTATTATGAAGACTATCATATAGGAAGATAAAGTCAAATTATTAACAAGTGAAAGAATTTTTTTTCAAAACTCAAATGAACCCCACATAAAATGAACACATTGTGGTTAAAGCCTAAAATTCCCAGCAGAGTGCCATGTTGTCGCGCCCCATTTTTCTCGCGAAAAGCAGGATACAACATGTGACAACTCTTGAGGTTTGTTGAGAAAGAAGAGTCGCCACCTAACGATTTGAGGTGCGTTAGGGGACCGTTCTAAGCTAAAAATCTGCTTAATTACTTAAGTTGCCAGAGTCGGGAAAGCACTTAAATTACATCGAAAGGAAGGTGTTAGGCACCTTTCGAGGTCCACAAATGTGATTCCCGGCCGGATCCATTAATATGTGGGGAATTACTAGCTATCAAAGATAATTGATTTTAGCCTATATTATTTGGCCTCAAACTAGATTGATAAAAATAAATAAATAAAACTTGTAGACAAGCGAGAAGAAATAAATTTGGACAAATGCATTTCAAGACTATGATTATTATTTTTTCTAAAAAGGTTACAACAATTGATGATTCAATTAAGAAGGTTGACCAAAAATACAACATGTTACAAATAGAAGAATAACAGATATTGATAAATAAATACAAAAATTTAACGAACAAACAAATGAATTTTAAAACTAAGGGGCCGAACCTCATAGAGGCGCCTACATATCCCTTAAGGGAATCAGGCCAGACGTAGTTCTACGATAAAAGGGGGGGAGGGAGTATTTTAACCTAAAGGGATCACCCCGTGCAACTTAAATAATATTTTGCAACCTGTTTAGGTTGCTCATATTATTCAGTGAGCACAGATTATCACTTTCCGTCTACCCGCCTAGTTAATTGATTATTAACCCTAAAGCGTTTCTAGGCGAAGAAAAACTAACATCCTAATATTTGCCTACCCGTCCCAAGCCTAATGTCCAAGAGGCATTGGACAGCTAATTTGAATTTTTGGGTTTGGAAATCTTAAAGCTGTTAAGGGGATTAACGTCAAACAAACAGTAACTAAAGCATAATAGCATGTAAACAGTCTCAAATAAGCCTCTGCATGAATAGACATGACATAAAAAACAGGCACAAACAAAGTGTAAATCCTATAGGCATGAGTTCTAAAAATAAATGCAAACACTTTGTTGTGTATGAAATCCGGCTTCTAAAGGCAGACTTGTGACATGATTAAACAATTGTATTTTAATATTAACATGTAAGTATGACTTCTGATTATTAGGTTAAACACATTAAGCCAGTGGTTACATCATATAACTTCTAACTGGCGATTTATTTATTTATTCTAACAGTCATGTTATCTAATTATTTTACAAAGGAGCAAACTGTAATTAAACAAATTTTAGAATTCTATCTAGGTATAACACATAGTTCTTGAGAAGCTGACAACTACAAATAGTATAGGCAGATTTTCTTAATCAATTACACCGGCTTTATTATTGGTTTGATCCAAGATTAAACAGGGAATGCATAGAACGAGATCTCGGTTAGTAAGATAAGCAGATTTATTAATATTATACGCCACATACTTCAAATTTAAAGATATTATAGCTTATGCAGGCATCACTTTTAACTCAAAACGAATCAACCTTATAGCTCTTACAGACATTATTCCAACTGTTTATTTTAGATTAAGTCCTAAAAGCATAAATTCTAGTGTCAAATGTGTTACCAATTAAACCAAATTTTCATAAACAATGTTTCTAAGATGCAATTATAAAACAGTTTTCAAGTTAAGTCGTTTGAAATCCTATAGACATGATTTCTATCGCTGTGTACGTTGTGAAAATTCCTATGAGCATGATTTCTAGGTTAGCAATTAAAACAGTAAAGAAGAAACACATGATCCCCTCTCCCATGACCCTTTTCACTATTTATTATCATTTTTTTTACAATTATTACAAACTGAAAAAATAAATTAATACAAATATTAAATAAATAAATAAAAGTAAATTAAAGAACAAATCCATAGTCTTTCGTGTCTTGGGCGACTCTTCATTGCGGACCAGGGTAATCTGTTAAACAAATGACACAATAGATATGCACGTACAAACAGATATTCGGGAATTTATAGTTTACAAGTTATTTGGTTTTTACAGAATATTAATGCAAATAGATTTGAATCACATATTATGAAACTTAAGAATACCATACTTAAAGAATTATCATGATGATAGTACAAGTTTACACGTTGTCTTATCATAAAAGTATAGCGAAAAAATAACTAACCGGTTAATCAAATAAAGAATAGAGAAACAACCAACAATTTCTAAAAGGCTTTGCCAACAAATTGAGACCCAATCTTCAACACGTCAAGATCACAAGGACCTCGAGGGTCCCGAGCAGTGCTCGTGTTGAGGTGGGATGGAAAAGCGACGATTTTAAGTGGAATAGAGCAATATTTTATGAAAATAAAGTATTCACTTCTATTACAAATGTAAAATGAATGCAAAATAAAGAGGATGTTGCTTTTATAGAAAAATGTAAGAGAGGTTTTTTAGGGAAAAGGGAAAATTAAAATCAATTTCAAATAATTATCTACCATATGCAAATAAATTAGTTGATTCACTAAACTTAAAATTAGGGAAAGACAACTCCATTTACCATAATTGAATATTGAAAGAAAGGAAAGAAATAATCAGCCTTAAATTAAGATCCATCAAAAGAGAATAAAAATGTCATTAAATATATATATTTAAAATAATAGTAATAATTACCATAATTGACATGCACTAAAAATAAGTAAATATTTAATCATGGAAGAAAGTTCTGTAATTAAGGCAAAGTCACATTGGAGAAAAATTACCAAGAATTGTTAAACAATTTGTATTGAAAGTGAATAAATGCATACATAAATAAATAACAGAATAAATGAATAAATAAATAAGTAAACAGATGTTAAATCGACTTAATTAATATATATTATCAGCAGAGATCTTTTAGAACTGTCAATATATTAATCAAATTAATCAATCAAATAAATCATGTAAAGAAACTTGCCATAACCCTTGATTATAAAAATATTCTAATCATGTAAATTGATTCTAAATTGCTACACTTAATAAAACAATTATTTTAAACAGACGAATTTTTCCAAGGAAGTCAAATAATGACACTATCAACTAAGTTAAACAGGGTTTCAATTGACCATAGAGTCTTGAGGCGACTATAGATACGAATCAACAATTATCAAAACTGTCTAAATGATGCTTTAATCTTACCCATCTTTCAAAGGAGAATCAGCAAGCATAGAAAAAGTTGTCAACAAGTCTACTACTAATAATGAGTAGTAAGAGAAACATTAAAAGATCAATATGGAGGGTGAAACATTCCGGCAATGACTACGTGTTTGTACCGAAAACACAGAACGAACTATTCTTAAAGAGTAATTAGAAAGAATATTGATTTACCTAAACAAGTAGAACTAAACAAATATTATTCCTTTTCTTAAGAATTATATTAGATAACCATTATCGAAACTAAATTATGGCCCAAATGATCAAAGACTTCTATGAATACCAAACTAAAATTTTTCAAACAAACAACAATTAATTTAGATCTATGTTTAGCAGAGGCAAAACAAATAAAAGAGAAGAAGAAAATTCTAAAAAAAAATATCAAGGAACCGTGTCATTGACAGATTTGTCCAAATCCACCGGGCTCTGACTGCCCTCGGCGACTGAACCTACTCCTCTGCTGCTGTGATGGTGGCGGGGGTCTAGGCGGCCTATCTGATAGCCGTGGCCTAGGTCCTCCCCGGGCCTCCTCCTGTAAATTATCTGGCTTGTTTCTGCGACGCGGTTCCTGACTTGTTCTCCTGATCTCCCGTTGCTGTTGTCTGATGCCCTTAATATTCTGAGCAAAAGCCTGTACTCGGGAAATATCCATAACCTCTCGCAGAGTAGCTGTGATACAAGTCTCAACATATTCTGGGTTCAGCCCCATAATGAAACGATGTACTCTGGATGGCATGGTATCCACGAAAGTCGGCGCATATCGGGCCAAGAAATCAAACCGCAAGGCATATTCTCGAACACTCATCGGTCTCTGCTCCAGGTGTAGGAACTGATCAAACCGGGCCTGTCGAATCTCCCGTGGTAGATAATGATCCAGAAAAGCCTCTGAAAAGCTGGACCAGGTTGGAGGGGAAACATCTCCCCCTCGGGACCGCTCCCAACTATCATACCACAGTACAACGATGTCCCGTAGTCAGAATTGCGCCAACTCAACTGACTTTGTGGGTGTAGCATGCATTACCCTGAAGATCCTCTGCATCTGATCGAGAAAATCCTGGGATCCTCTGTCCGATCCGTCCCTGTAAACTGCCGGGGTCTTAATGCCAGGAATTCTCGGACTCTCGAACTACCGGGTCCTCCTGATGCTTCTGCAGTGGTAGGCGGTATTGACTGGCACTGAGCAGCCATCATCTACGCTAACATAACCACCGCACTCGTGATCTCCTAGTGAGATGGTATAGATATAGGATCTGCCGGAGGTGGTGCCATTCCAAACGGCTCCTGATGTAATGGTGACTGCTGGGAAGGTCGAGACGATGCCTCCGTATCGCCCTTAGATCGGGCTAATTCTAATCGAGGCTGAGGCATCCTGCTGGTTCCCTCTCCTGCTGCTATATCCAACCTCCTGCCTGTCGTAAGATGTCGCCGGTCTGACATTTTATCTGTAAACAAAGAGTATGACAAGCTCAGGGCCTCAACCCTATACTGTACCGCTTTATAGCACGACTGAATAAGAAGAAAGAGTAACCATCCTATCATGCCTTGTAGCCTCCTGCCTATAGTATGTGGTGCACAACACATCCACAGGCAAGACTCTATTTAGCACGACTTGCAGACTCTCTGGAATACGACCAGCTCTGATACCAAGTTTGTCACGCCCCGCCTTGGGAGGCATGACTGGCACTTGGTGCCTGACTAGGACCTGAACTGCTAAACTAACAGAGCTTAAGAATCTCTGGTGCAAGGTTGGCTCTAGCTATGGAATCAAGAAAACAACGGGCTATATAGCGGCTGTAAATACAGCCCCCGGCCGACAAGGCCTATAGCCACCTGTGAAAATAAACAGCTAACCAGAAACAACCAAATATAAGGGATCCTTTGCGGGCCGACAAGGTCACCATGATATCTAGTTATAGCTGAAGAAAACGAAATCAAGCGCTAAACCGATCTGTGACCGACAAGGTCATCAACTAACAGCTAAACAAGGACCCACACGACCATATATCCAACCACAGGGAATATGCTACAATCTGCAAGCCTGTAAGAATAATAAGATGGTCGGGACAGAGCCCCAGCCTACCCATACTGTGCAGACAAGAAGAAAGTAAACCTCTATCTTCCAAGCTCCGAATGAAAGGAGCTGAAGGCTCTATATCGCTGACTGGAACTACGAGGGATCTGCTCCTCGTCTATGTACACCTGCAGGCAAGTAATGTAGCGCCCCAAAACGGGCGTCAGTACCACTGGTACTGAGTATGTAAAGCAATAACTGTAAATATCTGAAAGTAAATAGTAAAGGTGATAGTAACTGAAGTAATAGGGAACAGACTGAAACTGACTGAGATATAGGAATCAGGGCTAACATAGCTATACTGAGAAGAGTAGGAGTCATACCTGATAACATGGAGTTCTACTGTCTATTTATCAATAACTAAAACAATATAACATAAACCTTACCTGGCCCCCATAAGCCGGAAGGTGTAATCATCACAAAACAACCCACATAGGCCCCCATTTGCCCTAGTAAGTACATCTCAATCTATTTACCCCTTCCCAGGTCACACCACATCACCTAGTAGCTATAAGCATCCGGCCGGTCCCCTGGGTATGTTGCTTGGGCCCGCTGGGCCCCTGACTATAGTTGTACTTGAGTCCGAAGGACTTCTGAAATCAACACCCCGGGCGCAAGGCCAACCACGACAAAATATGGGGAACTAGCATCCCATCTTCGTCCCTAGCGGACGACATGCCACTTCGTAGAGCGACGTATCCTCGCCCTCTGGTGGACGAGTCAATACAGCCATTAACGCTGGGGCGGTCACGGAAGCTATACGGGTAATCCAGCCCAAAACAATACAATCAAGTCTCAATTGATAGTAATAACTACATATAATACACGCTGAATAAGATAATAATACAATCTCTAACATGTTGTACTGAGTCTCATACTGAACATGATATAATACTTCTGACGTGCTTTGCTAAATTTCATACTGAGCATGATATACTGTTTCTAAAATATCTTACTGGGATTCATACTGTTTTACTATACTGGAGAAACTAACTTGCGAAAGAGACTGGCTTTACATACCTCGACTGTCGGTAGGGGTGGGCGTTCGATGTTTCGGTTTGGTTTTTTCAAATTTCGGTTCGATTTTTTTGATTTTCGGTTATGAATAAGGAACACCAAACACCGAACCGTTTTAATTCGGTTCAGTTCATTTTTTTTAATTCGGTTCGGTTTATTAATTTTGGTTATTCGGTTTTTTTGGGCTTCGTTGATGGACTTTTTTCTGATTGTAAAATGGGCTGCATTTTAAATAAAATATAAATTATTTCAAGCTTTTTAATTTAAAATGATCTACTTTTAAGTTTTAACTATTGTGATTGTGAAACTTCCTTTTATTAATATCAATTATAAATTTATAAATAAAAATTAAAAATATATAAATCGAGTGCCTACCGCCTACACTTCAAAATGGCATAACTTACCATCTTAAATTCTCAATGACAATTGACAAGTTGACAACCCAAACAAACACAGACATAAAGCATCACTTGATGGCCGATGGGCACTTGGGCATTCCCAAACCCACACGGCCACACCACACAGGCACAAAGCATACAAATTTAAAATTACAATACACACTCGAAATGACAAAAATCATACTCAACATTCAGCACTTCAGTAGTGCCAGCGCCTAACAGCCCAGCACACACACTGGTATGGACCGTATGGTACACACAAAGTCACAAACTGCTTGAGACTTCAAAGTTAAAATCACAAAAAAAAAAATCAAATTCATTCAACCACTCCATAATATTAAATACGAATAACATTGAGATTACGCTCAAGAGTCAAGACACTTCTCAACATACTTCTTCATGATTGAACTTGAACTGTTGAACATTGAACCTAATAAATGGTAAGATAAAATAAAAAATTAGAATATAACTTTCAAGATAAAAAAATAATATTACAAAAAAATATCATCAATGACAATGAGACTATGAGAGAGTATGAGACAAATGAGTAAATGACAATGACCAAATAAATATTTCAATAATTCAACTCACCGGTCACTAGTAGGCACCGCACTAGTAGCAAATTGCAGATTGCAATCATACATCAACAATGTAAGACTCTCTTCCATTTATTGCCATCTCTAAAGATAATTTAATCAAATATGTCATAAAACACAAATTAGTATACTATTAATTTATTATTGCATTAAAACTTAAAAGTCTAAACAAACAACTAAAAAATATAAAATCTTACCAAGCTCAAGTTTCTCAAGATACTCCAAACTTTCCTCAACACAAATAGGCTTAGTCTCTCGTCTAAGCCAATCTTGGACACAAACAAGAGATTGCACACATTTAGGAGTCAATGAACTTCTAAATGGATCAAGAATATGACCACTAGTACTAAATGCACATTCTAAAGCCACACTTGAAATTGGAATAGCCAACACATCACGAGCTAACTCTGAAAGAATAGGAAACCTGGGAGAATTAACCCTCCACCAATCTAATATATCAAAATCATCAGAATCAGGCTCTTGTTCTTCACTAATGTATCTATCCAACTCCGATTTAGCACCTCCACTTCCACAATCTTCTTTTTGTTTTTTCAAGTAAAGCTTAGTTCTCAAGGCTTTTGTTTTCATACTTAGAGAAGCGCCAGAACTAGATGTATCAGATGTGTCCTGAGATGAAGTAGTTCTAGATGGAGATGATTGATTAAATCCTTTTGAATATTGTCTTATATACACTTCCAACAAAGAAGTCATATAATCATGCACTCCTTCATTTACTTTCTTTCCTATTTCCTCCCCAAATAGTTCTTTAAGTGCAAAGCTAACATACACAAACTTATTTCAAGGATCCAACACAGAAGCAATAAAAATCATTTTGTTCATCTTTTCAGGACAACCCCAATATTTCTTAAACTTTTATTTCATCTGTTCAGCCATGTTACTCAAATTAAGATCTTCACTTGCTAAACACACATTCAAATATGCATCAAGCTCACATATATCCTCAAAATGAACATTAGAAGTAACATAATGTGAACCTGAAACCTTTACAGTGAGCTCGTAGAATCTTTCAAGAAACTTAACCACATTCCTCACATTCGCCCAATCATCACATTCGAGCGGACCTGCAACACTTCCATCTTCACACACATTAGTTGAAAGACAAGTAATAAATTGGTCATCAAAAAGATCAAACCTATCAAAGGCCTTCTCAAACTTTTGTGCCGTATCCAACATCAAATAGGTGGAATTCCACCTAGTAGGAACATCTAGCGTCAATGTTTTATCACATTCTACCTTTTGGACTTCACAACATTTCTTAAAGTTTCTTGTTCTTGCAAGGGATGATTTAACATACTTCACCATTTGTCGAACCCTTTTGACAGAAGGATCAATTTCTTTCAAACCTTCTTGCACAATCAAATTAAGTATGTGAGCCATACATCTCACATGAAGATGTTTACCTTCCATTATATTAGTTCCCCACATATTCAACTGTTTAGACAATTCTTTAATTGTAACATCATTAGAAGACGCATTGTTAACAGTGATAGAGAATACCTTGTCCAAATGCCAATCAAGCAAACAATTACTCATCGCCTCTGCCATTTGCTCACCCTTATGACTAGAGATTGGGCAAAAATTTAATATTCTTTTATGCAACACCCAATTTCTATCAATAAAATGAGCAGTCAAACACATATAATTAATTCTTTGCAATGATGTCCATGTGTCTGTGGTAAGACAAATCTTTGGTTGTACTTCTTTAAAAAACTTCTTCAAATTTTGTCTCAATTCACTATAAACTTCATAACAATCCCTGGTTATTGTTCTACAGGAAGGAATTCTAAATAGAGGTTGGCCTTTGCTCATAAACTTCTTGAAGCCTTCATTCTCTACAAAGCTAAATGGTAGTTCATCGATAATTATCATTTCAACCAAAGCCCTTCTAACTATATCTTGTTCAAATTTTCAAAGTGGGGCATCTTTAGTTTGAAAAGATATTTTCATTTGAGAAGAAGTTTCAACGATAGTTTTATATGCCCTGCACCTATCCAAATGTTGTTTCAAACCCGTTGTTCCATTTTTACTTGTATGGGCAGCATAAGTATTGTTACAATACTTGCACTTCGCTCTACCAATACCATTTTCAACTACCTTATCAAAATGAGCCCAAACCCCAGATCTTGGTTGCATTTCTTTCCTTTTCTTTGTAATTGTATCCCCAGTTTCAGTTTGAGTATCAAGTGAGTTGTCAGTTGAACCAACTTCACTTACTCTACTTTCATCATCCATCTATACAAAATTAAAAAGAACAATCATAAATAATTAACCAACAAATCAACAACCAACAACAACAAATGATATATAAAAAAGACAAAGACTATTCAAAGAATCAAAGTATTAACTATTAAGTATGTATAGTGAAAGTGATTCCAAAGACAATTCAAAACAAACAATATCAAGGTTTAAGTGCTCTATTAGTTAGTATTACATCTTACCAACAAACTAGGTGGCTAACTAGATAATCGAACCACTAAAATATTGGTTATCGGTTAATCAACGATCATTTAAAGTTCAATTATAATAGGTTTGACAACTTATGTTTTTTTTCCAATGCCTGTAATAGAATATAAGAAGGAAACCACTAATTGGTGCTGCAAGATATAGTAGCATGCACGTGGGGTAAATTATTGGAGTAAAAGGGTAAATTTAATAAACCTTATTGAATTATCGATAAAGCTGTTAAGGAATTCAAAAATAGTTAGCTGAACTGATAAGTCAACAACACAAAATACAAAATCATTTTCAAAATCGATACTCCAATAATACCAATAAACCAATTATAACTTTTTTGATTCTGTTTATTGGTTAAATGAAAATTGGCACACCCCTATAATATCAATTAATTAGTTGTTGTTTCAATTATGAGGTCGCTCCTGAATTAAAAGATGCATTACTAAGAGCAGCAGCTGACAAGGGAAAAATAAGAACAATGCAAATCAAAAACATGGCAGTGGATTGTCGAACAACTCCAGATTCTCTCCTGATAGGGGATGCCTGTAACATGAGGCACCCCGTAACAGGCTTAAGTCCTCTATTAGTTAGTATTATATCTTACCGTGAAGGTGGAGCCGTTGAGGACCGGAGGAGGAGGAGTGGAGTCACCTCTCACCTGGAGGCTGGAGGGCAGAGCCGCGGAGGCTGGAGAGGCCGAGAGGGCAGGCCGATGGGGAGTTGGCACTTCGCAGGCCCGTGGCCAGTCACGCAAAGATGACAGAAAGAGAAGAGTAGTGAGTAGACACTGCCGACTCGTTGCTTAGCGGCGGCCTACGAGAGGGATGGCCGATGGTCGATGGCTGGTGACAGTGTAGTCCGTCATAGTCGTAGTGAGGCAGAGAGGACGTGGTTGTGGACTCGTGGTGTTCTGTTCTCTGTTGTGTATTAGGATTAGGCTTTAGGAAATTAGGGAAATTAGGAATTTAGGGTTTTTATTTTTTTATTTCATTTAATTATTAATTATAAAAATAAAATAAAATAATTTTATTATAAATTCGGTTATTCGGTTTAACCAAAAAAAAACAAAAATCGAATTACATTATAAAAAAAAATGAAACCGAATCGAAAAATCGAAAAAACCGAATTAAGTCAGTTCGGTTCGGTTTTTCGATTTTCGATTTTTTTGCCCACCCCTAACTGTCGGTTACCGATTATCTGGCGAGGTTCGGCTAGTATTCAGCTGTTCTTTCCAACTGTTATCATATTCACAAAAGAATAGAGCTAACTTCAGTACTATACTAGAAGAAACAATACTTTACATATATATATCTATTGATTATTCTTCAACTTATCGAAGAACGATCGAAAAATCGTAATTTCTCAGGAGTCTAGAAGGGAGAAGTACTTACTTTAAGCTTGGGATTGTATTAACACTAGTTTGGAGCAATTCCAATCACTTTGGCTCGGCGGGACGATGATTTGCCGGGCGAATTCACGAAACTAACTCCGTAGAAATGCTCCCTGCAGCCTTATACTTCGACACCCGAAGTTAATTTGACTTTGGACAATGTTTGACAGCGTAATCAGATGGAAATCTATAGGAACCCTCGTTCTCACCCTGTTTCTGGTCGTGTGAATATGGAAAATAACTTAAAGTTGAAGAGTAAGACCTTTATATACTTGAAGCCACTGCATAGTAACGTGGCACGCTGGCCATCGCGCCAATTTGGCTCTGTGCAACGCTGGCCATCACGGAGGAGGTGCCTCCGTGCCACGTTGCCCCTCTGGACAGCACGGTTCGGCCTCCTCTTGCGAAAATCTAACTTGGCACCCGTTCGGCCTTTCCCCGGGCCATTTCCTCGCACGTATGACATTCTAAAACTCCCAACCAACATGCGAGTAGGCCAACTAAGTGCTAGAAACTTACGAGGTGTAACAAAAACTATTTTTAATTTTCTAGTTATTGATAAGCTTATATATATATATATCACGGGGAATGTATGAAAAGCTAAGAATGGATCATGCATTAATGATGAAGATTTTAAACTTAAAAATTTGAGAAAATTTTGATATTTTCATAAATTGCATGGTTTTATGTTTATAAGAAAAAAAAGAACTTAAGAAATTTAAATTGCATGTCTAAACAAATTGTCAACTTTAAATTAACATAATTTCAAATCATTTAGCCCAAATCATGATTTGAAATCATGTCCAAATGGGCTTAAGTCTACGTAATTAACCACTAAAAGCAAACGTTTGCGTTGTAAAGTTGAATACCATTGAAATGTTGTCTCACGCCCATGTCACACTTATATAGTTCGTCAGAATGTTTGTGATTGTTCAAACAATTGTATTGAATTGCTCCAGAGCATGCGGTTTATATTGAGTTAAAGAAAATTCAAATTTATAATTTAAAAAATGTGTTGAACATGCTGCCACATTAGGGATTCCTAATGCAATAGGTGACAAAACCACCTTGTCACCCACTGCCTTCAGAGATCAGTCTAGCCTTGTGATGGAAGAGGATTAAGTTACTTTAGTTGGTTTCTGGAGGGAAGACACTCAAGACTCTTAGAGATTGTTTGGTTGTGGGATGAAATAGGTTTGGGCTATCTCATGAATTAAAATATTTCATGAGATTATTTTATCTCACATTTTATATAGAATAACTTATCCTGGCATTTATACTACTATGGTGGGATAAAATAATTTTGGGACTAAATAATACTCATTATCAACTATAGAATAAAATAATCTCATTGAATATTCTGAAATTATTATCTTTATCCCATCGAACAAATTACCGCTTAGGAATGAGTCTCTTTTAGTTTAGTAGAGGTTAGTTTTTCTCAAAGTCATTCACAAGAATACTCCTATTTTAGGATGGTCTTTAATTTCTGCCTCTCAAATTTGTGGTCTTTAATTTTTGCCTTTCACAATTTTAGGTAATTATAAAAAAACCGTAGACAAAAATACTCTTAATATTAAAAAAAAATCGCTAGGCACGGGTTATGCCTTATAAGGCATAAGTTTAGTTTTAGAACATTATACCTTAAGAAGTTCATACACTAAACTTATGCCTTATAGGGCATAACCCGTACCTTGTGATTTTTTTCTGCCTTAGGCATAACTTATGAGATTGGGCTCCTCTCAATTTTCCCGAAGTTTTTACTTGGATTAATGTCACGCCCCACCGTGGGAGGCATGACTGGCACCTGGTGCCTACTAGGATCTGAACTGACTTAACTAGGCCTGTGCACTCCTACTGCAGGCTTACTCCCCAAATTAAGAAAACAACGGGCTATATCTCGCTTGTAAATACAACCTCCGGCTGACAAGGCCTTATAGCCACCTGTAAAGGAAAACAGCTAACTAGAAATAGGGAATCCTATGCGGGCCGACAAGACCACCATGATGTCTAATTATGACTGTAAAGTAAATCCAATGCTAAGCTAAACTATAGCCGACAAGGCCGCTAACTAACAGCTAAACAAGGCCCCACACGACCATCACATAAACTAAAACACATATGGGCCCCACACGACCATTAACAGCTAACCACTGGGAACAGAAATAATCTGCAAGCCTCTAGGAGTAATATGATGATCGAGACAGAGCCCCTACCTACCCATGAACTGTGCAATCAAAAAAAGAGTAAACCTTCTGTTTATAAGCTTCGGAAGAAAGGAGCCGACTCTTCTGCTAATCCTGATTGGAAGCTAAGAGGGTCTAGCTCCTCGTCTATCCGTACCTGTAGGTAAGTAATGCAGCGCCCCAGAAAAGGCGTCAGTACAATATGTACTGAATATGTAAGGTGATAACTGTAAATGACTGAAATAAAGAGATAGAACTGAGAATAACAGAAATGACGGGATAGAGATCATACCTCACTAATAGAACTTCTTACTATCTATTTATTAGTAACTAAAGCAAACAAAAACCTTACTTGGACCCCATAAGCCGGAATGTACAACCAGCACAGAATAACCCACCTGGGGCCCCCATAAGCCCTGGTGAGTACACTTCATTCTATATACCCCTATCAAGGTCGCACTAGGTCAAATAATAGCTATAGCCGTCCTACCAGTCCCCTAGGTCTGCAACTGAGCCCGCTCGGACCCTGACTATAGTTGTATTTGAGTCTAGTGGACTACTATATCTGCACCCCGGGCACCATGCCTGACGGGGGTGTGTAGAGTCAACCACGACATATAATAGCCTACCCATGGAATGGACTGTATGAGGACCTGGGACCCCATCTTCGTCCCTCGCGGACGGCATACCGCTCCGTACAGCAACGTCATCTCGCCCCTGGCGGGAGTCGACACAGCTAATAACCCTAGGGTCGGTCATGAAGGCTATACAACATAATTTGTCCCAAACTAACATGGAATACGGGTTTCAGCTAATATCAACAACTAATCACAATATACATACTTCTGGTATTCTTACTAGGATTCAAACTGAGTTATCATGCTAAAGAAACTAACTTGCCGAAAGAAACTGTCTTAACATACTTCGTTCGCCGACTACTGATTAACTGGTGAGTTTCAGTATGTATTCAACTGCTCTTCTCAATTGCAATCGTATTACTGGGGGAATATGACAGTTTCAGTACTAAATTCGAAAAAAAACGATAACTTTATATATAAATATTAACTATATTTCAACTTAACAGAACACGGTCGTAAACTCGTAATTTCTCGAAAGTCTAGAAGGGAGAAATGCTTACTTGAAGCCTATGATCGCATAGAAATTAATTTGGAGCAATTCCAACGATTTTGGCTCGGCAGGGTTACAATTTGCCGGGCGAATTTCGTGAAAATAACTCCGTAGTAATGCTCCCTGCAACCTTAAACTTTAATACTCGAAGTTAATTTGAATTTGGGCAGCGTTTCGTAGCGTAAACGAACAAATTTTACTTAATTTCTTCGTTCCTTAAGCTCTCTGGTCGTGCTCTCTTTTTGGAAATGAATTAAGACAAGGCAAGGCCTATATATATATATAGGAGGGCAAGGCACCAGGGAGGCGCCTCGTGCGGCCATCGGGGCAGCCTTGGTGCCGCGATACGCCTGGCATCGCGCCAAGCTGGCTGATGCTTTGCTGGCTGTCGCGTCGCGCTGGTCTTGTGCGGCTTGGTCTCGCTCGACCCGACTTCCGAGGCTTCTTTACACGAGTCGTACTCTCTTTATCTATTTCAAATTCACGCGTACGCCTATTATTTGTTAACTTTCACGGGGTGTAACAATTAAAGACGCATGACATAGGTTAAATTTAATGGTTAAGATTTAATTATTAAAATAAATCTCTAGCAGTGGTTAAAATAATAAATACATTATACATTTAATTCCGAAAATTATTATAATTCCATCATCGTAGCAATATATTATCCTGTCCATAAATAGTAAAATTACTTTTTTTTTCTTAGAAAATATCATTCAGATTATTAACCATTAACGTCCAGATTTTTAATTTTTTTTAGATTATTGTACCTTAATCTAATAACTTTTGGCATGATATCAACAACCTACATATATATGATTAAAAAAATTAAATGATATTGCCTAACAACTTTTGGCATGAAATTAACATCCTACATATATATGATTAAAAAAATTTAAACGATACTGCCTAAGAGCTCCAACTTATTGATTTCTTGGACTTGATTCCATAATTGAAAAAATTTGAACGTTAATGGTTAATAATTTGAATGATATTGTCTAAGGAAAAAAAGTAAGTTTACTCTACTTATGGACAAGATAATAAATTGCTTAGATGATGGAATGATAATAATTTTAGGAATTAAAATGTATAATGTATTTATTATTTTAACCATGGCTACAATTTGTTTTGATAAATTAAATCTTAACCATTAAATTTAACATATGTCATGTGTGCTTGATCCAATCAAGAACTTGAGAAAAATGGAGATAATAGAAATGGAGAGGAGCCCCATCTTAACTTGTGCATTGGAGCATAAGTTCAATAGTGTGAACTTCTTATTAAGACATAACATTCTAAAACTGAACTTATGCCTTGTAAGACATATATAACTTGTGCCTCGGGACATAAGTTTATTTTTAGAACACTATCTCTTAGGAAGTCCATGCTCTAAACTTGTGCCTTTGACACGACTTATGTCTTGAGGTATAAGTTCAATAACATGAACTTACACCACGAGAAATTGGTTCAGTTTTAGAACATTATGTTATGAACTTGTACTTTAAGGCACAAATTCATTAGCATGAACTTGTGTCTTGGGACATAAGTTTAATAGTATGAACATGTGCCTAATAATTTTTTTTTTAATATTAAGGGTAAAAGTTTGTTTTGCGAATTAGATAACATTTAACTTATGCCCCAGGAGAAACATTTTCTAAAAAAATTTGCCTGATGAAATTAAGTCATAGTTAAGAGTACTTTGAACAATATATTTTCATTAAATGAGCAGTATGAACAAAAATTAAAAATCAACAATTTGAGGGACAAATATTAAAGATCACTTCAAAATAATGGTAATCCGTGCAAAAATTTATTTTTTAAAGAAGATCGTCTCTGTCCGCGAACCATTTTAATTTGGATCGGAAAGGTCAATTCGATCATTTGATCTACTTAACATTAAATTTCTTTTAGAAAAAATTATATGAGGTAGATATTATTTGGTCAATATTATCACTTCTACTGAACTTATAAACTTTTTATAAATAATAATACAACCTACCAAATATATCAAAATTAAAAATAATTTCTATCTCCAAATTTTACCGTTTTGTATTTATCTGGATATATGTATCTTCCTTATTCATGCCTATAATGGTTATGCACAATCTCCAACTTTTTGTATTCTATGATATTTATTCTCAAACCACACAGATTCTCCCCCAAAATAAATAAATAAATATATAAATTCTGCTTTACTCTTTTACTCAATATTTTCACCAAATTCTCTCTCAAATACAAATGTATTCTTTCGTAAAAAAGATCTTTTTATTATATATTTTTTCAAATTATGGTATTATCCTCTTATTCAATTTTAGATTATTCACAAAAATTCTTCCACTGAACTCTCTAAATCTGCAAGTCACCTAATTTTCATCTCCTAAATTTCTTTTAATCTACAGATTTATAGAGTTTAATGAAAGAATTTTTGTGAACAATCTGAAATTGAATAAGAGGATAACATAATTTGAAAGAGATACATGGCAAGAATATTTTCTTATGAAAGAATATCTTTGTATTTGAGAGAGAATTTGGCAAAAATATTGAGTGAAAGAGTAAAGATTTTTTAGGACCAGAAATCGCGTGATTTAAGAAGGAGCGAGAAGAAATATCGAAGGATACAAGAAGTTGGAGATTGTGCATAATCATTATAAGCGTGAATGAAGGAAGATATACATACCGAAATAAATATAAAGCGACAAAATTTGAGGGATAGGAATTATTTTTAATTTGATATATTTGATAATATATATATATATATATATATATATTATTAGTAAAAGAAATTTAAGTTCGATAGGAATAGTAATATCGGTCAAATAATATCCACCTCAGGTAATTTTTCCTTTTAATTATGAGTCTGAACCACTTGATCATCTAATTTAAAAAAATTGGCTTAATTATGATTTCATTACCTGATTTAACTCAACTTATATATATATTTTGAAAATTTTTGGTCTTCGATCAAAATTCAAATTTTCTTCTCTACTTTACATATAACTCTCTTCCCCTCCCCCCCCTCCCTCTCTATATATAAAATAGTGTATTATGTAATTTATAATAATATAAAAATGTATTCATATATCATGTTATATAAATTTTGAACGTGAATTTATTGAAACTCGGAGAAGAAGGTTAAAAAATGATCTTAAAATAGATTTGACTTAATGAAATTTAATACAAATATGTTGCCTATTCAAATATAAAAATTTAATGGATTATACTCGTCGTAAACTGTTATTTATTTTGATTTTATGAAATTCAATATAAATATATGTTGCCTACCCAAGTGTAAAAAATTATTGGATTATATTTGTTGTAAATTGGTTGATTGAGAGTAACAGTATTTTAAAAGACTTTTTTGAAGCGAGCTTTGTGAAAGAGCTTAGTAAAAATGTATCGGGACAATCTATGGGGCAAAAGTATTATAGGGAGTAAGTCACATAAGTCTAGGCATATGTTTAGGTATTGGACGGGTTTTTCTTTTGAGGCGTAAGCCCAGAAAATCTTTCTGAATAAAAATTAAAATTGCTAAATAAAATTTTAAATTAATATAAAAAACACAAAGTTAAACTTGTTAGAGTATTAAATATTAAGAAGTCAAAAAACTTAAAAATCTAAATAATTTTTATTCTTAACCCTAAATTTTGTCCTTTTTCTTCGTCTTTTATTTAATAAAGGTGAAAAATGATCAATGTACAAACTACAAAGCAAAAATATATCATCCTTCAACATCAACTCTTATTTGATGTTTCTAATTATATATATTTTTTAAAATTTTATTTTTTATAAATTAATTAATAAATTTTTATTCAATTTTTAAAAAAATCTATAATTAATTTTTTGAGATGAATCGCTCTTAATTTTTTTAATCAAATATTAATTTTAAATAATAATTTAAAAGAAAAAAAATTATAAAATTTTAATTTTAATATTTTGAGACTTACCCCTCACCCGTATTGCGTCCACGTCTTTTAAAACAAGGTGGGTAAGTGTCCCTAAATTATTTTCTTTCGATAACAAAGTTGAATTTGAGTACATTAGTCGGTTAGAAGCTGATCAACAGCACGTAACATGCCACGTTTCACATGACTCCGCTCCTTTCAGATCAAAAAATATAGGTGAGTCCCACTAAACAAACCCCAACATGCGTGAATGCGTAAAACTTTTCTGCTACAATCTCCTGTACTCACGCCCACCGCCTTTTCATCTATTCCCCTATTTCAATTGTTATCAGCTACCGAAATCTTCACAATATCCAATCAAAATTCGACACGTCTTTTGTACACTAGCATCCAAGTACAATTCTATTTTCACTCTTCGACCTCTATATTAACACTAATAAATTTCTTTTTTTTCCTCTTTCTCTAGTTTCTTCTTTTCCTCTTCTTCGGCTCCTCCGAGACTTTCTCCTGTTCGCTTCTAGGGTTAGTTTTCTTCATCGATATTTTTTTTTCTTTTTACTTTTCTGTTGCTGCGTTTGTTCTACATATACAAAATTTGAATACCCTTCTGTCTTTTTCATGGTTTTGATCTCTTGTTTGTTGTTCTCTTTGTTTCGTTTTTTTTCTTTTGAATTTCTTGAAGTGGTATAGTGTTCAGTGTGGTTTTATATGTTTTTTTGTTCTTTTTGAAGGGATAGGAGGCGAAAATTCTATAAAGAAAGGATTTTGGTGTGTCTTCAGCGAACAGGTGAGTTTGGTATTTCTTTTTATTTTGTTTCTAAGGGAACTTTGGTTGTGGGTTCTAACTGTAAGTTTTTGATTTGAGATTCTGGGGCTTCTGCGCCTTCTGACTTCTCATGGTGCATGTTGTGCCCCTTTTTAGCCAGCTTGTAATAACGTTGATCAGTTCACTTTTTAGCTCAGCTGTCAGGTTTATACTTTATTCTGGAGGAATGTTAACGCTGGAATTCATATACTTGAATCCCAACCAACCAAATAGTAGAACATGTGTGTTCCCTTACTAAGAGTTTTGTTTAGTTGATTTTGTAAGAGCAGAGGCAAGTAGAGATTCCCTAGCTCAGCATTCATAAGACCTTTTAGCAATTATAAATATTGAGAAGCATCTATGTAATTCTTTTTACATAGATTTATCAACAAGAACATTTATTGAGAAGCTGTAACCGTATAAAGATTTCAATGTATAAAAAATTGACTATCAATCCATAGCATGGCTATAGGACTTAATTTATTGGCAGAGTTTTATAAACTTCCAATTAATATCATGGATTTCTGTTAAGTGATGAGAGCCCTTTCAATAGTATCCTAAGTTTTTATTTTAGAAGAAAGATTGGGGAAAATGGTATTACCTATGACCCTTTGACTTTGGTGCATTCATATCAATATATTATGCCACAATCCCCAAGTAGCTCCATTGTATGTGTACTTCTCCATGCTAGATACTTTGTTCGATAGTAAATAATTTGTCTTTCAAGTAAAATTAAGGATTTGCTAAACTCGAGGTGGTTTAATCTTTATCTCGACACGTAAAGTCAAGTTTATACAGAAGAAGAAGAAGAGTATAAGAAGACTCTTGATTAGCACCTCATATAAGTGTGACTATGTAACTGTGCTTGAATTCCAAATTACTTGTTTTCACCAATATTGATCTTCTGCTCCTATTGTTTTCCATGAAGACCGTGCTTATTCGATGGAACTGTAGG
This sequence comes from Datura wrightii, assembly GCA_035772735.1. Lineage (NCBI taxonomy): Eukaryota > Viridiplantae > Streptophyta > Magnoliopsida > Solanales > Solanaceae > Datura > Datura wrightii. Next base: position 24,806,649 of record JASDFA010000014.1, read on the forward strand.
TCTTTTGAGGTGCTTTTCTTCTATGTATTTCTAAGTTCGTGCGTTCCTCAGACGTGCTTATTCGGCAGAATTAAGTTTTGCATTGGAAGACGTGTGCAAATGGATGCCTGCATAGAATGATCAAACCATCTTAGATGTTATTCTTTCATGTTATACTATGCGTGATGCTTGCATCGCATGAAGAATCTAATCATTTCTAATCTTGTTCAATTATGTATAACACGATCTATTCTGACATCAGATTCGTGATGTTCGTCTTGGAGTTATGTCGGTCCTGGAGGCCCAACAGTCACTCCATGTATCGTTTTTGGTTTTACATAAGCCTTTCAGTTTGTTTGATATTCTTCATATCACATAGTATTCCTGCATCATTCTTCCATTTTGGTCATCTTATTCACCTCTCAGATCTCTGAGTTGTCTAATGTCCACTTGATCCCCATTCTTCAAATGATGACCAAACTTGTACCACATATTTTTTGTCTTACTCTTATTTTGAAATCCTTGTTTTCTCGAGTGTTGTGAAAGCCTTACGGATTTTGTTTCAAATAAAGTTACTTTGGAAATCTCGGCTAATTTGAAAGTGCTTACTGGTCTTCTGATAGAGGAGATAGAAGAATATTATTTTTTGGCTTGTGTAGGTGATTTTTACCATTGTTGAGTTTTCAGTGAGCTGCTGGTTGTAGTTTTCTACTCATTTTTACCATATTTCTAAATGGAAATATCTTGTATCCCTTTTTCCCCCCCAAGCTCATTTGTCACTGAGGTTAGAAGAACATGTGTAGCTAGTTCTGGTGCGCTGTAGCTATTTTCCCTTCAACCTTATGACCATGCATTGTTACACGAACTTCACAAGTACTATTATTGGCTTCCACAGTTGGTCTAGGGCTGGCAAAATGAGTAATATATGTGGTTATCCATCCAACTCAATTCATTTTAAATGGATTGGATACCAAAAATAGATAAAACCGACAGGTTTCACAACAAATACTATTATGGATAAAAGACGAGCAACTTATTTCCTGGAAACACTACTAAGTAGCTCATGAAGTCAATATCTTTGAAGTAGCTCTGAATAATATGGATATCCATATTGTCTATTGGGTAACCCATTTTTTTATCCGTATTAAATATGTGTGAGTTGTGTATTTTATTCATTTCTATTTAACTTATTTTCGACCCGTCCATATCCGACTCGACCTGCTCGTTTGCCACTCTGAAGTTGGTCTGCCGTACATGTGGATTTAGTTGTAGTAGAATTTTAAACCGAAGGCAGTGAATTCTTTATAGGTGGTCTAACTAACAAAGGGGTCGGGCTGCAAGATAAATTTGTTATGGTCGAACTAACAAAGAGGTGGTAAGGGAGGATGGGTACTACCTTGGTAAAGCCTATTAAAGCGTTTCAACTGAATGGAACATTGTCCATATGCTACCCATCCTAATGGCGTGTTTTCCTTTCTTATTTGCTTGAGTGGGTGCATTCATGTAAACTCTTCTAGTCTACGGGCTAGTGATTGTTATGTTGATGTATTTGTGGGGTGGCAACAACACAAGGTGGGATTTTAGTTGTATTGTTCTTGGTGGTGGTTTTTGGAGGCACGATTCAACTGGTAGACAAAATGTAGACAAAATCCATGGTTAATGAAATTAGTAAGTGTTTGGTTACGATGCTTAACAGGAAAGTAGCTGTTGGTTGGTCCTCAAACCATTAGGATTTGGTGTGGTATGGAGTAACAGTCTTAGCTTTGGTATTTGAGTTTCCACTTTCTCGAGGTCTTTTTTGTAGCTTGCTTTTCTCCCAATGCTGCTCAACACACAGAAATAGATTTGATCGATTTAGTTTATATGTTACCTGAATGCAGCGTTTCCCTTATGCTGCCATTAATTTCCTTCCAATCCCGCTTTCTAATTACACTTCTTTTCAGCCGAGGGTCTATTGGAAACAACCTCTTTATGACTCTATCCCACTAAGGTCAGGATAAGGTTTGCGTACACCCTACCCTCCCTAGACCTCACTTGTGGAATTGTACTGGTATGTGTTATACATGAATTATACATGAATCCAGTCCATCATCATGTATCAGCTGATAATTACCCTAATTAATTGTGGTAATTGCCTTTCAAGGAAATCGGGAGTTTGCGCTTTCCGATATAACTGGGTGTACTAGACAGTTCTGATACTACTGGCTCAATCAATAGGTGCCAGTGGACTCTAGCTAAATATTGGCTAAATGCAATCAGTTTATTCTCTATAAGAGTACATACTGATCAATAGTGGGGTAAAATGATTGGCGATATGGTATCTGCTGTTGCTAGAATGATATATTAACGTTGTTCTTTGTTGCAGGAAAATTCAATATGGAGCAGAATGATACAGGCTGCCAAGCTCCCCAAGCTCCTGTCCTTTGTGTTAACAATTGTGGGTTTTTTGGAACTGCAGCAACAATGAACATGTGTTCAAAGTGCTACAAGGATGTGATGTTCAAGCAAGAACAAGCTAACTTTGCCGCTTCATCTATTGAAAGCTTTGTGAATGGAAGTTCAAGCACTAGTGTGAAAGCTGTTGATGTTGCTGTAACCGTGCAGGAAGGTCCCACAGAGTCCCTGGTTATACCCACTCAAGTTGCATGTGCACCACTAGAAAACGAACATGTTGAGAAGGCTAAGGAGGGGCCAAACAGGTGCAGCACCTGTAAGAGACGAGTTGGTTTGACTGGCTTCAGTTGCCGATGTGGGAATCTTTTCTGCTCAGCTCATCGCTACTCAGACAAGCATGAGTGTGCCTATGATTATCGCAAGGCTGCCCAAGAAGCTATTGCAAAAGCCAATCCAGTAGTTAAGGCTGAAAAGCTTGACAAAATATGAAGGGATGCTCCAAGTTATGAGCTGCTGCTGTATTACCGAAGTTGTCTTCTATACCTGTCTGGTGACAACTGTTGTTTGGTGCCTAGGTTTACTAGGGGTCAAGAGAGCATGAGGCATCTTTGCAACTTGAGGGGTAGTAATGTTGGTATCAGATTAAGGAATGTTGTGATTTCAATGTTTAGTGCTTTGTGATGGGACATTCTTTTGGTTTTATCTTTTTCATGTAGTAATTCCAATTTAGTAACATAAAAGTTGGTGTTCCTCAAGTATAAAAGCAGTGTTTCTTACTATCAAATCCTTTTCTTTAACCCCCTTGTTAAACCTGTTTGTTTATTTTGCGACAAAGTGAGTTTCTTGTAATATTGTTAGTGTGAAAGAGCTTTCATGCTATGAGTTGCAAGTAACCTGCATGTTTTTAAGGCTTAGATATAATTAATTATATTTTAGGTGAGGTGATGGTATAAAAACTTTCAGAATGTCAGTATATAGAAAAAGAAATTAAAATTTGTATATATTAGGCGGTTTCCAGTATCATCATTCACATGTTATGACAATGTCGAAGCCATTGATTGCATGTGTTCCCCCTTTCTCTTCTCATTTGAAGTGTTATTTGATTGATAAACTTGTCATGAGGTTGGCAACAGCCTAGACATCTCTGTCATTCTATGTTTTGGGAAAGCACAACAAGTAGTATGAAGTCAGTGGGGGTTATTGCATGTGGAGTGTGCACATGCCAATGCAAATGCAGCTATCTTTTCCATAATTTGCCTGTCACTCGGGCGCTTGCATTAATGCTGTGGCCAATCGGCCATTCTTGTTTCTCTTAATCTTTTTCTTGCTATATTACGAAAAATCTTCCTAATTTTCCTCTTCCGTGGTTAAGACTGTAGATTCATCTCAGAGGGAAGTGATTTATGTGTCAAACGTAGGATGCATTGAAAAAAGTTATTTTGTTTGTTATATTTTTTGACCTTTATGTATAACTAATGCTTACACATTTTATGCATTAGCTCTGACCCAATTGTTTCTTACATTTTTTTTCATATTCTTTCCACCTTATTTGTATAGAGTATTTTGTAAATAAATATTATTTTTTTTAGAAATTATGTAATGTATATTATTTTTATGAGAAATAATCTCAACATACACCAAATTAAATAATATATAAAAATAAATCTCTGCATAACTATTATCAATATTACTGGTATATCCTATTCAACACTACTTTTGTACACTCAGTTGCGTAGCCACATATAAATCAAGATGGCCAACCGAACACCTTTCGTCAAAAATTTATGCTATATGTATAGAAAATTATGCTAAATATATAGACTAATTTTTTCCCATACATATTTATTAAATCTTGAACACCCTTAATCAGTGGAGTAGCTATGTAGATTGAAGGGTGGTCAATTGAATACCCTTCATCGAAAAATTATATTAGGTTCAACATTACATTTTAGAAATATATATTAAATTTTAAAATTTAAACACGCCTACTGAAATTTCTAACTTTGTCACTGCCCTTAACAAAATTTTTGGCTTTCACCGCGACATACACTTACCTCTTAGTTGTAAATGTAAATTCCAATACTCTAGCAATAGTAAAATCCATCATTTCCTCCTTTGAAGGATTTGGGTGCGTGGTCCATGGCGATTGTCGACTTTTATCTCAAGCCACGTTTACTTTGAAATACTTCTCATCGCATCTGGTGTTTCTTTTTCTTAGAAATATTTCTCATCTGTTCTCTCACCAGTATTATCATTGTGATATTAGCTTTATTTCATTTTTCAATTTTGTTACTATTGTTTTTAATTTTTTGATAATTATTTTAATTATCGATATTCTTCTTTCTTCAATATTTTTATTATAATTTTATATTTTTATATTTCTTTTAAATCATAGTTTAAAAAAGCAAAGAATTTATCAAAAATAGACTCTCTACTTATAAAGATAGCGACAAGATTTGTGTACATCTCACTTTTTTCCGATCTCACTTATAATATAAGACTAAGTATGTCGTTGTTATATATATATATATATATATATATATATATATCCTCCCAACTCTTGGTAACAGTATCGAGATTTCGTTTTTTATTTTCCTTTGTTTGGGGATAAATCTTGAAAAATAAAATGTTGAGAAAGGTAAAAAGAAATGAGAAGGTGATTTAAATGATTACAGCAGCCAACCTGTTCCGCAACAATTGTGTTTGCTCCTCTCAGCCTTCTCCTTGATTCGTGGCTTCTTGTTCTCTTAGGCTCGGGAAAACTCGTCGAATTTAGTGTATATATTCATCAAATCATGCAACATTGTTATAATTTATAATAAACTAAAAAACATATGTTATTAGTTAACCACTAGTATTGTTTTTGTTGAATTTCAACACATAGCATAAACTTGTAATAAGGTAATGATAAAAAAGAGAATCGATGAAGGCGCAGGCGAATTTATAAATAAGCTAGTGACTCTTAGCAAAAATTTTAATTCTAGGAATTTTGTCATAAAATATGATTGTCTTAAAAAATCATAATTATTAATTTTCTTCCATCGAGAAAACTATTCATATGTGCATAACCAAAATAATTATCTGTCATATATATTATTTATTTGAAAAACAAGATAAATAATTTATTATCAAATATGTGAGCCACTTTATCAAACGGTTTTTTGTATGAAATATATGCCATGTATATATTAATTTTGTACATGCACTAAATGCGAGTAAATATTTTATCTTAAGCTTCTGGTCTGTTTGGGGGAAAATTAGTTTTTTTAGGTCACTTTCAATTTTTTTTCTTTTTATTTTGTGTCTTTTTATTTATTTATTTATTTTTTAATATAATAAAATCTTCATTTTTACATGTAATAGATCTAAAAAAAATTACTTTCTTCGCCGATCTCATTTCCTCACTGTTTGGTCAGTTGAAGAATTTCAGAAGTATGATGTTTGGTTAGCAAAGAGTATGAATTTTTTTATTTTTAGAAAAAGAAATATGCATAAAGACTAAAGATTATGTTCTACATAACACTACATGTGTTATTATTCGTTACTATGTAACTATTCATGTATTATATATTAGGAATATAATATATATATATTTGTAATTATTCACTATATAAATAATTCTTGCATTCTAATTTTCACGTAAAAAGGAACTTGGATTGACGAGTTTTGTTTACCAATCTGATCTTCTCTTTTTTGCTTGTACGAATAATTATCTGTATTTGTAAATTTTGATTTTCGTAATTTATTTATTTTCCAGTAAATAAGGATATAGGAATTGTTAGGTGGAGACTGCTTATTTTAATTTTTTCTTAATTTCTAATTACTTTGTACTTTGTTTCATGTAGTGCTAATATACCCATTTTTATTTCACATTTATAATATTTTAAATAATACGTAAAACTTTACATATATTTAATGTTGGTATGAAACGATGTTAAAGGCTAAACAAGCATCGGATAATTAGTTACGACGATGATTATTTCTTTATAATATATTTGACCAAATCTTATGTGTTCCTTATGCAATATTTTATGGTGTGATTAATATTATTAATGCAACAAATTATAAAACGACCCTTTAACGTATAAGCCATAAGGTAAAGGTCTTATTAGTGAACTATTTATGTAATTCAAATATTAACGCCGGCTCATTTTAAATTTTGAAATAAAGCATGAAACACAAAAATCCCAAATACTAATTCTATGAAAATGATAATTAGAATTTCACAATTTTTTAAAATTATAATCTATAAAAAATTATGAAAAATATATTTTAACCCAACAAAAAAAAAAAATGTTGTAGGAGGACTATACATTATTAAATTATACCTTATTGGGGATAAATGCAAATCTTGAAGCACTTTTATGTGCGAAGGATGAATGAAATTCAAGTATCAAATGATTGCGTTATTTCTAGAACCCTTTTTTCTATATATGCCTCAATTTGAATAGTATTTCCAAAAAAGCAGAAAAAAGAGAAAAAAGGAAAAGAAAAGATAACGAAGAGGGAACAGAAAGACTAAAGTGGGACCTAGTTCTCCTCAGCAAAATATTTAAAAGGAAAATGTGGGGCCAATATCATGACTGGTCCCACAGAATAGTTGCAGCGAGGGACCACTTTGAGAGGATTATCACATGTGAACTAGCATAAAAGAGACAGTATACATCCTAGTTCACAAATTGCCACGTTAGAAACTAGCAGCGAATAAATAGTGAGGAATCAGAATTTAAATTAAAAAGTAGTTTAATAGTCAATCATTCTACCGGTTGTTTGCCTAAAAATTTTATAGCTATTATAGTAATGTATTGTTATATATATATATATATTGACATTTAATATTTAGATCTTATTTAATTATTATAAATAAAAGTACGTAAATATTTAGTTTAGTGATTTTGTATACCAAGATGAAGTAATGTATTTGTTAATCATTTTAACAAATAAAAAAAAAGAAGAAAGAAAGAGTATGAATATAAAAATATCAAAGTCTTTCCTCATGAAGTTACGATCATAACTGGTGGATACTATTTTAATATAATATTTTTTTAGATATTTGTACTTGAAATTTAAAATGTGCATATATTAATGATGATATCATAAATATTTTAATATTTATTTACATATAATATATTTCTTATAGGACATTATTACACAATATTTGAGTACTGTTATAAAAGGGTAATTTTACAAAGAGTGTACCACTATAATGAATGTGTTGTTATAGAGAAGTAAAATATAACATGAAAAATTGATTCTAAAAAAAATTAATTATAATAAAATATTATTATAATAAATAACTGTTATAAAAAATTTAACTGAATAAGTAAAAAAATAATTTTTAATCATACATAAATAATGTGATTTTTCCCCTAAGAGGGTTCAGATGAAACTTTAGCCTTACCTTCCGCCTTTGCCAATGAAACGTACCTTTCTTTTTCTCTCTTTTTTTTTCTAATTTTTTTTTTGGGTGGATTAATAATGTCCTGTTCTCCCTTCAACATGACTCAAACTTTCCATTGATAATAAAGATGTTAAATCACTTAGCAAGTCTCACTTGTCCTTTGAGACACATCACTTTTTATGAACTGTTGTTCTTCTTCCCCATACTTTAGGTGAAATTGTTTCTCATATATATATATATATATGTATATATATATACACACTACTTTCTCCAATTTTAATTTATGCAACATTATTTGTCTTGATATAAAAATGTAATTTTAATTTTTTTTTAAAATTTATGATTTAAAATATATTTAAATATTTATGTAATCATAAATTATTTCATTAAAGAGTAAAATGATACTTTTAAATTTACTCCCTCTATTTCATTTTACTTGTCCTACGTTGAAAGAAAGTATTTATTAGGAGTTTATTAATTATTCTTTAAAATTTTAAATTTAACTAATAGTACTTTATGTATTTATTCAAGGATAAAGGTCCGTAGTATTAAAAGAAAAATGATAAATTTCTCTTCATTTTGCTAAAATAGACAAGTAAAACGAAAAATTTATTTTTTATATAATAGCAAAGTAAAATGAAACAGATGAAGTAAATTATTTCTAATTATAGAAAGGTGACATTTTTTAAAAACAAACTGAAAAATAAAGTGTGTCATATAAATTAAGATGAAGAGAGCATCTTTTAACAACTACTCCCTCTTTTTCAAATACTTGTCGTCCTTGCCAAAAATATGTCTCAAATACTTATTGTTCTTATTAAAAATATTTGTCTCAAAATACTTGTCATTTTAAAAGTCCAAAACAAAATTAATTATTTTTGCCACTTACTCTTAGTAGTAATTGTTTGAAAACTGTGAACACCTCAATTATAACACATAAATAAAGTAAATATTTAATCTTAAGATATAAAAAAAAAGTAAAATTGTCAAGCGCAGGGCTCCTCTTATTAATATTTTTTTAAAGAAATATATAAATAAAAAATACGATAAGTATTTTAAGAGGGAGAAAGTCGGTTATAATAACTTACAGCATGACAAATTTTAATTTGTTACCCTAAAAAATTCCAGCAAATAATGTCATATAGCCGGTTAAAATACCCATTTTTTTTTTTGTAATTAAATCATTCTATTTTATTAATTTTTGTTTGTCTAAGAGTACGAATATATCCTTAGTTTCACAACTATTAATTGGTCGAAATTTTATTTGATCTAATATATGCTAGCAGTAAGTAGAATAACGTCAAAATTTGAATTAGTTTGTTTGAGGAGAGATAATATTCTTTTCTTTTTCTGGTTCGTCACTTCAGTAGAGAGTTCAAAAGTAGGAGTAATAAATTTGAAAAATAATTTTGTGTTCAATGGACTATCAGTGGAGGTAGATTCAGAATTTAAAATTTATGAGTTTAATTTTTTTAGATTTTAGGATTGATACCCAATATATTTTTAAAGTTATGAGTTCATGTCTATTATTTATTATAATTTTAATAAATTTTACATATAAATTTATACTCGGCATTAAAAGTTATGGATTCAATTGAACCCATAGCTTATACATTATATCCGCCTCTGACTGCTACTTATATATGTTTTATTTTTAAACTTTATTTTCAACAAGCTAAGTCCAAATCTAAAATAAAACTTTGATCAACTTAATCTATACAATGAACCAAATAATGTTTATAGAGGAACCAACAGATCAAAGGTATGCCGGAAATAATAGGTTGATGACTTACAAAAATTCTTCTCGATGAATTTTTTTAACACCTTTCCAAATTTAAAATGAAAATTCCATCAACTTGATCTATGCAATGAACCAAATAATGCTTATAGAGGAACTGCGTACATAGTTTGAAAGGTTAATGTGAAACTAGGTAATTATTAACAAAATGTAAAACGAAAAACTTGGTTGTAGATAATCGACAAAGTGGTGCAAACTCTTGGATCTATAGCATCAAGCTTTTAATTCTATTTCGGAGTAATATTTAGTTATTTACTAATAATATTCCCTCCGTTTTAATTTACTTATTTGATTTTGACTTATGACCGAGTTTAAGAAAGTAAAGAAATTTTTTAAAATGTATAACTTAAATTAAAAATATATAAAATTGTTAATTTTTCATTCTATGATTGTTTCTAGATGATAATAAAAACAGTGCTCTTCAACTAAGAGCAGAAGATATTATCATCAACATTGAAACTTCATTACTTTTTGATCTTAGATCTCAATACAATGCACTGTCCTTCCTTTTATAAGAAAATCGCCGACTATTCTCCAATAGCTTGATAGCTGTCATCACTAACACACTCTATAACTAATTCCTACTAGCTGTCTCTTCTAACAACTTTTAACTGCTTTTCTAGCAACTTTTAACTAACTAAGCAAGCATAACTCCTTACTAACTCAATACTCTCCCTCAAACTGGAGGTTGGAAAATGTCCAACATGCCAAGTTTGGATAACAAAATGTCATATTGCCCTGCTCCTAGACCTTTGGTGAGAATGTCAGCCAGGTGCATAGATCTAAGAATAGATATACTGGGGTTCTAAGAAATCAGACTTGACTCTTTCCCGTATGAAATGACAGTCAATCTCGATATGCTTTGTGCATTCATGAAACATAGGATTACCAGCCAGCTGGATGACAACCTTACTATCTAAATAAACCTTTACAGGAAGAGAAATTGGAATATCTAATTCTTTCAACAAACCAGCAACCAAATCAGCTCAACAACCAATGCTGTGATGCTCCTATACTCAGCCTCAGTTGAACTCCTACTAACTGCTTGTTGTTTCTTGGATTTTCAGGAAATTAAGGCATCTCCCAGTTTCACAGCATACCCAGTGACAGACCTTCTGGTGTTTGGGCATGAAACCTAAACAGAATCACAAAAGCTTGTTAACTCTGTAACTAAACCTCTTTTGAAGAAAATACCAAATCCTGGTGATTTTTTGAGATATATTACAATCCTCAGGGCTGCCTCCCAATGAGAAACTTTGGAATGCTGCATAAACTGGCTCAAGACTTGTACACCAAAGCAAATATCTGGTTTGGTAATGGTCAGATAGAGGAGCTTACCTATCAGTCTTTGATAGCCTGCAACAATTCAAACTATGGATCAGATGAATCTCTAGTGAGCTAATCATATTCTACTTTTGGTAAGTTTGTGATTGAATTCAAGTGGTGTACTGACAGACTTGGCTCCACTAAGTCCACATTCTGATAAAAGTTGGAATGTGTATTTCCTTTGATTCAGCAATATACCATCCTTGGACTTCAGTATCTTAATTCCCAAAAAATATCTGAGATCACCCAAATCCTTCATTTTGAAATGCTGATGGAGTGTGGACTTAACCTCATGAATCGACTGTGAGTTGATCCAAGTAATAAGGAGATCATCCACATAAATCAGGATGACCACCAAACCAGTACTTTCTTTCTTAATAAAAAGAGAATGGTCATGTCCACTCTGGCTATAACCTGCTCCCAGTAACACATTTGTAAGCTTAATATTCCATTATCTTGAGGCTTGTTTCAACTCATAGAGTGACTTCTTTTGTTTACATACCTTGTGCTCCCCTTGACTTTGGAGCCTAAAGGTAGTTCCATGTAAATGTTTTCACATAAATCTCCTTGAAGAAAAACATTATTCACATCCATTTGACAAATATCCCAACCATAAGAGGCAGCTATACTGATATTGGTTCTAACAATCACCATTTTGGAAACATGAGAAAATGTTTCATGGTGGTCAATACCTTCCCTTTATGTGTAACCCTTTGCAACTAGTCTGGCTTTGTATCTATCCACTTCTCCATTTTATTTATATTTAATCTTATACACCCATTTAGACCCAATATCTTTCTCTCCTAGGGGCAAGTCTACAATAGTTCAAAGTCTGATTATCCACCAAGGCCTGAATCTCCTGTTGCATAGCCACAATCCACTTGTCATCTTGTGATTCCTCTTGGAAATTTTGAGGTTCAATAATAGCTGAAAGAGCACAAACATAGTCTGGGTATCCTTTAGAGGTGATCATAAGTAATATAATCAGTAATTGAATATAGACTAGTCTTGCTAGGGACAACATAGTCTTTGATATATACAGGAGGCCTAGATGCCCTCCCTATCCTTTTGGGACAAGAATACACTCCATCATGGTGAGAAACACCAGCTTCATCAAGAGAAATAACACATTGCTGATCAGACACTTCTACTGCTTGGTCTGCTTCAATACTGGTAGGTTGAGAAGGAAGTGATAAGTCTTCTCTGGGGTGGAATGAACCACATTTGTAGGATCAACAGTGGAATTATCAAGAATAGGAATCATTATTCTTGTATCAGTTTCTTCCCGTATTGCTTCCTCTAATACTCCTGCACCATGTAGAAAAGGTGAGAGTAAAGGTAAATGATCATCTTGAGGATTATTCCTTTGAATGGAAATACATCCTCCTTGAAAACTACATCTCTACTAATAAAATGAGATTTCGTATCCAGGTCATAAAGCTTGTATCCCTTTTGTGCAGAAGAAAAACCAAGTAAGACAGCCTGCTTAGCTCTTGCTTCAAACTTGTCACCTTTGGGCAGTGTACTTGCAAAGCATAAACAACCAAACACCCTCAAATGATCCAGTTAGGAGTCTTCCTGAACAACTTCTCAAAAAGTGACTTTCCATGTAATACAATAGTAGGTAATCTATTAATCAAATATACTGTTGCTAATACACAATTTCCCCAAAACCTACTTGGTACATGTGATTGCAACTTGAGTGCTCTGGCCATTTCTAATATGTGTCTGTATTTTCTTTCTGCCACACCATTTTGTTCTGGTGTATATGGACAATTACTTTGGTGAATGATTCCTGAAGCAAGCAACAAATCATTCATCTGGCTGTTAAAGAATTCAGTGTCATTATTTGATCTCAAGATTTTTATTCCAGTCCCAAACTGATTACAAATCATAAAGATGAAGTTTTTCAATACTACAACTACTTCTTTCTTGGATTGCAACAAAGTAACCCAAGTAAATCTACTATAATCATCTACTATAGTTAGAAAATAATGTTTTCTATCATAGGCAGGATGCCTATGAGGTCCCCAAACATCCAAATGTATGAGTTGAAAAGGATTACTGGACTTGAAACTACTGATAGGAAATTTTTTTCTACATTGCTTAGCTAAGTGACAGATCATGTAGTGCTGCAACAATGCTGGATCAACATTGCCCTTTAGTGAAGGAATATCTTCATAAAAGTCATAGAGGGATGTCCAAGTGTGAGATGTCATAATCTCTGTTCCTCATTTTCCTTGTCTTTGATTATTGTTCCAATTATCGGTGATACTACATAATCCTTGACAATCTAAAGTCCTTATGATTTTCTCACCAATCCCAATCACCTCTTCACTGAAGAGAGCCTGTAATACACATAGGTCAGGATAGAAAGACACCATGCAGTTGAGTGCCTTGGTGAGCTTTGATACTGACAGTAAATTGAACTTAAAATTTGGCACATGTAGAACATCTTCTAGAATCAGATCTCCTAGAATTATTGCATTCCCAATGTGATCTATTTGGATTTTGTTTCCAGTTGGCACTTGCACTTTACTCCCCTTTGTACTTGTTACTTTTCTACAGTTATGTAATGCAGTCTCACAATATATGATGTGATGTGATACTCCTGAATCAATAATCCACTCTATACTTGTATTACTAGCTAATGAAGTGTTCATTCCTGCTGTTGCATTAGCCTTACAACTACCCGTTGGTGGTGGATTAATCATTTTCAACATTTGATCATACTGCTCCCTTGTGAAATATCCTCCTGAAAAATACCACTTTGACTTAGCTTGTGATCCATCATCACTTCTTTCACCAGCACTGCTACTCTCAAATGTTGTGGAATTGTCAGCATAAGGTTTGAAACCTCCACCCTGTCTTTTTCTTTTGCTTTTGAAATCAGCAGGAAAACCTACTATTCTGTAGTAAGTCTCTCTGGTATGTCTCTTGAATTCACAGTTATCACATATAAGACCTGGCCTTTTTCCTTGTGGATTGTGACTCTGGACTCCTCTTCCTATGTGATTTTGACAAGATTGACTGTTGTTATGCTGAAAATTTTGAACTCTCCTTGAAAGCATAGTTAATGGTTCCTTTCCTCCATCTATTGATCCAAGCTTTCTCTGGCTTTCTTCCTAAATTGCCATTGCATAAGCTTGATTTATGCTTGGTACTGATGTGTTGAGCAGAATTGCACTTCTCTCTTGTGTATAACTATCATTCAACCCTATCAAAAATTGTAACAGCCTCTGCTGTTTGAGATGCTCTATATAAGGTCTAGATTCCTCACATCCATAGGACGGAGAGGCGCTACACTCAATAAGAACCCAGAATAGAGGAAATAGGTTCGTGTTCCGCTTTCAAAGTTAGTCGTCTGCAGTTCACACTTGGGCAAAGACGACTCTCTAGTGGTTCTATTCCTTCTTATTGTACTTTTGGGTCAACCCAACCCCAATGGGAAGAATAGGGTCAGCATCACATCAATTTCATACCATAGATCCCTCATTTTTGAGTAATAAGCCGTAATTGAATCAGTACCTTGAGTCAACATACTGATCTCCTTCCAAAGATGAAAATTTCTGGTTAGATTTGATTTGTCAAATCTTTCCTTGCAGTCATTCCAGCTCTTCCTCGATCTTGAAGCATAAACTATGCTGGTCATCAATTCCGGCGATATTGCTGCACTAATCCAGGATAGAACTACAACATCACACCTTTCCCATTTGATTACTAATGCTCCTACGTAAGAACTCTTCATGCAGGTGCCATCAATAAAACCTACTTTATTCTTCACCAGTAGCGCCAATCGCATTGATCTGCTCTACACGCCATAATTCTCTAGACCTGTGAGCTTCATAGGGATCAAAGTAACTCCAGGAATGTCTGATACTTGCAGATGTAACGGGTGATTGTGATATGTCTGTGGGTCAATTTGTGAATCTTCTATCGCATTCGATCCTTGATTGTCTGCCATTGTTGAAGCTTTACTGCTTGATTGAATCCACTTCTGTACTACTCAATTGATCTCGAATCTAACCGTAAAGCTCTGATACCATTTAATTTTTCATTCTAGGAATGTTTTTAGACTATAATGAAAACAATACTCTTCAACTAAGAGTAGAAGATATTATCATTTACTTTGAAGCTTCATTATTTTTTGATCTAATCTCAATAGAATGCACTGCCCTTCTTTTTATAAGAAAGTCACCGACTATTCTCCACTAACTTGACAGCTGTCATCACTAACAGACTCTATAACTAACTCCTGCTAGCTATCTCTTCTAACAATTTTTAACCACTCTTCTAACAGCTTTTTTAACTAACGAAGCAAGCATAGCTCTTTACTAACTCAATAAAAATATACCAAATTGTTTAATTTTATGATTTAAATATATCATGTGAAAATTTAAAATTTAATAATTATTTAGAAAAATAATTATAATTTTAACGTATAAAAAACATAAAAAAGAAATTGAGATGAAAGGGATATATATTATTTTCAAGTGGTGCGGGCATATTATGACAAATTAAACTTCTATTATACGTTTTCTAAAGTTGCAGAAGTTACATCAAGTAATTAACATAGCTTATTATCATGCAAAAACAAAGTCCACATGTGAAAAAGTTAAAAAACTATTATGGTTTACATGCAAAGTATACTTGAGATTCTATAAGACCAAATTCCACTACATTGAGTACGATACATCATTCTTGAAAAATAACACCGACAATACTTTTCAGGTTATAGGGCCTCCCTAACGAGCGAAGATGGTGTCGGAACTTTAATTTTTTGAGTTTTGAATTTTAAATATTAATAATTGAATTTTATAACTTAGTGTGTGTATATATATGTGTGTGTATATAATAATTTTTTAATATATATATATATATATATAATTTAAATAAAAATTATTAAATCCGATTAAATTCGTATTCAAACTTTTAAGTCTGTCCCAATTAAGAAAAAGTATACATGCGCGTATATAAAGCTTTAAAAGGAAGTGAAGAAGGGGGAAAATGAAGACATTGAGGGGCGAGTATTACATATTAAGGGTAATTTGATTGCTGATTAGCTTTATACGGATATTAATAATATAAAATTTAATTATTTATTATTTTATTTTTTATTTTATATAAAATAATATATAAATTTATTTATAATTTATAATACATGTAATAGTTATATAAAATTATAACTTGATAATAAAATATCATATTTGATGTGCTAAAGTTTATATACAGCAACTAAAATTAAAGCTACTATAAACATAATATATATTAAATATGTTATATTCTAATATAATAATAATTCTCTTTTTAACCGGCGACCAAACTATTCTGTATCGTTCATTTTTCTTCAGCTGTCTTTTTATGGAATTTACTGAACATCAGAAAAATTAGAATAGTCTCTGGTGATAAGTTAGGTGAAATAAACCTAGATATGCAATTTGAGTTCTTAATACTTTTTTCTTTGTCAATGTAAGGAAGAGAAGGAAAAAAGAAAACAGAAGAGAAAAAATAAAGGGATAATGGTTAAATATATCTGTAAACTATTAAAAAGGGTTAATTTTTTTCTTATATTATGTTTTTACCTCAAAATTTGTTATTATGTTTTTAAACTCAAAATGCCTTTTCTGTTATGTTTTTAAAACACGTCAATTATAGCTAATTAATAAAATAGCTCAAAATTCCTTTTTACTAATAATTACTTTAAAATAAGAAAAAAATGGATAATTTTGCTCTTTAGTTTTAAAACTTTTTTGCGAGATATAATAGGATGCGGGTTAAATGTGTGAGACATATAATAATATACAAAAAATAAACGAAAAATTATATAACATACCGTAATTATGAAAGTATTTATATATAATGACCAATGTTTTAAAAAATTACTTAATATGACTTTATTTCATTTAATGTGTCATCTATTTATTTTTTACTTTGTATTTGATTATTTTTTACCTTAATATGACACAATGCAAATACATAGATTACTACATAATCATGTTATTATGTTATACACACACACACACACACACACACACACACACATATATATATATATATATTATTGTACTGTTATGTATTTATCAATAGACACAGTTTCTTTTAATAGAGATACATATTGGTACTCTTTGATACAATTAAATACACTATCCTTTATGCCTTTTTAAAAATATATTTGTTAAAATATAAGTATTTAGTTGTACTTATGATACAAATTATTCATTGTTCTCTTTTATAATTCAAAGAACAAAAAGTACATGATTATGGAAATAAATCACTTTTCCATATTTGCTTTACAAGGTGTTCATATAAAATAAGAATTTCATCCGTTTTTAAAATCAATTTAATTAAGAAATATAATAATTATTAATTGCATGAATAATGGTAACTGATTATTTAGGTGAAACATAATCCCTAAAATCACTCATCTAATTAAATTTTTGTATCTATTAGTGTAAAATAAAAATTTCACCCGTTTATTGGATTTCATTTATTTAAGGAATGTAATAATTATCAATTGAGTAAATAATGATAATTGATTATTTACGTGAGCTTCATTCTCGATTGTACGAGAATTTTTATGAAAGTCTTTCATTTGCTTCTCTTCGATGGAAGAACATAATCTCTAAAATCACTCACCTAACTAAGTTTTGTATTTGTATTTGATGCATTTACCTATGGTAATTACAACACATGTCACATAAAAAATATTGTTATTTTATATAAATAAATAAAATGTTGCTACTTAAGTCTATTTTCGCCCAAAATGTTGTCATTTCTGTAATTTTCTCAAAAATAAATAGTATAAACATTTCGCGTTTTAGCAAACAAAATGATGACATATAATGTTTTTTTCTCCGGATTTCTTATACAAGTATGAGTTTTTATTTCAAAACATGATATCACGATGCCTTTTCTTATATGACTATTTAAAATTGATTTTCCTACTTAATAATAATAAATTTATTTTTCTAACTCTAAGAATGATATGATAAAAGAAATCAAATTTGATTATATCTTGATATATTATATTACTTATCCTAACTTTAAGTTATCCCAAGTTTCAATTGAAGACTGCTTGTATAATAGTTTTAATTAAGAAACCGTAAAATAAATATTTAGTTGAAAAATTAGTGTAGCCATTTAAACTTTATATCAAAAATAAAAGTAATATTATATAAAAATTATCATTAAAATATTCAAATGAATCGCATAATCTCCAATATAAATTTTTACTCAAGTCTTTACCATTAGGAGAATTTTTCCTGAATTTTAAATGACCGCCAAACTTATTCAATAGTCCAAGAACAAAATTAAATTATTTTTTCTTACTTTAAAGCAATCGTTAATAAATAAAAAATTAAATATCTTAAAGTAATTTTTTTAAATTAAATAAAATATTTAAATTTAATTTATCACAAAAACTATAATTAGTTTGTTTAAATAATTTAAAAATATATTTAACCCCTTTTTTCAAAAAGAAAAGATAAATGAGAAAGCAAGTTTCGTGTCAGAAAATACGTGAAAGAAGGGAAAATGCACTACAAATGATAACAATGGAGGATAATTTAGTGGGCTTCGTTATAAAGAAAGGTATTCTCTCTCTTTACCGGGGAAGGAAAACCGGTTAGACTCCTTTATCTCCTCGTTTCTAAGCAATGAACGCAATTATTTTCGACTGGCCTTTATATTGCTTGTCATCTTGAGACGCTAGGAATTGATATCAAGAATTTAAAAACAAATTTGTTTTTTTTCATTCTTATTTTCATCTAATTAATATTTCTTCGCTCTCGCTTTATACGACATATTTGATTTAATATAAAATTTAAAAATTTAAAAAAATTAAAATTTATATGATTGAAAATATTTTTTAATTATTTATGTAGATATAAATTATTTTATTAAAAATTAAAAAAAAATTATTTTTAATTATAAAAAGATGATATTCTTTTTGGAAGGACTTGATAAGAAAAATGTGTCAAATTAATTGAGACGAAAAAAGAGTTTATGAATCAATTGACACCCAATTTTTAATTTTTTTGTAAAGGAATTTATGATCTAAAATACCTTTCGATCATTTCCGTGACTATAAATTATTTTATAAAAGGTAAATTGAAATTAAATTATTTTTTTATTATAGAATAATAATATTTTTTTATAAAATAAATTAAAATATATATATTTCATAAATTGAGATGAGAGAATAGTTTATGAAACCAAAAGGAAATAACTTTTGCTATCTTCCATTCCCTATAGTTTGTAATTGAGTAATAGTCTCTTCGTTTATTTTTATTTATTTAAATAATTTAAAATTAAAATTTTATTTTTTAAAAAAAATATATTTAAGTTAAAAATATTATTTATTTTAAAATTAAAAAATAATTTTTTATGAACCGTATAAAATTTTAAAATATGAACAAAGGAAGTATATATAAACCAAATCAGAAAAGAGAAGGATAAACCTTTCCTTGATATTCTTTTCAAAAGGTATTTATATGGTCGCGGATTCCATAACGTGGCCGTAGAATCTTTCAAGGAAGCGAATATGGGAAGCGGAGGCGTTAAAGAGGAAAATTGGACTACGTCTTTTTACAAAAAATACACGTTGCATAGGTCAAGGTGCCACGTGGATATTATAAAATATATTTATTTTGCGTTACATAAAGTTACTCACTTCATTATTTTTATTTATTTATTATATTAAAAATATTTTTTATTTTTACTTATTACGTATAACATATAAAAATATATAAATTCTTTTCGTTTCAATTTTTTAAAATATTTAACAAAAATATTATTTTTAAAGAAAATTTTAATTTTGATTTTCTATGCGATATATTTAAGAACACAAGAATAACGAATATCTTTTACATTTCACTTATTTTTAATTTAAAATTATAAAATTTAAAAGTTATTTTTTACTTTTTAAAACTCTATATTAAGTTAAAATCAAATAAATAAATTAAAATCAAGAAATTATCTATTTTTTATATTTTGCTCTTAATAAAAATTACTTATTTATAAAATAATTTTCAAAGTCTGAGTTTAGATATTAAAAGGGCTTGGTTTTCTAAACGAGTCATTTTTTGGGTGAAATTGTTTCAAAAATACTTTTTTTTTCACACTAAAAATTATTACAGGTAAGGCTAAAGTTTTATTAAAAAGTATTTCCACGCGGAAGGACCTTCTCAAGGAATATAAGATTTTCAGGAGGCTAATCTTGAGCTATCATCCAAAAATCGAGTAAATAGCTCTATGAAAGAATGAATCAGATTAATTTGAAAAATGAAAAAAAATTGTACAAGTTATATGTTTAGTCACTACTTTATGCACTAATTATTTCTGTCTTTATTTATGCCACGGATCGAATTAAATTACCATAATTTGTTGTTTGTCTACCAATTAATTGATATATTTAATATAAATATTATAATAAAATATTTACGTCACTCATTATCTTTTATAAATGTATAAAATTTAAAATAAATAAATAAAAATAAATGAAAGAGTTATAAACATTATAATGTGTATTATTTTATTATTTTTATTGCAGTAGTACTTTATTTTAATCAATCAATAAATTAAAGTGTTTGGGACAATGAAAAATACTTTTCAATAATGTTTCTACAAAAAGGAAGTCATTTTGTGGTGCTAGGGTGCCGGATTATATTTGTTTCTCGAAGAAAATACTTTTCACAAATATAAAAAATGACTTCCCTCGCTTTTTTATATAAGTTATAAAACTAAACTTTAATATCAAATCATATTCCAACTAGTATTTTAATATTATTCAACTTTCATTTCCGCTATCTAACTCTCTCATAATATTAAAACATAAAAAATAAGTATAAGAATCTATTTTATCTCTCTCTCAAGTGCTCACTCAAATGAATAGCAGTAAGGCGCAACAAAAGTTTTAGTGTGATCAGGCATTTTTCGCCAACTTAATTGTAATCGTATGATTAAAATGGGTGAAATTTTTTTTTTAATTTTATTTTAATTTTTTAATTTTAAATAATAAATATTTTTTCTTTTTTATTCTAATTAATTTTTTAGAATATTTATTTTATTTTTAAAGTCATAATATATATATATATATATATATATTACTTTATGTAATATTTTTTAATAAAAATATAAATATTTTAACTTTTGGAATAAAATAAAATAAAAAAATATTAATTAAATATATAAGTTAATGACGTTTTGTGGTAAAGTAAATTAGTAGAATAAAAAAATAATTTTATTAATAAGAGTCAATCTAATATTTATTTATACAAGTAAAAATAAAAAACAATAATAATTTTATAAATATATTTCAATGATATAACAAAAACTAATAAAATAAAAATAAAATTAAAGATTATTCATTTATAATATAAATTAGTTTTAAATTTAAATTTATGAAATATTCTATTAATAACAATTAAATTTTAGACAAGATAAGAAAGAGGAGAATCATAAATACACACTTACATGCATCAGGCATGAATATACATACATACATACACATTTATATATATATAATATTTTAATAACAAATAATAAAAAAATTAATTTAATAAATTCATAAAAATTATTATTCTACTTATAATGTTAGTAACTTAAATAAGAAATTATAAATATCTAAATTAAAAAATAAATATGATATATAACATAAAAAAATATTATATATATGAATAAAATTAAAATAATAAAAGCAAAACAGATATTTTAAAAAATTAATTAAAATAAAAAAATATCTATTATTTAAAATTTAAAAAAGAAAGTAATTTTTAAAGGGGGCGAAAACTATTTTCACACGATTACAATTTGTCCCCAAAAGTAGCAATCTCTTATGCTTAAAAATCTCATCAATCCATTTTTAAAATTTAATTTTTCAAATAATTTTCACTCATTAACTATACATCAGAAAATAATTCCAAATATATATTTGATCATGCTAAACGCAGCATAACATCAACTTAGTTTATCATTTTTAATCAGTAGTACATGTAAAACTTATTTTTTTAATACAAATATCAGAATAAAATTTTCTTTTCCCGAGAGTGACCCCAAAGGGGAAAAAAGGGGGAAGGACGGTCAGAGTGGGCGGCTGTAAAGCTGGAGCTGAGACATTTTGCCTTTCTGCTTTCCTTTCCCCCTTATCAACTCAAGGCCGCTCAACTTGTGGGGTACGAGGTTTACGTGAAATTCCAAATATAACCTCTACTTGCATGAATGACCTACTACGCAAAAGATAATCTTTTTTTCAATAAATAAATTTGCCGTCTTTAGCCAAATCAAGTCAAGTGGTGGGGAAACAAAGAGGAAACCAAGTTGCACTGCAATTTGCTATGGAAGTTGGATTTCTTTTTTTAATTTTGTACTATTTCACATGCTTAAGTTACCAAATTAATCGCGTTGCTAAGTCAAGAGGAGACAGCCATTTGCAATGTAAGAAAGAAAAGTACAACGTTTTAAATTTTATTAGATTTTTTTTTCTTTGGTTTTCTGATATTTTCTTAGTGATTCTTTGAACTAATCTTCATTACTCGTCCGTATATGATCCATGAGAAATTAGAAAAGGGGTTGATATCATTACCACAAACTTTCTATGAAGACACTCCTAATTTAACCTACTTTCTTAAATTAGAAAAAATAAATAGACTAATAACAACCTCAATTTTTTTATCAGGGTATGATAAATCGAAAAATTAATTTCACAAATAATCCCTTAATTTACTCTGTCAATTAGCTATTCTTTTAAACATATTTTTGTAACAAAAGAATCACTTTACTTTGTCTGAGTATGACAAAAACTGTATTTTCTTTTTTATAAAAAACCAAATTTATCTAAAAGATTTATATTTTGAAAAATTCATCCGTTCAACTAATCTGACCCCAGACATTTGTCTAGGATATGACGTTGACTTTTTTGAAGTTTAATTTCCAGGTTTTTTATCCAGGGGCTTTGAAGTGGTACCAAATTTGAAGTGGTTCTTAATTATGAAGAAAATGTCATGTGGCTTGACACGTGTCTGACGTATAAAATAAACTCATTAATTCAAATTGAGAGAGTGGGTTGTGGATTGGATAGTATGTATATACATAAGAAATTACTATTGGTTTTGGAAGTTCGGTTTTTTTACTTCTTTTAAATGAGTTTGAAGAGAGCTAATTATGTCACCTCCAGTGGAAAAAGATGCATGGGGTTTGAGGGGAGAGGTGCTAGTAAAGAAGATGATAATGTGAATAAATTCATCTGATCGATGTGAATATAGCGTGTCCACATCAGAACAAGCAAGTATAATAAGGTCGAAAGTGTTTAAAATATATATTTTGATCGAAATAAGGTGATTAGATAAAATTTTGTGGTGCTAGGAGGTCGTGAACACAATTCTGTGCAAGTACAGGTGTTTATTTGGATAGTCGCCCTTTTAAAAATGACATCCTCACACAAGAACTTGGATCTAGTATTGTCAAACGTAGTGTATGGATCAAACTCTTCTAATACATTTAGCACTGTTGGTTGACGGGGCCATATGATATTGAAGGAGTTTAGATTTAGGTTAACTCGGATTCATATAAATAATAAATAAATATATTTTTTATATATATTTAATTCAAATTAAAAGGTTGAAAAAACACAAAGATTAGGACTTTTCCTGAACTATTATCTTGCATTTGTTAAATAAGAGGAGTCTTTGTGAAGAACTCATGCGCTTTTCTCGAAACAACAAACTAAAATTTCTCCCTCTTCCTTCTCCAATTCCTGCAAAGTTACTCTAAAGATTTCTTCTTTAGAGGTCCCAGAAGATTATCAAACTCATTGAGACTGTGTAGGATTTATCTTTGGTCAAGGAAAGCCAATATCACTAAAAGAGCTCTTGTGGCATGGGATAAGGTATGTATGCCCAAAGGTGTTGGGAGTCTTAATATTATCAACTTGAAGTTCTGAAATCAAGCTGTTATAAGTAAAGGTTCTTCGAGCTTTCAAACAAAGAGAAACTGTGAATTCTATAGACCCATACATACTATATAAGAAGATAACATCTACTTGAAAATGGAGGTACCTAAACAAACATCTTGGATGATTAGGAAGATGCTGAACATGAAAAAATTCTGGAAAGACCTAAGCTCCAATTCGCAGGTGATAAACAAAGGGAAGTTCTAGATTGTTGTTGCTTACAAACAACTTAGGAGAGAAGTGACGAATGTGCTATGAAAGAATATTATCTGTCACAACATTGCTGAGCCTAAGCAGGTTTTTATCTTGTAGTTGAATCTGCTAGGTAAGTTGAGGATAATAGATAGGTTGTTGAATCGGGGAATTATTGTGGACAGGCGGATCTAGGGGGGCAGGGTGTTTATTTGAACTCCCTCGATAAAAAGTTACATTATATATATGTAAGATGTTTTTTTAAATTTTTAATGTGTATGTGTGTGCCTATATAATTTGAATCCTCTGAACACATGAGTAGAGGTTGACTCAGTGGTTTAGGGTGTTCAAAATTTACTTTGAGATTTCAAGTTCAAATCTCTAACATCATATTTTTATTTTTTGAACCCCTTTGTGAAGATCCTTAATCTACTAACGACCATGAATAGCAACTGTATTTTTTCGTAACAATGTCAATGAATCTGCTGGGCACATATTTTCTGATTGCTCTTTCACTATAATATTGGGACACAATGTCTGAATTGGTTGCTCTAGCAGAAGGTTGGACTCAGTTGGAAAGAGGAGTGGCGATGGTAAATTAACAGGCTAAAAGAAGAATATGTGAGGAGTTATTTTGAAAGTTGAGCTTGCTATTATTGTGTACCACATTTCGATTGGAAAAAACACTAGAATCTTTCAAAACAAATATAGGTGCGCGGAAGATATTGTGACTATCATTAAGACTGAATTATGCATTCATACTAGGGGAAACAAGAAGCTCTCTGATTTCATATGTTCTCTTAAAGTTGGGCTTCTAGGAAGTTTCTGATTTATTTTGTTTCTTTGTTTTTGATAGGAAGCTGAGGTTGTTTTTTTGAGGAGAGATGAATCTCGATAGATTCACTATCAATTTTGTATTGTCCATTGATAATTAATAAAATGTTCTTTAATTACCCAAAATAGAGAAATCAAAATTTAGCATTTAAGGACGTGGCGAAGTAATCAATGAATTGGATAAGAATCATAATGTCTCAGTTTTGAATTTCAGTATGCATAATAACATTAAGTGATCTATCTATCCGAACTGAATAAAGTAATCTTGATAATATTCATGCCGACATACTTCTTTAAAGATTGTAAAAAAAAAAAAATTTAAAATAAATTAAATGCTACACATATTTTATGATTCAAAATTCAAGTAAAAAAAAAAGAAAAAAGGGGCCACATGGAACTCAAGAAGAGGGGCCCACATGAAGCCCCAATGGAGATGATTTACATGCAAGGGGGATATGCACGCCCAAAATATGGGGGCTGAAAAGTCGCACCCAAAGTGTGTTTTATTTTGGTCTTAAATTTGACAATTTTTTCTTATTTCTCTGGGAAGAATCTTGGTATTAATTTTACATGTTTTTCTAGTTTAAGTATTATAATTTAAAAAATTTTCTTGTTTGATTTTGTTATTATTATTTTTATTAAAGCAGGATTAAAATTCCAGGCTATATGAGATAAGTTTCTCCAATATATAAGAGTGTATTTTGTTATTTTTAATTAGATAATATTATTATGAATTGAGAATTTTTTTTAAATATTTTTGTGTGTGGCTAGTTAGAATTTATCTTACAACTTTATAAGAATGACTTTTTAAGAGGTAAGATTAAATCACAATTTTTATCTTTGATTCTTATTCATAAACTAAAGAAAAAAATTATTTTTATACTAATTATTATCTCTAATTTATTCAAAATAAGGGTCTAGATCACCTTTGGATCTAAGTTTTTAAAATTGATTTTATTAGTATCATAATTAATTTTAATATACTAATTTTAAATACTAAGATCAATTAAGAATTTAAACCCTTAATCTTGGAATTTGGATATTTTATTCTCGAATTCCGTATATCTTTAAATTTCTTTTTTAATCTTCATATTTTTGCTTCCGCATTATTTTTTTATTTTTATTCAAGTAATCCAATTCTTATCACCTGTGGTATTTACTCTTGGTTGGAGATGACATATATCCCATAAAATTAATTGAAATACCGACAAGTTGACTCTAACACCATAATTATATATATAAAAAAAAGTTCTTAACACTTAAAACTCATATATTTTAGATTATAACTCCCACATATAATGAATTTGAAGCTTGAGAAGGAACATCAGAATGAGGAATAAGAAGCTTCACCCTCACACACCCCCCCCCCCCCTCAAATCCCCTGCCCCAATAGAAGCTAAAACGAAAATACAACTAAAAATTGATATGCAAAAACTGTTGTGACAGGAGAAATTCTTCTCTATATAAATCTTTAGAAAAGGCTTTTAAACAAAATATTTATAGGCAAAAAGTTTAAATAGTTATGTGAAAGTCGCTGTACCTTTAAAACACTCATTATCCTGTCAACAATCCTCGCTCAGACATATTTCAAGTATTTTTCAGTCTTTTAATTTGCTCAAATAAATAATTTAATAAATTTCATTTAAAAAAATCGAGATATTATAATTTATTTTTCTAAATAATTTATTTCTCAAATAAATAATTTATATAATTTTTTAAAAATAATTTATAATTGAGAAACGATAAAAGAATAATTTAATCAAATAACAATTAGTGCTTCTAATTGATTTTTTTAAATGAGTGCGTCAAAATTGTAAAAAACCCTAAAAAATTATTCATGCTTCCAGAATAAAAAAACTCAAAAACTATTATTTTCTTATCTAATATTTTATATCTCAAGTACGAACCAAAAAAAAAATCTTCCATAAAAACGATCTATTAATTTTATTCGTTATGCTGGAGTTGTTAAAATAGGCTTAACCCTTGAGTCTGACCCAGTTTAGCCCGTTATTAGGGTAGAGTTGGGTTAAAATTTTTTAAGTCCATTTAAATTGAGGCTTATAAATTCAGCCGAAGTCAGCTCACTAGCCCTTGAGGCCTAATTGAGGCCGGGCTGAAGTCGATCCATGGGCCAAAAAATTATTTAATTTAAATTAAATTTTAAAAAAAGATTGTGAAAAAAAAGTAAAAACTAAAAATAGTGAGTATTGAATAAGTCTTAATACCTTACACAATACTTATTTAGCGTTAAATTCATAATATTAAAATTTCTACTCATCAAGTATAAAAGTTGCATCCATCATGAAAATGTTCAAGCATGTTGCAACTCGAAATCGGTTGAACGACTTTAACCAATTTCAAAGTGGTAATGTTTTAAAGTGAATTTAGATATTATTAATTTTGATATATAGTTGTTTGATAATGTTTACTAATTAAATTTGCATATGAATATAGACGAAAATGAAGATGTTAATTAAGATAATTTTATTAGCGGACTCAAATATGCTTGACAATATGTAGATATTGAATATTTATAAGTTATCGTAAATTTTGTACTTTAATATAATCATGTGTTAAAAATGTTAACAAATTGTCATAACTATAAGTTTTTAAATATATATTGAAAAGAAATTTTCTTATAAAAATAAAAGATCCAACAAAACAAACGGCTAGTTTGACCTAGCCTGGTAGTACTGGGTTGGGTTGATCATTTTAAGGCCCTTTAAAATGAAGAACCGACTGTTCTACATCATTAAATTTTTGATCCGTGAAACTTAAACTAGATTAGATTAGGCTGACTCATTTTTACGGCTCTTTTAGTTACTCAACTACTGTATTAATTTTTACCAACTAAAAAAATTAAAGATTCAAACAACAAAATCACTTATAGTATTTATATAAATATTTAAATTTTTTTAAGTTACAAATTTTAAAGTTTTTTGTTTAAAAATATTATATCTATTTAAATAGTATAAATTGAGAAAAAAAATATATTTATATATAGTTTAAATTGTGAAGAGTTGGAAGGGATGGGCAGCAGGGAGTTCAAGCTTGGAAATCGTAAAACATAAACATCTATAAGCTGTCCTTCATGAAAAAGAGTCATTTTCCATACCTTATCCAGCCTGTCTAAATTATCCCCTATATTTTTTTAAGAGGTCACCGAAACACGAAAAGAAAAAAAAAAAACTGAAACTATTGTTACTTTTTTAATTCTAAAAGAAATCCTCAAAGGTTACGATTAAGTAAATAACACGTCAGACCTAATCTAGAACCACTCCCCCTCGACCCACCAAATTCTCCATAATTACCCAAAATCCATAGGGGTATTATCGTCAATCCATCACCCCCACCCCACAATTTGCCTGATACGCGTATCCAATGAGGCCATTATTCCATCGCCATTACCGACCTCTCTCCTCCTTAAAACCTCCATTTCCCCTTCCCCTCTTTCCCATTTCTTCTTCCATACCAAACCACAAACAACTCTCTCCTCCCCCATCTCCCTATCTCTCTGTCTACAAAATTTCATATTTTCTCTTTCTATACATATTATATTGAAGAAGGCAATCGAGTTGTTTGATAATTTAATTTTTGCACAAAGAAAAAATGGCTCAGAGAACGGAGAAAGAAGAGACGGAGTTCAAGGCCGTACCTGAGACTATAACGCTTTGCATCAACAATTGTGGAGTCACAGGGAATCCAGCCACAAACAATATGTGTCAAAAGTGCTTCAACGCCACCACCGCTGCTACCTCAACTTCCTCCAGCTCGCCGACGGGGTCATCGGTGACGATTCCTCACAAGTTCGTTGAAAAATTGGCCAGATCTGAAAAATCGGCTAGATTCAGCTCGTTGAGGTCGTCGCCGGACAGGAAGTCCGATCTGGGGCGGATGAGTCAAGATCTGAAGAAAGTTGGAGATAGGACGGTAAAGGAGGAGGATCAACTTAAGGAAAGCTTACCGCCGGCTAAGAGAGAGGTGAATCGTTGCTCCGGTTGTCGGAGGAAGGTAGGATTGACCGGATTCCGATGCCGGTGCGGCGAATTGTTCTGCGGTGAACATCGGTACTCCGATCGTCATGATTGTAACTACGACTACAAAACTGCCGGCCGAGAAGCGATCGCGAGGGAGAATCCGGTCGTCAAAGCAGCAAAAATCATTAAAGTTTGAAAGGAAACACGAAACGCATCCTTTTACCTTCATAGTCAAATTTCAAATGATGAAAAATGGAGAGAGATCGAATTCCGATCTCCATAACTGCTGCTGCTGTTATTATGCTTTTCGTCGTCTCAGAGGGTGAGAGACGCACAACGAACGCAAAAAATCAAACTAGAGAAAAAAATTCGAAAATATATATTTTTATATATTTATATAATTCGAAGTGAATTTGTTGTGTGAAAAATTTATCTCCCTCTCTGAATTGTTATTGAAGAATTAAATCCTTTTTAATTTTCTTTTTTCCAGTGTTCGTTTTCTGATTCGATTATTGAAAGATAGCAACACTCAATGATTGTGGCTTTTGCAATTTCTTTGTTCTTCGTTTAGTCCTTGTTTGGTCTATTGAGCAAAATGGAAATAGAGTGCAACTTTTGATCACTTCCAACGTTTCTGCGACCGTGAGTGGCATACCGTCGTAAATTTATGGGAAGTGTGTGGGTATTTGAATTTCTTAAAGTAAAAGATAAGACATAAAGTATTGGAACGCAGAAAAGGTGGGGTCCACCAGGCGGCCAAGTTGTTGCTGGTATCGTGATAAATTGGGAATGAATCGAGGAGACGTGAAAATGAGGGAACAGAGAACTGGTTGGTTTTAGTTTTTGAGTAGTCGCTATTTCTTGTTGAAATGTTAATACTCCCATGGTACTTTTAATTAATCATTTTCCTAAAAACAAATAATTTATTTTTATTCAGTTTAAATATTTATAAATAATTTATTAATTTATTTTTATTATTACTCATAATTGTAATTTATTATATTTAAAAATAATATAAAAACTCATTATGTTGCATATATTATATTTTAATATATATATTAAATTACTATTAAATGAATAAAAATAAACGGAAGAAATAGTTCCTTCCTTCTCCTTTGGAGGAAGAAAGAGTCCTTTCATCTTTTCAATAATTTTTGCATAATATTGGGGAGACCCTTAAACTGGCGTCAGAAGTTATACAAAAACGTCAACAAGCAGAACTAATAGCTTTTGGCCAAAATTTCTAAAATCAAATTTATTTTGAAAAATATTGTTTTTAAAAGTATTTATTAAATTTTCGGAAGTGTTTATAAAAAGTTGATTTTTGGTGAGAAGAAGTTTGCGTTTTATCAATAAATTTAAAAGATATTTTTGAGCATCAATTAGTGTTTGACCAAATTTTTGAAAAATGTTTCTAAATGTATTTTTTTTAAAAGTATTTTTGAAAAGAAATTACTTTTTTTAGTTTTTGAAAAATTACTTTTGTTGCGCTCTAAATATTCATTTTCTTCCAAAAACTTTAATCAAATACCTCATTTTTTTAAAAATAAGTATTTTTGACCTTCAAAAAACTTAGCCAAATAGAGTATAAAGCTATGATTATACTCCCGTCGTTTCAAAAGATATAGCTCTTTAGTAGTTTATAAATCTCTCTTCATTTAAATAAAATAAAATTGAAAAAACATCATTAATGTATTATTGATAATGTGAAACATCACTTATTTTAAAATAAAATAAAAAGATTAAAATATCATTTTTTTTGAAATGAAGAGAGCAACAATCTAATAGGGTGAAAATCGCCCCCCCCCCTACATACACCAAGTTTGTTTTAAAAATCAAACTCCCTCCTCAACTTTATTCTCCTCCTTTTATCCTAATTGAGTTTCTAAAATATCTGTTTTATCCTTACGTTATCAATTTTGTCTTCTTCCTTTCATTTTTTTAAAATCATAATATATATATATATATATATATATATATATATATATATATATATATATATATATATATATATATATATATATATATATATTAATTGAGTATATAAGTTAATGACGTTCTATAATGAAGTTAATTAGCAGAATAAAAAAATAAATTTACTAATAATAATCAAAACTCTAATATTTATTCATACAAGTAAAAATAAAAGGTAATAATAATTTTATAAATATATTTCAATGTATGAAATACAAAAAAAAAATTAATAAAATAAAAACAAATTTAAAAATTATTTATTTATAATGTAAATTAATTTAAAATTATATGTTATGAAATATTCCGGTAATAACAATCAAACTTTATTTATTTATATAAGATCAAGACGATAAGAAAAAAGAGAAATATAAATGCACACATATGCATGCACATACATATATACATATTTAATGCATATACTATTTTAATAACAATAATAAAAAACATACTAAATAGCATTAGATTTTGTGACAATTCATAAAAGTATTATTCTACTTATAATGTTAGTGAATTTAAATAAAAAATTATAAATATCTATATTAAAAAATAAATATTATATATAATATGAAATATTATATACATGGATGATTGAAGAGTAAAATAGTCATTTTAAAAAATTAATTAAAATAAAAGAAAAAAATATTTATTATTTAAAATTGAGCAAAAAATTTAATTTTTAAAGCAGAATTGGAGTGGAGGAGGGGGGAGGGGGGGGAGGGGGCGAAAACGATTTTTACCCAATCTAATATTATATTTAGCTGTCATGTTGAATTAGTGGCATGTAAGTAAAAGTCATTAAATACCATACTCTCTTCATTCTATTCTCACTATTTTGCTTATTAAGAATAGCTAATTCAAAATAGTTATTAATTATGAAATATAATTTTTTTAAATTTTATTCTTATTCAATAATTAAATATGGAGATAGATTAATAAAAGAAATAGTATTAAATTGAAATCAAAAGCTAAATGAATAATTTAATTAAATTATTTTTCTAATTAATATTTTTTTAAAATATAAAAAAAGTAAAAAGAATAAGAGAGAGTATTGATATAATATTATACTATATTCAATCTAAGTATTTTATTGAAGCACCCATACTCATGCTGAATTACATGATTTCAAAGTTAAAAACGAAAAGGAGTTTTAAAAAAAAAAATCATTTAAAAACAATGTCAAAAAAGTCATGATAGATTGATATTATGTCATTTTATACTCAAATTTTTTTAATGGGTTGAATGTATATGCAGTTCTTTGAATTTTCTCTTATTTTTTTATTTTGATAATTTATTTCAATCTTTATTTTATTTTAAATTTTTTTTATATTATTTAAATATTAAAATATTATTTAATATAGACTATTCAATATTTATTGATAAATATAAAAGAGGTATGAAATATTCAATTAAACAATGTCATATTTTTTTTTCATATCATCTGAATCATTTCATTTTACTACAA
The DNA here is from genome assembly GCA_035772735.1 of Datura wrightii. Classification (NCBI taxonomy): domain Eukaryota; kingdom Viridiplantae; phylum Streptophyta; class Magnoliopsida; order Solanales; family Solanaceae; genus Datura; species Datura wrightii. The sequence continues at coordinate 24,838,932 of JASDFA010000014.1, forward strand.
TACCTGCTTTTTAATTTTTAATTCAATTTTAATACGGATAAAAAGAACTCACGTTCATTACATATAAAGAAACTACGATTTATTGTTAATAAATTATTAAAAACAAAAAAAATCTGACAGTCTCCATCAGGCTATAAATGATTTTATTTTTTTTAAAAAAGTGATGAACTTTATTAGAAAACTGATGTACTTTCAAAGAAATTATAAAAGAAAATTATTATTAATTTTAAAAAATTATGGACGTTCGTCAATTTTTATTTTTTAATGAAAACTAACTTTTAAAGTACAAAAATGAGTTAAAGAGTATAAATAAAAATTAATATTTATATTTAAATAATACATAAAAAATAAAATAAAATGATTAAAATAAAACAAAATTAAAATCAAGTATCAAAATAAAAGATAAATATAAATTAGAGTAGCTACCCATGTATTTTGAGTTATTCTATTTAAATTAATATTTTTTAATTCTAATAAAAAAGAAGAATATAAATCAAGGAGAGAAAAAAAATGAAAATATTTGTATCAAAATATTATTCTCAAGAATATTTTAATGTAAAATAATATAGGACAAGAATGATTATGTTCCTCAATTTTCATTATTAGATTTACATTTGTTATCATCCCTTCAAAATTTCGAATTTGATGATCGTAATGTTTGAGACAAGGCCAATTATTTGAATAATTTACTAAAATTGTTTTATATATCATGTCGATTGAATTCATCTGATGGGTTGTTATCGAATAAATGAATGAACTAGAGAAGAAATAAGAGAGTGAAAGGGTTAAAAAAAAAAATCTCTTAACTATAAAAATAAAAATAAAAAAAGCTTATTTTTGTAAAATATTTATAAAATGGGGACAATATTAAACACCGGACCCGCAGGGACAACCCGCAACTTTCTGTAAATCGTATTACCTAAATTGAATTCTCTAGATTCAATTTATTGTTTGTTAGATTGTGACGTTTACTTTTTATAACAATAAAGTGCATGATGTTTGTTCTTTTTCTTTTTTCTTTTTTTTTTTCACTCAAAAAGAATCAAATTCTTATTTTAGAAAAAAACATCATTAGTGTTATAAACATATTTGTATTATAGTGAATATCTTATATTGTAGTGGATACATGTATTTATATTATAGTGAAAGTCTATCTTTTGGAGAAAAGTTAGGAGAAATTATCTCTATAAATAGAGGGATTCTCCTTCATTGTATTTCATCCCATCAAGAGAAATAAAAATTTCTCTCCTTCTCTCTTTCGCTCTGCCTTGAGCACCCACTTTGAAAGATCCGAGGTAAGAAAAATTAAAATTTCTTTTTCGAAAGATGTATTACTTAACCACATGAGTGATATTCCTTTTGGTGATATTGTTGCTCTACGACTCTACTGTCTCAAGATTTGAAGGCCAAGGTATTATTTTTCTTTTTCTTTTAATATGGCTAATCTTGCGAAATTTGATTTCGTTGCCCTTCAAAGTTCGGGCAAGAACTACCTTTCATGGGTGTTGGATGCTGAAATCCATATGGATGCAATGGGTCTTGGAGACACCATTAAAAGTGAAAATAAAGCATCAAATCAAGATCATGTTAAGGCTATTCTTGCGTCATCATCTTGACGAAGTTCTTAAAATTGAATATCTCACAATTAAGGATCCACTTGTTTTGTGGAATAGCCTAAAAGAAAGGTATGACCACCTGAAGATGGTCATCCACCCAAAGGCACGATATGATGAGATCCATCAAGACTATAAGTCTGTTCATGAGTATAGCTCATCAACATTCAAAATTGTTTCTAAGTTGAAACTATGTAGAGAAACTATTAATGAAGTTGATATGATTGAATATGTGGTAGTACACAAAGATCTAGATAATTCATCCAACACTCAATTTTCAGTTGCCAATCACTTCTTCCCCTAAAAGTTAGGAAAACTAACATTTACCCCTCAGGCTCATTTAGGGACCCATCTTTGTGCGTTGTGGTGGATCAATTGAATCATATACCGCACATTCAAATTTTTAGATGGAATTATTTGGTTCCTAACCCTGAACCAATTGTGATAGAGGAATCTTGTTGGATTGATACATTCAAGTGTTGCATCTCAATTAATTTTATGTACTATCACATATTCCATCATATTAACACCATTAATAGTTTCTCCACATAGTTTCAACTTAGATCAATTTTAAACGTTGATGAGCTATGCTCATGAACAAACTTATAGTCTTGATGGATCCAATCATATTGTGCCTTTGGGTGGCTTCAGGTGGTCATACCTTTATTTTAGGTTATTCCACAAAACAAGTGGATCCTTAATTGTAAGATATTCAATTTTAAGAATTTCACCAAGATGATGACGCAAGAATATCATAGTCTTAACACATATTGGTTTGATGCTTTATTTTCACTTTTAATGGTGTCTCCAAGACCTATTGCATCCATATGAATTTCAGCATCTAACACTCATGAAAGGTAGTTTTTGCCCGAACTTTGAAGGGCAATGAAATCAAGTGTCATAAGGTTAGCCATATTAAAAGAAAGAGAAAAATAATACCTTGGCAGCTTCAAATTTTGTGACGGTAGAGTCGTAGAGCAACAATATCACCAAATGAATATCATTCCTGTGGTTAAGTAATACATCTTTTGAAATTTTTTTTTTAATTTTTCTTACCTCAGATCTTTCAAAGTGCGTCCTCAAGGCAACGACTCGTGTTGATAACGTGTTATGAAATAATAAAGCAAGAGCAAAAATATTATCGAGAAGGAGAGAAGCAGAGAAAGAGAAATTCTTGTTTCTCTTGATGTAATTAAAGGGATAAATTACAATGAATGGGAGACCCCTCTATTTATAAGAATAATTTCTCCTAACTTTTCTGCAAAAGATAGACTTTCACTATAATATAAACACATATATCCACTACAATACAAATACCTTTATAGACATTCATTATAATACAAATACATTTATAACACTAATCTATTTATTATAAAAACGATACAACTGAATTTATATGAGGTTAAAAAAAATACATCTTAATATAACTCGTTAGATTCGTTATTAGTAGATTAAATATTGTCTGTAAAGAGTATTGAAAATGAGAACCATGAAGACAATAAGAAAAAAGTAAGCGAAATCGAAGAACTCTAAGAATGTTCGTCTATGATGGATTCGGTGAATAACAAGGGAGTCCGCCTTAGATCCGAGATCGTTTCCGTAAAATAAGAAAGTAAAATGAAGACTTGATGAAATCTAGATAGCTTGGATCATAAGAAATAATGTATTGCTTTTGTATTGTTCAGAATCCGCTCCCTTTATAATTGTGCTAAAACTATTTTTTATACGCAACAAAAGTAATACATCTAACGAAAAGACTCCACAGTACACACAAGTCCTAAAGTACCGCCGGTGGTTGCATTCCATGTGAAAATACCGTTAATAATACCAACTAATATTCTTCTGTATTTTGCAGGATGCGGTACAAGTAATTATGACATATCTGTCTTTTTTATCTCATGTGTCATGTCATGGGGACGTGAGTCCTTCACTATCTTCGGCCATGAGTTTTCGCCTTTTTAACGATGGTAATTATTTGGTGCCCCCGAAATTGCGCTGGGGTCAAGCTCCCCCGAGCATATCTCCGAAGATTGACCATTTCAGCGAACTAATTTCCTCGAGAATCTCTTGCCCATGCCACATGACTTAACCTTAGCCGTGCCACGTGTACAAGCCACTTCTCACCCTATACATATAATACTAAATAAGGAATTGCCAGAAATGGTTCTGAAGAAAATATGTATTTTGATGTAGGGTGTTTTTGGATCAATTTTTTCTTTAAAGAACGACCACATCACTTTAGTTGATTTTTTAAATATTAAAATCATATCAAATCAATTAAGTCTATTTTTCATCACTTCAATTTTTATCAATTTTTTTTTAATTTTTATTCTCTCTCAATCTCTTTTTCTTTTTCTTTGGTCTAATGATCAAGTTTGAAACACAAGTTTCATGGATTATAAGTACAAGTTTTAATTGATTATTTTATGTTTGGTTGATCAAATAATATGTTAAGAAAAAATATGATAGTTATTCAATCGCATATTGACTCGAAAAAAAAGTAATTCGAAATTTAATTTGATTTAAATATTAATATAACTTTTATAAAAACAGAAATAAAAAATATCAAAGCTGCATTCTTTACAATCTTAACGAACCTATCAATGAACGCCTTTAGTTGTCAAATTATACTGTTATCGGTTCAAAAAAGTTTGCTCCTTTTTTTTTTTTTAAAATTTATTTATAGAAATACCGACTGAAAGTGGGACCGGCAAATGGGTTTTATTATCCATTTAAATATTTAGTTTTTAGTGAATGACATGAATAATATTCATATTTAATCCATGTTTAAGAAGTCGATTATTCAATTCAATATTTAATGAATCGAATTGGACGGTTATTTGTTTTCTTAAATAATTCTGCCATCCCCAATGGAAAGAATCCCGTTTTACTTCATAATCAATTGTACTCATTTCATTATAATTTATTTGTTAATTAGATTAAATTTGACATATATAAATTTACTATTATAAAATACTATTTGATATTAATATAGTGGGATTTTGGTGTATACTTCTATTGGATTAACCGTGTAAAACCCCTATACATGCAATCATCTATTTTTTGATTGCAATAACTTTTTAAAAAGGAGAATTGAATATATATATATATATATATATATATTATAATTCGATAAATGTTTATCATATTAAGTTATTAGACTATATTGTTCTTCTTTTGCAATTTAGTCTACTGTTGTTTTTTAGAATGTAAGTTATTTTTCATCGGAATTCTTTATAGATTAGTTGACTTATAATTTGAATTTTTATCTTAGGTAAAACTTCGATTTCTCAACTTATATTTTTATTTTTCTATTTTGATATAATAATAATATTTTTTAAAAAAAGTAAATTATTTTTCATCACGTGGTGTAAGATATTTCAATTTAGGACCTTTTAATTGTAGCAAAACACCGAATTTGTTCTCGACCGGACGATGACATTTTGCCCAACTTTCTTCCTCTTAGGGTGCGTTTGGTATTAATGTTTTTGAAAAATAAATAATTTTAGTAGTTAATTTTTTGATTCTCGGTAAATAAATAAAATAATATTATTTCAAAAAGCATTAATATATAATATTGAAAAATATTATAGAGATGATCAAGGGATGGCGAGGGTTAGTGGCAGATGCATGGGTTCACTAAATATCTAGAAATATATAAATATGAATTCAGTTATTGTTATATATTAACTTGAGGACACAATAAATATTCGTAAACTTTAAATTGTGAATCCATCTATGCGAGAAAGAGGCAAAGGTTAAAATGCTATTATGGAATTTATATTTTCTACCCCATTAGAAAAGTTATTTTCTTGAGTTTTAGGGAGCTTACTTTCTAAAGAAATTATTTCCTAATTTTTTTTCACCAATCAAACATAAAAAAAATTAAAAATTATTTTTAAAAAAAATATTTTCATTCGTACCAAACATTTTTAATCCCGACAAACCAAACAAAATTCTTTTACCTTAAATATTTAATCACATCCAATGTTTACCTCACATATATATAATTATGTTGGATGTTTGCCAACTTAACAATAAAGACAGTGGAACGAATCCTTTTGGCAGGAAAGAAATTCCAATAGTAAGAAACATGTTCTGGTATGTAAACCTAACCATTTCTAATTTGGAATATACAAAATCATTGGTTGGAAATTTTTATATGATTAAGTAAAGTAGTAGCTAATATAATATATTTAGTGAATTTAAATAATTGATCAATGTCACTGCGACAAGACAAATCATCGGCGGAATAAAGTATAGTGTTTAAAGTGTCAGGGACCATCTAATTTGTTTTTTTTTTTCATCAAAAAGTGTTTGCTTTTACAATTGAATTCATTGCCTCAAGTTTGTTTAATTTTATATATTTTATGTGATTTATAAGTTATTGCGTATATAAAAAAATTATCTAATACACACTTTTAAAAAATAGCTATTATAATTTCTTTTAAAAGATTTCAAATAAAATAAAATAGAACAGCTTAACAAATAATGAAATCTAACATTTCTTACTTTTTTATGGGTATAATATTATCTTTATATGGGTATGGGAACACTGATATTTTTTTGAAAAGTTACGCTTGAACACTCGATAAAAAATATTTATATTTATTAGCCGATGTATATACCATATAAATATTATATTTACTGATTAATTTTTTGATCGAAACAATTTATGTTAATTTTCCATATTTTGTCCTAAGCTAATGCTCTCACTTTTCTTTTCATTCTTAAAAATAGTTTTAGTGTACGCGTCTCGCACCTGTCCATTATATTTAAAAAAAAAATTATTATAAAATTTGTATTATTATATTATTAAAATGTTAACATTTAATATAAATATTAGCATTACGAAAATGCATTGTAATATAAAGTTGTACAATAGAATAAAATATATAGTAGAAGTTATTAATTTGAACAATTTACTTAAGAAATCGTATTGTAAGTTATTACTAACTTATTTTGACATTAATAAATTGAGAAGAATGAGGAGACATTCAATGTATTAATGCATGATAAAATTACGCTCTTTAATTTTTTTCACGTAATTATAATTGATTTGAAGTCTTGAATGTTAGAACTTTTAGGGCCCATTTGACCATGCGAGATGGAATTATGATATGAAATTATATGAGATGAAATTTAAGTTTTGTTTGGACATGAAATTTGAAATTTTTAAGTTGTATTTTTTTTCTCATGAACATAAAACCACCGTAAGTTGCGAAAACTATCAAAATTTTTCTAAATCTACAATATTACCAAATAAGTAAAAGTCTATAACAAAGTATAATACAGTGTGACAAAACACCATTCTAAAAAAAATAACATTTATTGATCGGACTTTAGCTCAATAAAAAGTAAAATTGAACATGAGTTGTAGTACTACTCCTTCCACATAGTTGACAAACTTATATCCGATATAAATGGTTAGCAAAAGTTAATAAGAGTAATAATACCAATAATAAATTTTATTTACATCTAAAATAAATGGTTGGTGATAATATAAAATGGTAATTTCTCCTAAATGCAAAATATAAACTTGTGGGTCAAATTTTGTATTTGAAAAAAGTCCATCTCATGATTTGGAATCCCAAAATTAAACTTTTTTGAGAATTTGAGATTTCATCTCATGATTTAGAATTATGAGATGAAATCGCATATCCAAACACTGATTTCATCTCATGATTTCAAGTTGCGAGATAAAATCACATGTCTAAATCATGACTTTATCTCGCATGTACCTCAATGATAATGCCATAACTATCCCCATTACGAATTCTACCTAAATTTTAAACTAAAGTTACACTTACAAAACGATTACATTATAATTTTGAAGGGGTATGGTTCGATTTCATAAATCCTTTTCCTTTTCTTTCTCTTGATTTGGATTTGCAATTCCCCAAACAAAACCTTATGAAAGGTATAGGACAACTGGACAACTAAACTTTGTGCATCTTTTTTTACCTTTGTTTCGATTTTACTTACAAGAATTTTCACGGAGGGTGTGTTTCGTACGGAGAAAAGTATTTTTTTTAAAATATTTAATTGATTAAGATTTTTTGAAAAATATATTATTTTAAAAAAAATATTTTTTAACTGAGAAATATGACTTTTTGTAGAGAAAAAAAGTTTCATAATATTTCATATTGTTTGTGTCACTTTATTACCCAACACAACTCATCTTGACTGCTCACCTGTGTAGCCCCTCATCCCACCACTTTCACCTTCCAGTTCTATTATATTTGTCTAAATTATTTATAAATGTCTTAAAAATAATTTTTTTAAATCTTATATATCAAAATTTTAAAAAATAAACAATAAATTTACTTATTTTTCGTGAAAAATGCATTCCTTGATACCAAACACGCCGTTAGTGCAAAATGGGATAAGATATTGCAGAAAGAGATACGAAACAAGTGTTAATTGGCATTCATAAAATAAGGTTAAAAAGATACATGAAGAATGTCACATGAAACCCACTAAGTAATATTGGTTCTTTATTATTGTCACAAAGCAAAACAAATAAATAAATAAATAAAATAAAGATATTTTGTTTCATTATTGGGGATGAAAATTATATAAGTTTGTTGAGTGTGATAATTTGAGCGTGACATAGATAGGATTGAAAATGATTTGTTATCTAAAATACCCAATTCCATGAAACCAAGAAAGATTCTTTTCTAGTAGACTCTTGTTGGGAGTACTTAATTAATGGATAAATAAACGGAAAACTTACATAGATGTTTTATGGAGCAAATTATTTATAGCTCATTATTATTTTACTTTTATATTTCTCAAATTAATTAAAAAAAATATTTTATTTCATAATTTTTTATGATACCATTATAATATATTCATATACTATCATGATTCTCCGAGGATGAACATAACAATCCTTCAGGAATACACCATACTTGTTCAATTTATCTCTTTCAACTTGAATTTCATAAGGTGGATCTTGAAAAGTTTTAACACAACCAGAAAGGATTCACAATCTTTTTTCAGATGTAGAGCGCACAGGGTTTCTCAATCCTTCATGATACAGTCATAGTATATTCATATACTGTCATAATATCACTGAAGAATGAACAGTCCTTCAAGGATTCACTCCTTAATCATGCATGATACTGTTACAGTATATTCATATACTGTCACGGTATATTCATAATACCATCACAGTATATTTGTATACTGTTATGATATTTATGCGCAAAAAATCTTCAAATTCATAGTGAAACAAAAATTATAGTTACTTTAGGCCATTAGATATTTCGAATATAAATGATCTATTTTGACGTAATTAATTTAATTTATTATCAATTTTGTGTACTTTTCCTGAATAAAAATGAAACCCCACTTCTTTAATGGAAGATGTAATTTAAGTCCCACAAAGACTTTTTAAGCATTCCAAAAAGTTATACCTTTTCCTTTTTTTTGCTTAGTCCAATCATTTTGTCATGTCTGTTTTCATGAAGATGCTCAATGTTTAAGACAATGGGGGTTATGTGGGAAGATTAATGGCAATGACTTTTTAGAGGGGCCAATGAAATGCAAAAAATTAGCTACACCTCACAAAAGATATATTTTAATTAAAATCTTACACCTATTTCAAGTGATAAGGTGGACACCCTAGGTGGTAGGTTTTAAGTTACATTTCCATTGTAAAGGGTTAAGTCTTTAGCAATGTGTTGGTTTAGTTTAAATTAGTTTTTTTACTTATTTTTTAAGTTGCAAATAAATAATATTATCCTAAAAATATTTATATATATCTAAAACTAAACTATTCCGATGAATAAAAGTAAAGGTAGAGGCGGAGATGAGATGGCAGGGTTGGTAGGGTGGGTGGTTGTAAGGTAGGGATGGGGTTACTGGTTGGTAGGCTGGGGATGGGTTGAGGATGATGGGTGGGTTGGATGGTTATGAGATGGGGATGGGATGGGTGGTTATGAGGTGGAGATGGATTGAGTGGGTATAAGAGTGTAAAGAGTGCAATGCGATTTATTTTTTTTATTTTCAAATTGATTTTTCTATTTTCAAGAAATTTTTTTCCTAATAAAAATGTCATTTAAAATTTATAACCAAATAAATACGAAAAAATAAAAAAAAAATATTTTTCATCCTCTTGGTTATATAGTAGTATTAGAATTTTCCAGTAAAATATGATTACTGATATTGATTTCCACCTATACTCCTTGATATTAAACTTTTTTTTCATCTTTTAAAAAATATTCATAATGTACTCACATGTTTTTCTTTTTTACTACTTAGGTTCTGAAAAAAAAAAATGGTTCCGTCTTCTGATGCGTAAATATAAAGTGTATTCGGTGGAGAAGAAAATATATTTTTTTCATGTTCGATTAATTAAAATGTTTGAAAAATTAATTATTTTAAGGAAATAAATCCTTTACAAATGAGAAAAATATCTTTATTGAAGTAGGAAAAACAAGTTCTAACATTCCACATTGATTGTGTCCTCCAACCTTCAACACACCACATCTTCACCTCCACCGCGTCTCCCATCTCCACCATTCCACAACCCTACCTTCCATAGTGTTTGTTTAAATTATATGCAAATATTTTTAAGATAATATTTTTTTGTTTACGTACCGAATACAAAAATAGCAAGAAATTAACTCATTATTTTTAAAAAAAAAAAACATTTACCTCCGTTCCAAACACACTCATGAAGAAAGATATTCACTAATTTTTACTACTAAAAAGAAAACAAAAAAAAAAGGCACAAAGAGTTTCTTGACAAATAAATTATTTAGCAAGCAATTTCTTTTTAATTTATGAAAGCATTTTTAGAAAAGGGAAAAAGAAAGGTTCCTGACATTTTTGGTCCAAACAATAAAATGGAAAACATGAAAAAATTTTAACAAATGGAAAAACAATTTTGGAGTTGCATGAATAGAATTTTGATTTAATAAAATATAGACTCCCTCAACGAAAAGCTTTCAACGAGCATTTGGGAGTGAGGTTTAGAATAAATTTATAAAAGAAGAAAAAAAAATAATGACGAAAAGAATTCCAGCCAAAACGAGCTATTGATTATGCAACACAGTTGGTGACAAAAGTTAAATGAGAACCAAAAGTGATTGGTAAACAAACTTTACATACTTCTGCAAAGGCATTTTGTTGTGCTTAACTGCTAGAAGGCCACACTATTGACTGGTAACAGAAAGTTCTTTTTGTTTATCACTTCACATTACAAAGCATCTTTTTTTGTGCCAACTCTAAAGGGCCACCCTCAATGTTTAGGAAAAATGACTAGTATCAAACATGCAATGCAGCAATGGCTGCAAGCATTGATGCCATTTTTCATTCATAAAGACATTTAAGAAGCGAAAGAACCTTTCTTTTTTAAAACTCAGCAACCAAGATTGACAACTTTGAAACAACTTTTTACGGAAGTTCAGAGATTGCCAACCTAGTACTGGTTTTAGAACACGAGCATGTGGTGCTTCATCCATAGGGGTAAAATTGGTGAAGCACATCAATCAACAAGACTGCTTCTTGTGGGCTTTGACCAACCTTCCACACTGTGAAGGTTGGACCGAAGAAGTCACGCTCATACCAGTATTTCAACATTGCCAAAGGAAAAGGACCCTGATTGATTCCCTGAGGATCCTTATAGTACCAAATTGGGACATGAAGGTTCATATCAGTAGATTGTTTTCCATATTTTTGGTCCTCAACATCTTGATCATCATCGCTCAATACAATCACCTCAGTTTTAATCTCCACCTTGACCTGAACCTCAGGTTTAATCTCCGCCTTGAACTGAACCTCAGGTTTAATCGCTGCCTTGACCTGAACTTGTTGAGTGACACCGTCTTCTCCAGGGGGCACAACTGCCATTGCTCCACTTCTTTCAGCTCTTTCAGAAATGGTAGAATCTCTTTTTTCTTGAATCATGTCTGCATGTTGATCTATGTTGAATCAGACACAGAATATTTCAGAAACCAATTATAGGACAGTGTAACCCTACTAGTTTATTAAGTTACTAGTATTAGATTATTGGGTTCCTTAATTGGACTTCATGAAACCAAGGGGCTTTCTAGTGGGCGTGCTCCATTGACAAGCAAATTAGACTTTGTGAATATGCTTCCGTCCTTTTTTATACCGTTAAAGATGTATCACACCATAATATTTCTCACCTTTTGATCAGTAAATATAAGTGTGACGAGCCTTGGCAGAAGTAAGGCTTTTAAACCCAAATTACTCCTCCGGTCTCAATCAACAGAATTAGAAACAAAACTAAAGGCACTTAATTTCCAAAATCAGGGGAAGAAGGAATCACCATTTCCATCAGCAATGAATGCATCTCCACTTATGAAAATCCTATTGGATGGGATCATGGTATCTCCTGAAAATAAAATAGAGTCACACAGAAAGTATAAAAAATCATATGTGAGATATTGACTGAGAAAAGTATTGTGATCTTTCATTGTTAAAGGGGCTGCAAGGCACTTGACTGGAAGAGTGGATGTTAGGCACGCAGGGAAGACCGAGTATGCACTGGCACTAGACCTCGTCATGGATTCTTCTTTGATTGAAGGGACGGGAAGAAGAGAACCAGGACCATATCCTTCACATTCAGTCTGATCTTATCTGCACTGTTCTCCAATTATAGCTATTCCGTATTAGGGACTCCGTTTCAGGATCTTCATTGACTGGCTAAAGAGTTTCGACTGATGGGAGGTTCTTTAACTGGGTGATTGACTTGGTAAAGTAACCTTTCACGCTAGGCCCTCACCTTTTATGTCAGGGTGGAACTGGGCGGGCATGGCTTGCAAGTCACTTTCAGAACCATACTTCCTACCCTAACATGTATCCAGTACAAAGGGAACTCGGTGTTGTGCGACGAAATCCTCCCTCCATACTATGAAGAAGAGATAGCATCCAAATTAGCACTTGTGATGGAATTTGAAGAGATAGCAAATAAAGAGGAAGTAGCATGGCGACAGAGGTCTAGGGCATTGCGGTTAAAACAGAGGGACAGAAACACCAGCTTTTTCCTCAGAACTGATAACTCATAGAAGAATTAACACAATTGACAACGTGAAAGTGGAGGGGCCAATAGCATCAGAACCAGGGAGGGTACAGGAGGAAATAGTGAACTACTATCAGAGACTATATGCGGAGACTGAAGAATGGAGACCTAAACTGGACATAAGAAACTGCCCCAGGGTTGGAGAGGAGGAAAAACAATATGCTGATGGCTAACTTTGAACACCAGGAGATACTTGATAGTGTTAAAGCATGTGCTGGTGACAAAGCACCTGGTCCAGATGGCTACAGTATGACTTTCTTCCAGCAGTGTTGGGACATCATCAGTCCTAATCTGATAGCAACAGTACAGAAGTTCCACCAGACAGAATGTTTTGAAAGAAGTCTGAATGCCACCTTTGTGGCATTAATACCTAAGAAGAAGGGGGCAATAGAGCTAAATGACTTCAGGCCAATAAGTTTGATAGGAGGGGTATACAAAATTATCGCCAAACTACTGGCTGAAAGACTGAAGAAAGTTATCCATAGATTAGTGGAGAGACAGCTGATTGCATTCATAAAAGGCAGACGGATTATGAAGGCAATTATGATAGCAAATGAATGTGTAGATGCAAGGCAGAGGAGTCAAGAACCTGGGATTCTATGTAAGCACAGTTAAATTCTCTATCCTAATAAATAGAACTCCACATGGATTCTTCTCTTCACAGAGAGGTCTAAGACAGGGAGATCCAATGTCACCCTTTCTATTTACATTAGCAATGGAAGGGATGGGTAGCATGATACAAACAGCTATAAGAAGAGACTGGATCAAGGGTTTTCAGATGGGCCGCAGGGCAGAAAACAGCCTTCGGATATCTCACCTTCAGTATTCAGATGACACTCTCATTTTCTGTGAAGCTGAGAAAGAGCACATGTTGATGTTGAGGGTGATATACATTATTCTTGAAGCAGTGTCTGGACTATACATCAATCGGGGGAAAAGTTTAATATACCCCATCAATGAAGTAGGAGAGGTGGAGACTTTGGCCACAATCTTGGGTGGAAAAGTGGGAGAATTGCCTACAAAATACTTGGGGATGCCTTTGGGAGCCAAAAGCAAATCAAAAGGGATATGGAATGAAGCGGTGGAGAAATGTGAAATGAAGCTAACCAATTGGAAAAGCCAGTATTTGTCTCTAGGAGGGAGACTGACCCTGATAAACAGTGTATTGGATGCCCTACCATCATACATGATGTCAGTCTTCCCTGCCCCAATCAGTGTGATCAAGAGGATAGATGAACTGAGAAGGAAGTTCTTCTGGCAGGTTAATGAAGATAAGAAAAAGTTCCACCTAGTGAAATGGGAGGAACTGACAAAAAGCAAAAGAGAAGTTGGGGTGGGGATCAGAAATATGAAAAGCCTAATGATGAAGTGGTTATGGAAGTTCATATCTGGAAATAATATGCTGGAAGGAGGTCATTCAAGCAAAGTATGAAATGGAAGATTATTGGATGCAAAGACAATAAACACCATATGGATGCAGCATATGGAGATCTATTAGAAACTTGTGACCTTCAGTTACATCCAGAATTCGCTTTAAAGTGGGGAATAGAATGAAAGTATCTTTTTGGGAGGAAAAATGGATAGGACAGGCCAATCTGAAGCAACTATTTCCAGACATCCACAGTATCTGCCTAAGTCAACAGGCTCTGTGGCTGAAACGTGGACAGGACAAGGGTGGAACATGTATCTTAGGAGAAACTTAAATGACTGGGAAATGGAAAGGATAGATGCTTTGCACACTATTTTAATACAAGCTGACAGCTTGACAGGGGAGGAAGACGCACCAATATGGGAGATAGGCAACAAAGGCACCTTCTCTGTTAGGTTAGCTTACAGAGACATTTGCTCACCACGAACACAGGCTAAGTCATGGCCTTGGAAGATGATCTGGAGAACAAAGATACCACACAAAGTAAACAGCTTCTCCTGGCTACTGACAAAGGAAGCAGTATTGACACAGGAGAGAATCTGAAGAAAAGAGGTTTCCAATTATGCTCTATAAGTGCTACCTATGTGGGGTTGAAGTGGAGACAGTCAACCATCTCTTTTTACATTGCACTTGGACAGACCAATTATGGAGGATCTTCACCAGTCATAGGAAGATCACTTGGGTGAAGCTAAGGAACATAGAAGGTATCCTAAAATGCTGGACTAATGTGGGGAATACTACAGCCAAGGAGGGGAGATGGAAGATTGTCCAGCATGCATATGGTGGACAGTCTGGAAGGAGAGAAATATGAGATGTTTTGAAGGCAAGCAGAACAACATACAGAAGCTGAAGATGAAATGCATAGCTTTATATTACTTTTGGTGTAAACAGCAATTGTTAGGTCCTACAGATGACTTTTTTGTTGTTTTAGATCACTTGTAGGCATAGATAACAGCAGGTGTTCATTATTTAAACGCCTCTTTTGTGTAGATAACAGCAGGTGTTCATTATTTAAACGCCTCTTTTGTAACACTTTTGCAAGGGATCTACATCTGTTTGATGCAGACCTAGTGAATATATAGAAAAATTACCTTTATCAAAAAATATATATATATAGATATAGAGGCTTACAAGACTTAGACAACATCGAGAAGACTCCCTGCCTTAGGAGCTATTTCAAATGAGACAGGGATGGTATACTAGGAGAGAATCCGTGACTTTCTTGAAGTCCTAGGATTCTCCCCTAGTATTTCATTCTCCCCCCTCTCGGCCTTGCTTTCATCCCTGTCTTATTTGAATTAGCTCCTAAGACAGGGAGTCTTTTTTGATGAAGGCTCCTAAGACAGGGAGTCTTCTCGAAGCTGTCCAAGTAAAGCAGTGCCACATGCATATGAAATAGTATTTTCTCTTTTTTAGAGCAGTCAATTCCTTATTCAATCCTCCTCTGAGGGGTATCATAAGAAAAAATTATTGCGGAAATCAATGGGGAGTGCTGTTTTAGAAAAAGTAAAATTAGATTCAGATTCCCCCTGAGATTAGGGGTCAATTACAGGGGGGTACCGGTTGATCAACTGACCAAAGCTTAGACCCTTATGAATCGGCCATCCAGGCCAGTCAACTTAGGCCTTCGTGAAAAAGTCCACAGCACGATAAGCTCAGTGAAGTGAGTTTAAAAGATAGAGAGTTGATGAGGAGGCTTTTCTAAGAAAAAGACACTTAATTTCAAAAACCAGGGGAAGAAGATATTACCATTTCCATCAGCAGTGAATGCATCTTCATTTCTGAAAATCTTATTAGATGGGATCACGGTATCTCCTGAAAATAAAATACAGTTAAACTTGGGTGAAGTATGATAAATCATATGTCAGATATTGACTGAGCAAAGTATTGTGATCCTTAATCAGATTACAGGAAACAACATAACTAAAGAATAATAGAGATACAGAATAGCTACTTACAATGACAGAAAAGATTTAACCCTACCCTCACGACATGCAAAACATAGTATATACGTGAAAACGGACTAGCAAAAATGATATACCAAAAGATGACTAAGATAAGCATTAACATCCAGTTTGCAAACCCCACATACTTAAACTAAATACTAAACTTAATCGTTAAGATCAGGGTTCAATGATTTGAACTGACTAGCACAAAATATCAAATTTTCAAGAGGCAGCAATAGTATTAAATCAAACCAATTGATGCTGGAAGAATATTATTTCGAGAAACAGTTGAATTGTGTGACCACCTCATCCAAAGAGAGAACAATTTTTAATTCTACTTACATCTTCACGTTCAACCTGACTCATTTTCTTGGGCCAAGCACATGTATATTCCTTTTAATAATGATTGAGGGTTATAATTGAATCCACGAACGTCAACTAAAACTTAACTATTTCAACAAAAGCCAACATTAGTGAGGGAAAAAGGCATCACCAAGAGTCTGGGAAGACAGATGAATTCCCCCAACACAAACTGGCATGGGCTTGCTCGTCCTAGTCCCACTTTGAAGGAGGAAAAAAAAGGACCCAGCAGAGAGCTTCTGGTGATGGGTTGGGGACCTGGACTGGCTTTAAAGAAGTAACTGAATACTAGAGTAAGAAGAGTCTTTTGGGAAACCTACTGGTCATCATTTTTGCATGAAGCAATAGAAGGGAAAATCATATTAGCAATTTTCGGCAGGTTCATCAATTGCTGAGGACAGGGGCAGAATAACTAAGTAGAAGTTTGGTATATTACTAAAAGAAACAGTGAATTTGTCTGCTGTGATTGTTTCTCATATGAGTACTGCAGTGATATACAAAAAATTGCAGCATAAATCTAATTAATTCTGCTGGCAACTGATAGCTCCAATATTTGTTCTCTTTGAAGCTGCTGGTCACTCGTAGAAATCATTGATCTGATATGTCCAGCCTTTCTTATCATATGAACAAAATGAAATTAGGGGGGAAAGATGATAGACGAGGAACACAAAAGGAAAAAAGAACACAAGAATCCTTCTCACCACCACCTTTGTCCCTAATACAGTACAGCCACCTTCACTTTCACTAACTTGTCTTGCCAAATCTAAAATATCTGGAAGGCAACCCCAAATACTTTAGATGACAGGGGTATCTGCTCCCATTAACTCAACTGGTGCCTCAAAGAAAATTAGACATCTTCGAAGGACTTTTGTATATCTACCGCAACTAAAGATCATCCTAATTTCCAATTAACAAAACAACATACCCAGTGTAATCCCACAAGTGGGGTCTGGGACAGTTGGAACTTTTTTAACTCCAGCTGAAAATTTTGTAGTATAGCATTTCAAGATTCCAAACAATAACTGATTTCCGAGGGAAGAGAAGTCACCACTAACTTCAGCCCATACGGAAGTTGTCTGCCAATTTGACAGTCAATTAGTTTAGCTTTTCCATGTTTTACTCGAGCTATTTTAACCTCCCATTCCCTACCCCTCCACTGAAACAATATCCATTTACTACCCCCATCCCCAACCCTGGTCAAAACAATTAAAAATGGCTCTTTGGAACTCTGTTAAGTTTAAAACTCCTGCTTCACACAGCAATCTCAAAATAACTTATTTGAGTCCAAACTTTATTAAGCTTTCACACAGACAGATGAGGATGTAAGAAAGTTTTGTATGTATTGCACATCCAAGTGCTTCTAGAAAAATGGCTAAGCTCCAAAAAGTAAAACAAAATGGGAAGGTTCAACTGAATAAGCTTTTAGTAATCGTGAAGTTCTGTTGCAGAGTGGATGTTAGAACTCACCTGCACCAGATCTGTCAGTAGATCCATTAGGAGTTGACTTTGGCGAACAGCCATTTTCTCTTTCTTGTTCCACTACAGTTTCTTCTAGGGCATCAACAGTTTTAACTTCATGCTCTGATTCCTCAGCTACAATGTTTGGCATCACAGAAAAGAGTCTATCCTGTTCTTTTTTTGTTTGTAGCAGCTGCTTCCTCTCCAGAGACTCAAACATTGTAATCTAAAGTAGGTCAAGGAGACAGTTAGGTTCATCAGCAGGATCAACAAGTATAACAGGCTTTTAGCTTTTACACTGAAGCTCCAACAGCAGGAGAGGCATAATTTTGTAAAGTTTGCCTGAAAAACTAGCATACAGAAGCAACCCAGCAAAGAACAAATAGGAACCAAACTTGTATAAACTTCTCAATGAATGCATACTAATAGGGGATTTTCATTAAACAGGATGATATTGTCACTAATACTCTACACATGCAATAATAACTATATCCAGAGTTTTAGAAACATGCAAACACATGTACTTAAAAATACTCCCCATGTGAAGAATAACTAGAGTTGCTCTAAAGTAAGAACCAAAAGAGATGTGTCGAGCAAATTGACTCAATCCACGCGGTTAAGTGTATATATAATATCCTCGTATAGTTTGGATGACCTTCATACATTGAACTAGCTTTTATGGTTAAGTTAGGCCCAACGTTCATTTTCTCAACATGGCATCAAAGTCGGACGTATCCTTGATGTTGGACTACCCAATGTTGGGCCCCCTATGTTATATATTAGTCCATGTTCTATATATTCAGTCTTGAGTGTGCAGGGAAGGGGAGTAAGAAACTACATGGGGCTGGGCTGTTTCCTCCTTGAAAGATCTTGGATAATTCTCATTACTTGAGCTAAATTTTGAAGTTGAGCTAGACCCAGTGTCGGGTTTCTCAACAAATTTATTTCCAAAATATTTAACCCACTACGTCTTCTGTCTCAAAATATTTTGGCCTATTTCACTACATGAAAATTTTAATCTCCAACTACACAAACTGATAACTACTCCAGAATAATTAGAAGCATTATAAACCAATTCCGACTAATATAAATTAATTTTTCAAAACAATCTATAAATTAATACTTTCTTTTATATCTGATAAATCCCTGAAGACCGGTGGTGCAGGGTTTAGAACTCGGTAAATAGTGAGCCTCCCTCTACCTTCTCCACTTAAAAACCATGATTTTGTCTACGGCAATGTCGAACTAGTGATGTGCGCCTAACCCACACATACAACGATAGGGAGGTTAATAGCACTGGATTGAAGACAATGTCAATTGTCCAAGCAAAGCAAGGAGCAGGCTGGACACAAGACAGAAAGCTTCCTCATCTCCGGATCTCCTCTTCTCACTCTACCAACTAAGATGAGGAACGTAGCACGCTTGGGGATCTCTAAAAGAACTACTACCACTAGACCAAAGCTCAGGGGCTAAAGTTAATATACTAATTTATATAATTCAACCTTATATAACACTGTTTCAACAAACTACTTCACCTTTTTCACATCTTAAATTATTGCTTTCTCCGTTCAAATTACACTAGACCTAATTTAACCCAAGGTTATTAAAAGTAATAAAATACGAAGAAGCATATTTTTTTTCCTTTTAATGGGGAGGATTATAAGGTGGGGAATCGAACCCTCACCAAGAAGGTGAAAGTTTAGGTAGTTAACCAATTGAGCTATAGAAGCACATGTTGGGTTGGTTGAAAAGTTATAATGGCTTGAAACGCGAAAAAGCGGAATGGGTAGTTAGTAAGATAGCAAAGAAACCTTGAAGGAATATAACATGCAATAGTTTATAGGAATTTGAATTGTTTTATGCAAAAAACATTTCCAGCTAAGAAAATCGATCCTTATGTGATGACCAAAAGGAAGGGGAGCCTTGGAGTAACTAGTAAAATTGCTGTCATGTGACCAAGAGGTCATGGGTTCAAGCCGTGGAAACAGTCTCTCGCAAAAATGCAAGGTAAGGCTGCGTATAATAGACCCTTGTAGTCCGGCCCTTTTCCGGATCCCGCGCATAGAGTAAGCTTTAGTGCACCGGGCTGCCCTTTTTATGTGATGACCAAAAGGGTCAAGTTTTATAGGACAGGCAGAGGATTTAACTTTTTCTACCAAAGCCAACATAATAAAAACTTAACTTTTTTATTCACAAAATACTACCTAGGACAAACTACGTCATACATTTTGGAATGGGCAGAGTAACTATTAACAAAATATAAAAGCATATTAAGGTTTTGGTGTTTGAAGACTTATTTTCTGACGAGGTAAATTGTAAAAAACAAAAGAATGATATTGATCAAGAATACATTGGAGTTTCATCAAGAACTCACGGTAAGCATCA
Organism: Datura wrightii; assembly: GCA_035772735.1. Taxonomy (NCBI): domain Eukaryota; kingdom Viridiplantae; phylum Streptophyta; class Magnoliopsida; order Solanales; family Solanaceae; genus Datura; species Datura wrightii. Next base: position 24,859,179 of record JASDFA010000014.1, read on the forward strand.
TTACAGGCTTTGTTAGTGAGAAGATAAGTTTCAGCCAGGAACCATATAAAGTGCAGTCAGGAAGGAAGTGTGCCACAGTTGATTTTGAATAACCAAACTTTTTCTAGACCAAAAACAAATCTATACTATTTCTCCATAGCACAATGTTGAATTGATACCATGCACAAAGAAATAGGAATTCGGTCCAGAAACATGAAAGGTGCAAATAGATCAGAAGACTATCTCAAACAATGACTCTCTTATTACTCTAATTGCTAGTAATTATAGTCCCTCTAACTAAACTAGTGCATATGACAATTTGAGCTTCCAAAACCTTTGAGATCACCGATTTCTCGGGAATCGAGGAGTCAAGAGGAGGATTACCAACATATAATCTGCATACAAAAATTACTAACTGATTCTCTTATGCAGGCATGGAGATTGCTGCATTAAAGAGCAAGTTTTGCCTTGCAACCACCAGAAGATGCAAAATGTATTAATAGCAGAGCCTTAAGACATATGAAAGGATATTGTTTGCGCCATCCCTTTTCATTGGCATGATCAATGCGCTTTTGTAACAATGCAACTTCTCTCTCAATCCGCTGTAACCAAATCAAAACATGAGATGGGGTCAAAAACAGATACACATGGCAATGAGTGGTGATGAACAACATAGTAGCAATTCTGTATACAGTAACAAGCAACTACATGAGTGACAAATCATGCAACATCCTTCATAATAATGACAAGTGCAGGTCCGCATGCTTCAGCGATAAGTTCAAATACCACCAGGGCACATTTTAAAAATGGTTGCATATGAAATGATCAACACATTCATTTATGATACTAAATGGTTAGTGTCCCACATTAGTAGAGAGAATGGGATGGCAACCTTATATGATCTTGGGTACTTCTCACCTTATGAGTTATCTTTTGGGATTGAATTACGCACAAAGTCTATTTTCTTCACACTCTATCGGAGCTAGATCCATTCCTATTCTTGATTTACCCTTTCACGCAAAATCTATTATACTATCCCCGCATCAAATGTCCAACTCTAGGCGTGTGAGTGGTTGTTAAGTGTCCTACATTGATTGAACAATGTATTGTTGTCTCCTTATATGCTTATGCACAATCATCATCTCATGAGTTAGATTCTGGGGTTGAGTTAAGGATGAGATCCATTTCATTTACAACAACTACATCTCAGTCCCAAACAAGTTGAGATTGGCTAAACGAATTCTCACTGACCATGTTACTCCATTTAAGCTCACCTCACTAAAAGCATTTTTTTTAATTGCCTAAGGTAATTCATTCACACAAAATTTTCTTCTATGGTTCAATAAGTGAACTTGCCAAAGTAGGGATTTTCGTTATCATAACTTCTTGTGAGAAAGATAATATCGTTGTTTACCTACCTCTAAAACTGACGCCATGCAGTGAAAAGGAAAATAAGAGAATGGAGAAATAAGAAGGTGAATAGGAAAATAGACTACATCATAGTTTATGAAGAGAAATTTTCTCAGTTAAACCACCTCCCAAGAATCCTAACAGTATCTCTCCTATGTTCCTCCCCACAGCCACTGCTCCTAATTTAATATTCCCACCAGCAACACACCGGATCAACTTCACATCCTTCACCAGATGAGAAACTGTCTCCTTCATGCAGTCTACTAGTAGTTGCTCGAAAAGGTAGTTACTCCAGTTTGAAGTGTGTGGAAGAAAATGCTCTCAAGCGCTTGTCCCGAGGTAATGCACTAAAGTTACTTTGTGGTTCAGTTTCCTAGCTCCGGTGGTCTTTCTGATTACCGGAAATCACATGTTTCCTTCTTTTCCTCAATCTTTTAGTAGATGGATAATAGCATCTATTTTGCAATAGGATTTAAGTCCTATGATATCACAAGATCCACAAACACTGCTGAACCTTGGTTTGTTTAGACTAAGAGAAGTAAGAATTTCATCAGAAGAGTGTCCTTGAATAGGAAAAATTTGGAATGGCTAGCCCAGAACATGAGAGAGGCGTCAAAGGTACGAGGGAATGTAGTGAGAAGATGGACGAGAAGACACAACTTTCTGAACCTTTTGCTCCAGGAATTTTAACGGTTTTGGCAGGAATTAGCGTTGTTAGTTTGGTGGAAGGAGGAGAGCTGTGCTAATCATACGCAAGGTATCTTTTAATGTCGGGTGGACCTATCTGGCTGACAAGATTGGTAGATTCATCAATAGCTTTGTCGACAAATTTCATGTGGGGGAGCCTAGGCTGGCGATAAGGAGCTCCAGTATGCAGATGCAATCAAAAGCTTTAAATGGCTGAACAAAGTAAGTGGTTGGAAGTTCGGCATTAAAGAAGGGGGAAGTTATTCAGATAAAAGGCGGGCTTGGAACCTCACCAGAATGTGGTATTTGACAAATATTTAGTTTGCCATTTTGCTAATGCCGAAGTTCCAACATTATCTGATCTTAGAAGATGGACTAACTCTTCTTGGAAGCAGGTTCATGGACTTAATATTTATAAGATAGGAGAGGATCGTTTTCTTTAGAGTTTGCATCCAAAGATACTGTTGAGCAAGGTCTGGAAGGGGATTGGTTCTGGAAAAGATCCCACATCAATTTCCAATGGTGGTCTCCATTTTCGGGGACCATCAAACAAGGAAATCAGCCAAAATCTGTATGGATTAGGGTTGCGGGCATGCCGCTCCAATTATGGTCATCTGAATTCTTCAAAATCGTTGGTGAATATTATGGAGGATGGATGGAGACAGAGTAAGAGGCTCAACTCCAGAACCATCTAAAAAAGGGCCATGATCAGAGTCAGAGGAGATGGTAGCAAGATTCCTAAAGAAGTGACCCTGAAGCAAGGCACATTACTTTTCACTCTCCAGGTTTGCGTGAGTCTCCGGCAAAAGTTACCATCAAAGAAGAAGAGAATCAAGGCTTTACCCAACAGATATCGAAGGCTATGGGTAGAGGTACAGTACCTGTTACTTTACAGAGAAATAGCCTGTTTGGCAAGCTTTTGCGAGGCCAAAAGTGCTTATTTAAAAAAAGTGAGGTGTTTGGAAGCTTTTGGGAGAAAATAAATGCTTTTGGGAGTAGCAAAAGCTTTTTTTCAGAAGCTAAAAAAAAAAAAATTTTCCCCGTAAGCACTTTTGAGAAAAATACACTTAAAAGCACTTTTAAAAAGTTTGGCCAAACACGAATTATTGCTCAAAAGTGTTTTTTAAATTTTTTGGCCAAACACAAACTGATTCTCACTAAATGAATATTTTTGAGAAGCACTTCTCAAAATAAGTTATTTTTAGAAGCTTGGCCAAACAGGCTAAAAGTTATATTATACTGACTATGCACGTGGCCAAGCAGTGGCACATGAACTAGGATTAATTCAAATAAGGAGAAGGGTGTGGAATTTGGTGGGTCTGTGAAGGAATCCTTTCTGGGCCCAAACCAATTTAATTGTTCGGCCCAACATGGGGTATAAAGTGGATCAGTTTTGAAGTGGCTCATGTGGGGGACCACATGCTGCAAAATCAGCTCTCCCTATATCAGATTCTGAGAAATATCTAGTTAACTTGAAGGAGATGGCATCCAGGTTTTTAGAGAGCTTTGCTAAAATGGGAAGAATCAACCAGCAAGCAAAAGGAAATTTCTCTTCCGTCATCTTCTTATTTAACACCTCGCAAAGACTTCCCAGAATCAGGAAACGAAAAGGCGACAAGTTTGATAATTTCGCCGAGGATGAGTTGGTGGAGTGCGCCTTAAGTTCCCCCATTTTGGCACATAGAAGCGGCCTTCAACTCTTCAAAGGCTCTTTGTCAGCAAGAGAATATAGAAGAAGGAGGTATGGTATGATATCACACGAAGGGCTAGAAAGAGCAGAAAGGGCTCTAGTTCACTTAGAAACTCTTTCTCCTTTGGAGAAAAGGAGATGGAACAACACCAAGAGAATATAGAAGAAGAAGAAGGTATGGTATGGTATGGTATCACGCGAAGGGCTAGAAAGAGCAGAAAGGGCTCTAGTTCACTCAGAAACTCTTTCTCCTTTGGAGAAGGACCGCATGCAAGAGAAGAATTCACTGAGGAGTGACGTGGAAAATTCAAATTTGATTGAAGATGCAGTCTCATTAGATCAAACAGTGTGTTGAGGAGGAAAAAGTTCAGAATCAGTCATCCCAATTTGGATACAGCAAAACATCATCAAATTCAGTGAGGAATTTCAGGGGGACATCTCGGGGTGCAAGAAGGAAGCATTGATGCTATTTATGAAAAATGATAGCTCGAGACAGAAGAACTTTGGAAAGACAGAAATGAAGATGATAACAACTCCAACTGTTAAGGGATTCAAGGAATTAAAAAGTGTGGATAGGGAGTAATTTCATAAGCAACGTAACAAGGGGCAAAGGGGGATACAACTTTCCTAGTGATCAATGACAGTCAACATTGTCTCCTGGAATGTGAGGGGTTTAAATGAAGCAAGTAAGAGGAGTCTAATAAAGAATCTAATTCTCAGTTGGAAAGCTGATGTTTACTGCTTTCAAGAGACTAAAACTGAAGGAGATATTAAGGATATTTCCAAAGACTTGTGGGCAAACAGATGGTGAATTCTGTCAACTGGAAGCTAGTGGAACCAGGGATGGAATTCTGATGTTATACGATGGGAGTGTGGAGTGGTGAAATCAACAGTGAGGGGATTTACTCCTCATCCTGCAAGTTTACTGGTAAGAACCAAGATGTAATCTGGTTCCCATTGATATTGGTGCTCCAAACAATAAAGGGGAAAGAGAAGAAGTATGGTGGGAAGTTGGATCTGCCAGAGGTCTATTCACAGGGCCACGGGTGGTTTGTGGGGATTTCAATACTGTTAGATTTCCCTCAGAGAAGAAAAATTATGACAGAATTACCGGAGCAATGACTGATTTTTCTGAATTCATTGAAGATATGGGTTTGGTGGAGGGCAATTTTTCCTGGAAAAGGGTAGATGGATATGATATGGCAGCCAGATTGGACATGAATATCAGACAATCAGTCCTTAACAGAGTCACATCTGATCACACACCTATTATGCTCCAAACTGAGAGAAGACAAACTGAGAGAGTGGAACAAAACTTCCAAGGCAATCTTGTTCTACAGAAACTGGACAGTAATCTCTCCAACATGTTAACAATCAGAAATTCATCTTTGAGTGAAAAAATGCTTCCAGGCACAAGCCCCCAAAACCTTCTCTCTCCTACTTCTTAGGAGGGGGTCTCAACCCCTCCGGTAGGTTCTCTAGCGGAATATCACCTCTTCCCTTACTTCTAGCTTCCCTCCTTCCATCTGAGCTAGCACCTTATGTGATAGTTTACGACTTCTTTCATCATCCCTTTACTCCAGTCTCCAACATCAGTGCCCCAAAAACGGAAGAGAGCAGAATATATTTCAATGCCGGTTTCAAGTCATTCTACATTACAAGATGGAATTCTGACAAATCTGTGTGGTTTGAATGGATGGAAAGGAGTCGCAGGTCGATAAGAAGATCATCCATGAGCAGCAAAATAATGGAGTGGATCTTTTCTACATTGTAGAAGCCTCTAGCGACCAAAAGAAGGTGGTATGGAGATGGAGAATGTCAGAGAGAGAGGCAGAACACTTTTGTACTAGGAATATGGGCGATTTACTAGGAAATGTAACGAATATGGGAGATTTGTAAGTATCCTAACAATAAATAATGGGGGAAGATCAATCCTTATTGTCCCAGAACCAGCAATAAATGCAGGTTGGTGTGACATAGCCCTTAAAACCGAGGACTTCATTAAATGCCTTAAAAGGCTGGAAAGGGTAGGACCACCGAGAGTAACAGCCCACTATCCATTGTAAAGGCAGTCAGTGACAGTAAATGGCAATCTAAGAACCTGCGAGAAGCAATAACAAGAACAGGATTATCGATGTAATGACACATTCTGGAAATCATGACGATGGGCTTTTGAAGAGGTGCCTGGTAGGATACCTGGAAGGGAAACAAAAGAAAAACCACGCTGATAGAGATCAGAAGATGGTCGACATCAGTGTGGGAGAGGGAATTTGGGGTGACCATCTACAAGATATATGGAGACATGTTCCTGTTCGAATTTCCAAACAAACATATGGCTGACCAAACACTACAAGAGCAATGGAGTTGGAAAAAACATAATTTGCCAGGAGTGGTGGAGTCCAACGAGGGGGTGTATACCTAACAACAGGGTGGTGAAAGAAACCTGGGTCAGAGCAGTCGGAATCCCTCTAAATTTGTGGTCACATAGAGTTTTCCAAGAAATTGGAAACTTATGTGGTGGATGGATGGCCACCAAAGAAGAAATAGAACTGAAAAATCACATGAAGTGGGCGAGAATCTTGGTCTTATCCAACGGGAGAAATATACTAACTGAAGTGTCGATCGCTAGGAATGGTACTACTTACCATTTTCCGATATGGATCAAGAAACGAGTCAGATTTGAACCGTTGCCGGAAAATGACTTCGGAGTAAACAATAAGAGAAGACTGGTTTAAATACAGTTTGTCCCATTAACAAGAGGGTAAAGGCATCTATGAACTGCCACAAAGTACAAAAATCCCTTAGGCGACAGAGCCCATGTGGATGGGGAGATTTTGGTACCTGTTGAAAGGAATGGAACAACAACACGTGAGAGGCACGTGGGATGTTTTAAATGAGACCCTAGGTCTGGGCCATTTCCAGAAGCCCATTAGGAGTTAGAGAAATGGGCAAGACTTTGCAAGCCAAGTCAATTTTTATGACGTATTTGGCTGTGACCTTCATGGTCAGTATAGAGATTTCTTTCTTCATACTCTAGAAACTCGTCTATTCAAGGAACCTCTGCAAACAAGGCAAGCAAGTTATAAAACAATTAGCATCGGAAAAGAAAGTGACGGAGAACACGATAGGAGACATAATAGATGACTCCATACTTTTTTTTTGATGAAGTAAGAAGATTATTAACAAAAGAGGCGTTAACTAGCCCATATACAAGAAGTATACCAAAAAATAGAAAATTTTACACATACTTGATTTTCTAGAGAAGTCACCCTATCATTGATACAAAAAATAATCTCATGGGTGCACCAAAAAGAAATGAGGGAAAAGAGGCTATTTCTCAAGGGTACAAAATCTTTCTCTGTTCCATCAAAAGCTCTTCTATTCCTCTCTGTCCATACGGTCCACATCCGTAATAAAGGGGTCACTTCACATGGCCTGCATCTTCTTCTCCGTCTGCAACAAGCCTAGCTAAACAATGTTTCTTTGACAGTTCTTGGCATTACCCACTCAATACCAAACCATCTCAGCAACTCCCCCCATAACAAAGCTGCTACTGACAATGTAAGAGTAGATGATCCACGTCTTCCCCTATTTTTTGCACATGAAACACCAACTTACACAAGTAATCTTCCTCTTCCTCAAGTTCTCCATTGTCAAGATCACCCCCTCGCAGCTAACCAAGTGAAGAAGCACACATTTCTCGGTAGTTTAGGGATTCATATCCAGGTACGTGGGAAAACAATCTCCTCTCTCACCAAAAGCTTAAGATAATAGGACCTCGCAGAAAAGACATTGTTTCCCCCTTGTTTCCCATTTCCAAGCATCCTGACAACTCATAGTAATTTTTGTTGGTGAAGCAAACCAACCAGATTTAGAAATTCTCCAATTTCCCAATCTTGCAAGCTTCTCCTAAACCTTTAAATCCCACGACACTTCTCCCCTTGTGAATTCCATAATTGGATAATTGACATCCTTTTTTGGCAAGAAACTCGATACATGTTAGGGAAAGTAAGTCTCAAAATATTGTTTCCACACCAGTTATGACCCCAAAAACTCACCCTCACCCACATGAAAAGATGTACTCTCATTGAACTCTTCCAATCCCTTTAAAATACTCCTCCATAGCCCACAATTGTTGGGGAATAGGGAATTTTTAGTCCTCCAACCCCCTCCAAAGCCCTATACTTCTCCGCAATCACCCTACTCCAAAAAGCATTTACCTCTACCCCAGATCTCCATAACCACTTTCCTAGAAGTGCCTTGTTAAAGACGCTTAGATCCTTAATACCAAGCCACCCCGACATTTTGATGTGGCTACAGTTTTCCAATTTACCAAATGAAACTTTTTTTCTCCTCTTGAATCATTCTATAAAAAATCTCTCTGGGTTTTATCAAACTTCCCTATGACACTAACAGGAGCTTGTATCAAACACATGAAGTGTGTAGAAATGCTCGACAAAGTGATCATAATTAACACTTCCTTTCCCCATTAGATAAGTACCTCTTCTGCCATCCTGCGAGTCTTTTTTACCCTCTTTATCATCAAATTCCAAGTCGCTTCGTCTTAATTAGATGCTCTTAAAGGTAGCCCCATATAAGTAGTTGGTAGAGCACCAACTTTGCAATTCAAAACCTGAGCTAGAACCTCGACTTTCTCCACCTCACTAAATGATATGATCTCACATTTTCTAAGATTGACTTTTAGCCCTGACACCACCTGGAACCATGTCAAAACTTGTCTCAGAAAAAGATAATTGAGCTCTTCAGCAGCGCAAAACACTACGTGTCATCTGCAAACAAAAGATGGGACACCCTCACCGCACTTTGGCCACCAATTGCAGCAGCAAAACCCCTTAAATAACCTCCCTCCACAGCTCTATCCATCATTCTACTAAAAACTTTCAATAACTAAAATGAATAACATATGCAATAAAGGGTCCCTTTGCCTCACTCCTCTCGAGCTACCGAAAACCCATGTGGATTTCCGTTAACCAATATAGAGTATCTAGCAGTAGACACCAAACATGACCCATTTCCTCCATCTTGCACAAAATCCCATCTTCATCATAACGAAATCCTAGTACTCCCAATTGACATGATCATAGGCCTTCTCAAGATCCAGTTTGCATAAGATTCATGGTTGTCCTTACTTGCATATGGAGTCCGCAACTTCATTAACTACCAGTGCTTTATCTAGAATTTGTCTACCTTCCACAAAAGCTCTCTAAGAAGTAGAAACTGTTTCATCCAAAACTTTCTTTAATGCATTAGAAAGCACCTTAGAAATATTCTTATAGATGCTTCCCACTAGGCTAATCGATCTAAAATTCTTAATACTCAAAACTCCCTCTTTCTTCAAAATACTGACAACAAACGAGACATTAACGCCTTTTTCAAACTCCCTCGTAACCTGGAAGGCCTCAATGGTCTTCAACACCTAGTCCTTTACAATATCCCAAAACTGCTGAAAGAATGCCAGAGTGAAACCATCAGGACCCAGAGCTTTATCTCCCGCAAATTGTCGACCACCTCCTTCACCTCCTCTTCTCCCATCATTCTTTCTAGCCACCCCCTCTTTTCCTCCATCTGTCAACATGTTGGACTATTGTACCAACAGTCGAAAGAGGAAATATATGATGGGTGAATACGTGTAGACAGAATGAATATTGATCTACCAAGAAGTTCAGACAATGCTGGAAAACTTGAGCTCTTTTCCCTATCTCTGATTCTAGGCAGAGTATAAACTAAGAGAGACAAGTAGAAAGTTTAAGAATGCATTAGATCGATGTCTCAGCCCTTATGTATGAATACATATAATGTGATATAATTTACAATAATCCTAGTCCCATTGATTCCTAATCAATAATTTACTATTTCCTTAAGGCTAGTTCAAGTGAAAAAGGTTGAGGGACTCATGACTTGGGTCACAAGTTCGAGCTCTACATCATGCTAACTAAGACCTGATATTTAAGCGGAGAGAGGTACAGGGACAGGCCCATTGTCCTCGAGTTTTGAAGACTGCTATTGGCCCCAGATAAATTTGTTGAACATTAAAAAAAGAATAATGATTATGATTTACTATTGTTGATTAAGTAATTATAGGATGACCTCCTAATCCCTCGTTACGGATTACATAATTACATACAACAGATTCCTTCTATGAATAGGTATACCAGGCACGTAGCCCATACACCTACAAACACTTTCTGAGTAGAGTTCACTATTATGGGTCGATTTCTACTAAATTTTTTGAGTGATATTGTTAGCTCATCTTCTATACATCTTTACCTGAAGGCACAACTCCTATAACAATGTACGCGAAAAAAATAATAACTCCTATAACAATGTACACCATAGTTGTGGACAACTTCCCTCTCAGTCACTCACATTTCACATTTCTGAGTCTTCCCACTGCAGTTGGGTCTTAACACATACACAGGATTATTGACATCATCAATTTACATTTAAGGGAAAACACCTCGGCTGGCCAAAAGGGTTGAAATTTGCAAATAATAAGCATAGTAAAAATGGATTTTCACAAACCATTTCTTTGAGAAAATAATTTCCAGCTCAAACAAAATGCAGTTGACAAGGACAACCATACAAAGAGACTCGGTGGAGAATCCAAACTTACATGTGTGATGATATCCTTGTGCAGAACTTGCGCTTTTGACTCAAGCTCCAACTGCCAAGAAGTGGGTAAATGAATTGCCAACTTGAAAACAAAGTTATGACGTTAAAGAAAAACAGGGCATATATTACCAATCTGAAGAACAAGTTATAATGTACTAGACATAACTCAAAATGAAAGTAAATCTCAATCTATAGTGCTAACAACTCAAGAATACTTGAGATTTATTCTTTCCAACATAAATAAAATCATTCACAAGAAGCAAAGAATATGACCATATTATTAAGTATTAACATAGTTCAACACAGATGCCATGCAAAATCCAAGCTGAATACTCAAACCAAAGTTATTTAGAGTAATAGATCATTGAGAGAGCATCAAGATCTAGAAGAATACAGTAACTGACAACTTCCAATGCTGCAGTGTACAGAAAAATAATTTAAAAGAAAAAAGAAGCTAATGTTGGAAGAGATGGTGTTAGAAAGTTCCATTGTGGCAAACATTATTGAATATTCCTCTGAGCCTAAGAAGTGCCAGAAGAAACAAAATAAATCATTGAGAGAGCATCAAGATCTAGAAGAATACAGTAACTGATGACTTCCAATGCTGCAGTGTACAGAAAAATAATTTAAAAGAAAAAAGAAGCTAATGTTGGAAGAGATGGTGTTAGAAAGTTCCATTGTGGCAAACATTATTGAATATTCCTCTGAGCCTAAGAAGTGCCAGAAGAAACAGCTGGAACAAATTTAGTTTTCATTTTTGCCACATAATTACAACAGCAGTGCTGTGAAGCAGAAATGAAACAGTAGAGGTTAGATGCTAAGATAAAAGCTATTAGTTTGCTAAAGAAAACAACAAAGGTCGTCAATACGAAGAGATATGCCTACTCAAGACAATATTATATACAGTTCTTTCTATGTCTTTTCATTTATATATAGGTTGTCCAAGTGAACATTTCCCTCGAAAGTCTATAATATCATAGCACAGAAAAACTGAAGTTCCCATGAAAGAAAAAAAAAGATTTTTCAGGATTTCACAAACTGCTGATTTCATCCTCTCCTTAGGAATCAACAATATACACCTCAGACGGAAGAAGCTGAATCTTTTCACAAGTCTAACTAGATTCTCTACCAAATAAAGGATTGAGAAAAAATATCCATAATAAGTTTGACTACAGCTTAAAGAACCTTGTAGAGATATCTTTGTTATTAAGTCAAGGAAATTGTACCAAGAAAAAAACTTGAGATGTGCAGACATGACTTAAGATAATCAGCTTCGTCTGTATTCAATAATTCTTGATTCCAGTTACATCTAAGTGATAATCAGATCTCCAGCATAGCAGAAGTGAAGAAAGAAAGGGAAGAAATAGAGAACGATGGTAGGCTATGAAACAGCAATTATCACCCTTGACTCTTGAGAGGAAAGGGACGTCACAAGCAAATGAAAATAGGAGATGCAAACAAAGGAAGAAGAAAATATAAAAAGGGCAGAAGGATTTGATTTAAGTGGAGAAGGGTAGAGGGGTGGGCCCATTTTCCACCAAGTTTAGAGCCATGCGCCATTGCCCTGGTGTATTTCTCGGTTATCAAGATAAATTGTAGAATGAAAGACTTGCTGGCATTTAAGATATCTTACAACAGTAGGCTTCTTGAGCGAACCAGCTTTTATTCTTTCACGCAAATCCTCACATTCTTCCTGCCATAAAAACAAGAAATCCTTACGAAAGAGGAAACAAATACAATATTGGACCAATGAAGCAGAATTATAATTGTATACAGCAAGTGTTCATACAGAAAAAAAGCTTTTCACATTTACCCATATCAATTTTAGACCTCTTTTATTTCTATCTTTTTCTGTTTGTGTATGTATATATATTTTTCACATTTGCCCATATCAATTTTAGACCTATTTTTATTTCTTTTTTTTTTTTTCTGTTTGCGTATGTATATATATGTGAGTCAGAATAAAGGAGAAGCGTTGCAGTGGATTGACATCCACTATATGAAATGATGGATTGATTGTGTAAAATATAACAAGGATACACCCACACCATATACATATACATTCTATACACTCCTTCCCTGCTGGTTACATTGTTCTCTTATCGGAGCCAGTCTATACCAACGTTTATGTTAGACTTTACATAGATTTAGTTCCCTTTGAATAACAACATTTAGAACTTCCAATCGACAGTAACATCTTGGTCAAATATTATTATGTTAAATTCTCAAGAAGTGAAATATGACAAATATTTTGAGACACTGATATATTTAGGTATAACCGTACAAGTAAAATGGACAGATTTATTTTAATGTAGAATAAAGAAATCTAATCACAATCACGAGCATACTAGATTTCTGCAGTCATAAGAAATTAGTTATATAAGAAAACCGGAGCCTTAAAAGAAAAGGCTTCATGTGAAAGAGCATATTAATTTTGATTTAAATGCTCTCAGGCACGTTTACCAAGGTTTTTCTCTCTCCTACTTTCAGGATTGTAGAAGCTCTTTTTTCCGGTTGGGTCACCGGAATTATCCATCCTTTTCTTTCCTGCCAACAGTAACCACCCACTGTGATTATTGAGATAAACCTTTTACCAGAATTTCTCTTTTTAGCTGGTTACTGGGCATCCATGGAGAACACAATCTACTTTAGGCTGGGGGGGAAGACATGATATAACGGAGATCACAACAAACACTAATGTATGGTACGAATGGGTAGAATGCGTCAGATTTCACTTAAGAAGACTTAGAATGAGCAGAGGAGCACTCATGTCGCTCTGCAAAAGGTTAAGGGAGGCATCAGACATTAAGGGCAAATCATTTAAGTCTTGGAGATGTAGAGATGTATCTCCCTACATTTATTGCTCCCTCAAGTTCAATAAATACAGGAGGTTCAATAAACACAGGAGGTTTGTCTCGGTTATAACAGTTAATGGTGAAGAAAGATCAGCATCATTCTACCTGAGAACACATTCAATGCAGGTTAGTGTGAGCTTTGCTTAAAAATAGAGAAGTTCACTCATAAAGGAACAGATTTACAGCAATAACAAACTGAAATACGGGAGCCTAATACATCAAGACTAAGGAAGGGGGAGACCAACAAACTGGCTATTCAGAAAACAAAATGGACGTCAGGTGAAGCCATCAGCATGGAAGCTGCGAAGCAAGCAGCAGAACTATGGACGGAGGAGGGAAAAGGCACTCTGAACAGATGCTTGGTGGGAAGCTTCCCAGACAGCGATTAAATACCTACACGCTCTGATTGAAGACGCTGGGCCCACCAGACATGGAGAGGCATCCACAACTTACAGGTTTACGACATGAATGGGATTCAATTCTTGTTCGAGTTTCAATCCAGGAGGGACGCAGAACAAGTATTGCTGGGGAACTGGAAGAGAAAGAAAGAGCAGCTGACTCTCCAGTAGTGGTCACCCACGGCAGGGATGGTTCCAGAACAGAACAAATTTGGTTGATATTGGGTACATATCCTGGGCCTTCCTCTGCATCTATGGAACGACAGAGTCATGAAGGATCTCGCGACCAGTGCGGAGGATGGATTGAAACGGAAGAAGAAACACAGTTGAAGAATCACCTCGGGCGGACTCGATTACGGGTAAAAGGACCCAAGGAGAATATTCCTCCTCAGGTGGAAGTCAACGACGGTGAACACACCTTCGTCCTGCCAGTGTGGTGCGAAGCTCCGGCGACATTCAAAGTGCAGAAGAAAGAAGAGCATGAAGTACGAAATGTCAGTGTGATGAATGAAAAAGGAAAGGCAATTCAAAATTGCCCTTCATCGAAGGAGACAGGTGAGAGGAAAGGGCAACTCTTGGGGGAGGAATACACGGAGGATATTGAGGTGCTGGATAACTATGACACAACGGTTAAAGGGGACACGTGACTCCAGGTGGAGGACATGTGGATGGCTCATTTAAAAAGTCCAGGGGAGCAGAATTTTTTAAAAGGGACATGGGTCTGGGATCAAATGGTAAGATTCGTGGGCCGACTAAAGCCACTACCAAACCAGCCCAACACGCAGAAAACTCCAATATTAACACCGGAGCCCTTTACAGAACATATCTTTGTTAACAACAAAATTATAAACACACAGACAACAGGAGCTTTGACAGAAAGAGAGATGGAATCAAGGATTTGCACTGTGGGAGCTTCACGCAAAGACAATGAGGTGGGCGAAAGGGGGATAGTGATTTTCGACAAGCAGAATCTAGAAAGGGGAGCAAAACAGCTGAAATTGATAGAAGGAGGGCAATTGACAATCATGGATCAACCAGCGCCGATCCAAGTGGATGATCAACTGGGGGTTGAAGCCATTGAGGACAGCGCAACACTATGGATACATTCGAATGTGCTCAAGTTAAGCCAAAAATTTGGCGCAGCCTTTGAGGGATGCGACAAACAGGCCTTCGATCTATTCTTAAAGATAGACCAGAAGAGGGGGGTATGGCTGGACAGAAGAAGGTGGCAATAAAAACAGACATGCAAAAAAACACAGCCTCTAAGGAACTCAGGAATTTGGCTTTTCACGTGAATTTTAAGGATGGGGAACCGAGGAGTAGGGGAGAATAGCACCTCATCCCAATCAATGAAGATGAAGGTTGTTTCTTGGAATACTAGGGGGGTAAACAGTATGAATAAAAGAGCTCTAGTCAGGGGCCATTCAACAATGGGGGGTGGACATCTGTGGTCTACAGGAAACCAAATTGGGGAGTGGAGACTGTGAACAACAACTATTAAAGCAATTATGGCATAACAGATGGATGGGGGAGGTACATCGGGAAGCTGAGGGCAGTAATGAGGGAATAGTGATCATGTGGGATAAAAGGTACTGGAAAGGGGAACTGGTGGAAAGCTCTGAACAGATGATTACTTGTAAGCTTTAAGGCATAGACCAAAATATAACATGGTTTATGAGTGTAGTATATGCAGCTTGTGACAGAAATACCAGGAAGGAGCTATGGAGACAGTTAACCACGGTGAGAGACCTATGTGAGGGTCCATGGGTAGTATGTAGGGATTTTAATGTCACAAGATCCCCGGCAGAGAGATCAGGATGTCACAGAATAACAGGAGCTATGACAGAATTCACTGACTGGATTAATGAGATGAAACTATTTGATCCTCCTTTATTTGGAGGATCTTACACATGGCGGGGAGACAATCACATGATAGTATCCAGAATTGACAGGTTCCTATACTCTCATCAGTGGGAGGAGTTATTCCCACAAATCAAGCAGAGTCTTCTACCAAAGTTGGGATCAAACCATAATACCATAATGCTGGACTGTGGTGATCTGAACCTAAGGAAGTCATACTTCAAACTTGAACAGTGGTGGATGGAAAAAGAAGGCTTCAAGGAGACAGTCAAAGAATGGTGGTCCACCTTCAGCATCAATGGGACACCATCCCATTTTGGCTACTAAATTGAAGCTTCTAAAAGGCAAGTTGAAGGGATGGGGCACACAGAACAGGAGCAGTTGGAAACAGAGAAAGGAGAAAATCCTAAATAAGCTAGCATACAGGATCAAAGGCTGCTACCGAGGATGAACTACTGCAAAAAGCCAATCTATCAATGGAGTTTGAAAAGGAGAGCAGAAATGAAGAGATATTCTAGAGTCAGAGATCTAGAATTCAGTGGCTCAAACAAGGGGACAAGAACACAATATTTTCATAGAATTGCCACTGCACACAAAAGATTCAACACAGTAGACACTCTCCAAGTGGAAGGAAATCTGGTGACAGATCCTGAGGGGATCAAGTTGGCAACCATCAAGTTTTATGAGAAGCGGTACAAAGAAACAGAGGTATGGAGGCTGGATTTTAACTTCCAAGGGGGTACAAGCATCACTGTGGAAAAACAGGAATGGCTACAGAGACAGTTTGAAGAACAGGAAGTATATGAATGTGTGAAGCTATGTGCCTGGGATAAGGCTCCTGGCCCTGATGGATTCCCAATGAGTTTCTACCAAGATTTTTGGGGAATGCTCAAGGAGGATATCATGAATACTGTAAAGCATTTCCATGAACACCAAGTGTTTGAGAGAAGCCTAAATGCTACCTATGTTGCTCTTACTCCCAAGAAGACAGGTGCCATTGAGTTGAGAGACTTCAGACCTATAAGCTTGATAAATGGATATACAAGATCATTGTTAAAATTCTGGCAGAAAGACTAAAGAGGGTGGTCAGCAAGTTAGTGGAGTAGTGGAGAAGCAACAAATGGCTTTTATTAAAGGGAGACAAATTATGGATGCTGCTTTGATTGCCAGTGAGTGTGTGGATTCAAGACTCAGAGGGGAGGTACTAGGAATAATGTGCAAGCTTGACATAGAAAAAGCATATGACCATGTGAACTAGAGATTCCTTCTCAAAATTCTAGCTCAAATGGGATTTGGAGAGAGGTGGTTGAGGTGGGTGGAGTTTTGTAGTAAAACTGTTAGGTTCTCCATTCTTGTCAATGGAGAACCTGCTGTTTTTTTTCCATCAGAAAGGGGACTAAGACAAGGAACCCTCTTTCTCCATTCCTTTCATTCTGGCAATGGAAGGGTACAACAGCATGATGAGAACAACTACACATAACAGGTGGATAAGAGGTTTGAATATAGGCAATCTGGCTGGAGTAGAGATGCAGGTATGTCATTTGCAATATGCAGATGATACTATCATCTTTTGTGAAGCAAAAGTGGAACAGCTAGCATACGTAAGGCTGATTTGCGTGGTGCTTGAAGCAGTCTTTGGCCTAGCAGTAAACTGGAGGAAAAGCAGCATATTTCCCATCAAAGAAGTTGCACAGATACAAGATCTGGCAGGTATCATGGGATGCAAAGTGGAGCACTTACCAACAGTTTACCTAGGAATGCCTTTGGGCAACAAGCATAAGGAATTGGAAATTTGGGATGGAATCATAGAGAAAACTGAGAAGAGACTGGTCACCTGGAAAGCATAATACCTATCACTTGGTGGAAGAAGCATCCTGATAAACTCAGTCCTAGATTCCCTACCTACATATGTAATGTCTCTCTTTCCGCTGCCCATCAAGGTGGAAGAGAGATTGGATAAGCTAAGAAGAGACTTCCAATGGCAGGGTAACAATGAGGGCAAAGGGATGCATCTAGTCAACTGGAAGACAGTACAGTTGGGCAAGGCAGCAGGGGAGCTGTGTATTAAAATGTTGGGGTTACAAAATACATGTCTATTGTCCAAATGGCTATGGAGATTTACCACAGAGGAGCAGGCGCTATGGAGGGAGGTAATCCTTAGCAAGTATGGCTAAAGACAGCATTGGTGCTCAAATCCAGTGCTAACTACATATGGGGTCTCAGTATGGAGGACTATAAGAAGCCTATAAGTTAAATTCAAAGACCATATCCAATACAAAGTAGGTAAGGGCACCAACATATTGTTCTGGAAACAGAATTGGATTGGACAAGAGGCTCTAAATGACTCATTCCCGGATTTGTCCTCTATCTGTACCAACCTAGAGGCTAAAGTGGCAGAGGCCTAGTCACCCCAAGGCTAGAACCTGTCCTTTAGAAGGTTCCTAAATGACTAGGAAGTGGTGAGAGTGGCAAAATTACTGAAGGAGCTTGATGGATTCAGTGGGACAAATGCAGAACCAAACTCTATCAGGTGGAGACATGGTAGTGATGGGAAATTCAGTGTAAAGAAACTATATGCCAGGGAGGTGACAGAACAATAAGGAGGAAGCAGGGGGCCATGGAAGCAGATTTGGAAGAGCAAGACTCCAATAAAGATAAAATGTTTCACATGGCTAGTAGTTAGAATAGCATGCCTTACCCATGAAAAATTGAAAAGAAGAGGCTTTAAAATAGCATCATGGTTCTCCCTATGTAATGAAGCTAAGGAAACCAATAGCCACCTATTCCTTCACTGCAAAACTACATCACAGATATGGTCACAGTTTCTCAAATTGGGGCAGATGGAGTGGTCTATGCCAGAACACACAGCAGACCTTCTCATCTGCTGGATAAGGAGGGGTGGGAGTAAAAGTCAGAAGAAGTGGTAGAACATGATACCACCTTGCTTATGGTGGACAATCCGGAAGGAAAGAAACAACAGACATTTTGAAGGGAAGGCTGAATGCCTGAATCAATTCAGAGAATCAAGGAGAGGTGTGTGGCAACCCTTCATTTTTGGTGCAAAGAAGAGATGGAAGAAGCTGATCAACTAGTAGAATTCCAAGGATCCCTGTAAAGTGTATAGGTTTTTTTAAAATGGTTACCTAGGATTGTAACAACACTGTTGGAGGTCTCCAGCATACCCTTCCAAAAAAAAAAAAAAGAAAACCGGAGCCCTTTATATCTTGTTAAAGTTAACAAATATATTGATTAACACCACACACAAGAGAAAGACTACTCTATATACCAGAGCAGCTGTGTTGAAAGAAACTGACAAACACACTCTATCCAAATACACCAAGAAGTTATAAAAATATGAAATATGTAAATGCGGAATGCAAAGTACTTATAGTTGTAGCATATTTAGTACAAATGTATTGTAATTCACCTTTACTACTTTTGTTATACAGCTGCTAGAGGAAAAACTCAAGAATTTAAATAGATAGCTAAATAGTAATGAATACAAAACAAACCTGCCAAGATAAATCCAAATTAAAGATCGTGGTTTTATTAAGGATTGGAAAACGAGGAGAAGAAGAAACAAGAGGTGACAAGGAATTTCTCACACCAAGCACCTAGATAGTCCACACAAGCAGAAGTAACTTTATCAATAAAATGCAAGTTAATGCACTAAAAGGTGTCACCTGATGGTCAATGAAGTGAGACAATATCACAGGAGACCATGGTTCAAATCCCAGCAAAGATAAAACACTACCAAGTGAGTCTTTTCATATGCCTAAGCCTTGGTTGGCCGAGTTACTCGGCACCTATGTTGGTGCAAGGTGGCAGTTACCTGGTGGCATAGTTAGGTGCACATAAAGTGGAAAGGACACCACCATTATCAAAGAAATAAAATAATAATAATAATAATAAATAATTTAAAAAATTGCAGGCTAGTAAATTTCCTAGTTTTGATCAATTACTAAGCATCCTTTGGTGCATTCCTTGACCTTTGAATAGAATACAGTTTCAAGAAATTTCTTTTTGCGAAAATTAAAAAACCACTCAAATGTTTGCCAAATGAAGTCCCAGAATTACCATAATCCATCCCAAGAGGGGGCGGAGAATGGAGTAATTTCGGATCAGAGCCATCCAACACTATGATTTTGACCATATATACTGTTAACAGTTGCTCACCTCATAAAAATCATCATCAGATAAGGACGATACTGGAATGTCTTTCATCATATTTGAAAGTTGAAGGTGAATTTCAAAAGCAGCGTCACTGGTTGCCAAAACCTTTTTTACACCTGTGAAGCATTCAGCTTTAGAACAAAAGAAACAAGCAGGACAGAAATATGACTTAATGGAAAAGACAACATTTGTTTCCCCTTTTTTCATGGTGCTCTTCAACTATGCACCCTCTAAGAAACACAAACATAAATAAGACATAAATCAAAATTGCCTAGATCATCAAAGTTTCAGGTTAACCACATATTTTAGGATTCATAATTAAGCAAACAGTATTTTCTGAGAGCAGCTAATTGTTTCTGTTTCCCTTGGAGATTCTTGGGAATTCCACAACGGAACAACGACAATGAAAAGGGGAAGAGAGAGAATGGCATTAAGAGGAGATAACCACTTTTAGAATTATATCTTGAGACAATTTAAAGAACAATAAACAGAAGCAAGCAATTAGATTATAAAAAATTTCCTGCAAAATTATTGGTTTTAGACAAGGTTTTTAAGAAGGTCTACACCTACAGAAGTGATAGCTATACGGGCAAGAATGATGCTATAGAAACCCTAATAAGATCATCGTCAAGGTCTCAATTTAACGAGTTGCAAGCCAGGATTGTTGGGCTTTAATGGAAAATCAAGAAGATGCTTATCATGATGGAAGAAAAGCCCAAGAACGAGTCCAAGTATTTTGGAGAAGAATGGGCTAAGCGCTACACATATTTTATCATTTAAGTCCAAGCCCAAACTGAAGAAGATTGGGGCCCACATGGGGCTGAAAATTCTGCCGAAAGGAGAACTTGAAATTCTCACCCAAGTTGGGCGGAAAAAGTCCCATGCAAGTGACTATTTTGGTAGTGACATATTTGGCAACTTTTCCATATTTTAGTAGGATCAGAATTTAGGTATTATTTTTATATTCTTTCCAAGTTTAAAGTTTTCTAGTTAGGTTTTATTAACTATTATTTCCATAAAAGTAGGATTCAAATCCCATGCTACTTGGGATAGTTTTCCCTATATATAAGGATAGATTTTGTTATTTTCGAGACAATATTATTTTTAATTGAGAGTTTCTCTTCTTTACACCTTTGTGTGTGGCTACTTGGGATTTATCTTACCACATTATAAGAACGATTTTTTAAGAGGCAAGACTAATTCGTAACGTGATATCTCTGGTTCTTATTCGTAAATTAAAGAAGGTTAATAGTCTTATACTAGTTATTATCTCTAATTTCTTTGAAATAAGGGTCTGGATCACTTTTAATCTAAGTTTTTGAAATAACTCCATTAGTATTATAATAGTTTTAATCCGCTAATTTTTGAATACTAAGATCAATTAAGGTTCTTAACACTTGATTTTGAAATATGGGAATTTTATTCTTAAATTTCGCCTATCTTTAATTTCTTCTCTTTAATCTTCATATTTTCACTTCCGCATTATTGTCTTGTTCTTTCAAATAACCCTATTCTTAACAAGAAATCTCGGAACATATATCCCAGTCATAAGTGTTGGTCACTTTATAAAGTTACTATTCCACTAACAATTTTAGTTTCCTTGGTCAATCAGTATAAATAGATGGAAACACAGATATCTGATGAAAGAAGTGCAGAGTCTCTACAGAATGGTAGAATAGTGATGATAATTGTGAAAGTAACAACTCCTCCCATTGACAGTAAGTGAGGAAGTAGTTCAGCAACTATGCAGCAAGTAGATAGAAATCTAGCCAGTCCATTCACTATTTTACCACACTATAATTTTTGCAGAAAGCCATATCCATACTCAATACATGCAGAGTTGAGAGTGTTAAACTGTGAATATAGAAGAACCAAGTGTTCGGGAAAAAAATGCCAAAGGTCTTTCCCAACAAATGCCCTAAAGATGTGATCACTAGACTACTTAATAAGCAAAGTACATAAACTCGTCTCCATCAGCAATATGATGTATGACTATCTTGAGTGGCAATAAGGGCAATAATAAATGGCATATTAGCAAAGAAACCAAAATAAGAAAAGGCAACTTCAAATAATTCCTTCAAACGGTGTTTTCTTTTTAGCATGCCAAGAGAAAAAGGAAAAAAACAAAACCACTTATATTAGAGTTTAAGAGCAGATGCAAAAAGAGAAAGTCTACCCAAAGGAGGAAATCAGAACGGAAACTTTTATGAAATTACCAAAGACAGATTTGTTTTTGATTAACTAATAAATTTTATTGAAAGTTTGGGCAAAAAAGCACTTGTTTACCAGAAGTATCAAAAGGGAGAAAACCTATAAAAAGATAAGATTTTCTACAAACGACACTCGATCTTCTATATATTAAAAATCTCATGGGTGCACCAAAAGAAATAAGGGATAAGAGGTTATTCCTCAACTATCCAAAATCACTCTCTACATCTTCAAAAGTGTTCCTATTTCTTCTCCTAGAACGACCCACATAAGCGCAAGTGGAACAACCTTCCATTTCCTACTTATCCACCTTCCACAAATTATAATACAGTGGAACCAATCTATAACTAGTATCTTTTGTTCTAACAATCTATTGGCTTTTCCAGCGATAGATTGTTATACACTTATAAAATCATGTGATTTTTAAATATTATTTGGTCGTTACAAGAAAAAATTATCCAAAACATTTGTTTTATTTATTAATGTTTTAAAAAGAACAAAAAACATTAAAAATTTCAAAGATATGCATATTTCACTAATTAAAATTTAAAAAAAACGAATACATTATGCTAAATGTTAGCACTTTGTCACCACTTTATACAAGATTATCAAGGGAATAAATCTTTTAATGATGGAAGTGTATATGCACATAATATTTTTTATCATAAGTGGTGCATTAAAATTTAAAAGTATTTGGTCAAAATCTCTAGACTTATTATTGGTAATCTTAGAGATTTTATTTCTATAAAAGTAATTGTTATATTATCCAAAAAAGAAGATAGTTGTTATAGAGGGTAATTTTACCAAAAAAAAGAAAAAGAAGAAGAAGAAGAAACTATTATAAAGATGGATGTTATAGTTATGGGTTAAAAGTTGTTATATTGCGGTAAAATATAGACAAGACACATAAAATCCCTCCTGAAATTGTCCACTAAATTTACTTTAGCACTTTAACTTTAGGAGTAATTCATTACAACCCCCCCCCCCCCAAAAAAAAAAAAATTCATTTCAAGTGAATTTAATACCACCCAAACGGTTGATATAGAAAATTATTAAAAAAAAAAAACAAGGGTGCGTAAAATTTTTTTTTAAAGGTGAGCCCGTTGATATGTGTACTATATAATAAAAATAATAAATAAAAATGACTCCTACCCTTACATCTACCACCTCAACTCTATCTTCTTCTTCAAACACCCCCACCCCTTCCTCCTTCTTCAAATCTGCCCAACCCTCTCTCCTTCCTTGAACACCCTCCCCCCTGCCCTATCTCTTTCTTCAAACCCCCCACCCCACCATTTCTCCTTCTTCAACCCCCCACCCACCCACACAAAAAAAAGTACACTTATGTATCAATTTCTTTACTTGGTACTTTCAAGATGCAATTTTTTTGAAAAATTTTTGGATTTTCTTGGAAAATAAAGACACCAAATGGAGAAAAACAACTTCCATTTTTATTGAATTAGTTAGGAATTAGAAATTAATTAGTGTATAAAAATATAATTAAGGAAAATAAATATTGTGAATAAACAAAAAGAAACAAAAAATAAAAAATTAAAATTTAGATAATTTTCGACGTGGCTCTGATGTGGAACTGACATGGTGTTGATGTGGCAATGACGTGGCACGTGTGTAATGCACTTCACATTGTGAGACTGGTATTATACCCTTAGGGTGGTATTTAAAAGTAAGTTTATTGGACAAATTTAGGAGGGATTTTATGTGTTTTCTCTAAAATATAATATAAAAATCGATTTCGAAAAAAAAAACTTGGCTTTTTATAGTGAAATATTGTTATATAGGGTGGTTGTTATGGAGAGATCTCACTGTATACACATATAAAGAGGAGCAACAATTCTGAAAACAATCTCTCCCTTGTAAAAATATAAAGATGGAAAATTGTATGTTCATCTCTGTTAAATTAAGCTCTTACAGAATAAAAATGTATGTTTTTGTAACACCAAAAACAAGGGAAAACAACAAACATTTACTTGACATAAATAAATAAGTCTAATGTTATAATGCATTTGAATCATGAAACAGCAATCTCGATGTCAAAAGTTTTGAGTTATTTGGTAATTTTCTTTTCTTTTTTGTTTGCTTCTTTTTCCTCAGTTTAAGTACAGAAAAAAACTTTCTGAGTACTTACGACTATAATATTTCATCTTGGGAAACAATCAGCAATCATGCCCTTATAATTTTAAGTAGAAATGCTTCGCAAAGGACTATGACTAGGGATTTGTTTACACAGAAAAATGTGGAGGGAATCATCATTTAAAGGCTGGATTGTTACTTCCCTTACTTTTCGGCCAAGTCCCTCTTGTAGGGAGGATGAAATCTTTTGTTTCTGGAAACATCAACGCAACATCGATCTTATTTAATCTCTATAGGATTTTCAGAAAATAAAAGTGCAGAATGAAAAATTTACCTTCAACTTGCTGAAGCTGGTGGGAGTTTTTCTGAGAGTAATCATTTGGGTCAGATTTTACCCTCACAAAGCTACCCACAACTTTATCTTCGAAACTTCCAGGGGTCTTCAGAAGACCCTGAACTAAGCTCCTCTTCAAGTACACAAGCTTAATGTTTTCAGCAATAACAGCTGCAAAATAGCTTTTTGGAGCAACAGGAACCTTTTTCTTCGGACTCCCTGTACTTCTTCTCCCCTTAGATGCTATTAAAGTATCCTCCTCTTCCGAACTTTCAGAAGGTTCATCCTCTGATTCATCATGGTTCTCACTGAAGTGCACTTCCAACAAATCATAGATTTTCATCCGCGGGATAGATTTCTTTCCGAAAAGGGAATAAAGTCGCGCGTCACACAAAACCCTCTTCTTTTTTTGTGGATTAAGAAGATCATTTGAATTTACATATTCAGTGACAATCGCCGTCACCTCTTGTTGAGAATATGCTCTGCTTGTATCTTTACCAATTGATTGAAGGAATTCAATCAATGGTCTGGATCCCCATCCAACAAACTCTAGTTTCTTGGTTCTGGCATTTCTCTTTCTTTTCAAAGAAATGGGTAACTGATCCTTGGATTCTTCAACCCCAAAGGAGTCCCCATCCATGCTGTCGGGATAATATGCCAACACGAGCTTCTACACTTCAGGAAAAGCAATTACCACAAACTCATATCATTTAATAATCTGAAAAAGTAAAGAACTGTTTCATTACAAATAAAAGCTAAAACAAAATCCCAAAATGAAATAGTATTTGATGATAAGACAAGCTTCTCCGTCTATCACGATCAAAGGTAGACGCAATACTCAGTTTTCTTCGAAGATCATAGAAAAGAGTTGTACAATGGAACCAAATTCAAACTAAATTTATGCTACATCTGATTTTGTGAAGTCGACTTTTGAACATCTTTTTACTCAATCTGAACACAGCTTTACCAACAAATATATCAAATTTGACCAGTATATTGATTAGACAAGCCTTATATGTATTCAGGATCTGATCCTCGGCCTGAGGGACTGAAATCATAGATTTTCTCATCTGCCCAGGCCAAATTAATGATTTTATTTCTGCACAAGCTTGAATCTTATTTATCATTATTATAATGAAAAGTAGGTTATTTAAATATCTAAACAGTACATCATGAAAGTAGCCATCAGACTTTTCCTTCCTTTTTTTTAACATGTAAGGCCAAAAGTAGTTATCAGCATTAATGAGTAAACCCAAGAAGGGGGTAGATTATACTTTCTTTTCTACCTCTTATCTCAGAAGTGTCTAGAGCGCTGTCACAAGGACTCCTTCCAGTGATTCATTAGTAATATCAACACTAAATAGATGTATTTGTGTTCATAGCATTCATACGAATTTCTATTCAAATATCTTTCAAAAGATAGAAATTTGTGAAATTTGTTTCTATCCAGCACATTTGCTTTTTATATGAGGCCTTTAACTAAGACAGTCTAACATTTATTTGGTATTTCTCTTACTGTAATTTGTCCGTTCAAGAATGCCTTCTGATTTCAGCCGACTGTTGCATATTATCTCTTCCTTTTCTTTTTTTTTTTTTTGGAAAACAGGTAATCTATATGCCTCAGCATTAAGGGATATGTAAACTGACACTGATTGGCCATTTTAGCTTCCTTATGACCAGCCATGCAGAACTGATACTTAATTTTCTGCATACAGCTAAATTTGTCCTCCAAACACCTTCCATTCATTTCCTTACACACTGTCTACCAAATACATGAAGGAATTAATCTCCAACATTTCTCTTGAGACTTGCTATCCCTCTCCTGATCCAGCAGCCTAGGAGACCTGATGTATGTTCTGGCATAGTCCACTTGACTAAAGAAAAGTGACCACGGTTGGGCCGTCACTTGGCAGTGTAAAAACAAATAACTATTTGTCTCTGCATTCTCATGACAAAGAGAACATATTGAAGCTATTTGAACACTTCTCCTCCGTAAAGCTTCATGTGTTAAACAAGCTTTTCTGATTACTGATGAAGTTAAAAATTTGAGACCAGACAATTCCACACCTTTGTTCATGGACCTATACTGCTTCCAGGATTCATACGAATTTCTATTCAAATATCTTTCAAAAGATAGAAATTTGTGAAATTTGTTTCTATCCAGCACATTTGCTTTTTATATGAGGCCTTTAACTAAGACAGTCTAACATTTATTTGGTATTTCTCTTACTGTAATTTGTCCGTTCAAGAATGCCTTCTGATTTCAGCCGACTGTTGCATATTATCTCTTCCTTTTCTTTTTTTTTTTTTTTGGAAAACAGGTAATCTATATGCCTCAGCATTAAGGGATATGTAAACTGACACTGATTGGCCATTTTAGCTTCCTTATGACCAGCCATGCAGAACTGATACTTAATTTTCTGCATACAGCTAAATTTGTCCTCCAAACACCTTCCATTCATTTCCTTACACACTGTCTACCAAATACATGAAGGAATTAATCTCCAACATTTCTCTTGAGACTTGCTATCCCTCTCCTGATCCAGCAGCCTAGGAGACCTGATGTATGTTCTGGCATAGTCCACTTGACTAAAGAAAAGTGACCACGGTTGGGCCGTCACTTGGCAGTGTAAAAACAAATAACTATTTGTCTCTGCATTCTCATGACAAAGAGAACATATTGAAGCTATTTGAACACTTCTCCTCCGTAAAGCTTCATGTGTTAAACAAGCTTTTCTGATTACTGATGAAGTTAAAAATTTGAGACCAGACAATTCCACACCTTTGTTCATGGACCTATACTGCTTCCAGGTCGACCCATAATTTCCAGTTTGTACAATCTATTCACAGTGAATACCCCCAGTGTTGTGTCTCCACCTGATAGCGTTTGGAGCTGCAGAAGTGCCTCTAAACTTGTCAGTTTCCTTCACCAGGCTGACCACCCTATCAATTTTCCAGTCATTTAGGTTTCTCCTGAAGCAGTTCCACCTTGAAGAGTCCAAGAGTCTGCCACAGCAGCTTTAGGACTGCTGCAGATGTGGAGAATAAATCAGGGAATATAGCCATCAAAGGCATTTGCCCTTGCCAAGTTTCCTTCTACAAAAGGATCTTTGTACCATATCCTACTTATAGATAGCCTGGTTGTTGAGTTTGGTCCATAGACTTTTCATAGTTCTCCACACCGATACACTATAAGTACTGACCACTTCATTTGTGTATCATTGAATTGTTTGTCCATATTTGTTCTTGATCACCTCCTTCTATAAAGTTTGATCTTCCTTAGCATAGACGCATAATCATTCATCATCAAACAATTATTGTGTACTTTCAGGTTCCTAATACCAAGACCTCCTGCTTTCTTGTCAAGTTGAACTTCATCTCATTTGAACAAATGAAAGTCGTTGCCCGTTATTCTCACGCCATGGAGACTCCCTTCTAAGTTTGTCAAGTTTGTCCACCACCCCTGTTGGAATAGGAAACATAGACATGATGACATATGTAGGCCAGGAGTCCAGTACTGCATTTACCAGAGTTATGCTGTACCTAGGGATAAATGTTGAGAGCTCCACTTATAAAAGTTTCATATTTGTCTTCTCTGTATTGATTCCAGAAACCAATTCCTTATGTTTGTTGCCCAAGGACATGCCTAAATATATTGTTGGGAATTGGTCAATCCTACAGCCCAAAATACCAGTCAATCCCTGTATATTAGATACTTTTTTGATAGGGAAGATACTACTCTTTCTCCGGTTAACACTTAGTTCGGAGATAGCCTCAAAATAAGTAGAATCATCCTTATAAAACTGATTGGTCCTACTTCTGGATCTCAGAAGATGACTCTGTCATTTGCATAGAGTAGATGACAGATTTCCACATTGCTCCCTTATTTGCTGCCAGCTGAAACCTCTTGAACCAGTTCTATTGCATAGCTAGTCTAACCGTATTGTTGAGTCCTTCCATGGCAATGATGAACACGAATGGTAAAAGAGGATCTCCTTGTTTGAGTCCTCTTGCTGAGGGAAAAACCCACAGGTTCTCCATTTACCAGAATAGAGGACTTGACAATTTTAACACAAAAACCCATCAAATTCAGCCATCTTATACCAAAGAACATATGCTTCAATATATTCAGGAGATATTCCAAATTAACATGGTCATATACTTTTTCAATGTCTAATTTGCACATAAATGACAGTTTCTTCACTTCTTAGTCTAGAATTCACACATTCACTAGCTATAAGAGCAGCATCCTTGATTTGTCTTCCTTTGATAAATGTCATCTGGTGTTTGTTAACCAACTTGTGCACTACCCTCTTCAGCCTTTCTGCTAACACCATGGCAATAATTTTAAAAACCCCCACCAATGAAGCTTATTAGTCTAAAATCCCTGAGTTCAGAAGCCCCATTTTTCTTGGGAATAAGGGCCACCATAGGTGGCATTAAGACTCTTGTCAACCACTTTATGATGGTGAAAGTGTTGCAAGGTATCTATGATATTAGTCTTGATCATTTCCTGAAAATCTTGAAAGAAACTTACAGGGAATTCATCAGGATCGGGAACCCTTTTTTTCAAAAGGTAACACTCGTATATATATCCAAAAACCAGACCTGCCACAAACAGTTACAGGTCTCCATAGTTACAAAAGAGTATCAAGAAGATCTTCAATCCTATAACAAAATAACAAAAGCTTATATAGAACCCAAGACATCCATAAATGATTCTAGATCTTCCATATACTCCAGTTACACCAAAAATAGAATAATGCCAGACAGTTCATCTTCATCTTCTGAATAGAGTTGCATTTATCTTCAAAGCATCTAAGGTTCCTCTCTCTCCACACCAACCACCAGATACAAGGTGGTATAATTCTCCATCTCTCTTTGTGACCACAGAGGCTGACATAGCTATTCCACATCTCCAGGACTTGAACAATTCTCCCCGGCATAATCCATGAGAACCCTTTCATGTTGATGAATACTCTCCATAACTGATAAGTAATCCTGCAATGGATGAACAGGTGAGTAACATTCTCTGCTTCCTCTCCATAAAGAAAACACCTTGGAAAAAGACGAGCTTGGCCGCTACTTACACATTTGGAGTTCCGGATTGAACTAGGGAACGGAATTCAAGGGCAACGAATACCCCTTTTCATGAGATTTTCCTGAGTCAAGACTGCCTGCTTAGCTAGTAGCCACAAAAAACATGAGACTTTGTAAGGAATCTTAGCTTTCCATATCAAGTTCCAGGGCCACTGATCAATCTGATTTCTGGAAATGTTAAAAGTCTTATATGCCTCCTTCACAAAAAATTTGCCTTGGTTGTGACTCTGCCAGATTAGGCAATCTTCAGTATCAGATGGTCCTTCAAATAGCTCCAATGTCTTGTAGAAATCAGCTAATCTCTGAATCTCCCAGTCATTTATTAGTCTTCTAAACCTCAAGTTCCAACCTTGACTTCACCATACCTCTGCCACCGTAGCACTATGTTGCTGGTTGAGGTTGTATATATCTATTATCTGGAAATAATAGTTTCAGGTTTCCTTGTTCAATCCAATTGTCTTCCCAAAAGGATGTCTTCATGCCATTTTCTGCCTATACTCTGCAGTTCCCATATAGTTTTGGCCATAAATTTCTGATAGCTTTCCGTAGGCTAGTTCCATAAGTATTTGTCACGGGCTTAGTCATCCAGTTGTTTTCCTTTTTATATTTCGAATTTATCACCTCTTTCCACAAGGATTATTCATTGGAAGCGAATCTCCAGAGCCATTTCATCAAAAGACTTTGGTTCTATGCTTTCAAACTCCTTATTCCCATGCCCCCTGAGTCGCTGCTCCCTATTAATGCCTCCTAGTTAACCTGATGGAACTTCTTAGTGTCACTGCTACCTTGCCAAAGGAAGTTGCTTCTCAAGGCATCTAGCCTCTCAATGACACTCTTAGGAATGGAGAATAAGGACATCGCTTATGTAGGCATGGCATCAAGAACACTATTGATCAGAGTTAATATCCCTCCCAAGGATAAATACTGGCTCTTCCAAATCACTAGCCTTCTTTCACATTTCTCCACCACTCATTCCAAATTCCTATGGACCTGATCTTAGCACCTAGGGCATGCCTAAATAAATAGTTGGTAATTCCCCAGCTTTTGCCCCCAGGACCTCAATCGAGGAGGATAAGTTGGTTACCTCGTTTACTGGATATAAAAAACTTTTATTCCAGTTAAAGTGTAAAACTGACACTGCTTCAAAAAGGATAAAAATCACCCTGAGAATCTTTAACTGTTCTTTGTTGGCATCACAAAAAATCAGATCATTGGCATATTGGAGATGAGTCACCTCCATATCTGCCCCCACTCAGGAGCCTTGTCACTAGCACATAATCTAATATTGTTTAGAACCCCTTCCTCTTCAAATTGTCTTTTTGTTGCGAAACCTAATCCTCATTATCAATGGAAACATTACCTAGTAGATTGAAAGTTGGTCTCCCGTCTTTTGTTTCACTATGCAATTTTTGAAAGAACATTAGGATGGCCATCAATAGAGTTGAACTTCTTGTGAGCTGTGGCAATTTTATGGAAGAATTTGGTATTTTTTTCCCCACTTTTTAATCATTAGATTCTGGACCTCTGTCTCTATCAGTGTTTTCAAAGGCGTTTTCGGGGCGAGTCTCGGGCGGGGGGTGCCAAAAACACACCAGGGCGCAAAATAAAGGCGTAGATCCTTGAAGCGTAAGCCCCAAAATTTGAGGCGTAAGTCCCGAGCGTAAAAATATAAGTTTCGAGCGTTAAATTTGATTTTTTTTATTTTAAAAGTATTTTTTTATAAATAATATTTTTATTACTGGTGTAATGATATTTATACTTTATGCTATCATATTTTCATATTGTAGTCATTTTTTCTAGAATATATCAACAATAAAAATAACTCTCATAGAAATTGACGTTATAGATAGCTTTTTTGATGATTATGCCTAAAAATGATAGGATGGAGATTTCATATCCTTATGCTCCTGAGAAACTTTATCTATATTTTTATATTGTTCTTACAATATTTACCTTATCCTTCTTTGAAATATATATATGAACAATAATCAGTGTGAATATTAGTTGAGAGTGAGAAGAACTACAGGAGATCGAGGATGAAGTAGATCATGATTTTATATTAAAGATTATCTCAGTTATTATCATTTTCTGTTGTTGTTATCTTTCTTAAATAATAATTATAATATTTCTTTATATTATTGGGATTTGTTTGAATTTATTTGTAGAATTATTGAAAATATTATTTATGCTTATTTTTTTAGTAATAAAATTATAAAATTAAAAATACATGAGATATACGCCGGGTAGATACATGGGACTTACAGCCCGTGTCTTGGGACTTACACCTCACCTCATGCTACGTAAAACGTCCGCCTCGCGCCAACGCCTTTTAAAACACTGGTCTCTATGCTATCTCTCTTCATTTCTAGCAACTTCTGAATTCCATAGAAGGATGAGCTTTTTGGAGTAATTCATCTTCTGTTAAAGGTCTTTGTTCCTGAATAGTTCCAAGATAGGAAATACTATTCAAGATAGGAAATCTGGTTCAAGATGTCATCTCTCCTCTGCCTCCGATTATTCCTATGTTCTCTACCCATTCCTTCATTTACTCCTTCAAAAGTCTCAATTTGGAAACCAGGATAAAGGAGGGTGTACCATTAACCTGAAAGAACTGGCACCAGTATTGAACTTGTCACCAAAACCCTCCACAAGAAGCCACCATTGTTCAAACTTGAAATAGAATTTCTTGAACCCCCAATTACCACAAGTGAGCATAATTGGGCTATGATCATAGCCCAATTTAGGGAGAATAGATTGCTTGATTTGCAGGAACAGCTCCTCCCACGAATAAATATTGAGAAACCTATCAATTTTGGAAGCACTTCTATGATTATCTCCCTTTCTCCATGTATAAGATCCTCCAAATAAAAGAGGATCAACCAATTCCAGGTCATTGATCCAATCTGAAAATTCAGCCATAGCCCATGTGAAGCTATTGCAATTTGATCTCTCAACAGGATATCCAGTGATATTGAAATCACCACAAATCACCCAACGCTCTTCACTAATACTCCTAACAGCAGCTAGTTCCGACCACAGCTCCCTTCTCTCAATTCCTTCACAGTAAGAAACCAAGTCAAGTCCTAACTGATGCCTACAAATTTACAGGTTAACATTTGATTGTCACACTCCACTAGCTCTCCTATCCAAGGAGTTATATCCCACTTCACCACAATGCCTCTGCTCCTCCTTATAGCATCATCCATGTGAACCTCCTCCATCCATTTATTATGCCACAGTTATTGCATCAAATTTGCATTTGTTCTCCCCAACTTAATTAATATCAGCACATTGAAATTGCACCCATTGTTGAATTATTCCTCTAACTAGATCCCTTTTATTATCCAAGTTTAGCCCTCTTACATTCCAAGACAATATTTTGAGCTTCATTTGATCAGAAGTGGTGTGGTTCTCCCCCAACTTCATGGTGCACCATCATTGAACTTCATGTCAAAAGCTAAGTTCCTGACTATTTTGGAATTGTCACAAAACCAATAACAGAGAACTGGACGCCTTATCTTTATGAAGAGTGACTCCCCTTTTTTGATCAATTTTCTTAAACATTTCAAAGGTTATATCTTCACAACCTTTGAAAGAAGCTCCAAATTCTCGCCTCAATTAGATTACATTTGGCTCTGTTTTCTATTTCAAAAACATTAAGCCCCTGTTCAATCTGCAATGGAATTGGATTATAGGAATCCACCTGCATGTTGGAAGCGTTTTCTGTGTCAGACTTCAGTATCTACAAGAGCATGCAAATTATTATCTTCCTTCTTCGTAACATCCCAATCAGATTTGGCATCTTCTTGCGCCTCTGCATCTGCCGAATGAGAGATACTTCTGTTGATGAATTTGTAATTCTCATCAGAGCTTCATCCTCCCTTTTGTCATAACTTGACATCAGTTGATGTGCTCCCAAGTCTGTATTGATGAACTTGGTAAAAGACTCAGCTATTTCCTTTGTGGGCTTCAACTTTTGTATATGTGATAGTTAGGCTACAGGGGGAGGCCCTATGTTGAACAATTGTTCTCGCCCAGTGCCTTCAAAAGAGTTAAAACCCTTTTTGTGAGACTCCACGTGAGGGCAGCCCACCTTCAAACCTCTTGCAACCACGTGACTTTGACTGACCTTGGGTCCCACCTTGTCCTTTACATTCACATCTATATCCAGAGGTTTTTTTCCTTCCCTCCTTAGCCCTAAATATCAAGTGGTCACCATCACTTCTGAAGGCTCAATTGACTTGTCTCATCCCCTTTTTAACCTAGGACTGACATCTCGACTATCGCGTTGATCCTCCTCCAGTCTTCAAAACCTCGCCGAACCTTCCACCCATATTGGAAGAGAGAAAATCAAATCTCCATCTGAGATTTTGAATTCTCTGGGGATATCTTTGATGAGGCCTTGCACTTTGAGTCGTGCCCATCGGAGATGGTTCTTTTGAGATGTTTCTTCTTTTGTTGCTATCCATCCCTAACATATATCTCCTTTTTCTGCCATAATATTGGTCGAGCATAAAGGCAAAGGTAAATCAAGGACATGAATCCAAAACCAATAAATCTATAGTGGATTGGATAAGCACCGGTGCTAGTTATATATGAAATGAACTAAAGATATATTTTACTACTCTAGGGGATTGGCATAGAAGACCATCAGTCCAACTCTAAATTCTTGCCTTGTCTCTTCCACTTGCCATGATAATGTGTCCTGCGTCCTTTCTTGATTGCAACTCAAAGAGAAATTGTATGTCGTTCATATCAAAGAACTGAAAATTAAAGACTCATTTCAAGCCTATTGAGCCCACCTTCTAACACCATTCCTTGTTGGGATCTCATCACAATCAGAGAAGTTCCCTGTTAGACATCTCTTGTGTAAATCTTATGTAGCTGGTTTTTTCCTTTTATACATAATCCCGAGGAACTTCATGAATCATGATTCAGGATTAAAATTACAACTCAATGATATACGGAAATAATATGTTTGACCATTATAATCCTAGTAAAATAAATGTCCTCCAAGCTTACACAAAGATAGAGGAGTTACTTGCAGTTAAGGGAAATGACAAACTATCATGAACAAAAACCATAAATGTAATTTGTACTTTCGATGCAAGATGCAAGGTCTAAATTGCAATTAACCCGGAATATCTACATGCATCTCAGTAGCTCCTGCACAAAGTCACGCAATTGAAGACCAGAAGAATTAAGCACAAGCTGTCACTAGACTCTGACTTTACAGAATATGTGAGAGTGTAACAAGCATACAGGATTTACAAAGGTAAGATCAACCATAATTCTACACCTTAAGCTTAGATAAACAAGAAAAAAAATCTGAAAACTATTTCAAATATTTATCTACAAAAGCAACAAATCTCCCAGATTAGTAGATAAATTAAAGATTTTCATATGTCTACCTCACAAAAAGAAACCCACGAGAACATGTGATTCATGGTTTACCTTCAGGAAAATATCACTTCCTTGACTGAACTCTTAACCACAACATGTACAAGGACTAATGCATGGTTGCTTTAGATTGTTGAGTAGATGCTCTTCATCTTTCTCTTGCTCCCCCTCGTTCTCTCCGTCAAAGACTAAAACCGCGCAGCCACCTGTTTAAAATTAGGGTTCATTGAATGAAATATGCAAATATAGGTAGATGTGTGATGTTTTCTCTAGAAATATTTAATACCTCGATCTTAACGCCAAATAAATGAAAAAAGCGTTTATAGATTCCACACAAGCTTAATTACAAAGGGCTATTCATTTGACCAAATTTCATCTAGGATCCACATGTCACTTATAAATTCACCTCTTCTTATTGCTAAATCTTAAGGTTATTTAAGAGATCTAGAAATGAATTCATAAATGGGTCATCAAACATTTGTCATTAGCAGTTTTTAAAAAGAGGGGGGGGGGGGGAGGG
Organism: Datura wrightii; assembly: GCA_035772735.1. Classification (NCBI taxonomy): domain Eukaryota; kingdom Viridiplantae; phylum Streptophyta; class Magnoliopsida; order Solanales; family Solanaceae; genus Datura; species Datura wrightii. The sequence goes on from JASDFA010000014.1 coordinate 24,894,517, forward strand.
GGGGCATGAGGCGAGGCGTAAGTCCCATGGATCTACGAGGCTTATATATCATGTATATCTTCAATTTTATAATTTTATTACTAAGAAAATAAGCAAAAATAATATTTTCAATAATTTTGCAAATAAATTCAGATAAATCACCAATGATATAGAAAACATATTATAAGTATTATTTAAGAAAGGTAACAACAAAAAAATGATAATAGCCAAGATAATTTTTAAAATAAAATCATCATTAATCTCCACATCTACTAGCCTTTCTCATCCTCAACTAATATTTGCACTAATTAGTGTTTATATATTTCAAAGAATGAGAAGGATAAATAGTTTAAGAGCAATGCCAAAATATAAATAAAGTTGTCTCACAAACATAGTTCTATGGAATCTCTATACTATCAATTTTAGGTATATTCATCTAAAAATATTTATGAAAACGTTATTTTTATGAGAGTTGCTTTCTTTATTGATATATTTTATGAAAAATTACTACAATATGAAAACATGATGCAATAAAGTATAAACATGATTACACCAATAATAAAAATATTATTCATAGCAAAAATTCTTTGTAAAAATGATAAAAATTAAATTTAACATTTAGGGTCTATGCTTTTACACCCGGGACTTACACTTTTACACCCAGGACGTACGCCCAAATTCTGGGGCTTATGTTTTATGAATCTACGCCTTTCATTTGAGCCCCAGAGTGTTTTTGGTACGCCCCGCCCCAAGACTCGCCCCGGGACTCACCCGAAAACACGCGTATGGAAACACTAGTCATTAGTGATTGGAAATATCAGCAATTGATTTAAGTGAACATAATTCATTGATAAAGTAGCAGCAAGTGAAATCACTTGACTAAATTAGAAAAAAATCCATAATAAGTCTTGCACTAACAGTAGAAGCCAGCATGTGAAGTCTTGCACTTTTGAAACAGATTCAACCCAAATCTCCTCCTTTCACCACCACAATTTCCATCCAAAGGATAAAATAGACATTATAAACTAGGAAATAAGATAATATTGAAATGATTATTCAATACAAACAATTCTATAGTCTTCAAATAAAATGGTCAAAGGCATTCCAGTTCTTGTCACGCAAGGATGTCCATAATTCAAGGAAAACAATAGCGTTGACATGCTGACTACAACCTAATGACTGTTCATTGAGGAATCCTTCTGTTAAATGAATTAAACTTTTACACGGTCCACTTAGAAGAAATAAATTTTTGGACCAGCCAAGGTCAGAAGGAAGAACTTTTTTTGTTTTGATGAAGAGGCCATAAGGAAGAAGACTTTTCTTTTGCGAACAAAAATGAAGTTTCAAGGACATGCTTATTTCAACAACTCATTCATGAATCTTGAAAAACAAATCATTATTTTTTATGATCATGGTGTTTGGCCAGCTTGGGCGCACCGCAACTAATTCCACGGAATACCTTTACCTCTCACCAGCAACAGATACCAGGAAACTCTATCCACCAAAACTTAGACAGATGGAAAGAAATCGTCTAATATCTTGTCCCTGCTGGAATTTGAACCTAGGACCTCATGGTTCTCCTCCCACTTTATTGACTACCGGGTCATACCCTTGGGTATTAATCTTGAATTTTCTAATTGAATAATAAAGAACAATCACCATACGTGGAGTGACCTATTTAGTTGAATGCGACGAAAATGACAAAAGGTATTTCTTGAGAAAAAGATTGAATACATTAACGTAATTTCTTGTAACCATTTATTTGAATGGAAAATGGGAATAAACTCTAAAGTAGGTGGTACTACTACGGAAACTCATAAATACAGGCAACAATATGGTGCTTACAACATTTAATACTATAAATGCATCGTGAATAAGAAAGATATTCAGTGCTCAAGAACAATTAAAACATTTCTTCAAAAAAATTCACAACCTTCCAGTGTCCTATAATTGATGTGTTTTATCAAACAGACCAGGCATTTTATATGCAATCTAAGGAGGGACAGAGGAGAAGGCCGAAAAAGTTAGTAGGTTTCTCACAGTTGATGGAGTTTGTTTGAGTTTCTGGCGACTGAACCAAACAAAGAACAAGCATTCAGGAGCTAAGGATCAGTAAATGCAGAACCAAGGTGATGATAGCCAAGGATAAAGAATCATATACCATCGGTACCAATTAAATCAAAAGTTGGATCTCATTAAACACAATATCTCTGTAGAATTTCAATTCAATTCATAAATCACAAAAAATTCCTAAGTGGATTACTTTCTCAAATTTGGAGCAATCAACTGAAGAAGTTCCTATAGAATGAGGCAATCAAGAGAAACCTATTTCCTGAAAGAGCGGAAATGGAAAAGAATATCTGTATCTCGCTCTTAAAACTACTTTACTTCCTTTTCCATTTCTGATAAATCTAGCGTTCCCTGAAAGATAACCGCTAGAACTTCTGTTCATATCATAACCTAATAACAATTTAACCTTTTTTCTCTATAAGAATATTAAGAGCCGTCATTTCGTAGCTTAAAGCGCTGTAGCCATCTGAAACTAGGGGTTAGGCTTTGTGGACAAAGTCATGTGCTTCAGAGAAGAGTTTGCTCCTGACAATGAAGCACAAAGTGACCCCAACAAGAAGCGGTCAACTCTTTTGAAACTTAACTTTAGTGAGTTGCATTAACCTTGATATAATATTATAAGGGCATTTCACACTATTCTACATGGTAGCAAAGCATGCTAAGGTCCTAGGTTCAAGAGTCATTGTCATCCACCAACAAAAAAGAATTACGTGCTTGGTCCCAGAAAAAAGAATCAGGCCTAAGCTGCATGTGAGAGGGCATGTTCCAGACCAAAATTAAAGAATAAAATGTTATGAGACAGTTCACACAATTCAACATACAATGCTCCATCCGAAGGAAGTAAATTAACAAGCTTCTCTTTATTTACACCCCTCCCTCCCGGGGTCAAGGAGTCGAACATAATCAAAGAATTCAGCCTTACTGTCACATTGTTGCTTATTAGGTGTTCCTCTCTCGCTCCACAGAAAAACAGCTACTCTTGCAGAAATACTCTGATAGTTTCAATTTCAAGGAAGAAAATGTACAAAAACCATTAAATGCTAATTCAAGAAAGTCTTAGGATAAAAATTACATGACATTCCAGGAAAGGCGCATACAAAGAAAAGGGAAAACTTTAACGATAAAAGGGAAAGAAATTAATCACACGCACATACACACACAAAAAGCCTAGTGAATGATACCTGTGCAGCAGTGCAGCAAAAGATTCTCCGAGGAACCAAATTCAGCAACAGAAGAACTAAAGCTCCCTTGAGATTGTAGAGACTGAAATGCAGATAGAATTGAACTGCATATTGAGCTCAATGGATATGGAAAATATAACAGGTTGTTTTAAAGAAATCAGACAGACAAAATTTATGTCAAGGAAACAATTAAATTAAAAATTCCCTAAATGTAAGAGTTGAATGGAAACTGGGTATATGAGTTATACCTAAAGAGCTAAATTCGCAGGCAATTCGAAGCAAAAGGGAGAGAGGTAAAGAAGAGCAAGCGTCGCCGGAATATGCTCTTTGTTTTTCCACTCTGGGTTTAAGGGAACGTTATAACTTTTGTTGCTTTGTGTCAAGATTGCTGAACGGCCTTTTGTGTCTGTTGTAAGTATTGACTTGCCTTTCTCTTGACAGGTGGTTTGTTACTTAACTTTGTTAGGCTGAAATTATAAATTAAGCTTTTATTTATTTTATTTATTTATAAGACTCTATTCTTTTAGTCTACAAGTATAAAGACCATTACAGTTTTTACTTGGATAGGCCCCGAGCCCAGTTGAGTTTTTTTATATTATGAACTGAAAGAGTTGAGCTCAAATCGATCTTTAATATTTATTTTTAAAAATTTGGTGATTGGTTAATACGAATACAAGTTATGATTGAATTTTATATATTACTAATTCAAATTAGAACTCAAATTCAAAAGACGTTAACTTAATATTGAATATAGAATAGCTTCCACACAAAAAATAAAAATAAAGCAACAATAAATTCAAAAAAAAATATACAATCTTAAATTTCTTAAATTTTTAATTGTTAATTTTAAAATATTAGTTACATTTTGTACCTCCCATAAAGTAGTCTTATCGTCTGGGTCTCTAGCTATCAATAGGGAAATGTTTAAATGAACAAGTCCCACACTTAAAACATATATATAGGGAGGCGGTGCAGGGGGTCCGCGGTGCGCCCCCCATCGTTCCGGTGTAGGGGCACGGCGTGCCACTCTGTGGGCAGGGGTGGGTGCGCGACACAGTGCCCAGTGTGGCCTGCCCCCGATCCCGACCTCCTACTCGCTCGATAACGCGCTCGCGTGTTCCTCCTCGAGCCTTCTCCCGCATGTGTCGTACTCTAAAACCTTCGACAAGCGCATGTGTATGTCGGTTAAATAAAGAAAATTTACGGAGTGTAACAGAAGAACTCGCAAACAAAGCCTAAATCGACGAAACAAATGTGTGCTAGTTGTTCTTCGCGATAATCCCAACTTCTACCTCGAGTTTTGGGAGAGTTTGGATGGTGGAATCACCTATAGTGAACCTTGTAATCCTAAGGGAACCATGGAAGAGATGAGCTGAAGTTTTTGAAACTGTTTGAAATTTAAAAAAAAAATCACATCCAAGTCGTGAAGATATATTCCCGCCAACATAGGGCCCACCTCCACGTGCCTGCTTGCGCAGTCTCACAAAATTATGAATATCTCTCTGTTCTGAAGTTGTATTGGTGAACCATTTTATTTATCCGAAACTAGACTCATAGACCTTCAATTTGATGGGTAGTGAGCTTCCTAACTCTTCATAGATTAGGAGAAAAGCTCTGAGACATTTGACTCAAATTTCAAAGAATTTATAAAAGTAACCTGCGATAACTCTTGTCAATTTTCGTTTTTACAACTTTCTCGACTTCAAAACTTCATGTATGATCATTGAGTAATATGAATACCTCATAACATATTATTCTTTTGGTACTAAACATTCTTGGCCATAGCTCGAAAGTATGAGTTTATCGTTTAGATTATACGGGGTGTTACAGATAGATAGATGGATAGATGGATGGATGGATGGATAGATACATAGATAGATAGATAGATAGATAGATAGAGACGAGTACTTTTTAAAACGAAATGAACTAATCCTTTATGATACCATGTCAGTATGTGATATATACCGTGTGAGTGTCATAAAAGACTGATAAGTATTTTTTAAGGAGTGCACCAATACTATATAATGCTCTATCAGTATATGAAATATACCATGTGGGTATCATAGAGGACGAAAAAATAATTTTTTTAAGGATACCCTGCCAGTATATGGTTTATACCAATCTATATCATAAAGAACTAAGTGTTTTTCTTGAAGGAATGAATCAATCCTATATGAATCCTGTCAATATGTTATATATAGAACATGAATATTATAGAGGATTGAAAAGTGTTTTTTTTAAAGAATGAATCAATCATTTACGATGTCCTATCAGTATATAATATATACTATGCAAGTATCATAGAGCATTGAACTTTTCTGAATGACTGGTCTAGTCTTTTATGATACCCCGTTAATATATATATATACCACATCGTATCATATAACTGATTTAGGAACTTATTTTAAGAAGAATGAATTAATCGTTTATAATACATTTTTTTGTATATGATAATATATCATGTGAGTATCGTAGAAGATCGAGTTTCTTTTTAATTAAAGAAAATGCACTAGTTCTCTGTGATAACTGTCAATATATAATATATCTCATGTAGGTATCATAGAGGACTTATTTTTTAAGGATACCCTATCAGTATATGATATATATCGTGTTTGTATCATGGAGGACTGAGTGCTTTTTTCTTAAAGAAATGAACTAAAACTCTATGATACCATGTCTATATACGATATATATCATATGGCATCATAGAGAACTGAAGAGTGTTTTTTTAAACAATCAATCAGTCACCTATGATATCCTTTTAGTATATAATATATACCATGTAGATATCAAAGATGACTAATTAGTGTTTTTTGAAGGATAGACAATTAGTATTTTATATCAAGTCGGAATCATAGAATACTGGGTGTTTTTCTTGATGGAATGAACCAATTCTTTATGACACTCTTTCAATATATGATATACACCATGTGGAATAGAGGGATTGAAGGGTTTTCCTTATCTGAAGGAATGAACAATCACATAAGATACCATTGTAGACATAAAAAATTTGCAGGAGTTTACAAGATGAGTTCAATCTCTGTTAGAGTTCTTGGAGGTTAGTCTACCCTAAACCATAGCTCACGCCCATATGAAGAGTAACATATTCTCTTGAAGAGACATCTCAAGTATATCATAAACTCATGGGTATTCATAAAGAGTCAAGATTTCAAAAACTGTCTTTCTCAAAACCAAACTGATCATCATCTCGAAATTTCATAAACTTTTGGATATTCATAAAGAAATTAAGACATCAAATAATATCTTTGTCAAAGTTGCCGCTCAATGTTCCTAGCAATCACATACATTACAAGGAGCTTCAAATCATCCTACGTTTGAGAAATACGCTACTAATGGTTCAAGAGGAACAAAGAAAATTCACAAAAAAGAATCTAGGAAAAACCTTATTGTACTCACAAATTTTCATCAATAAAATATCTATTTCATCATATTTTATTAGGATAATTGCGAAAGAAACATAATACCAACACTATATTGCACTTAGATAGCCAAATTTTTATGTTTTCAGTCGCATAGCCCACAATTTTCTTAGAACAGTATTTTAAAATTTTTGATATATAACATTATACACCCAATATACAACATTACATAAAACTTTACTTTTTTCAACAATGTTTAAAAACTTGATATACAATATTATACACTAAATATATAATATTATATAATATTATAAAAGTTCTTTTACACATTTATATATACTATTATACAATATTATATAGAAGCATGAAAGGTTTCTATATTATGCAAAAATGACTTCATTTTATTTTTTGCCTCTCTTGAGAAAAATTAACTAAAATATAGCTTACATCTATTAGATTTTTTATGATAGATTCCATTTTCCTCCTAAAAAGAAATTTATGTCAGTCGCCTTGCAGCAAACCATCTGCATGTCATCTTTTCTTCTTATGAATGTCTTATTCACGACTAGCGCACAGGAAAGATCGTTGGTCGGTTGTTGGCCCTCATTTTAATTGATTGGATGCTTGAGCACTCGGAGATTTATGTGACTTGCTAGTATATAATAAAGTATATCCCACTCTACACCCCCCCCCCCCCCCCCCCCCGCCCCCAACACACACACATAACTATTTAGATCTCTTATCAGGCTCTCTAATCTAATTTAAGCCTAATCCAAATCAAAGAGTGTCCGAAAGAGAAGAGAAATAATTGAAAAATAGAAAACAAAGAATTTAAAATAAGATATTAGGAAAAGAAAAAATGGAAGAGAACAAATGAGATGACAAACAACAAAAAAAATATTCAAGAAAAAAAGGGAGAAGTAAGAAATATTTGCTGGAAAAAAAGAAGAAGAAAGAAACAGAAGAAATGAAAATATGAGATATGGAATTGACATGAAAATTAAGAAAGAAAAAAAAATAGTAAAAAAGTAATTTATTTTTGGGATAAGAAAAAGGATAAGGCCAATTCAGGTAAACAATGAAAATCTTGGCCAAATTATGTTAATTAAGGTTATGGAATGTATTTTTGGGTATTTCTCTCTATTTTATTTGTGATTGCAGTTTATTTTCTACCACTTTAAAATTTATCGCAATATATTTTAACTATTACTGATATATTATTTTTAACATATTATATATTAGAAAAAGTTATTTTTTAATAATTGCTATAAAAAATAAAAACCATATACTATATCGATTATCTTTTTTTATTGATACAAAAATAAATAAATAATAATGATGGAGTCAAAAAGATGTGTAGAACTAGATTATTAAAAAAACAAGTTAGATATAATAATAAATGAAATTAGAAAAGGAGAAAAAAAAGAAGAAGAAAATAATATTTATATCTATCTCTCTATGTATATGATTAATTAACACACACTAATTATACATTAGTTATGCGTTACCTATTGGCAAAATTTTGTAAAAATAAAAATAAATGTTAGAGTTTTTTTTTGGGCGGGGGAAGAGAGTTGTTGGGTTGTTATCTTAAAGAAAAAAAAGAAAAATTTACATAGTTGTCCATAAAAAATAAAGTATTTACATGTCTTCCCAAATAATTACACAAAATACTCCATTTTATTTGTTTCTTTTTCGGGCTGACATCAGCGCTACACCTTTTCTTTTTTTATCTTTTAGTTGTCACTATCATAGTATTAATTTATTTCTTCTTCTCTCTCTTTCTTTAACTTATTCCTTTTTTAATTAATTTAAGTTTTTATTACTATTTTTTAATTTTTTTTTAATTTTACTTTTTAATAAAAAAAATTAAAATATAGTAGCTAAATATAGTTAGACTAATAACTAACTATATTTAGACTAACAAAAATATAGAAAAAATAAATAATTTGATTACAACAATAAGTAATTTACAAAAAAATATATAAAAACACTATCTTATTTATTAAAATCAAAATTAATAAAAAATATATTTTTTTAAAAATTTTTTTTTTTTCAAATCATTATTTTTAATTTTTTTTCACCATAATCTAATTTCATGCAAAAAGATTGGCTCTTCTTTTATTGTTTAATTTTTTTTATTTCTCTACTCTTTTTTCTCGTTTTTCTTGATTCTTTATCTTTTTTATCTTATTTTGTTAATTTTTTTCTCAAATTATATTATTCCTTATTTTTTTTTCACCTAATCTAATTTCACTCTCAAATTTGGTTCATTTCTTTTTATTCTCTCTTTTTTTTCTTTTTTCATCTTATTTATTTCTTCTTCTTTTTTTAAATTTTTTTGTCTAATTCTTTTTTAATTTTTTTTTTCATAACCTAATTTCATTTATTTTTTTATCTTTTTTTATTCTACTTTTTTTTTAAATTTCATTGACGTATCCTTTAGTCCTCCAGTGAATATTTTTCAGTCATCCATGATACCATCACAGTATATTTATATACTGGCATATTATCATAGAGGACTACTTGAGTCTTTGAATGAAGTATTCTTTATACTTCATGATACCATCACAATATATTTATATACTAACATGGTATCATGGAGGACTGTTTCAGTCCTTCAATAAGATATTATTGGGTCCTCCATGATACCATTATAATATATCTATATACTAGCATGGAATCATTAAGGTTAGCTTCAATCCTTTAGGGAGAAAATCCTCAGTCCTTAGTAATACAATCATAATATGTATATATACTGTCATGGTATCATTTAGGTTTGCTTTAATCCTCAATGATACCATCACAATATATCTATACATTGTCATGATATCATTTAAGTCTACTTTAGTCCTTTAGCGAGACACTCTTCGGTCCTCAATGATACCATCATAATATATCTATATAATGTTATGGTATCATTCAAGTGTGCTTCAGTCCTCAATGATACCTCACAATATATCTATATATTGTCATGGTATTTGGTATCATTGAGGTCTTCTTCTGTCCTTCACCAAGATACCCATCTGTCCTCCATGATACTATCATATTATATCTATACTAGCATGATATCATTACGGTCTTCTTCGGTCTTTTAGTGAGAAATTTCTCAATATTCTATGATACCATTATAATATATCTATATACTGTCATGGTATCATTGAGGTTTGCTTCAGTCCTTCAGTGAAACACTCCTCATTCCTCTATGATACCATCACAGTATATTTATATACTGGTATGGTATCATTGTGGTTTGCTTTAGTCCTTCAGTGAGACTCATCAGTCCTCCATGATATCATCACAATATATCTATATATTGTTACGGTATCATTGAGGTCTGGTTAGTTCTTCAATGAGACACTCTTTAGCATTCCATGATACCATCATAGTATACCTATACAATATTGTAGTATCATTGCGGTCTGTTTCAGTCCTCAATGATATCATCAGAATATATTTATATACTGCCATGGTATCTTTGAGGTCTTTTTTAGTCCTACAGTGAGACAATCCTCAGTCCACTATGATAGTATCATAGTATATTTATATACTAGTATGAAATCATTAAGGTCTGCTTCAGTTCTTTATTGAGAAAATCCTCAGTTCTCAATGATGCCATCATAATATCTCTATATACTATCATCGAATCATTGAGGTCTACTTCAGTCATCAATGATACCATCACAATATATTTATATACCAGTATGGTATCATTGAGGTTTGCTTTAGTCCTTTAATGAAACTCTTCAGTCCTTCATGATACGATCACAATATATCTATCGTCGAGGTCTACTTCAGTCCTCTATGATACCCACATGGTGTATATCATATATTGACATGGTATCATAGCATTTATGATTAATTTTGATATTTTAATTTTTATATTAGTTTTATCAAGTTAACTTTTATAAAAATATTACAAAAAATAAAGTCATATTTTAGAATATATTTCTATTTTCATTTGCAAAAGAAAAAAAATATAAAAGTAAATTCTTTAGCACTTTATATTTTAATAAATAAACTAGTAGACTTTAGTATTTCTTAATTACTTTTTATTGTAGTCTAGTTATATTTTTTATTTTTATTAATATAGATTAGTTAGTTCATTTTCTTATTATTTTTTTATTTTTTTAAAAAAGACAAAAATATAGAAATGGACAAAAAGAATTTTAAAAAAAAAGAGATAAGCTAACAAAAAAAGTAAAAAAAAAAAATGAGAGAAAAAATAAAGAAAACAAAATAAAATAAAAAATAAGGAACAAGTTATAAAAATATTACCAAATAATATCTCTAATAAAGAATAAAAAAGACAAAAGGATAAAAATAATAAATAAGAAAAGGACAAAGCAATAAATGAATGGACAAAGACAATAAATGCAAGGACAAAAAAAAAGAAAAGGAGCACTCTAATGTGCAAAGTGAGGGAGTATTTCGAGTAAGTATTTTATCCCAAATGATTATTAATAAAATTAGTATGAAAAGGAATGCAAAGTTTGATGCCTTTTGTGCGACTAAAGGAATCAGTCACAACTTCTCAGCCCCCAGAACCCCTAAGCAAAATGGAGTTGTAGAAATAAAAAATCGAACACTTGTGGATGTCAGCAGAAATCTGCTGATAGATTGAGGTGTTGCTAAGACATTCTAGCAGAAGCAGTTAACACTGTTTGCTATGTAATAAACAAATGCTTGATTCGGTATCTGCTTGGGAAGACTCCCTATAAGTTGCTGAACAAGAAGAAACTAGTGTTGAACTACCTTCGTGTCTTTGGATGTAAATGTTTTGTATTGAATAATGGCAAGGAGAATCTAGAAAAATTTAACCCTAAAAGTGATGAGGGAATTTTCTTAGGTTACTCATCAAATAGTAAGGCCTACAGGATTTACAACAAGAGAATATAATGTGTTGAGAAAACTGTTTATATAATATTTGATGAAACCGACAAGTTAAACAATACAGACACAATCAATGATGAAGAGCTTGAAGAGCTATGGCAAATTCAAAGAGATGCACTAGATAGTGAACCTCTTGAGGAATCAGTCAAAATAGATGAAGAGAGTGAAAGTCTTTGTCAGAGGCACTGAGGTAGGAAGGAAATCATGTCCCCATAAACAATGAAGAGGAAAATATTAGCTCAAAATATCAGCATGAGATGATTAATTCAGAAAAAAGCTTAGAAGAGGGACCAAGTGCAGTCGATGGTGAATCTACAGCAAAGAGATCTAATTGGAAACACAAATCTTCGCACCCCTTGAATAACTTACTATCACCCCTGGACTCAAGCATGTAGACCAGACCAAAGTCTAGAAATATGTTTGCCTCCTCAGCGTTTATATCTCAGATCAAACCCAAAAATATCAAGGAAGCTCTAGCTGATGTAGAATGAGTCAATACAATGCAGGAGGAACTTCATCAATTTGAAAGAAATAAAGTATGACATCTGGTTCCAAGGCCTTCGAATCAAACAGTTATAGGGATCATGTGGGTTTTCAAGAACAAACTGGATGAACAAGGTGTAACCACAAGAAACAAGGCAAGATTGGTAGTTTAGGAATATAATCAGGAGGAAGGAATTGATTATGATGAAACCTTTGCTCCTATGGCAAGAATGGAGGCAATTAGAATGTTGATTGTGTTTGCATCCTTTATGGAATTCAAATTATTCCAAATGAATGTCAAAAGTATTTTTCTAAATGGGTATCTGAAGGAAGAAGTTTATGTGAAGTAGCCTCTTAAGTTTGAGGACATTGACCAACCTCATCATGTGTACAAATTGGACAAAGCTCTATATGAACTAAAATAAGCACCTCAAGCTTGGTATAAGAGATTATCCAAGTTCCTCTTGGACAATGGCTTTAAGAGAGGAAGAATTGATAACACACTCTTTCTCAAAGCTAGAGGAAAATTTTTTCTCATTGTTCAAGTTTATACCGATGATATCATCTTTGGAACAACTCTTGACTCTTTATGTGAAGATTTTGCTAAGATTATGGGTAATGAGTTTGAAATGAGCATGATGAGAGAACTTAATTTCTTCTTAGGTTTACAGGTCAAAAAAGTTGAAAATGTTACCATGATCAGCCAACTAAAATATATCAAGCAGCTTCTCATAAAATTTCAGATGGATAATGCAAAGCCAATTGATACACCTATTGGGACCTCTTCAAAATTGGATGCTGATGAACCTGGTCTCCTAGTAAATGAAACCATGTACAGAGGAATCATTGGTTCTCTGTTGTACATAACAGCTAGCAGACCTGATATAGTATTCAGTATGGGGATGTGTGCTCGCTTTCAAGCTTGCCCCAAGAAGTCTCATCCCAAGCCTGCTAAAAGAATTCTTAGATATCTCAAGGAGACAGTCGATTTGGTTCTTTTCTACCCTTCTGGAAGTTCTTTTGATCTAGTTGGCTACTATGATGCTGACCATGTGAGGTACCTGGTTAATAGAAAAAGTACCTCAGGGATGACTCATTTCCTAGGATCCTTACTGATCTCCTGGGGATCAAGGAAGCAAAACTCAGTGGCCCTATCTACAGTTGAGGTTGAGTATGTAGCTGCTGCCTCATGTTGTGCTCAATTGTTATGGATAAGACAACAACTAGAAGATTTTGGAATTCTACCTAAATATGTGTCATTATTGTGTGACAACACGAGTGCTCTCAACATGGCTAAGAATCCTGTACAGCATAAGCGGACCAAGCACATTGATATCCGACATCACTTCTTGAGAGACAATGTGGAGAAGGGAAATATCTGAATGGAGTTTTGCAAAACGAAAGATCAGATTGCAAACATCTTTACAAAGGACTTGAATGGGAACCAGTTTGAGAGAAGTCCTTTAAAGCTGGGGTTGATCAATATGAATTGATTAATTACCTTTGTCTATTCTCTCTTATGAAACTCTCCTTTTTTGGCTATGATCAGGCCGCAGGTGGATTTAACAGGATCTTTGACAGTGTGTCTAACTCAATTCCATACCTTCATAGGTATACACACATTGTGGATGTGGAAAAGCAAAGGGTGCAGACAAGACAAATGCTTGACACTCATGATTCAAATTCAGAGGTTGGACTAGGTCCTCCTTACAGGTTAGCACTACACTCTTCACTAATGAATATGTATTGTAAGATTGTCTGCGACTGCCTTAGCCACATTTATTGCCTTTTCTTACCGTTGCCAGGTCATAAATGTTCTCTCTCTTTAAGCCCAATTGTCACCCTTTTGATCCGACACGTCACTCAGTCCTTTAAAACCCCCTCTCAAACTGTCATCTCAACCCTCTATTTCAAACTCTTACCTTTCTTGTCAATTTTTTTTCCTAAAAAGAAAGTCTCTTATTCTCCATCACCAATCATCTATATCTACCCGTTATCCCTGTCTTTTTGAAGTTACGTCTCAACCTTCGTCTCCATCAAAACCCTCTAAAACCTTGACTCCTTCTTCGCCCTTAAAATTTGCTGTCATGGAGTCATCACCTTCGTCCACCCCCTTCGAAAACCCCTTCTCTGAAACCCCTATTTATACCCCTCAACCCTTTCTTGTCCATTTAACATGACATTACCTTCAGAATCTTCTCAAACTCCGTCTCCTACCCTAGTCTCCTAGCCTATTGTTCCTATGGCTGCCTCAAGCAAGAGATGCTGAAAATCCTATTTCCTTAACCCATCTCGCATTATTGCCTTCTCTATATTATACCTCCATTGACGTCCTTGAAAGATAACACTCATCTGGGGATCTCATATATGGGGTTTTTCTTGTAAAGTGACCATAAAGGAACCTAGTTTCTCACCCATCTCTCTTGCATCCATGACAATGACGACGGAGCAGGGTCAAAAACTACTGGCTCCAACTAATGCTATGTTTGAAACTCTCTCACCATCTCAGGCTTCCCCAGATTTTCCCTTACCACACAAATGAGATGGGACATCGGGGGCATTAAACACTATTGAAAAACCTGTCGCCTTCGAGGATAGTGAGGATGAGCGACCTTTGTCATGGGAAGTTCGAAAGATTGCTTCAAGAATTCGGACAATCCAGTCTGAGGACCAGGTTTATCCACCCAAAATTAGGGCATCTTCTAGGAAAGTGATGGATGAAGCCCTAAGGGAAAATCAAATCAGAACCTCCGAACGACGAAAGTTGAAGCGAAAAGTGGTGGAGGAGCAGGAGGAAGTTCAGCTGGATGTTATTTTAGATTAGGAGGATGATGCACATGATAGGCTATAGATAACGATAAGGCTGTAGGAGTGATGTTGCGAAGATCCAAGGTGTTTGGGAATAAGGAAGGCACAAGTTCTGGTAGTAGGACAGTAAAAAGGTCATCTAAAAGGAAGGTCATTGCAACACCCAAGAAAAAAAAGCAATGGAAAGTTGGTATTGAAGCAGAAGAGGAAGAAGGCGCTAAGGGAGATGATCAGGCTCTTCCTTAAGGCAGAAAGCCCACACAGTCTCAGACATGTCGAAATTCTTAATCTAAGGGACCGGGTATCCCTTCCAGGTTTAATCAGCAACCGAGTCTTCTTTGTGTCTCTCTAGGGAAGAGTGAAAACAAATTTTTAAGTCTTAAAAAATGTTGCAAGGGTGTGTGTTTGATCCTGATATTGTCGACATGGAGGGCATATCGGAGTTGATTGAAATGGTAGTCTTCCAGTTGTGGAGGCACTTGTTTGTTTCCCCGGTCCCAGAACTACATGAGAAAGAGGTTCTTGAGTTCTGCCATGAACTTATCTTTACAGAAGATGGGAAAGAGCTTTTCACGACGGTCAATGACATAAGTTTTACACTGGATGAGCAGATCCTCGGGAACATTCTGGGTGTACCTACAGAGGGGATCAGGTCAATTGAAGAAGAATGTGTCAAATGGAAGTTCATTTCACTAATCTGCAAACATGAAAACTACACTGGTGAGAGACTGCTTAAGAATCAGATGAAGGGAGAATATCAACTGATCTTCGAGTTTATGAATAAAGTCCTTCTTCCAAGGACCGAAAAGTGTACCATTGCTGGCGTCTCTGACCTCTTCATTATGGAGGCCTTGAGTACATTTCAACCTATTAATCTCTTTGTCCTGATGATTGAACACATGCATAAGGTAATGACTGTAAAGGATGGGAAACATGGATTGGCATATAGGTTTTTGTTGAATAAGGTTTTTGAATTCTTCAAAGTTCCCTGTGGGCAGGGCATTGCTGGGAAAAAAAAGCAGATGTTCACGCTCACCACGCTTGAGGAGTGTGAATGCATGTCTAGGCGTGCTGGGGTGAAAGGGCAGTCCTTGGTCTCTGATCTCATTACCTCCCAGGAGAAGTCTAATGCTGAAATTGAGAGGTTGACCGAATTTTTGGCACAAAAGGAGACAGAAATTGTGTGACTCAAAGCTAATCCCATAGATAAACCAGGTCTGATAGCGGTTATTCGACAGGAAAATTAGGAATTGAAAGCAGAAGTTAAGGACTTGACTCGAAAGCTGTTACACGCACATGAAACTGCCATCGATCGCATTTCCTTGCTACTTCAGAAGATGTCTGACCCCTGAAACCCTGGACTTTATCCTTGTCTCCCCCGCCCTTTTTTCTTTATCCGATATGTTCCTTCCCTTCTCTTTTTGTTTCCCCATCTACCTTTGTGGCAGTAGTCAGACTATTTTTACTTTACTGTTCTATGTGACTTGTGTTGTGCCTTTCTAATGAATGAAGAATCGTTTTTTCGTGCTTTCTATTGTCTGCCTCTCTTGTGATTTTCTCATGTTTCACTCATGTTAATGTTGCCCCAGTGGTCATGAGTTATCGTGTTTGTTTATTTCTTTGCTTAGGTTTACTGTGGATTCTTTTTAATGATACCAAAAAAGGAAATATATTAGTATGAGAGGGCATGAGAAAAGGAAAAACAATTGGGATATGTGACAAGGGGAAGGCTCTTGATTGGGAGATTATCTCGACTCTGATGGTAAATGGTAATTTTGTTGGAACTCATTTTTAGGGGAAAGAAGAATGGTAGGTATGTTTGTCATCATTAAAAAGGGAGAAATTTGTAGAGTCTTGATTTTGATGATGGACAAACCCGTACAGGGATCCGATCCCTCGTTATGGTCCCCCGGAAGGAACCAGGTCGGCTGAGTGGGTAGGAGTCTGCGTACAGCTGTCAAGTGTACTGCCTCTACACAGGTTGGTAGGCCTGCAGCAGTACAACAACAGAGGTGCAGCTTTGTGCCAGCAGGTCAACTGTACTAAATCAATGAAAATGCTCCTAAGTTTTTAGGGCGTCATATACTTATCCAAGTAGTGACAATCAAAAACCCCATGGATTCAGATTTGAGAAAATACACACACACTCTTACAAGCACTGCCTTTGATCCACAGAGAAAAAGAGACAATCTTGAAAGCTCGGTGTTTATTTTTCTCTTGTTTTAGACTATTGTTATATCGAGTTGTAAACATAGAAAACATGAAGTTTGTGTAAGTATTTCCTCTTGTAATCATCAAGTTTAGTAAAGAAGTCATCAACTAGAGTTAGTTGATAGTGGACTAGAGTTAGCCATAAATTTCCAGTTAGAGCTAGCTGGTAGATATTGCAATCTAGGTATTACACTGCAGCTTTGTAGTAAAGTTGCTTCAAGGAGGGTTGGATTAAGAGTTTAATTCAGTAGGATTACTAGAGTCTGTAATCACCATTTCTAAGATCTAGTGAAGAGTTTGTTGAAATCTTACGTGGTAGGTCATGATTTTACTCCCTTGAGCAAGGAGGTTTTCACGTAAATATTGCGTGCCACCTTTATTATTCCAGTACTTATTTTACTTGTTCTAGTTCTGTTGAACTAGTCTAAGGACCAGGTTCCTAGAACGGTGGTGGACCGATATAATCCAACAATATATATATTGCAACACAACACTTTGTACTAATGTAGTTGCATTTTTCTGTTGACATATTTATATCCAATATTTTTTCGAAATAGTATTTATACATTTTTATATATTATTATATAATATTTATACATTTATACAAATAATGTATTTATTTTATATAAAAATATATAATGTCGTATATAAGTGTAAATCAATGTCATAAAACTATATACCATGTTACTTGCCACAAAGACGAACTTCTTATGCGATTTTCAATTGTATTTTTTGTTCAAAACCATCCCAGATCTCCGCCGAATGAATTCAAATTTTGTAGACAACCTACTTATATTATTTTGAATAAATCTCATTCACTCCAAATTTTTTAGAAAAATCAAATTGATTCGAAATTCAAACCTACGCTTTTAAGATTATTTAATAATAATGAATTATCTTTCTAATATAATTTTCACCACTCAAATCTAACCAAATTAATAATTGTAAACACAATAACAAATCAAATTTATCAACTAACGATCAATACAACTTACAATTTTTAAATTCAAACTTTAAAGATATTCATTCAAAATGAGATTGTGAGATTTTCTCCTATACTAATCCAAATGCAAAAACAAGGATGAAATCATTAGCTGTCTGATTTTTTAAAGATTCTAATAAATTGCATACAAAGCAAGTTATAACGGGCAAAATGAAAGAAATATGTTAAATGGTAATGTGTTCACACCTGTATTTATGGATGTATAGTGTAATTTTTTAAAATTAATTGGAGATATTATGGATAAAATGAATAACACACATAAGTGGAATGAAGTTAAGTAAATGAATAAATTATTCTGGGTTATAAATAAATGAGATATCATGAATGAAATAAAATGAGTGACTTATTAAATGTTCCCGTAACAAAGAGTTTGAAGTTCCAAGCTATCAAACCACATTTGAATTTGGGACTGTCAATCGAATTTTTAATCAAAAAATATGAAGTTCATTGACAAAAGTAATATGTTAGCTTTTAATTTAAATTTAATTTGATATACCTTACTTCATACCTATATATACTTGAAGTTTTTGTAATTTCATACACAAAATTTTGCAATTTCAATCTCATAAATTGAAAGTTGATTTTAAGTGGCTAAATTTATGTATTTTGATTGTGACCTAAGTAGCAGTACTTATATAGGCTTTATGTGCACTCCCCCCCCCCCCCCCCCCCCTTCTTCTAGTTTAGAGTCTAGACAGAAACTTCAAGTTTCCGTGTTGATTGTCTTTATTTTGGGGTGGTATTTAATTTTTTCTATTTTGGCATTTTAAGTAATAGAAAGGGGATAAAAATACCTCTAATATTTTTTTAAAAAACATTTGCAAGGCATAAGTTAGCCTAAGAACACATAAGTTCATGCTACTGAACTTTTTCCTGGGGCATAAGTTCAATAGACAGAAGTTTAATTGCATGAACTTTTGCCTATAGGCACAAGTTCCCTAATGAACTTGTGCTCCCAAGGCATAACATCATGTTATTGAACTTGTGCCTATTGACAGAAGTTCATGTTACTTAATTTATGCTCGGTATGCATAATTTCATGTTATTGAACTTCTGCCTTTTAGCACAAGTTCATGTTACCTAACTTATGTCTAATAGACATAATTTCATGTTAATTATTCTTATATCACTTAAAATATTGCAGGATAAAAATTAAAGACCACAAATTTAAAAAACAAAAATTAAATATCAGTTCAAAATAAGGCATAACCCAAAACCTTTCGGCACCCAGTCCTTTGTAACGGGTCAAATAGGCTCCAAAATCGACACCAAAAAATCAATTCCCGCTCCAATTTCAAAAATTTACTCAAAACTGTTCCTTCTCCGGCAAACTGACGCCACTTCCCCAGGCTGCGAGCTTGATCAGCTCTGTCGCTCTCGTGAAACTTTTTACTTCGGAAAATCTGAGTTGTAAGTTCCCCTCTTTAGCTATTTGATTGTATCTTCTTCTGTAGATTTCTGAGCAAAGCCCTAATCCATTTTTGAGCTGAGATGGTAAAATGTGATTTGCGAATTGAAGTACAATCGGTGTGTTTTCTTCTACTGCTAAAGCAATCATCAAATTTGGTTTGCTCAACGTTGTGATATTAGTCATCTATATTTGATTAATGGTAATCAATTTTCTGAAATTGCTGCTGGAGAAAGGTAAAGTAGAATGATGCCGTAACAGTGGAATAATTTTCATTGCTGATTATATAAACAAGTGGAATATTTATTGTAATTGTGTGATTTCTCTAGGAGCTGGAATGGAGAAGCCTATGTTAAGAGTCACGTGAATTTCTGCTTCAATATTTGTTTGGCCAGTTTCGAGTTCCTCTTGAAATTGAGCTAAAATGTATATTACTTGTTATCTTCCAAGAATTCTATGACTAGCTATCCAGTTGAGCCCCGAAAGTCGCAAGATTTTGTTAAGGAAGTCTATCCATACAATACAATTATCATAATTATTTGTGTTCATTGGGCTTTTGTTCTCTTCATTTTTATCAGCATTTATAACTATGGATGTAAATCAGATGCTAGCATGGTAGATATATTTTGAAGCAATAAATTTCAACCTTGCACTTTTTGATACATCAAATGAAGTATGTCCTTGATGAAGCAAGTGATTAAAAAGATAACTTTTGGAAAACAATTTACTAGAGATTGATCATATTATCAGCAAATTCGACAGTGTTTTGATGAAATTTTATGAGTATTAAGATTGTAATGATGTCTAAATGTTGTTTGGAGCAAGCGATATGGAGTAAGAGTCGGGATATTTGTACATGGAAATGATTTCCATCCATAAGAAATAGAAGTCATTTCCCCCTTTTGACAGAAAATGTCTCCTGAAAAAAATACCAGAAACTGACTTCCTCATGGAAAATGTTTTTCAGTAAACTGTTTTCCAACCATAGCACACACAGAACATCTTTGCGGCGCTCCCTTTATAATATAGATCTATTACCGGGAAATCTAATGATTGGAGGAAGTCTTGAAATTATATTCTTACAGATTTTTTTGCAGATAATTCTTGAAATTTACATATAGATTGATAAGAAAATAAAGTATTTGGCTGTGCCAGTAAAGCTCTGCGAGGAAAGATCTTTTACAAAGTAATTGGGATCTTTGGCTGTTGAATTACAATAGAGAATATCAGATTTTCATGTTGTGTATTTTATTTTCAGATATGGCAAACCGCCCACAACAGTTTTCGGAGACAGCATATCCTGCTGATATTCCTGATGCAAAGTATGTTTCTGGACTTAGTACCATTCTTGTTGCCACTATCCAGGAAGCAAAAGATAGGATTTCTCAGATAGAGTATATATTCTGCAGTCAACTCTTCCCAAATGTCCAGTCTAATTCTAAAAGTTTGCAGCTAATATATTCTGAGGCAAGAAATGCTGCTGAAGCTTCATGGAAAGAAAAGGAAAAAGATTTGTTGCTCCAGATGGAAAAGATGCAATTTGAACAGCAGAATGTTCTTCAAGAAAATCAGTCTCTGAAAATTGAGAATGCAAAGCTGTTGGATTCTGAATTGTCCTCAGCTAATCATGTTAAGGAGCTTCAAAATGAGTTGAAACAGAGAACTAGTGAAATAAACGATTTGAGGGAAACAATCCAGAGATCATGTATTCTTCTTGAAACAAGTGCCCCACTTGTATGCAAATATGAGAACCCACAGAGAGAACTTGAAGATAGAGTTCTCCTGCTTATGAAAAAACAACAGAGTTCAGAGCTTGAAGTTGGCAGGTTGCAGTTAGAACTCAAGAATAAGTCGATGGAAGTTGACGGCGGACTAGAGTTGCACAATAAGCTTGTCCAATTGGCTCATTCAAAGACTTCTTCAGCAGCACATAAAGAAAAGCAACTAAAAGAATATGAACAGAAGACAGACAAACTTCTTGCTGAGCTTGAAACTACACGAAGAAGAGTAGACGAACTCAACGAGGAACTTAAAGAGAAGACAGCTGCGGTAGAAAAAGGACTGAAAATGCAAGAAAATTTACTAAGCAAAATTCAGTTGCTGGATGCAGAAATCAGGAAGAATGAGAATTTGTTGAATCAACATCAGAATGAGAAACAACTACTTATGACCAAAGTAAAGAATCTGGAAACTGATGTTTATGATCTGCAGAAAGAACTCATGAATAAAAAGTCTGAAGTAGAGGAGGGAAGGAAGTTGCATGATCAGTTACATCAACAGATAGATTTGTATTCTTTAGAAAGGTCAAAGACCGGGCAGGAGTTGGAAGAGCTTGAGAAGGAGAACAAAAAAGTACTAGCCAAATTGAGAGAGTCGGAGGAAAAGATTGATAAGCTTCAGGCAAATCTGAGAGAGAGAAGCAAGGATTCCTCTGAGGGGATGGAATTACATGCTAAGTTACTCCATCTGATTCAAGCAAAAGAATCCGAGTTGTTGGCTGAGAAGAAGAAAAGAAAGGATATGATTGCTTCTTATAAAAGTCTGAAATCACAGTACAACTTTCTATGTGCAAGATATGGTCTTACTTCAGAGAATATGCACCTACAAAGCAAATTATTAGAACAAAGTGCATTACAGAATGACCAGAGTCCTCTAACTTCATGCGGTAAGTTTTAATCCTCTCAGAAAGCTAGTGACTTGTAGCTATTTCTACACTCTATTCAACATGATGCATATATTTTCTGAGCTCATATCTTGTCTAAGGGGCTTCTATTGATTACTCCCAAAAAACAAGCATGTTAATCAATCACCTAATAATTGCTCACTTCTTTTTCCTTCTTCCTGGTTATCTACATTGGAATATATGCCTCTGCACAAGGAAGCTCTCTGTTTTAGCAAATTCTAAGTTTAATTTAATTTCCAAATGAATAGGAAAAGGAATTGACCTTGACTAACAACTTATTCTATCTTTATTAGAGGTTGAAAATAAAGTTCCTCAGGCTTCTGGTTTTGCCTGCAAAGTTAGTAAACAAGAAGATGAACAGGAAGTGCTGGACGATGATGACCAAGGAGCTAGCATGATCCCAAGAGCCAACTCCATCTCACCTCCAACTTCAAGTGCCTTTGTTGCACCTAAAATTCCTGCCAATGTCAAATCCTGCCCACCAGCTGGTACGAAGCGTCCTGTTTCTTATTGGAGGGATACCAGATCTCATCAGAGTCGAGTTGGACCTGATCCTCATGATGATTTTCTTGATACTCCCCTGGAGAATATCAGAGGAAACTTAGGAAAGGTGATGAAGGATGAAGTTCAGAATCATGCGAAACCAAATTCAAAATTCAAAAAAATTGAAAACTCAGATGATGAAACTCAGGACATGAATGTTGATAACGACCCTAAAAAGGAGGAAATGCTGCCTCTGACCAGGTCTGGTGCGTCAGGCTTCAAATACATTGAACCCGTGAGAAAGAAAGCTGAACGAGAAAATTTAAAAGGGGTCGAGTGCCCGCAATGTAAAAAGTTTTATGATGCTGTTCTTACAAGTGCAGATAAAGAGTCCAATGGTAATAGGCAAAACCTACGGTGTGAGCATCATGATGGAGTTTCAAGGCATCGATATAGATATGCACCTCCTTTAACTCCTGAAGGATTTTGGAATATTGGGTTTGAATCTGAAATGTGAGCTCCTTGGTAAATTGTTTTCAGGCCCTCTACAGTAGAAATTGGTTAACTAGTGAAATTCTTTCTGCAATTCTGTTTTAACACTAAAGAGACTGATGAAAGGCTAGTGCAAAACCTACATCGGTTTCTATTCTGAATAGTGCTCTCTTCCCATTTGTACTACGTTGATATTATCCAATTGCTTTTAGGCCCTTTAAAGTTTAAAGTAGAAATTTGTGAACTAGTGTAACTCATGCTGCATTCTGTTTTCGCGTTAAAGAAACTGATGTAATTCCAGTTCAGAAACTGCATTGTTTTCTATTATTAATTATGCTGTCTTTCCAGTTGTAATTTGTTTCTATGATCTGACCAATCAATGCATAAACAAGAAAGTATTGAAGAAACTTGATATGCAAAGCATCAACTAGTAGCTTTATGATTTTTTTTGGCCCTTGCTATGTTTTGATTTGATGGTTTTGATATGTCAAAGTTGTCGAAATTGTCTAATTCCTGTGGCTAATGATATATTTCGTTGACCAAGTTGCTTCATATGCATAAGAAACAATATTTTGCCTCACTTCGATGTACTTATGTGACAATAAAACCACACATGTTTGTAAACTCCTTACACCATGAACTGCTGGAAAATAAGATTTTTAAGACAGGTTCTAATTAGAATTAGTTAATTATCTTTATTTGGTATGAAAATAAGATTATGAAGAAAAGTACGTTATGACTTATTCAAGTTATTAAGATAGCAAACAAGTTACTTTTCTTGTTAATGTTACACTTGTTATACCTTCAGAGGCTTTTGCCTATGTCATTTCTTTCTTTCATAACTTTTTTGAAAGAACTTTCTTTCTTTTAGAACTTGATGAAGTGGAAAGCACAATGTAAAATATGATCTCTTCCTCAGGTGAATAGAAGATTTTATCCATATAAAGCCATTAGCTTGTGTAAATGCATTTGTATCAGCCAAATGGTTTGAGAAGTGTGCACTGTTAGGTATTCAAGTTAACCAACTGAAAATCCATTCTCCTAATTTCCCTCCATGCCCCTGCAACAGATGATGAGCCCAAAAGTATTGCTGTCCAAATAGATGCAAGGATGTTGTTGGGGTGGGGGGTGGGAGGTCTGGGAAATATGCTAGTCATGTTCTACATGATCTCCTTTTCAAGAAGACTTTGTTACACCTAGATAGTTTTGCAATTCACTTTAACTGTACCTATGACTAAAGTATATATGTCACATTCTTGTTGAATCTGATGGGGTGCACAATAATTTGAATACACTATATACTCCTTCGAAATGGTGATTTGTATTTAACTTCCCTTGAGTCTTGACAGTGTACATTCCTGAAATATTAACCAATTGTAGAAAGTTATGTGCCTTATTATTATCTTCTTGAGATGGTAACATATCATTATATGTATGTATCAACAGAGTGAAGGCCACACTGAGAGCCATCTTTACGTTCTCAAAAAGAGGGGGAAGAAAATCCTTGTTCTAAAAAAGATTATAAAAGTTCTAAAACTAATTTTATAATTTTTGCTTTAATTTCACTTATTGTATGCCCAAGGAAAGAGCGATCAGGTCAGACGAGATTCCGATGAAATTTTAGAAAATCATAGACAAGACAGGTTTGGAGTGGCTGACTGAGTCATTTAATGTTGTTTTTAAAACGATCAAAATGCTTGGAGAATGAAAGTGGAGTATAATGATTTCGTTGTATAGGAACAAGGGTGACATCCATAATTGCAATAATTATAGAGATATTAAGTTATTAATCCACACTATCAAAGTTTTGGAGAGGGTGGCGGAGATGAGGGTGAGAAAGGACATGTCTATTTTTGAGAATCAGTTCGGTTTTATGTCAGGTGTTCAATTACAGAAGTCATTCATTTTGTAAGGAGAATGGTAGAGTAATGTAGGAAAGGAAGAGGTGCTTACACATGGTGTTCATCAACTTAAAAATGACATTCGATAAAGCCCCAGAGGAGGTTCTATAGAGATACCTAGAGGCTAGAGGTGTACATGTGGCATACACTCGAGCAATTAAGGACGTGTATCGTGGAGCGAAAGCTCAAAGCACTTTCTAGTTGTGATGGAGTTGCACCAAGGATCAACTCTTAGCACATTATATTTGCCTTAGTGATGGATGAATTGCTGCAACAAATTTAAGGTGAGATGTCAAGGTGTATGTTATTTGTAGGTGACATAGTTCTGATTGACGAAACTTAGTGGAGTTAACGGTAAATTAGAGGTTTGAAGACAAACTCTGGAGCCTAAAAAGTTTAGATTGAGCAGGAACAAAAAAGAATACTTGGAGTGCAAGCTCAGTAACAAAATGTAGCAGGCTAGCATGAAAGTGAGGCTTGATACTTAGTTCATCTAGAAGAGAGGAAGTTTCAAGATCTTGGGTCTATTATCCAAAGTTGTGGGGTGATTGACGATGATGATATCGCACATCATTTTGGTACAGGGTCGATGATATAGAAGCTTGCATCAGGAGTCTTATGTGATAAAAAAGTGCCGCAAAAACTTAAAGACAAGTTCTACGGAGTGGTGGTTAGACTAACTATATTATATGGGACGAAATGTTGACCAGTCAAGAACTTTCATGTTCAGAAGATGAAAATTGCAAAAATGAAGATGCTGAGATGGATGTGTGGGCTTACAAGGAGAGACAGGATTAGAAATGAAGATATCGGGAATAAGGTGAGAGTGGCCTCAACGGAGGATAAGATGTGGGAAATGATGCTGAGATGGTTCAGGCATGTGAAGAGGAGATGCACGGATGCCCCAGTGCGAGAGGTGTGAGAGGTTAACTATGATGGTTTCAGGAGAGTAGAAGTAGACCGAAGAAGTATTGTGGAGAGTTAATTAGGCTGGATATGACATAACTTCAACTTATCGAGAACATAACCTTAAATAGGAGGTTATGGAAGATACAAATTAGAATAAAAGGCTAGTAGGTAGTTGAGCGTTGTCTCATTTATTCTTCCATACTAGTAGTTATAATATTGCTCTTGTAATTTCTTGTTCTTCGATTTTTGTTACTATATGTTGATTTTTGCACTTCGATTATAATATTATTTTATTATAGTTACTGTTCCTTTTTTTTTCTTTTCCAAAATACATTGTCTATTTTGTAGTGGCTTCTTCATTTCTGTTAATTTTTTCTTTTCGAACTGCTTTGATATGTTTTTTCTTGAGTGGAGAGTCTTTTTGAAATAACTTCTCTATCTCTCAAAATAGGAATAAGATCTCTTCACATGTTATCTTTTTTCAAATCCCACTTATGGATTATACTTTATATATTATTATGGTTATATATAACTTAGTAATTATTTTTTTAAATGATAGAATAATGTAAAGAACTTTTACATTGTAATGTGAAGTTTACTTTTATTTTTACTTTATGTGTGGTTGACACATGTCACACTCTTATTGAATCTACTCTACTTGTACATGCACAGTGGCACTTTACACTGTGACTGACACATATGAAGCTCTGAATGAGTGAGGAGAACCATAATTGCATGGAGTTTTTATCTTTTTCAGAAGATAGAAAATCATGTAAAAGAGACTAAAAAGTACCACAAAAATTTGAATATTTTTCTGAATATTATTTTTCTTTTTAAAAAATAAAGGAAACGGAATAAAATTCGTCACAATTTTTATTTTTTTTGTCTATTTTTTTATTATCTGAATATTTATAAATTGAGATTTGAACAAGAAGCTTAATAATTTTTCATTGCTTTATTCATCAGTAAGCCACTCATGTTGGTTGCCTGTATGTATATACGATACCTTTTCTCTCTTTTTTTTTTTTTCCAGTTTTTCCTTTTGGGATTTGTATAATTATTGCTGAAGAAAGAAAATAATATTCTTTTAGTCTATCCATTATATTTAAAATAAATATTTAAAAATATTATATTTAAAAAATAATATAATAAAAATTATTATTTTTTAATGAATATATTAAAATTAATATTGAATAAGTAAAGGTAATATAAAATTGGTGACAAGAGAATTTATTATCCTAGTGTGTCTTAAATGTTGCATAACTGTGACCGATCCTTTCTGTCTTTCGCATTTACGCATTGCCCTGGAGTAGAAAGTAGGTGCAATCAAGAATGAATTGACACAGCTGATCATTCATTTTTAAGTTAAAGCCATACTATACAAAAATATTCTGTTCAGATAAATGTGTCTTTTCGATTATTTTTACTTGTCATATTTTGATTTTCAAAAGTTAAATTATATAAATTTTAATTAATATATATTTTTATAAGAAGATTTGCAACTCATGGTATTCTCTTTTTTATAATTTTCAAGTATTTTAAATTTAAAATATTAAATTAATGTTTTAAAAATGAATTAAATTAACTCTAACGTGATAAGATAAAAACGAAGAGGGAGAGTACTAACTTAAAACTTTATATTGGCTATTGTGAAGTGGACCCTTAAAAATTGTGTAATAGTTTTTTGATAGATATTGTAGGCAAGTCACATGGGTTTGGGGACCTGCATTTGCTCAGCAACTACTTGACCTCTGTTCCTTTTTTCCCCTCTCTGGTTTTTCTTCTCACAAATTTATTGTACTCTTATCTGTCATTTCTTTAATTGCTTGGCACATTATATTGGTCTTCTCTTGCATGTGATGTACCTAATTCTTCACTGTCAATGTTTCTTTTTTTTAGATGTTATACCAAGGCAGGGCTTAATGTAGCCAGCCAGATGAATAATAACGATTGTTAATCTTAACTTGTTTGAAATTAATATGTAATTATTGCATATATTATAACTTAGAATTCAGTAACCTTTTTAAAAAAATAAAAAATTATGCAGGTTGTCATTCTTTATGGCTTCATTTTTTCTGTATGAAATTATCTCAGGTAAAAAATTTTTAGTAACTTAGTTAATTGACTATTTAAATTTTTGCTTTACCAATAAAAGCTCAATTTTTCATCTTGTAATCCCCTTTCCGGTATCTCCAATTTTGAAAGAGAAAAAATAAAAGTGCTATCATGCATGTCATAAACAAAAAAGAAAAATGCTGCTTTTTCACTATTACCACTAAACATTATAAATTGAAATTCTTGATCCATCTCTCATTAGTGGAGTACAATTATTTAACATGTAAGTTGTTGTCCAAAATTTAGAGTTTATCATTATGATAAATATCAAATGGAAATATAGTAATGTATGCAATTGAGACATTAATGGGTCGTTTGGTTACATGTTAGAGTTACGTAGCTATTAGTAATACATGAA
Source organism: Datura wrightii (assembly GCA_035772735.1). NCBI lineage: Eukaryota > Viridiplantae > Streptophyta > Magnoliopsida > Solanales > Solanaceae > Datura > Datura wrightii. The sequence continues at coordinate 24,922,874 of JASDFA010000014.1, forward strand.
TTAGTTATGAGAGAATTTTTGTATTATTTTACGTAAGGATTAGTTATGCAGGTTTTAGTTATTCATATATTAGTTATGTAGGGTTAGTTATGTAGAGATTACAATACATGAATTATTTAATATTTAATTTATTATAAAATAATATATATTATTTATAAATAAATAAGTGTACAATATTATATTGTATAATTGAATTTTTTTTAAAGAAGAAATGGAGGTGTAAATATACACCGAATAAGAAAAAGTGATCAATAATGATTTATATATATATATATATCATTCATATTATCCCAAAAAATAAAAAAACACATCAAATAAAAAAAAGTAATAACTAATTCTATTTACGGAATAAAATATATATATTTTTTAAAAAGTATCAAATTAAAAAAGATTTAAAAGTAAATATGGGTAAATGTGTAATTTTATTATTTTAATCATGTATAACTAAATACCCACACAACTTATTCCACCTTTTACCCCGCATAAAATTATACATAGATTTCCTCATAAGATATGTAAGTTTTAATCATGTAGAATTACTAAAAACACAACCAAACATTGTATAAAATTAATACATGAATAACTTTTATACAACAATTGGAACCTACCAACCAAACATTGTATAAAATTAATACATGAATAACTTTTATCCTATTTGATAACCAAACATGATATAAAATTAATACATGAATAACTTAGTTATTCATATATTAAATTGAATCTTATCCGATAACCAAACTGTCCCTAACTAATCTAACAAATCTGTTTATATACATATTTGACTTCTACTTCACTCAAATTTATTAATCTAATCATGCTAGAACCGACGCTACCTTTACTTGTCAACGTTCAAAATTGATGAAGATTTTAGAGGATCTAATTACTGTTTAGTGATAATTACTATACTCATCATATACATAATCCAGCCGTTATGATGCACGATGCACATATACCAGCGATTAGAAAATGGAAAAATGCCTAGAAAATGATGTATGCACCACTATTGAATTTTAAATTCTTGAAATTCTGGGATTTTTTATTATTATTATTGGGATAGGTAAAGTGGAAATGACTAAAAATTATAAAGTGAGAAATTAAGCTTTTACGGATAAGGTAAAAGTTTACATAATTAATTAATTGATATTATATATTATTATATTAATATATTTTACAGTTATAATTTTATTTAGTACTAGCTTTATTCCATATTGTTTATTCTATAAAAATATTAAATAATTTTTTTCCATCAATTTATATTAGATAAAAATAAATAAATATAATATCTGATATCTTTATTTTAAAAAAATTAATAAATATTTCGTAAGATTAATAGTGATATTCTGACATCATGGTTATATAAGAATTTCACTCATAGAACACCAAATGTATTATTATGTTTCATTTTAATTATTAGGATAAAATTTACATACTCATTAAAAAAAATTAATAAGGATGATAATTTGATTGATACAACCTTATTAATTTTTTAAAAACATACAATATTATTTTTTTTCATATTTTAGAATGACTTTAATTACTAAGGGTAGAGTTGAAAAAACATGATTAATTATTTCTTGAATTTTGAAACTAGCAAGTATTTTGAAACAACTATTTTAATATAACTATCAGCTAAGATGGAACAAAGGGAGTATATTTTTTTTTTCTATTCTAAATAGTAATATCTAGATGATATTATAGATGGCCAATGGACTTGTTGCACTGAATTTGAACGGGTCAAAATGGATTGAATTAATAAACGGGCGGCTTATTGACCCGTTCAAAAGTTACTGGGCTGAAACAGGTTCAGTTAAAATGAGTCAGAATGTGGGTCATAACCCAACCCGCAACTCTAATTAAATTTTAATTATTTTATTTATTCTTTTATAATTTTTTGATAACTTATAAGATTAATATATTTCTTTATTATGACTAAATATAACATACTCAATAAAATAAAATATCGTTTTAAAAATATTTTGGCAAGATTTCTCATGAATCAATTTTCTAGCCCAAATTTTAATGAGTTGTGCTGAAATAAATTAAGCTAATAAATAAATAATTTCTATTATTAGTCTAAACTTAAGCAAGTTAGACGACTTATAATATATGAGCACTGGTTTTGGCACCTCTAATTGATACGAACACAAAAGACAAAATTAATTAATAAATACAGTGGATTAATTGATGAGGGCCACCCACCCACCAATCCTTGCCGACGTAGCCAGCTCGTATCAATGGCATTGAGCATTTAATCACTTTTATGCAATTTTTCAATTAAGCAATGATTTAAATCATTAACTCATATGACCAAAATTAACATGCCTTTCAAATATATTGAATTTTGCCTTCTTTATTTTTTGTTTGTTGTTGCTTTTTCCTCCACAGTCTGAATTTCTTGATAAGCTATCAAATCAAGATTTTCACAGACCCAACAGTGCATAGCCAAGTACCTGAGGATTCTACAAGTTTAATTCACCCCCACCCCCCCAAAAAAAACAGATGAAATGCAAACAAATACCCCTTAATTTGTTTTAAGTGTTATTATACATCTGAAAAAGGAAGGTTGTCCAATGAGCACATGATTTTGAGTTATTTTCACAAATAGCCTTTTTTGAGGCTAGTATTAAATTTTATCTCGGTTTGTATTAGGTTAAATTTATTCTGGAAATGAAAAAAATCATTAAATTACTATTAAGAATGAAATTCGACTCATTGAGTAAATGAAGACATAATTTAAAGCATGGCCCAGAAAAAGGCCATCAATGCAATTAATGTCCTCACGTTTTTTATAATTGATTGCCAATTTTCTTACTCCTGAAAGTTTGTTTTTGCGCAAAAAATTTGGCTAAAAGAGAAATAATGCTCGGAGTAATAAAAGGGAATCAGGCACGCCACAATTTCAAAAAAATAGAACAAATTATTCTTCCGTTCCAAATAAGTATAGCTTTAATTTATTTCATATTTATTGAAAAAATAATTTATTAAATTATTTTGAGAATTGAATATTATTGAAAAATATATAATTTATAAGATATACAATTTACATAATTAAAAATATGTTATTTTAAAATTTTAAAACAAGACTTATTTTGAGACGAAGAAAATATTGAATAGTCAAAAGTTCGTGGGATTTACAATTTACAAATAATAATACTCCACACAATTTCTTCTATAATTTTTTTTTTTGGAAAACGTCACGCATTTTCACGTGCATGCATGATATAACCGCATGAACATTATATCGCTTAGCAATAATTAATTAAGCTAAACACATGAGAGAAGATTTTTACCATTACAACATAATACACATCCAATTATGCGTAACCAACCGATAATTTCGATTAATTACGAACTCCCAAACTTTGTAAACAAAAAAATTAACAAGTACGTAATGGCGATCCACATAAACAATCGTTGTTAGCGAAAGATGAAGCTTCTAGATGATCGAACGGTGACCCGTTTGGAATCGGGCCACAAAGGTGATTATGGCTCAGATCCAAATGACCAATGTACTTAGCTGATGATAATGATTTGGGAATTGAACCTCTAAGGTTATTGTATGATAAATCCAGATGGGTAAAATAGGTTTTTGAACCAAAAACATCTGGTAATTCTCCTTCTAATGAGTTTCTGCTTAAGTTTAGGATGTTTAAACCGGTGCTGCTAAGTAGATTAGTGGGAATTGAACCGGAGATTTGGTTGGAATCGAGGTTTAGGGTTGAGAGAACCGGCATTGAACCGAGCTGAGCCGGGAGAGAACCGGTGATTTGGTTCATTGATAGATCTAGATCGGCTAATCGGCGAAGTTGGGTGATTGAGTCAGGAATTGAACCTGTGAGTTTGTTCTTGTTGAGGAGAGCTCGGCTCATCATCCTGAGTTTCCCGATATCGGCGGGGATTTCGCCGGAAAGTTGGTTGTTGCTGAGCTCGAGGTGCTTTAGTTTTCCGAGGTTGACAATGGAGGCGGGGATCGAACCTGAGAGTTGATTTTCGGCGAGGTTTAGAACAGTGAGTTTACTCAGCTGGCCGATGTTCGCCGGAATTTGGCCGGTGATTTTGTTTCCGATGAGTTCAAGGATATGGAGATTTGGTAATGAAGTGATACACGCTGGAATTTCGCCGGAGATGTCCTTCCAGTCGGCGACAATGAGGGTAGTGAGCCGGTCGAGTTTGCAGAGAGAAGGGGAGAGTGAACCGGTCATGTAACCAGACCGGCCGGATTTCTCGTAAATCGGGTCTTCCGATTCACCCCGAAGAACAATGTCGGCTACCCGTTGAGTAGTCGGGTCACAGCTAACCCCATTCCAGCCCTGGCAACAGTTGCTGCCGGTCCATGTGTTGAAAATGCCCAAATATGGCTCCTTAAGAGCTGCTTTGAAATCCATCAATGCTGCTTGGTCTGCCGGAGGGCAGCCATTTGCCGGAAAAGTAACGGCGGTTACCACCATGAGAGTGATTAACAATGTTACTCCGGTGAGACCCATTTCTCCTCTTTCTATTACAAAAATGCAGTACTATTACTCTATTCTTCTATTTACACGTTACACAGAGTGTTTTTTTCTCTATGTGAAGTGAGGAGGATGAGATGTTATTATATATAGGTATATAAATGGATTGACAATTAACAATTATTTTCTCCTACTACTTATTTTATTTTTATTTCTTCCTTCATTTTAATTCAATGTACTCTTTTCCTTTTTAAAAAAATCCAAGAAGGCGGTTGGCCTAGTTATAAGTCAGATTAAAATTAAAGGTGAATTCATAATTTTGATTCAATTTTTATTACTTTACTGATTAAAAAATATAAACTATATATGTCAAGTCTTATTTTACTTTGAATATTCAACAATTCCAGTGAAAAAAAAATGGAAAGTATTGTTGTCCATATACGTAGTAAAGAAGAGGGCCACGTGAGGAGTCAGTATTTTATAGCAGAGAGTTGGAGGCAAATTTATTATGTTGGATTTATAAAGTTTTTGGATCTGTTATTTGGTCACTTTTTGATTCTTTTTAATTTTTTCTTTTCTTTCTTAAAAGAGTGAGTTTATTTTTTCTGACCAAAAATTAGGCAGCACAAGAAACTTTCCGACTCCGTTACTGGCTAGAATTAGTGGCTATATCTTAATTCATGTGGCTTGATTTGAAGTATGAGAGATAAATTAACTAACATAGAAATAGTTCATTAAACAATCACTCATCGAGAGCATCTTAATAGTATACAATATTGAAATTCTGACAGTCAGAACATTTAATAGTCATGTTCTTGAATATACACAAAATAGGGCTTTGATGAGTCCCAGATGTAAAGAGGTTCTTGAAATCTTCTATTTCTAAGCAATTAGAAGAGCAAGAAATTCGGACATTATAATTAATAATTTAAAATATTTGGAAAGTAGTTAAACGGAGGGATGTATTATTTGTTTACATGTTTTAGTCTGTTAAAACAAAACAGAAAAAATAATGGTGTATAATCTATATTATGATTATGAGATATTGTGGCACGTGGGCTCATGTGCAAGAGAAATAAATTATTGTATTTTCTTCAATTATTCTATTTACACCTTTAAGGCTGATTCAGCTAACTGTCAAAGATTCACTGTTTTTCAGCATTTGCATGTTTGAAGGAATCATCAATCTATCTTCTGTCTTTATTAAAAATAATATGATAAAAATTATTGAAGAAATGATGAAAATTAGAAGGAAAAAAATAGGGTGGTAATTAATTAATTAGGAGAAATTTTATACTACTCAGCATAGCATTAAAAACTGGAGAAGCACCGACAGAGGAAGACTATTCTTGAAGTCATATGAATGGGTCCAAATCAGCAATTAAATCAGTCTTTAATAGTTGAAAATAATTGACCTGAAAATCATGCAGACATTAAGAGCTGGATTTTGGGTCATTAGTTTGTTGCTTTGCTAGCTCTCCACATATATATATATGAGATTGTCCTTAAATTATTTATGTTTTTATTGAGCCTCATAAATTTAGCAGACAAAGTCATGACTTTTAAGGGGGGAAAACTGACTGTTATGTGCATATTAAGTGACTGATTTTGAGGGGGGACAAGGTCCAAATTAGACTTCCTTCTGTGTTATTTAAAATTGTTCAATTTTGCTTTTCTTTACATTTTTGGTCCATTTATATCCTTCTCGTATTTATTCTTATCTTTAACAAAAGTTTAATTTGAAATTCGTGAATTTCGCGTATCTAATTATTTTGAGAAAAATAGGTTGAATTATGATTTAGAATATTTTTCGCGTTCGAACCTACATTAGAGATAAGTGGCAAAAATGCGACGTTTTTCAAAATGCGAGAATGGTATTAAAACAAAAATTTAAAAAAATTGCTCAATTTTGAATTTCTATGGTAGCAAATTCAACCAAACTCTCTTGATCTTTTTTCCTCCCATATCTTTGTAATTATGCTTATATCATAAGGTTCTTGGTTCAAGCATAGTTGGTTCTAATTTTTGAATGAAAATGTTCATTCTTCTTTTTTTAACACTTGAAATTCGTATTCATTTCATGTTGAAACTTGGTTAATAGAATTTGCAAATATGAGATAATTTAGTATGGTAAAGGTATATACGGCCCACAAATATATTATCAAGATAACTTGAACATTTTTCCAAACCTTTTAAATTATTTTTAGACTAGAGACGACAGATAACTTAGTGGAAAACGCATGATATCTACTGTTGGATCAGATGAGCCTAAATATTGGTTTACACAAAACTCACAGGCAGACAAGAAAAGGAAAGATTATACAGATATTCCATTTGGATGAAAAACTTGAGAAGAAATATTAAAAAAAAAAAGAGAAGGAGAGGAGAAAAAGGATTGAAATTTTATAATGTTGGTGATAAAATTATAATAACCATATTATTTCCAATCATTTTCATTGTATGGAAATAATTTGATATTTTTAGACAAAGCACATCATAACATTTGGGGATTTAGGAACTGGTGCTTTCACAACATGGAATTGTGTTTTTGTCTGATAGAGACAGCTTGTTGCCCCTGGCCCCCTCCACATGCTAGTGTCACACATGAGGATGCCAGAATAGTCTGGTCATGTTTATCCATTTTCATTCCTCACCTTTTATATATACTACAGTTGTATATAATGAATTGAATTTCTACTTACCATGACTGACAAAAAGAGAATGAAAAAACTTTTAGCAGCTTAGTTGGTTAGTTATTTGAATTTATATTTTATTAGCGAGAATTTAATTTCCCATCTTATATTTTATTTCATGTTTCCTCTTCCCCTACCCCATATAACAAAGGATATTTAAAAAAAAAAAAAAAAGAAAGAAAGAAAGAGAGAAGATTGAAATCTATAATACACGATATACTTATATATGAAAGACACATATTTTGCGTTCATCGATTAGGTGTTCACATTCATTGTGGTTATGTTTTTTAACAAATAGGTAAATATACCCCTCAACCCTTAAATAGAGGTTCCAAAATTTGATCCTTGAGGAACATCACCTCTAGTTAGGATTTTACCCCAAAATTTAGATTTTCGAGTGCAAATCCGGATTACTCAAAGTGTTAAAAGAGCTTGCACGCAGTTGGGCTTATGTATGACGAGTGTTTCCATTCTACTCAATAAAATGGGAACTGGCAAACTCTTAACGATAGTGTGTTGAGATGGATCGAGTTCTATGTTTTCCTATTTCTATTCTTGTTTTTTTCCTACAATAAAATGGGGAAACACCACAAAAGAGATTATATTGGAATCTCAAAGTTTATAACTTGATAAGAGTACATTTAAATTTTGTTTGTAATACTAAAATATACAACTTTTAGCCAAAGTTTTTAACTGGTTAGAAATCAAACCAAGACAGAAAGCCCCCTATTCTATGTTTAAGCTCAGCCCCATCTCAGCTTTCATTGAAAATCTCGTCAATAAAATCGATCAACTCGTTTGTGTTTTAGTAGAAGCAATGTGTCATCTTCTCTCCCATGAGAGAGCACTAAGAGAGAGTATACTGTTCTGCATTAGGGAAATTGAAAAAAGAGTCTCATTATAATATATATAAATATGCAGAAAGACATTTATAGAAGTGCTCTCAATAACTAAGATATAAAGACCTTAAGATCTTGTTTGCTGCTTCATTGGGTAAGACACATAACAGGAGCTGTAGCAGTGCAATATGAAGAAGAAGTTAAGCAAAAATATCTTCAGTGACAAATGATGATTCGGTATCCATACAAGTGTCTGGTGGACATTGAAGTTGTTCATAGTTTATTTGTCGAGAAGCTTCATATACAGCAATACCAACACTTACTGATAAATTCAAGCACCTAACATACGTTTCAACCATGGGAATCCGTAGGGTTCCTCCTCCAAGAGATTCACTCTTGCAATCAAGCAGCGCTTCAGGTGGTAACCCTTTAGTTTCTGAGCCAAATACAAGCCAATCCCCCTTTTTGTAGGAGAAATCCTGCATCAGTGATACTAGAGTTACACCAGGTTTTAAGCGAAAAAAGAGCTGAACCAGATTCGGATAATAAGGATGGATTTGCTTATATTAATCCAGCTTTCATCATGAAAGGGAGTAGATTGGCATGAGTTCCCTTGTTAACAATGAGCTAGCTATTAAGGTGAGAGAGCCCAAGGTTATATAAGCCTCACATCAACTCCCCATTTAACTAACGTGGGACTCAAGTCTCATATTTTGTAATAGAATCACAACAGTGTGTTTTATTAGACAGGAGAACCTTAAATGAGAAAAGCAAAACTGCTTGCTGCAGAAATACCTGTGGTGGAAACTAGAGGAAAATATTCCGCTTTTCAATAAAAATACGTGTGGACCCAAGAAGAGTTCCAATTTAGCCATGCTCCTTACAATTTTCAATGCAGTGCAAGAAAGCATAATGGAAATATAATGAATCAAGATGCTCAAGATCATTTGAAATTCTTAGAACATGAAAGAGACGGAAAGTATTGATGACAGCAAGAGGTGGTTGATCAAAAAAGAAGTAGGGCCTCAAAAAGAAGAATTTTGACTCGCGCCCAAAACTAATTTAGTTTGAATATGTCTTGCATCCAAGTACTTTACGGCCTACCTCATATAAACTAGACAAAAATCTGCAGCACCAGCATTTAGCATAACATCACAGATTTTACAACAACTACTACTACACCTCAGCCCAAACAAGCTAGGGTCAACTATATGAACCCTTACTGACCATGTTACTCCATTTTAACTCTGCTCGGGCCAATATTATATTAAAAGAATTAAAATAAAAAATACTAGAAGTTCTTTATATTTTCTACTCATGTATAAATCTCTAAAAGTCTCGACTCCTAGAAAACATAGGACGTAAAGTAAAGGTTTTAACATGACTAAAACACATTCTCAACTAAATAAGTATCTCTTGCATATATCTTTTTCTTCCATTGTGCCCTAGCTTTCACAAAGTCTGCATGAATCCCAAGAAATTGTAGGTCCTTTGAGACAACTACCTTTGAATGATTGTAGGTTTTACCTCCTTCCAATATTACAGATTTTACAGTGACAACAAAAAGAACATTTCTATGTTTTCTTCCAATTCAAAACGGAATAAATTAGTCTCATTTTGCTAATAAACTCCCCGTGTTAAAAGCTGAGAGAACTATATGAGTAGAAAAAGCATCTAAACTTACTGAATGTGTAGTTGTTCCTCTCTTTGTAAATGCCAACAGCCTGTTTTCCCCAGCCTGAAGAAAATGAAAAAAGAAGGAAATGTTGTCTCAAATTATCCGAATGTTTTGAAGTTATTGGAATGAGGTAAAAAGAGACCTGTCCCCTGAAATACTCGCGGAATTCATCCCAAGACTGATGCACTTTGACAACAACATATCTGTTGTGAAGAGTTAACAGTTGAAAATTTTATAAAAATCACCAACTATACAATACAGACATTCACAGATACAAGCACTTAAGAGAACTATTAAATTTTTCAAAAAAACTGATATTTGAAAACATGACTGACTGAAGAAATATTTGAATTAAGCAAACCAGGACAAATAGTGAGTAAAGCTATAGGCGGTGATAAGCTATTCAATAACTCTCCTACTATATCAAATAAATATGTCCTAAGATCTGGCAAGTCAAGAAACAGGCTAAGAAATCCCCCTACCCCACCCCACCCCACCCCACTCCACCCCCCATCCTCCACCCCCCACCTCAAAAAAAAAACTAAAAAAGAGAGAAGATGATATTCTGCAGTTTCATAAGAATTAGTAAGAAAAACAAGGATTATGAAGAGTTTCAGACATCAGTACATTGCACAGAAACACACTCCTATATCAAAGATTTTATAAAAATTCACAACTAGTGAACTACTAAAAGGATACGGCCAATAATCAAGTCCAGCGCGCTTCAATTTTGTATTATCAATTGGAAATCCTAATGGCTGCAGAATCAAAGAAAATTAAGAATATAAGTGTTGATGTCACAAGTAATATGAGCCAAGTGGATTTTACTGGTCAAAAGTAATAGCTATTTTAGCACCATGCAAGAATACTACTGAGATATTTAAACTAAGAAATATGCATAAATACCTCAACTAGGTGCAATCCAACAGCTGATGCTGCACAAGTTCTTGCTATGCTTCCAGTATTTCCAGGTATCTGACAATACAGAGAAATAGAAGAAATGGAACCATTTAACTCGTTTTGCACTCCAAACATATGTGTTTTAATATTTATGTTATCGTTAGTTTCCCTGCTTATGAACACACCATCAAAGAAGAAATGCGAACATCCTATAGCATAGAATGATAACAGTGTATGATTCACCTATTAACTTTATTACACTAATAAATTGCAGACAAATACATGAATCTCCTACTGAACAAAGCTCTGATGGAAACTGTCAAACCTCAAATTGTATCAAAGCATTGGCTATCAAAACCTTTTAATTAAAAGAAAAAAATTTAAGTTAGAAAAATGACGTCCATTAACTATGGGAGGGGGACAGGGGGGAAGAGAAAGAGGAATTTCCGTAATTTGTTAAGATAGGGGAAAGAAATAGAAAGTTTCTCGAGACGGATTAAACAAACTAAAAGGTTGTTAGTCAGGAAACATGCTTGGACACTAAATGCTTCAACCAGACTCCTACCTGTTTTGTCACCTTCTCCAGTTCAAATACCACACAGAGGAAAATTTTGTCCATGAAGACGGCAACAAACAGTTTAATTCTTGCAGAAGACAAACAAGCTTATTTAACTAGGTCACGCCATATCCTATCAAAAATGAATCTTGTATATTTAACCCAACTTCTAAAATTTCGACATTTATCAAGATCTTAACAAGAAAATAACTTAGCAGTGCTTGCATTATTTATTTTACTCTATGATTCATATCAGTAAGGTCACACCGTAAGGTACCCATAATACCAATCAAGATGTCATTTTATACAAGCATCTATTTTTCTATCCAATCACAAATTACATACACACACCAGATGAACAACTACAGTTCCATGTAAAAGAACCATATGAACATCCTGCTGGTGACATGTCAATATGAAGTCATGCCACTTGAAACTAAGCATGTTAATAATGCGATATTTTGCTTCATGATCAACTCCAAAGAGTCGAACCTGTGAAAACCATTTGTGTAAATAAGAAATTGTTCCGTTGATTAACGTTGAAATTTTCCAGCAAAAGCAAATTCTCAGATTCAATTCAGAATGTCATTATAAAAGTCATTTTGTGAAATTAAATAAAAACATCAACGCTGTGTCTAAGCCTCCAATATCATTTTATGAGTTACAGCTTGCAAGCTAAAGCTGACCCATTCTTCTGCAAGAGACATACCAAATGAACTAACAAAATATGATGGCAAAACATATGGGAAGAGACATCATGATTTTTCACACCACATATTGATCTAGACCCTTAGTTTTCTGCTAGGAACTTTCTTTTTCTAAATATGAACTGAATGTATACAATTGGGAAGGAAACATGGGCATATTTCCTTTACCCCAATGAAAAGACGAAATTAACAGAATTCTAGACCACAATTATTTTTGCAGAGTATATTAGAAATCTCAACTATCTTTACCCAGATATAAAGCTGTCCAACAATGATCAGATCTGAAGACTGAAACTAAAAAATTATAAGGAAAAACAAATGGCACAGGGAGAACCCATAGTACTATAAAATCAAAGAGTCTAAAAGTGGAACATCGATAGACTTTAATTTACTGTTGTTCTTGAATTCATTGCTCCAGGAACTGGAAGGTGAGCTTTTCATTCAAATGATTGAAAGCTGAGTATTGAGAGGTATAAGTCAGTTTCAGCCCTGCATACGGATTACAACTCACAACAAGATCTGGATTTATAGTTAGTGATATCTTTGTTGTCAATAGGCCAAGACAACAGAATTTTCAATAGTTATGATTATGTCAATACACGAAGATCAGAAAAAAGGAATCAAATAATCCATATTAATCTTCACCATCTCATTTTTGGAATCATGATTAGAACTTCCTCTTTAATTGGTAAGATTGCAACAGATTGTATTGGAAGCACGAAGCCTGCAACATGATCAAAACTAGTGATGTCACAGAGTCATTTTCTAACCAGTTTAGACACAAAACACTTGCAAGGATGAACCAAAACTCGCCCAAGCCCAAAACTGCACCAAAGAAATTGCAGCAAGCCTCAAACCAAACTAGCTAGCATGCCACTCTCGCTGAATATATTTATTATTTAGTAAATGAGAAAATAATGTTACTTTCCGAAAGTACAAGGATTGATCTTGCAGAAGAAAAAAGAAGAATGGAACCACTATGATAATTCTTACTATGAGACGCACTTTACAGTTCCAATGGAACCACTATCATAATTATTTCCATGAGATGCACTTTATAGTTCCAGGAGGACCGGAGACCTTGCATGCTTCTAAAGTTTTACCTCTTACCCCACATTTTTTCATTTTAAGACTACAGATAGCAACATAAATTCACCCCTGATAAAAACAAAAGCAAAGGGATCTGACAGATTGAAGAAGACTCCAAACTAAACAAAAGGGAGGAAATAAAGTAGATACGTGTTAGCTTTAAAGCAAACAATTGTAACCGTGTACTGCATTCCCACAGCCTGGTAGAGTTAACCAAATATCTTAATATATAATTTTCGAGTTGGATTAAATCCAAAAAGCAAGCCACTAGATCAGTATCAATCCATAATTTAACCTGTTACAGTCCCTTACATCATTAACATGTTAATAGTTGCAAAACCAGCTAACCAACTAAGAAGCTCAAGAAAACTAAACTAGGATACTTAAGGTTGCATCATCTGAATTAACCTCATGTTTTTTTTTAAAAAAAAAATATTCTTTGACAGATCTAGGATTTAAGCTCTACGGGTTTAACCTTTAAGATTCTTATTCTTGAACCAATTATATTTTTAAAGATATGGGTTCATATCTACTATCAATTGCGATTTTTGTGAATTTTTACGCATAAATTTATACAACGCATCAAAAGTACTGGGTTCATGTGAACCCAGTACCAACATGCTGCCTCCGCCCCTGTTTGACCTCAGTGTGTGTGCGTTTGTGTGTGTTTGAAGTGAGACACAAACAAAACATAATGAGACGCTCACTAAAACTATGGCTTCGATTGAGATTATACTATAGTTAATTCTAGTATGAACAAGACACTGATAACTGATTGTGTACTGCAGAATTCCAACCCCCCCAAAAATCAGTAATGCCTAATCCACGTTGCAAAAGTAAGCAACTGGATTGGCAAAATTATATATTGAACTTCCCTTGTAGACAGGAACATACCCTAGGTCACATATGCCAATTCTTTTAAGTTCAGATATCACTATTCACTATGAGGAGTATATCCAACTACTTAAGAGTTGCTTTCAAGAACCTTAACCATTTCATAGGTTGCGAAAAGAGTGTAAGATCCTAAGTCCACTTATAGCTGCTACTACTAGTTTCTTACATTTGTCTATGACGCATTCCTATTTTTTTTTTCTGATAACCATGGTGTTCGGGCTAGCTTGGGCACATCTCAACTAATTCCACAGAATACCTAACTCCTCCCACCAACAAATCAGATAACTCTGTCCACACAGTCTAAGACAAGTCTAGGATAAATGAGAAGAAATCACCTGCTGTTTTGGTCTCTATTATGCTGGGATAACCTGAGAACTCATGGTTCTCAATCCACTTCTTTGACCACTAGGCCACACCGTTGGTGCTGACGCAATCCTTTCTTTTCTAGTTATTTTTCAAAATGCAATTCTAAAACTGTCTCATTGCAAGTCCAAAGCTAAAGGAGAAAGACAATAAAAATGGATTATATTTGTTCACTACCTGAGGAGAAACTAACACCACTTGCAGGAGTTTTTTCTGAACTGTTGCACCCCCAGCTCCATTTGGCAAAGCATTAGCATCACTTCTTATACCTTCAAACGAAAATCCATCCTCAAGAATACAAGTTGGGGCTCAAAATATCAATGATTAAGATTAACCCAAATCATTAAAAATAATAATAAAAGAAAAAAAAAAGGAGAGAGAGAAAATCTTGAGCAATAAACATACATAGAGAGCGGGGTGGAGATAGACGTGAAGAAGAAGATAATAGAGGGAAATGGAGATTGTGCACCACTTTGGGTGAAAATAATGGACGAAACAATGAAGATTTTGCCCGGAAATGGAGAGGTGAGGCTACGGCGTTAAGAGTTTTCAACCCAGCTCGCTCCATTCCGGCGATTCCTCCGGTGACTCCAAATGCCAGTGTATGTTATCAATTCAAATGAGTTACCTTTTTTATTCTCTTTTAAAAAAAATTAAAAAGAAATTTAAAAAAAAAAAAAAAAAAAAAAACGCAATTTCTCTTTCTTTTCTTTTTCCATTGTGTTTTTTCCCTTCTCGTTTTTTGAATCTTCTAAAATCTGTCCAATATGCATTGCACAAACTGAAGTTGCTCAATACTATCTTTTAGTTGCATTTTTGCTTCATTTATATATTTATCGTTATCAAACTAGCTTGTACTCTCGTTGTTCTATTTTATTTGTTAGATATATTAAAAAAAATTATTTTAAAATATTTGTTAATTTCAAATTCAAGAGATATTTTTTATGTTTTTTCAATTCTACTCTTAGTATTTAAAGTCATTCTAAAATGTGAAAAGAATTAGTATTGTATGGTTCCAAAAATTTAATAAGGTTATATTAGTCAAATTCTCATTAATTTTTTCTTAATGGATATGCAAATTTTATGTTATACCCCGTAGAATTCCCGGCACCTAGACGACCTATTCGCACGTTGGTTAAGCATATTTGAAGGTCATACGTGCTAGAGAAAGGCCGGGAAAAAGATCGGACGAGAAACCCGTCGAACCATCGCGGGAGGAGCCGAGGCAGAGCCCCTCCGCGATGGCAGCGTGTCACGGAGGTGAGGCCTCCGCGATGGCTCCGTGACACGTTGCCCAGGTTCAGGCTCAAGTATATAAGCCCCACTTCGGTTTAATTTCATTTTAATCAAAGGAAATTTCAGAAAAACAGAGGCTACACGCAGAGAGAAAAGGGGGACGAAGGAAATTAAATAATTTTCGTCCGATTACGCTGCTAAATGCTGCCCAAATTCAAATTAACTCCAGATACTGAGGTATTTAGCAACAGAGAGCATTCCTACGGATTCAGTTTCGTAAAATACGGCCGACGAATCGTCGAGCCACCGAGCTAAGGTAAGTGGAATTGCTCTAAATTAGTGTCTATGTGTTCCTAGCTGTGAAGTGAATATTTCTCCCTTCTGGACCGCTGAAAAATAGCGAGTTTTCGACCGTCTTTCGATAAGCCTAAGTTTAGGCTATAAACTATATCGAAAGTGACGTTGTTCTTTACAATAAAGCCGTATTTAGTATTAATTGACATACTTATGAATGCAGTTGGGAGAAAATAGTTGAAGTACCGGCCGAGCCTCGTCCGACGGACGAATAGTTCAAGGATAAGGTATGTAAAGCTCGTTCCCTCGGCAAGTTAAGTAATATTGATACAGTATAGTAATTTACAGGCCAGTAGAATGTTCAGAAGTTAAGTATTGCGTTTATTGTAAATGTTGATACGATATTAGAAGCCTCAAGTTGTAACTTGCGTGAAACTTACTAGTATGACATAGATTCTAACACAAGTGTTAGAAACTGCTCAGCATGCTCAGTATGTGATGTAGTACGAAATGTTAAGATATTGTTGTATTCAGTTGAAACCCCGCAAAGCAATGCAGTATCCGTAAAGCACCTCAGAAACAGGATAGCAGGCTAAAGTAAAGTTTAGAAAGCATGCTAGGAATAGGAAATCATGTTAATACAGAAACTTAGTAAACAGCACAGGTTCCAGCAGAAACACTATATTGTATAGCATGTGCCCCAGTACAGTCTGGCAGGAGACTATATTTATATATTTACCTGCCTCAACACGTATTAAATACTTACAGATTACTATCATTAGTTCAGCATGTAATGTATGTGATACCTTACCCCGTTAGCCTCAGCATGTGAGATATGCAGACCGTATTACTAGTTGAGACCGTTGTATTGTTTGGGGTTGGATTACCTAGCATCCATGACCGCCCAGGGTTAATAGCTATATCGACTCATCCGCCAGAGGACGAGGATACGTCACTCTACAGAGTGGTATGCCGTCCCACAGGGGACGAAGATGGGATGCCAGATTTCCCCATATTGTGCCTTGGTCGGCCCTTATACACCCCCGTCGAGCGGGTACACCCAGGGTGTTGATTCAGGAGTCCTTCGGACTCAGGTACAGTTATAGTCAGGGGCTCAGCGAGCCCAAGTGCATACCCAGGGGACCGGCAGGATGCTTACAGCCATTCTAGGAGATGGGATGACCGGGGTAGGGGTGTAGATTCTGTGTTGGTTGTACCTCCCGGCTTATGGGGGCCGGGTAAGGTTTGTGTGTGCCATGTTATGCTATTTCATGTTATGCCATGTTACGTTAGATACGAGTAGATCAGCACTAGAGGGATATGTCTCCAGGTATGACTCCTATTTTCTTCCAGTATAAATAAGAAAAGGTACGACTTACAGTATCAGGCAGTTAATCTAATTCTTCTTACTTCAGTTTCATCAGTTGTATTATATTTTTCAGATATTTCTTTCAGTTATTGCTTTACATACTCAGTACCAGCGGTACTGACGCCCGGTGGGGCGCTACATTACTTGCCTGCAGGTACTCATAGACGAGCAGGCGATACTACGTGATTCCTGTTAGCGATCGAGTATTCAGCTCCTGTCATCCGGAGACTGAATATTAGAGGTGTATTTCAGTTCTTTTTTTTTTTGTTATATAGTACGGGTAGGTCGGGGCCCTGTCCCGATCATTCTATTACTATTCCTAGAGGCTTGCAGTCTGTATATATCTCCCTGTGGTCAGATGAGCCGGTCGTGTGAGGTCGTGCAGTTGTATAGCTGTTAGTACTCTTTCTTTCTTTTATGATGGTCGTGTGGGGCCATAGTTTACCAGTAGTGGTGACCTTGCCGGTCACGTAGCTTTTTAGTACTTCATGATTGAGTTGCAGATAACTAGACAGCATGGTGGCCGTGTCGGCCCGCATAGGTTTCCCCGAATTGATATGTTTCTGGTCAGCTGTTAGTACAGGTACAGGAGGCTATAGGCCAATGGGCCGGAGGCTGTGTTTACAGCCGTTATATAGCCCTTTGTTTCCAGAAATATGAGTTAGAGCCAGTCAGGCACTAGATGTGCCCAGGCTTAGCAGTTCAGCAGTTCAGTCCCAGTAGGGCACCAGGTGCCGGTCATGCCCCCCAAGGCGGGGTGTGACATTTTATCCTAACAATTAAAATAGAATAGAGGGAGTATCAATAAATATTATCAATAGAGCTCCAACATAAAATAAGTAAAATTCATGGTATTTAAATTCTTATTTAAAAAAAGAAGTTAAAACTTAGGGTGTGTTTGATATGGAGAAAAATATGATTTTTTTTATGTTTGATTGGTCAAAAAATTTTAAAAAATATTAGAAAACAAGTTTTATAAATATGAGGAAAATGACTTATCTAATAAAAGTAAGAAAAACAAGTTTCACAAATGGCATTTCATGATGATTATGTTCCCTCACATACCTCATATTCACCATTGCCCCTACCCTCCCCGTCAACTCTCATAATGTTTATATACATTATATATAAATAATTTTTACCTACATATCAAATTTTAAAATAAATAATATACCCACTTATGTTTCTTGAAATTTTTTTTTATACCGAATGCACCCTTACTCCTTAATTTTGACGATGATTTAAAATTGTATTCAATTTTAAGCTTTGTTATGACTTAAAGAATCAATGACAAATACATACTTTAATCTAAACTGGGACTAATAGCCTGTTTGATCAAGTTTTTGGGAGGCGAAAAGTGCTTATTTTTCTTAAAAGGTACTTATTTAAAAAAAAAAGAGGTGTTTTGTTTGGTTAAGCTTTTAAGAGAAAATAAGTGTTTTTAGGAAATAGCAAAAAATGTTTTTCAGAAGCTAAAAGAAAGTAACTTCTCTCCAAAAACACTTATTTGAAAAACACTTCTGTGAAAAATACACTTAGAAGCACTTTTCAAAAGCTTGGTCAAACACTAATTGTTGCTCAAAAGTACTTTTTAAATTTATTAGTCAAACACAAACTGCTTCTCACCAAAAATACTTTTTTAATAAGTACTTTTAAAAAAAACACTTCTCAAAATAAGCTTATTTGAGAAGCTTGGCCAAATAGACTATAATCTATATTATATTAAAAGTGTGAAGGCCTTAAAAATGTTGATTGAACTTTTTGCCCTTTATTAAAAGATGTCGCAGTGGACAAAATAGTCATTTACTATTTTTACACAATTATTATTTAAAATTATTTTCATCACCTTATTTTATCATATAATGTTTTATACAAATAAAAATGCAGGAGAGATAAAAAAGATGCAGGGTCATTTGTCTACTTGGCTAGTCAAGCATGGGCTAATTAATAGATCTTTGAGCTTTGATTACCAAGGAATAGAGACTTTACAAATAAAGCCCGAGGATTGGCATTCCATTGCTTTATGGTGTAAACCTAAAAAATAAATAAAAAATTACACCAAATTTTTTTTCCTTTCACGAAAGTTTTTTTTTTAATTTGAAATATTTTCTTTTTCCTTTTTTATGGTACGATTTTTTTTTTTTTTGCTTTTTGATAGTTTTGTTTCCTTTTGTATACACAAATTTTCTTATTTTATTTTTCTTTTTTATATTTTTTTTCCTTTTTGAATCTTAATTTTCTAATATTTTTTCAATTTTTTTTTATTTATAAATCCTTCTATTTCTATAAAAAGATTTATAATTGCATAATTTAATTTATTAATTCTTCTACATCACTACCTTTGATTCAATCTCTAACCTGGTGTATTTTCGTGTTAATCTACCTTCTTCTTCTTTTTTCATGTTATGAATTTTTTTTAATATTGTGGATTCTATGTCACCTCAAGTTGTTCATATTCAAAATAATTTAACTTAGATTGTCTCCTTTAGTTGAGTCTGATACTGATACCATATTATCTTCTTTAATTGAATCTTATATATTGATATTACGTGATTTAAATTTTGTGTTATTTGTAAGTTGTAACTGACATTTTTCATCTGCTCATACATTCACAAGTTTCATCTCTTCAGGTAAAGTAATCTTTTCATCTAATAAAATATTTTTTTTAAATAAAATTTTATATTATTATAATTATAACTCTTGTGCACAATTTATTTTAGATAATCGCGCAATGAAATCTGAATAGGATTTCACGAATGAAGTTGTGTCAATCAACAACTTAAGGCGATATAACTCTCATTGATAATAAAAGTCTTAGTAATTGAAGATAAATTAACAAAAGAGTATAAAAAGGGAACAATGGAAGGCACATGAATGACTATAACATTAGTTGATAAAGAGGTAATTTTTTTTCGTATAATATTTTATATTTTATATATATGTTTGAGTTCTTATATATTTTATATATTTCATATTTTTATATATATTATTTTTGACTATAAAAATTTAATTTTTTGTAGTGCACAAAAATTTATGCTATATTTTTCAATAATTATATTGAAAAGTGAAAAGGATGTCTACAAAAAGACATGATCTGTTACATCATAAACAAATGCATTAATAGTGTTAATCCTAATTTTCAATAAGTAAACGAGAAGATTGAGGTTGGATGCAATGACAACACTATAATTCAAAAATACAACAGACCACTTTTCTACTGTTACTTTTTCAAGCAATTTTATTTCGTTTGAAGATGCAATACAATCTTTTGATGGAACAATCTTTGGTAATTTCTTTAGATTTCACCAACTATCTAACATTCAGTATATGCATAATATTTTACTCATATTTACGTAATAAGAAAATTAAGTTATTATTAAATATTTAAAGTACGAAGTCTCGTAGCAAAATATCATTCACCTTTTTACCTTTTCAAAAATAGGGTTCATACTTGACAAAATATTCATATAATTATTTTTTTAATACTTAGGATTTTAAAATTAACTAAATTTTATGTATTAAATTCTTCCTTATTTAAAGTACATATATATATATATATACATACATACATACATATAGTGCATGCATTTATGATTTAAGTACTCATGTAAAAGTAAACGATTTTTCCACCTTTCAATTAAACTCTATTTCTATGACGTTTTTGTTCGTTGAATAAATATTAAAACAAACTAAAGAAAGAACTATAAGATTGGATCAAACTCTTAAAAATAATTATTTATTAATTTAAAATTCATAATTTTATTTCTAAATCCTTATATAAATATATTTTTTAAATATTATTTATGAAATTTTTATAAATTTATTTTTATTAATATAAAAGAAACGCGCGAAGCGCGTACATTTAGATTAGTATTAGAAAAAAAGATGGAAAGTAAAATTGCTGACCTTTAAAAAGCACAAAAATAAATTTGACCCTTTTTCCTTTAACTAAATAAAGGATTGCATATTTTAATTTTTGTGAGAAATCAATCTAAAATTGTCTACTAGCTTGTCTAATTTTATTTTTAAGCCTCAAACTTTTAGTTCTATTTTTAAAAATTCACTTTGAATCAGGATATCACTAAATAAATGAAATACTTATATTATGTTCCATGTAATGTACTAATTTAGTAATGTTCAACATTCAAATTTTAAGAGGTATTAATAACAACTTTTATAATAAAACAAAATCAATTCACATCTTATGTTCTTTTATAGTGATGTTACGTCAACTTAGTTCATATAATTTGAATATTAAGTTAATATAAGAGTGTGTTTAATTTATATTCAACTTATATTATATCAAATAAATTATAAATTAAATAACATATTATAATTTTATGATACAGTAGGGGCGATGCACCAGGTTTACAATCGGGCCAATGTCGGGTCGGCCCCCTCTCTCCTATTCAATTCGTGTCATTTTCGGTTTTAACCAAGTTAAATGGATTGGATCTGATCGAATCGTCTCAATTGAGAGGCTTAAGTTGAACAGATAAATACATACAATTATTTAATATATTAGAACTTGTACCATTTGTTAATTTATGAATGACCCCGAAAATTAATAATTACTATACAACCAGCGTATTTGTTATAATTATTTTGACAAGAAAAAATAAAATAATACTTTTATTTTATGGATTTGCATGATATTTTACCTAAAATATTAAATTAATTGCCGTTTGAGTGTCCAAACTTGTGCATATTTATTAAAGATTTAAATTAAAGTAGTCTTTATTTTATATCATACTCAATAATTATTTTGGATAACATGTTCATCAATTCAGATAATAACATGTTTAATGTAATTTTATAAATAGAGTTTAGGTAGGGTGTCATGGACACATATATTATTACTATCTTGTCAGATGGAGAGATTATTTCTGATAGACCTCAATTCAAGAAAAATATTTCAGAGAAGTTCTTTTTTTAAAAAAAAAAGTGAACAAGGAATAGAAACAACAATAAAATAATACGATAACCGAAGCATGTAAAATAACATATGACAGAAATAGAAGAATAAGAAACTACAAGAATAATACTAATATTACAGGTATGAAAGGAAAAACAGATACAAATTTTTCAGACTATCATCAAGTCTATCCTGTAGTGAAGTGAGACAAAACTCAACTACTTACTAGCTTTTTACCCGAATTTGCAACCTTCACATCCTTCTATCCAAGTTATGTCCTCATTGAATAGAAGATGCATATCACCATTTGTCTAATCACTTCTTCCAAAAATCTTTTCGACCTACGTCTACCTCTTCTTGTCCATCATTGTCAACCTCTCACACTTCTTTACGGGGACATTAAAAATATACAATTCAAAGTTAAATTTGGATAGAGAGATTATTAGACCCTATTTGGATATGATTTAAAATCAAATTGATTTGAAATTAAAATTTTGTTTGAAGTTTCAATATGTAATTTGAATTTCGTAATTTGCATTTTTTTCTCATAAACATGAAAACCTCATAAGTTGTGAAAAATCAAAATTTCTCCAACTTTTATACAATCTTATTAAATACCAAATCATAATTCATAAACAAAATATCATAATATCCCAAGACACAACATTGACAAATCACGTTTTTTTTCATGTTCCTTTTATATATACATGGTTGCAATTACAAATTCTCAAATACACATAATTTTATAAAGATTCCCTAGTAAATATAATAGTAACTAACCATTGTTTAATATATTTTTTTTTCACATTGTACATATAACCTCTTCACACCGAGCATGAGTCTTTAAAAAAAATTAAAATGATAATTTCTTTTTTATAATATTTAAACTTAGCAGCTGTTTGGTTACGGGATAGGGTTATGCGGGTATTAATAATACATGAATTAGTTATGTGGGAATCTGTGTATTATCTTATGCAGGGATTAGTTTTGCAGGTTTTAGTTATTTATGTATTTGTTATGCAAGTATTAGTTATGTAGGGTTTAGTTATGCAGAGATTACAATACATGAATTATTAATTATTGAATATTTAATTTATTATAATTTAATATATATTATTTATAAATAAATAAATAAATAGTATAAAATTCAATTGTATAATTGAATATTTTTTTAAAAAAAGTGGAGGTGTAAATATACACCAAATAACAAAACTACTATTTCTACTATATTATTAAGCATATCAATATCCATATACCCGAAAATTCTATGAAATTATCATAATATTTAATTGTATTAAATGACAAAATGACCGGTCAATTGTATCTTACATGAAAAGACCGGTCAAATACTTGTATGTGATTAATTGTATCAATAGAGAAACGATATATATTATTTATAAATAAATAAATAGTATAAAATTCTATTGTATAATTGAATATTTTTTAAAAAAAAGTGGAGGTGTAAATATACACCAAATAACAAAACTACTATTTCTACTATATTATTAAGCATATCAATATCCATATACCCGAAAATTCTATGAAATTATCATAATATTTAATTGTATTAAATGACAAAATGACCGGTCAATTGTATCTTACATGAAAAGACCGGTCAAATACTTGTATGTGATTAATTGTATCAATAGAGAAACGATCGGTTAATTACTTGTATATGGTTCCATTTTCTTATAAAATATTATTCTAACTTTAAAAAAAATGCAAGGATATTTAACAAGTAAAGAGCTAAAAATGTTAAGATAAAAAGTAGAGGTGTTAAAATGGATTAAATTTATAGTTATCCGCTCGAATCAACCCTTTTTAATGGGTTGGGATCAATAATAATTTAATTATATATATGCACACGCGCACACACTAATTTTGGATACATGCAACACACGTATATTCAATATTATTTGATGTAAAATTTTAAAATAACATAATAGCGAAAGTGTGAGATACTTATAAAATAATATTTAAAGGTTAAAAAATGCATGCGCAATTAGTAAAATGTGAACTAATATAAATTTCTATATATTACACCATAATTTATTAACTGAAATTATATATTTAAATATGCTAATTTGTTTCTTATTTTTATTAGAATGTGTGATTTCATCTTTATATAAAAATTATGTTATAGTAATTTTTGCTTGAAGGGTTAAAAAGTCTTTTAATTTTTTATGTACAATTAGGTTATTCAATTTTTCCCTTTTAGCGCATGTAGCACATATCGATGAATAAAAAATTGCAAAGCTTACATAAGAGTCTTAAAAAGTTGTATTTGAGTAATAGTCTAATAGAGTAAAAATTAAAGAAGTAAGGATGACGGATGTTGATATTATTTAGCTTATTCAAAGGAAGAAATATTTTGATATATTAATTTTATATTTTTATTAAAAGGCGACATTGAGTAGCACAAAATAGATTCATCGGAAAGAGTTGTTTATTATTTTTCTGTAGAAATCTTTTAAAATTAACATTGTAATAAAAGATAAATTAAAACTGATCATTTAACTATAATGCTCTGCGAAAAAACATTCAAATTTTGTATTTTATTTTATAAAGATTTTTTTTTAAATAATGCTATAAATTCACAAGAATACAAAAGAATTAAGAAATAAAGACAACTAAAAATGAAAAATTTAGTCGTCAAGAGGTTGATCCAAATGTAGTGACATTGTTATTCTAACTTCCGATCAAAATTTTGACATAAATCTCTTTTTCTGCATTATTTCGATGATCCTAAAAAACGTCGAGGCAAAACCTGTTGCAACGGTCACTATATCTCGCCTCATAGTCCCCTTGAAGTGCACCGAACATTAAGATAAATTTAAGATAGGCCAACAAAACTGAACACTAAGAAAGAAAATAAATTTAAGAAGGGTACCTCTCACCGCCAATTGATTTCGAACCTACATAGTAAGATAAAGTGAAACTAAAAGGAAGTAAATTTCTAATGGTGATGGCTGAGGTAACAGTCCATTTATATAAGTGAAGATAACTTTCTTAATTAATTAATAAAGAAGGCATGATTTACAAAGCAAATCAAAAGTTCGAAAAGTGAAAAAGTTTAAACATTTATAATTATTAACGTTCACGCAACTTTTGATAAGCTTTTGTAGTAATTTATATTGGATTTAAAAGTCTAATAATGGTATGTGGAAGAGACCCATGGGCATCAGTTACAATGATGTTAGTATATTACTATTATTGTGCTTCTAAAGAATTGGAATGGACTCACATTTGTATATTAACCAAAAAAAAAAAAACATACTGATTAAAAAAAAGATAATTAATCTTAGGTAAATGTACATAAAGGAAAGTGATAATTTTTTTTAAAAAAACATTCCAAGCATGAAAAGATTTTAAAAGTCAATTGATAATGGTAAATGTGTAATTTATTATTTAATGTATGACTAAGGCCTCATTTATTTTCATTAAGATTAATGCGTCTGAATCTGAATGCACATTTGCATTATTAATATATTGTCACTAGATCTGAATACTGAATGATTAAGACTGTTTGTTTTTCAACGTCTGAATGTACATATTTTATTTATTTGTAAATATATTAAATATACAATTTAAATAAAAAATAATTAAATAGTAGAAAAAATATCAATTTAATAAAAAAATATTGTTAGATAAGAAATAAAATATTTATGTTTGCTTGTGATGGTGGAGATGGTTTGTAGGGATGGTCGTGGTAATGCATGGTATTAGTGGCTAGTAATTGTGGTGGTGTTAATTGCTAGTATCGGTTTAATAATGATGAGGGTAGTTGGTCTTGTAGTGACGTGACGTGACGTCATTGGTTGGTAATGGTGACAGAGGTAGTCAGTGGTGATGGTGATTGGCGATGGTAATGGTGGTGATGGTTGTGATGATAGAGGTGGTTAATGATGGTGACCGGTGATTGTGGATAGTGTGATGGTGAAAATTATCCACACAAATATACCTCTTAATGATATTAAGTTCTATTCTAGATCTTAATGATTAAGACCTATTCGGATGAAATAAATGCTTAAATCTTGATGAAAACAAATGTACTTAGTGGTCAATGGTCTGAACCATTCAAATTCAGACCTCCATTAAGTGCAAACAAATGAGACCTAATAGTCACATAACTTATTCGACCTTCTACTCCACATAAAATTAGTAATAGATTTCCTCATAATTACGTGAGTATAATTATGTAGAATTACTGAAACACAACCAAACACCATATAAAATTAATACATGAATAACTTTTATATAACATTTGAAACTTACCAACCAAATATTATATAAAATTATACAATGAATAACTTTTGTCCTATTTAAAAATCAAACAATGTATAAAATCATAAATACCTAAGTAATTCATGTATTAACTTGAGCGTTATCCAATAATCAAATGACTCCTTATGAGTTAAATCTTACATTTTAAACAAAATCGAAATTATAATTTAAAATTTTAAATATTATTTAAAAAAAATTAAAAATCTAAAATCATAACTTCAAATAACACATTCAAATACTAATTTAAAATCATGATCCAAATAGGAAGTCTAAATGCCTACATATTATTTTAACACACATTTTGCCCATTTAAGTGCCCTTTCCTCCGGGGGATGCATGTATAAATAAAAGGAAATATAATCTATTTAACATAGTATTACGTTAATAATCCCAATTTTCATTGCTGTAACGCCCCAAATCACGTGTTTTCTCCTCCTCGTCGGCTCGTCCGCTCGTTTTACGGACGCCCAAAGTACACATACATGCGCCCTTATTCATTACCAATACCAATTATTTTCTCTTCTCCATCTTCGTTTAGGGTTTCAGTTTCATTGTTTTGTTGAGTCTATCCGGTTTACGGTTGCTGATTTCGGGATCGACTTTTCATTCTTGGTTCCTCAGGTAGATTTATTGAGGTTGATGTTTGAGCATTCGAGTTTCGTAGCTCTTTTTGTGTGTTTGTTAATGTTATCAGTTTAGATTTTCTGACTTGTGGATTTCTTGTACGATCCTTGGTATTTGCCTTTTATTTTATTGCGTCTCGAAGTCTGAGATTGTTGGGTTGTGGTTGATGACTTTAGGGTTTCAATTAATTGGTGGGTTTTGATCAAGATTATAAATTTATTCATGTTTGTGCTTTTTTGTGATGTTATGTTGCGTTTCCATTGATCAATTATTAGTACATCAACCCGTTGAAGTTCGCTTGCTGCTGTTGATTTTTTCAGTTCTTTACCCCTCCCGCGGAGAGCTAATGAAAAAGAAAAAGCAAAAATATGATTTTTGTTTTTTAGCAATTCGGTTCTCCTCGTGGTGTGATTGTCTGTGAATTGAGTTGACATGGACGATCATTGTTTGGCATAGAGTTTGTGAAGTAGCATAATGGATGCCCGCCTTAGGTTAGGTTTTTCTTTTTTGATAACTGAGTGTGCGGGCTAGCTTGCTCCCAGCAACAGGTACAAGATAACTATATCCACCAAGGCTAGTATAAATAGGAAGAAATCACCTAGTGTTTTTTTTGTCTTTACTGAGGTTTGAACATGAGACCTCATGGTTTTCACCACTTCATTGACCACTATGCCACACCTTTGGGTGTTCCGTCTTACGTTAGGTTTGTGTTGACTAAATAATCCATTGCAGAATCGTATTTTGTTATTTTATTTTGTTGTAAAGAAAACTATGTTAACAAAGCTGAAACATTACTAGAATTTCTAGAGTCCTTGTAAGAGGAACGACGGCATACTTTTGCTATCAATAACTGTAAATGGGCTCCCAGCACAGCCTTTGTGCTGATGATTAGTATGTTGTTACCTTTCTCAAAAAATAAAAACTGTTGCAGAAAAAGGAAGGAAAAAGAGATGGTACCATCTTGGAAAGATTTCGGGTGACCATTGCCTGTGGATGTCTGTTGTAGAACGTGAAGTTATCTTTTGGAAGATGGTGTTTGAAAATATTTTTCTAGGCCAAAAATTGATTTTCTTTGGTTGTATTTGAAGAATTGTGAGGTCATTTTGTCCAAAAAATCGTCATTCACTGACAAGCACTAACAAATCTTTGAAAAATTACAACGAGCTAAACACATCTCAACTTCTACTAACCTTCTTTTTAACCAAAAACATTTTTTCAAAATTTTTTTTCAAGCAGGTCCAAATGAACTCTTTGAAGGAGATGGAAAAACGTTTCTCGCTATAATTGCCTGATTGTTTCTGCTGTTGTAAATAACAGATTACAGTGCATTTGTAGATGAATGACATCTGATTTTTGAAATAATCTAACATGTGGAGTTATAAGAGAAATCAGTCAGATCATTTGAAATAAAAACTCTCTATTACAGCATGTAAGGGTAATGTGGCACCATGAATACTTGAGGGATTTGGGGCACCTTGCAACTTTTTTTTTATTGGCTGGGCTGGGCTGCTCCCTTTATATCTATTTGAGAATTTCAGTCAGTTTCACATTTTCGTGCTCCCTTATAATCTGTTGAATCCATTTCATATCGTCAATTTGCTATGCATCAAATGGTGCTCCACTGGACTTCCTCATTTCAAGATATGAAGCATGTTCTGGATCCAAAAAGTGCTTAGTTTTCTAGAATGACACGGAACTTGTGAATATCATGCCAATACACTTGTGGCTGCAGGGCAGTTTCCTGACACCTGTTACTTCACATTTTCTTCTTTTTCTTTTACCATCACGTTTTTCAAATCAGGTGAAAGGTGTGCTATTATTTAGCACACACTTATCGGAAGGAAATATATGCAAAAAGGGCCATTACTTTATTGGGCTAAAAAAGACTAATCTAAGGCTGTCTGTTAGTTAAATACTTATCATTTAAAAATGAATGTTGTCTATTGGTGTCACACTGGTTTATTCTAGTACTTTTTAACATATGTCAAGTTGTTTTAGTACCGTTTCTTTTAGGGAAGGTTGTTAAACTGATACTATATCAGATCGATGATTTACTTTTCTCGTGCGTTCTGTTAACTATCAAACTTAAACTTTCGATAAGTTCCCTCCTGCATCCATATGATTGTCTAGAAAGTTATAAGAAATTTTACTTCTGGATATGTGAAGTACACAGCGGAAAAACAAAACGTTCGAGCATATGTTTGTTTGAATGGGTAAAAGAATCTAAAATTAAGAAGAATGTGGGTAGCTGTATGCCTATATCTTCCAACCTTACTGAAATGCGTAAAGAAAGAAGTTCAGGAGTGGGTATCCATGACTTTCTATAGGTTGAGTGGAAGGAAATTTCACCTTTCCTGTGTTGACTTTCCTTTTTCAGTTTACCAAACACGCCCTAACCTTCCTGCATGGTCTTTTGCTGGTGCTAAAATGTCTTTAGGAGAGTGGGAGAGAAGGAAAAACCTGCTTTCTTTTATTTTCTGTATTAAAAATAAAAATCCCATTTTCTTTTCTGTTGTCAACGATGGATTTGAGAATGCAGCCTGCCATGTAAATATGATGTTCACTTACAGATCATTAAAGAAAGAATTGATAATAGAAACATTTAGTCTCTGAATATTTACTTGCAGAAAAAAGAAACCATTCAATATCTGAATATATTGTAAGAGTGCTTGTTGAGCAGTTACAGCTGGCAGAAAGCAATAGTTGGCTTTTTGTCAATGGAGAAGCCAACAGATTCTAGCTTATTTGTCAATGATGGTTCTTTCATGGAGAGGTTCAAACAGCTCCAACAGGAGAAGGAAAAGGAGAAGGTGAAGAGTGCCTCCTCAAAAGAGTCTAAGGCAACCTCCAGTATATTGGGAGCTTCAACTCCGAAGGCCGTCATTAGTAAGCCAAGATTGGATTTTAAAGCTAATGCTTTGCAGAAAACTACTACAGCTGCTTCAGGTGGGAAACTTGCATTCAGCCTGAAACAGAAGTCCAAAATAGCTGCACCTTCTGTTAAGCTAGGTGAAGATGAGGATGACGAGGATGAAAAAGATGCTGGGAATTCTTCAGGAGATGGACCAATTAAACGGCAGAGGGTGGAGGAACCTCGTGCTCTGCACCAGCCTCTTAGACAAATTGATGTTGGTAAATACTTATTACAAACATTGGACTTTTTTTGATGATATCTCCCCTCTCCCTCTCTAAAGAAAGTATAGTTTTGCTCATGAGTCATGGTATCACATGTTGGCTCTTGGAACAGCACTCGTGGTAGTTATATATTTCCCTTTCTTTAATTTTTTGTTTGTTAGCATGATTTAGGAAATCCCCATTTCTCAAGGACCTGTTAATATAGCTTAGGGATTTCGAGAATTCATGGAGTGATCTTAGTTCTTGTCCATTTCAAGAATTTGCTTTCTCTTGGTGGTCACATATGAGGTGATTTCCTTTTGGTTGAACCACATAATTCACCTAATATCTTGTGCAACTTGTGACATGGTTACTCATTTACTACTTCTCTGTCATTGAAGCCTTATGTTGCAAATTCTCGAAGCCCCTCATTAGTCAAAATTTTACCATTTGTTTTGTACTTTGAGGATATTCTCTAGGCATTCTGGAAAACAAGGACCAGACATTCTTGAGTTACTCTTGTCTGATCGTGCAGCTTATACCTTAAGTCCCTACCAACATTGGTGGAAAGAGATGTCCAATGAAAGATTTGGAAAATGCGGCTACAAGAGTAATTTACATTCACTTGTTCATGCTCTTGGTATTAATCAGTTCTTTAAGTGACATGCAGCACCAAATCCCCCAAGTGATCCAACAGTGAAGAAAGTTGCAGACAAATTAGCAAGTTTCGTGGCCAAGAATGGAAGGCAGTTTGAGCACATCACACGCCAAAAGAATCCAGGAGACACACCATTTAAGTATGAATCAGAATCTTTGTGGTCTCTTTGTGTAGAATAGTCACGTAATCTCTTTAGACATAGATTTTTGTTATTGGGTAAATTGTCATGGTTTGTGCTGTTTTCTCAAAGCACACAAAAGTGCAGTTGTGGTCGCATGATCTCGCATCTATGGATTTTGTTGCATCTATTGGCTTCTCTTGTTGCCCCCTCACCCTATTAAGAACTGGTGATAACTTCTTGTTCTTCCCCTCCTCTATTCGTTTCTTTCTTTTTATTCTTTACTTTGTATTTGTGTTTGGGAGTTCCATGCCAAAATTATTTGTCTCTTTTAGAGTTTTATCTGATTAGTTTACTTTACTGGGGATTTTATCTAAAGCCCATTATGTATGGGTAATGGTCAATCATCTGATTTATCTCTCCCCTAGGAAAAAGAAAGTTCGTTTTTGAATATTGCTTATGATATTTGATCTACTTGCAGGTTCTTATTTGATGAAAGCTGTCCTGATTACAAATACTATGAATATCGACTTAGGGAAGAGGAAAAGGCTCTATCACAGGCCAGCGATGCCCAAACAGCATATAGTGGTGAGTAAAATTTCTCAACATGCATATATTGCTGGCACAAGCCTAATTAGCTTTCCGGTAAAGTAGTGCAGGCTGTCAAGCATTCCTGTTTATTTCTGCAAGCAGTTAATTTTCCTGGCAGTAATTGTAGCACTAAACTTGGTAAAGCCACTCTGGTACATGACATTTATGTTTGCAAAAGTGTGACTGGGTCGTAAGTTGTCTTTTCCTTTTAGGAAGCTAGATTTAGTTGTTTGTTCCATTCTTTTCATGTGCTTTGTCGGTGTTGGCTCTAGGTGGCCTTTTTTGAGGAACAAAATTAACTAAATTATGATTTGAAGTCCTATTAGTGTTTATGAAGTGGTTGGAGGTTACAGTATTTTCAAGTTCAAGGCCTTCAGTTGTCCATATTTTATATGCATCTTATGCACCGTGTATATGTGTGCGGGCATGGGCATGCATTTAGCTGAGCAGCTTGAGGTTATCTTACTAAATTGCCAACTTCGTTTTTGCATCTAGTGTCTAGGTCATTTGGCTTTGGTTGATCAAAATGATGTTTGTTTGCGCCTTTAAGGTGATTCTTCCATATTATCTACTTGATTGGCCTTTGGTGCTGTAGGAGTTGCTAGTACTGCTACTCCTAGTTCAACAGGCAGTTCTCATAGGTCACATCAGCAGCATTCAGATTACCAAATTCCTGCATCAGCATTATATGGAGCAACAGAGAACACAAGTTCATCTGAGTCAGCTGGAAAATCTGGTAATGTAATTTATGTATGAGGCTGTATATGCATACATTGTCTTGGCATTTTAAAATTTGTTTTGATTATTTACCCAACTGGATTTGGGTGTAATGTGATGACCCATAATGGAGAATCTGCTGTTGCACCTGAATTTGTAAAAACAGGTAACCATACACAAATTTATTGAGTCAGATCAGTTTTCTAGTGAGGTTAGAGTAATGAGAACAGGAAAGTAGTGCTTGGGTTTGTTGAAATTGGATCATTCTTTTTCTTCAATACTTATTTCTATTCTCCTTGAAAAGGTGCATGGTTTGAACAACTGAAACTGCACTAAGATTGTGCAGTAGTTTGCATAAGGATTACAATATGGACATTGCTAGTCCTGCTAGGAGTTAACGGAATCTCTCAGCTTATCTGTTCCTGACATCTTCCAATTTACATTAAGATTCTAAGAGCACAATACATCTGTATTTTGTTCCAGATAGGTTTGCCCTCAAAGCATCTTCCATTTTTCTTTTGCCAAAGGTTCACCAGATGCCAACTGGCAAGTCTCCCAAATTTTCCTTCTATCCTTGCCAAGCCCTTTTCTTTTCTAGTACAAGTGTAGCTTTTTTGACTGTCTTAGTCATAGCTCATTTAATTCCAAATATGCTGAGACACATACTCCGAATGTGAAATGTCACTGGCAATGTTAAAGGAGGGGATTGGTATATTTGTGTCTTCCACTTCGTTTTTTACATACGTAGCACCTGGAACACATTTTGCCCCTTTTCAATATATATATATATAGAGAGAGAGTCCAAGACTGATAATTATAAGCATGAATAACAAATATATGGATAAAGAAAATGAACTTTTTTAGAATTAAGTATAATATCAATTGTTTAGTGTAGACTTTTCAGGAAACGCTCATTTGCAAGGAGAAGTTTGTCTTAGAGCCCTGATGATGACATTAAAGCGCACATTAAGCAAGGCGAAGCGCTCAACGTGTTTTGTGCCTTGCTTCAAGGCTTAAGCACGCTTTAAACGCGCCTTTGACAACACTGGATAAAAGTTGATGTGTTTCTACTTCTTACGACAAAGGAGCCATTCTTTCTACTTCTGAACCATTGCAACTCCTCCTGA
Source organism: Datura wrightii (assembly GCA_035772735.1). Taxonomy (NCBI): domain Eukaryota; kingdom Viridiplantae; phylum Streptophyta; class Magnoliopsida; order Solanales; family Solanaceae; genus Datura; species Datura wrightii. The sequence continues at coordinate 24,956,088 of JASDFA010000014.1, forward strand.
AAGCCTAGTGTTGATCTTTTAATACATTGTTTTACTGTCACTGTATAATTTTGAGCAAAGCAATACAATGCTGGAACTTGTCTTTTAGTGGTGAATGGCCCTGTCAAGCATCCTGCCTAAAGTAGATTTAACTACCATCACCTACCTTAGAGTTTAAAGTACATCTGAATCCATCCCATAAACTTCTAATATGTTTCCGCAGGTCACACAAAGCAGAGTTAACGACTCCTGTTATATCCTTTCCTTACCACTTCTTTTCACTATTCTAGTTCTTCTTGTTTACCTTCATAGCCATTCAAAAGCAGACTTCCGCTATGCAAGTGCAAGTTTTTAAAACCAACTTACGACAAGATCATTATGTATATTTACTATGAGTAGAGAGGTTTATTCAGAATACATGGTAAAACCTGCATCGATTCGGCAACCTCAGGAGCAGAGATCATATGTGAGTGATTTTGTTGATATCCATATATTTTCTGAAATATTTATTTTTCCCCGGTGTGCATCCAAACATTAAGTATTTATGAATGAATCCTTGTCCAAAAAGCGACTCTTGTCCCAAGTTGAATGTTTTACTTTGGCTTGATGACTAAGAGCAGGAGTATAGCAAAGTTGAGTTAGTTGGTTGCTTAAATGTGAATAGAGGAGTCTGTACTTTATTGTACTGTCAGCACTTGCTTGGTGCTGTCTTTGGAATACATTTTTTCCAGAGAAAAAAAAAGGGAGAATCTGAATGTAGTTTGAGAGAAGTAGCAGAGAGGTCTGACTTAGCAATGTATATATGTATGTGTGTCGGTTTGTGTACATTATATGCGTGTGTATATATGTTCATGGCATGAATCAAGTTTATTAATGCAACTTTTTAAGTTAAAGGTAAGAGTTTTTCTTTCAAGAAGAAGATATTATTGTAGAGTGGATGCAAAAGAATTGGACGTCCATTTTCATGCCGTGAACATATATGTGTATGTGTATATATGTTCATGGAATGAATTAAGTTTATTTATGCAACTCTTAAGTTGAAGGTAAGAGTTTTTCTTTCAAGACGCAGATATTATTGTAAAATGGATGCAAAAGAATTTGGACATCCAATTTGAACAAAATGAAACCTCAAGACTTTTTGTGCCCCTCTAAAGCTACAGATTTTGAAGTATCCTATCTTGGAAAATATAATCTCACCTGGGCAATTATTTGTGCACCTTCTGCATTGCATTAGACTGTCATATTGCCAGAAGTTCATTGAATGGACTTCACAAAATTCCAGTGAAAAAGTTTTCAGTAATGGTTGGGCTTTTGCTGATATTGTCTTGCAGGTTATCCAAGTGGTCCGTCAGGGTCGGATCCAATAGCGATGATGGAATATTACATGAAGAAAGCTGCACAAGAAGAGAAGCTGAGGGCACCTAGATCATCAAAAGATGAGATGCCTCCGCCTGCGTCTCTCCATGGTAGGCCACTAATTTTATGATGTTCTGCTGTATCTATGTTCTGATCTTCCTATTAAGTTTAGAACCTCAGGTATCTTTGCCAAAATAGATGCAGGCATTGTTTATTATATATGTGTAATTCTTCTGATGTCTTATTTTTTGTTGCAGTTCCAGGAAAGAAGGGTCATCATATGGGAGACTATATCCCGCCTGAAGAGCTTGCTAAGTTTTTGTCTACCTGCAATGATGCAGCTGCTCGGAAAGCTGCCATAGAGGCGGCAGAAAGGTCGAAAATACAAGCTGATAATATTGGCCACAAACTGCTGTCGAAAATGGGTTGGAGAGAAGGTATATCCCTCCCTCTAGGAAAACTTAGACTGGGTTGGGTGCAAATAACTTGGATTGGTACATCTTAGAGATGATATTTGCCACAAGGATGTCCCAATTCTCTTTGTTTACAATATTTTCTTAGATCTCCCAGATGGTGAGCTGTACTCCTTAATTTCCATTCTTATAATGTGGCTGACTAGATAGGTGCTACACCTGATAACAGGATGCTATAAGTTTGTTAGTCACCTTACATAGTAGCTAAGGAGTCTCCATGTCTGGTTACTATTCATAATCAGAGCTAACATTGCAAATCTGTATGCGTTGTTTTTTGGGGAAAAGGAGGATTTCCCTTTTTTTTTTTTAATAGACCTTTACTAAGTGGCACGGTTGTTTAATTTAGGAGTCTTCTGTTGAGTGTTGAAGAGGCATGTGGTTAGGGGTTGGATTTGTTCTGCACTTGCTGAGGCGCATCCCTACCCTATCTTGTTTATTCAAGTGCATAAATGCACCGTGTAGCAAGTTGTTTTGGTAACTAGTTGCTGTCAAACTTTCCAGGACCTGTAGTTGAAGTTCTGATATTGTATATTTTGTGTTGTCGATGCTAGAATTTCTTGGGAACTTTAGCTTTGATATGCAAGCCAAGCATATCTATGTAACAGTTTTAAGGAGTTCGTTGTCAGAAAGTAGATAGATGGTCACCAGCCAAAGGAAGGCATGAAGTTTCACTCTATCCGTCGAGACTCTAGTCTTTGAAATGCAAATAGTTCATGTTTAGGATTACAAGCCGTAAATTCCTATGGAGTCTAATGTTCATGTGGCAATGCAGGTGAAGGACTAGGTAGCTCTAAAAGTGGGATTGCAGATCCAATCTCAGCAGGCAATGTAAAATCAAATAACTTAGGTGTTGGTGCTCACCAACCCGGGGAGGTCACTCCAGAAGATGATATCTATGAGCAATATAAGAAACGAATGATGCTAGGCTACAAATACAGGCCAAATCCATTGGTATGTGCTTTATCTCCTCTATAATGGACTCTTTTTTTTTATGGTTGGTAACTTCATTTTTTTGTTTAGCTTCGTTATTCATTCAAAGTACTCTGTAATGTGATTGAATCCGGTTTGCATTAGGGGAAAGGAAAAAAGGACAATAGTAATATGAGAAGAAGTATCATAAAAAATAGAAAAACTTGTTTTTTCCTGGTCAGGTCAATAAAGTCATGAAATTCTTCGTTTTTGATTTTTTATAAAAAATGGATTTATCTGAACCAATACATGATTTTCTTTTAGTCTTTCTAGGATCGAGTTTAACTCCGAAAGAAGCACTTCATGAAGCATCCCGAAATTTAACTCAAGAAACCATCTCGCCATGGCCTTCTAAGTGAAGCAGTAGAAGCTTCTATGAGTAAAAGATAAAATCCTTCCCTCCGCTTATGTTGGACCAATGAGCAAAAAGTAATTTGTCACCGGGGGGATCCTGCTTGGGCAGTGTATTTGTGTAAAAGAAAAAGAAATATCGGGAGGAATTTTGGTTCGTTTTCTTTTTAGGAATTTGTTTTTCGGGTTATAGAGCAGAGAGGGGTGGATGGAGGGGAATTAATGTCTTAAATTTTCATTATAATTGGAAGTAAGGCTGATACATGTATTTTTTGTAGAACAATCCACGGAAAGCCTACTACTGAGGCCATTGGCGAGCTTGGGCGTCTACTTTACCTCTGTAACTTGAGTTTGTTGTAGTTTTCTTCAGCAAGACAATTATTTGGAAGTTGATGTTATCCTGGTCTAAATACTCTGCTCCTACAGGCTTGAATTCGTTGTATCCAAGACATTGGAAATGACGTGTGGTTTGAACTCCGATATATCTTTCATCGGCTCGTTTTATTCAATATTTTCGCCTCAATATATCAAAATAAATGCTAGTTTCGTTTTCAAAGTTAGCCTATATGCTATTCTGCTCTATTTGTCTGTATACGCTTTGTGATTGGAATGTCGATGGTGCTGAATAGGAGTGGTAAACAGGTGAGGCAGATCGAATATGGGCATGTATGTTCATATTCGATTAAAATATTCGATCTGTTCATATTTAAGACGAATAGAAAATGGATTAATCAATGGATAATATTTTTATATTTTATATTGTCCCCGGTCAGTTGGGAACACGAGCTGAAAGTCAAATAAGTCTTAGTAAATCAAGAATTCATGAAAAATAATAAGCAGATAAATGAGTATTAAGTAATATGAGTATATCCATGTTGTATAAGATGGCTGTGTAAAGGGTAAAAAGATTGTCAAAATAGACAAGAGGCACTGCTCATATATGTTGCCCAGCAAAGGGCACACAAATTCTTAAGAAAGGGAATATGCTTTTTGTGGGGTATTTAATTGTTCAATTCTCGAATTAATGCGACATCAATTATGGTCCAACTTCTTATCCATAGCTACAATATATCTATATGCCAAATCCATTAGGAATCAATCCATAAAGCCAATTAAAGTGGTGTTCTAAATTGGCAAATTATCCCTCCACAATTTCTTGCAAATGCTTTACATTGATTCAACATCTTCTTCTCTACTTCTTGATCATAATATTTATAGTTCGATGAAACATGTGACGAAATTGACATTTATCGTGGATATGGATTCAAGATTTAAACTCTTAAAAATATAATTACACACATACATATATGAGTTTCAGGACTGAAAATTATATTATTTTTCGTTTTAATTTGAATAGACTTAACTGCAACCTTGATTTAAGTTTCAGCTTCCAATTATGGCAACAATTAATTATTACTATTATTATAGAAGACGAAAAAACAGAATTTATAGGTATACAAGATATATGCTCCCAAATCTATTTCCAAATTCCATCACGAATCCACAAAAAGCAATAGATAAAATTGGCCCATTGATACTTCTGATAAATCTGTTTTATTTTTATTTTATTATTTTTTTTAAAAAATATTATTATTTAGAAATTGAAGTATTTGATTTGTATATATAACCTGTGATTTCATGGCATCATCACAAAATATATTATAGCAATTTTATTCTGTTTAATACTTTCTCAGTCTAACTTGTCAAAAATTATTTTAATTAGTAATTTGAATACATGATAAAAAAAATTTATTATATATTTTTTATTCAAATTTTAAAATTTCTTTTGTGCGTGTTTTTAAGTACCCAAGGGTAGAGTTAGTGTATTATTAGGTGCGAGTTCACAAAAGTTTAATAATTTGTACGGACATCATAATTTTTTTTTATTAAATATATAAAAATTATTAATTGAAAATCACCCAATAACGAAGTAAAATTTTGGTCCTCTGGTAGAAATGGAACTCGTTAAGCTCACAACCCTCTGTCACTTTTATATAGAACACTTTCTTTATAAATAACTTCACTTTTGCTTTTCTTGAAAAATATCATGCTATTTTATTTTTTATTTTTTATTTGAAATTATTGAAAATTCATAAACTTTAAATACTAAATGCGTTCATACAAATATTTGTTATGTAGATAAGTTAATCACATAAATATATCATCTTCTTTAATGATATGCATTCGTTTCAGCAGATTTAAAATATTACAAAAGTCTTATTGTTTATATATAATATTAAAAGTGTGAAGGTCCTTCGAAATGTTGATTGAACTTTTTCACCTTCATTAAAAGACATCGCAATGGGCAAAATTGTCATATACTATTCTTATACAATTATTATTTAAAAATCTTATTTTTAATTATTTTCATCACTTTCTTTTATCATATTAGATTTCTATTTATGTCATAACTCTATTTATGTTGTAAATCTATTAAAAAGAATCGCTGAGTTGTTTTTCCTTTTTGATAGTCACAAATTTTCTTACCTTATTTTATTATATTAGATTTTGTACATGTGGCATAACTCTATTTATAGTGTAAAAGATAATAAAGAATATAAAAAAAAGGAAAGAAAGAAAACTTGCACGAAAGTTTTAAATTTTTTTTTCCTTTTTGAATTAAAAAAAAATTTCTTCTCAACGGAAATATCCTAATATTTTTATACTTTCAATTTTTATTTATTTATAAATCTCTCAACTTTTGTAAAAATATTTATAATTGCATGATTTAATTCATCAACTCTACGACATTAATACCTTTGATTCAATCTCCAACATTGTATGTTTTCGTGTTAATCTATCTTTTTTTTATGATATGAATTTATTTTTATGTTATGGATTTAAAAAACACAATAGTAATTGTTATGCCGGTTCAAGTTGTTTAATTTATCAAAATAATTTAAAATAGATTGTCTACTTTAGTTGAATTTAATATTAATAGTATGTTATCTCGAGTCTTATATTGATATTATGTGATTTAAATTTTGTGTTATTTATAACTGACATTCTTCATGTACTTATAAATTCACAAGTTTCACCTATTTAGGTGAAGAAATATCTTCATCTCATAAAATAACTTTTTTATAAAATTATAAATTAATATAATTATAAGTGCACAATTTATTTTAGATTTAATGCAATGGAATCTGAAAATGATTTCGTGAAAAAATTGGGTCAATTAATACTTAAGGCGATATGATTTTCATTGGATAATAAAAGTCTTAGTAATTGAAGTTGGATTTGTAAAAGAGTATAAAAAGGAAACAAAGGAAGACACGCGAATGACTACAATATTAGTTGACGAAGAGGTAATAATACTTTTTCGTATTATATTCTATATTTTACATATATGTTTGAGTTAATATCTATTTTTATTACCAATTTATATTTTTATATATATGTTTTTTAACCATTAAAGTTTATTTTTTTATAGGGCACAAAAGTTCATGTTATACTTTTCAATAATTGTATATTGAAAAGTGAAAGAAAATATTTACATCAAGACAAAATATGTTACATCACGAACAGACGCATTAATAGTGTTAATCCTAATTTTGTATTAGTAAACAAGAAGATTAATGTTGGGTTCAATGACAACTCTATCGTTCAGTAATGCAACAGTTATTTTTCTATTGTTACTTTTTCAAACAATTTGGTTTTATTTGAAGATATAATACAATCTTTCGATGGAACAATCTTTGATAATTTCTTTATATTTCATCAACTTATTTACTATTCAATATATACATAATATTTTACTCCTATTTGCTTAACAAAATATTCTTTGTAGATATAAGCACTTAGGTCCTTATAAATGTTGTTGAATTTTTTGCCCTTCATTAAAAAATTCTACAATAGATAAAATTGTTATTTACTATTTTTCTCAATTAGTTGTTACTTAATCATTATAGATCTTTACTAATTTGTAAAACGTAAAACTCCTAATATTTTAAAATTGACTAAAATTTTTCTTCTTAAATCTTTCTTTATTTGAACTATATTAAAAGTCATAACGTTTAAGACTTTCAAATACAATTCTGTTAATTTCTATATCAATCCATTATTTATTAAACTAACTAATTATCCATCAAAATATTTCAATACGAAAAAAATAAATTAAAGAGCATATTTTTATTATGTATTAATAAGTGAATTTCTTCTTCTTCTTCTTTTAAAAAATTGTATAATAATAATAATAAAAATTATAGAAACATAACATACTTTAAATTGTTTCAATTAATCGAATATTCTTGTTATTCACTGTGTTTAGTTAAATCTTATACCATTTTTTCTGCTTCAATTTATGTGAAGTTCATTTGATGTGAAGTGTTTGACTGAAACACATAGATCAAGAGAAAGAGAAAAAAAATTAAGCTGAAATCATCTCATAAAGGGTAAAATGAAAAGTTTAAGATTAAATTATTATTAAATATTTAAAGTGCGAAGCCTCGTAGCAAAATATAATTTACCTTTTACCCTTTTAAAAATAGAGTTCACACTTGACAAAATAGTTATTTAATTATTCTTTTTTATATTTAGGATTTTTAAAATCAACTAAATTTTATGTATTAAATTCTTCCTTATTGAAATACATAGAAAATATTAATATTTATATATACATATAATGCATGCATTTAAGTGCATCTTCCTAAATTCTTATACTGTTACACAAACACATTTTTCAAATATTATTTATATTATTTTTATAAATTTATTTTTATTAATATGAAAAACACGCGCAAAACTCCTATCTAATTAAATTAAATCACATAAATTGATAACATAGCGAATACTTCTAGTTGATTTGATGTTACATATGTTCACACCTCTAGTCAGGATTCAAGCTTAACCCCCGACCACACACCTCTCTTTCTATATTTATTTATATGTTTCATTTTCACAGTTATATATTAAAATTCAAAAAATAAAAAAAAGGGTTTAGTTAATGTTAAATGTACGACACTAATTCATGTATGTGGCCTATAAAAGACTTGACGCATGATGACTGAGGAACTTGTCATTCACTTACCTATATAATAAAATTATAATGGAAAATAGCAATCTATCTTTAATTTTATTTCATTATAAATGACTTTTAACTCTTGATATAATCACATCACTCTGGTTTTTTTTTTATTTTAAATTTGACTTTTCAAGAAATTTAGAATTATCAATTGTATCATCATTTATGTGCCTAATTCATATAAATTCTAAAATCTTTTAACTTTCCTGACTAAATATTTAATTATTTCAAATATTCAGTTTCAATACTTTTGCTTATAAATTTTTTAGAATTATTAATTTTATTATTATTTAATTATTTATTTATTATATTAAGTTTAAAGATATTATACTTTTAAGATGTTGAGTTATTTATTAATATATTGAATCATTTTATCATCGACATTAAAATCAAAATTTAAGGGAATAAAATAGATATAACCCCTTCCCAATATTTAAGAGTAGCTGGATATCATGTAAAAAATAAATATTTTTACCTGACACCTTAAGTTAGGCAAGTTTATACATTATATAATATTTTTTAAAAGTTACCTTAAAACCATACCAAAAATCCATTTTTTTAGAGTGAAAATTTAGCCACATAATTAAAGTGGGGATAGTGCTATACAATTATAAGAATTTGGAGAACCTTTTGTCCCATTCCTGAGGAATAAAAAAAAAGCAAAAAGAATCATTAAAAGTTGTTATAAGATGATAAATATTTTCTTTTGCTCTTAATTAAAATTTGAATTTAAATTTTAATTTGTATGATTCTTTAGAAGAAATAGATTTACGTCCTAATGTAAAATTAATTAAATTTTAATGAAAAGTTATTTACTATTCCTACGAGAAGAGCTTATCGGATAAGGAGAATAAAATAAAATGTAATATTACTATATTATATAATCCTTCCTTAAAATATTCATTTCTTTTTATTTCCAAGTGGAATGTCTTTTGTAATCGACTTTACATTCCAATAAAGATTGCTAGATTTGGCTCTTTTTTATTTTTTTTTTCCTTCAAATTTCTTATAACTATTTACATCTTATATTAAGTAAAGTAAAAATAGAAAATTGATGACAACGTGTTTTATGAGTAAATAATCTTAAAACTTAATATTAATCACATTTATGAAGATATATGATTTTAATCCATAATACCATAACTTTACTTTCTCTCAATCGATTTCTTATAAAATTCTCTCATCAATATTCTTCAATATAAACTGTATCTAGAAATAGAATATTAAATTTAAAAATATAATATTCGATTCAAAACTATAATACTCAATGTAATATCATAATATATTCAATTCTAAAGTAGTTTCAATTAACACAAAATGTAAACGTTCAATTAACACAAAATATTGTGTCAAGTGACTTTCCAGTATGGTATATTGTACAGGTGTACAAAAAAAATTTAATAAATCGTACCCATTTGTAATTTGAGTCAAACCGAGAAAAAAGCTTGACAAGTTGTTTGGTTCGATTTGGTTTGATGTTAGAAAAAAAAATCATACCATAATTGATTTGATTTAACATTAACTAAAAAAGTCAATCCGAACCAAACTAATTCGACATTATATGTATATAATTTTTATAAATATTTTATGTAATTTAGAAATATTTTTTTTAACAAATTAGGATCAGGCCCGTAATTTAGAAATACTTCTTAATTTTTTCATAGTTTTTGCCTTATAACATATTATTTCAAGCTTAAAATTAGAATTTTGAATGATCTAATAAGTTTTATAACTTATAAATGCATGTTATTAACTCAGACCAAGCCTAAAATCAAAATTAATACTAACAAAAGAAATGATTTCAACACTAGGAATGACAATAATATTAGATATTTATTCTTTAATTTTGCATTGGTTAATTTACACAATGAAAACACACAACTTAATTATTCTAAATGTTTCGTTATATAATTAATTGTATTAAACCGTACTTAGTTTAGTACGATTTAGTACTTTTAGAATATGATCATTTTTATTATGACTTATTAATTAGTAATATTTATTTTATGTCATTTCATTATCATTTTTATTGAATATTATAGTACAACATTATCACTCATCTCATAATTTATGTTATTTTTTTAATTAACAAATACCTTAGATAATTATATGTACTAGAATTAAAGAAAAAAAATTCAAGCATAAGTTATATATTTTGTAGGAAGATTTTACCAAAAAAAATTTTAAAAATCAAAGAAAATCCTAAAATACGAGGTTGAAAATTTTTAATTTTATTAATTTAATTTATAAATTAAAAAATTTAATACAATTAATTTAATTTAATATTTAAAATATCCAAACCAAATCGAACCGTGTACCCCTAGAATATTGGATAGATTTCTGTGTTTATTAACCACAACATTTATAATTTCTTTAAAAGGAAAAAAAAAACATATTCTTTTGGGTGGGGTTGGGATGTCGGTAGTCAGTACGGTCAGTGGTTAGCCGCCGTGGGCCTCAAAGGTTTCATGCTCCATGCACATAAATCATTATTTTGCATGTAAAATTTTTTCTTTCAACAAACAAATATATTAATATGTTTAATCAAAATTTTTATGAAGATTTTTAAATTATTTTTTTTTATAAAAGTATATATATATTTTTTAAAAATTGAAGTGTTCGATTAAGTTTTTAGGGTAAAAAATAAATTTTCTTGAGTCATAATAAAAATTAATTTTTCAGAAGATAAAAGAAAAATTTTTTTTTGGCTGCCGGAAGAACTTTTGGAATTTGGGTCAATCATAAATTATTATTTTAATATTAATAAAAATATTTTCAAATTGATTAGTCAAATACAAACTACTACTCTGTAATTTTTAATAAAAAATTATTTTTTAAAATAAGCGGGATTTAAAAATTCTACCAAATAAATTATCTTTGAATATTCTCTCCAAATGGCAATCAAGCAACTGACTAGACGAATTTCACTTGAATGGTCTTCAAAGGGATTCTCTCCAAATGGCAATCAAGCATGCTATATTTGTGGCCAAGAAGGCCATTTGATGAGAGATTTCCCAGCCAGAGGTCATGAGGACCGGGACCGACAGGATAGGGCATCAGCAGGATCGCGAGTTACAGCATCCCCGACTGAGCGTAGGCCCTCAGTTTCAGCAGGCAGGGGTCGGGGCAGATCAGGGGCCTCCAGTACAGGTGCGGGTCCGAGCCGCACATATGCCTTACCAGGGAGGCAAGATTCAGAGGCATCGCCTGATGTTGTGACAGGTATGCTAACTATCTGCTCACACCTTGCTTATGTGCTAATTGATCCAGGGTCTACTTTGTCCTATATTACTCCATTTGTGACACGGAAGTTTAGTATTGTACCAGAATCATTACAGCAGCCCTTCTTAGTATCTACGCCCGTCGGTGACTCTATCACAGCTAGCCGAATCTACCGCGGGTGTACAGTAGAGGTTGTTGACTGTCAGACCACAGTAGACCTGGTCGAGTTGGAAATGATAGACTTCGATGCCATAATGGGTATGGATTGGTTAGTACCATGTTTTGCTAATGTTGAATGTTGGACCAAAACGGTCCGATTCCACTTCCCGGGGGAGGCAGTACGGGAGTGGAAGGGCAGCACCGCGACGCCAAAAGGTAGGTTTATTTCCTACCTTCAGGCGAGAAAGTTGATATCTAAGGGGTGCATTTACCATCTTGTCAGAGTTCAGGATGTCCAAGCAGAATCTCCGACACTCCAGTCTGTCCCAGTGGTAAATGAATTCCCAGATGTATTTCCTGATGAGTTACCTGGTATTCCCCCAGAAAGGGAAATAGACTTTGCTATTGACTTGCTACCAGGCACTCAGCCAATATCAATACCTCCTTATCGTATGGCTCCTGCAGAACTCAGAGAATTAAAGGAGCAGTTGAAAGACTTGTTAGATAAAGGTTTTATCAGACCGAGTACTTCTCCGTGGGGTGCGCCAGTCTTGTTTGTGAGAAAGAAAGATGGCTCGCTCCGAATGTGCATAGATTATCGGCAGCTAAACAAAGTTACAGTAAAGAACAAATATCCGCTCCCCAGAATTGATGACTTATTTGATCAGCTACAGGGAGCCAGATACTTTTCTAAGATTGACTTGCGGTCCGGATATCACCAGGTCTGAGTACGTGAGAGGAATATTCCTAAGACAGCATTCAGGACCCGATATGGGCATTTTGAATTTCTGGTTATGTCCTTCGGGCTAACGAATGCCCCAGCAGTCTTTATGGACCTGATGAACAGTATTTTCAGACCTTTCCTGGACTTGTTCGTAATAGTATTTATTGATGATATTCTGGTGTACTCTCGCTCTGAAGCAGATCACCGGACTCATTTGCGGACAGTGCTCCAGATCCTCAAGGACCGCCAGTTGTATGCTAAATTTTCGAAGTGTGAATTCTGGCTTAACTCAGTGGCCTTTTTAGGGCATATCGTCTCAGACGCTGGTATACAGGTAGATAAGCAGAAGATAGAAGCAGTTAAGTCATGGCCTAGGCCTACCACCCCGACTGAAGTTTCTAGCTTTCTGGGGTTGGTAGGATACTATCGGAGGTTCGTTGAGGGATTCTCAACTATTGCAGCACCTTTAACTAAATTAACACAGAAAGCAGCAAAGTTTCAGTGGACGGAGGCATGCGAGCAGAGTTTCCAGGAACTGAAAGACAGATTGACCTCCGCTCCAGTATTAGCATTGCCGGAAGGCACAGAAGGGTATTCAGTTTATTGTGACGCGTCAGGTATCGGGTTGGGTTGTGTGTTGATGCAGCATGGTAGAGTAATTGCATATGCTTCCAGACAGCTGAAGAAGCACGAAAAGAATTACCCCACCCATGATCTAGAATTGGCCGCAGTAATTCATGCCTTGAAGATGTGGAGGCATTACCTGTACGGCGTCCATATTGATATATATACAGATCATAAGAGCTTGCAGTATATTTTTACTCAGAGGGAGTTGAATCTGTGGCAACGTCGCTGGTTAGAATTGCTGAAGGATTATGATGTGAACATCCTGTACCATCCGGGAAAAGCCAATGTCGTGGCAGACGCCCTGAGCCGTAAGTCAATGGGGAGTTTGGCGTATTTGCGACTTGAGAAACAGAAATTAGTTAAAGAAATTCATCAGTTAGCTGATCTAGCCGTTCGAGTAATGGAAACAGAAAATAATGGGGCAGTAATTCAGAATTCTGCGGTGTCATCGTTAGCTACAGAGGTAAAAGAACGACAGTATGAGGATCCCGATTTAGTCCAGCTCAGAGATAGAGTTCAGAAGGGTAAGGAGCCAGATTTTCAGATAACCGAGGATGGTGTGCTACGCTGTAAGGGCCGCCTTTGCGTCCCGAATGTCTCAGGACTTCGTGGGAAGATTATGCACCAGGTACATTACGCTCGCTATTCCCTTCACCCAGGGGCGACGAAAATGTACCACGACATCAGAGACATCTACTGGTGGCCAGGTATGAAAACTGAGATAGCCGAATTTGTATCTAGGTGTGCTAATTGTCAGCAGGTGAAAGCAGAGCACCAGAAACCAGGTGGTTTGACCCAAGAGATAATGATACCTATGTGGAAATGGGAAGTGATAAACATGGATTTTGTAACAGGGTTACCCCGTACTAGCCGCAGATATGATTCCATTTGGGTAATAGTTGATAGGCTGACAAAATCAGCTCATTTCCTGCCAGTGAGGGCTACCTTCTCAGCCGAGGATTATGCCAAATTGTATATCAGAGAAATAGTTAGATTGCATGGGGTACCGGTATCTATCATTTCAGACAGGGGAGAACAATTTACAGCTAGATTCTGGCAGTCGTTTCAGAAAGGTCTGGGGACGCAGATTAATTTGAGCACAGCATTCCATCCTCAGACAGACGGGTAGGCTGAACGTACAATTCAGACGCTCGAAGATATGCTACGAGCGTGTGTGTTAGATTTTGGGGGTAGCTGGGATGAACATCTCCCGTTAATCGAATTTGCTTATAATAACAGCTACCATTCAGCTATTCAGATGGCGCCTTTCGAGGCATTGTACGGGCGAAAATGTAGATCGCCAGTGGGCTGGTTTGAAATAGGAGAATTAGCATTAGTTGGCCCAGACATTGTTCGGCAGTCCGAGGAAAAGATAAAGCTTATCCGAGAACGTTTACTGACCGCTCAGAGCCGCCAGAAATCTTACGCAGATAGGCGGCGCAGAAATCTAGAATTTTCGGTAAACGACTGGGTATATCTGAAAGTGTCCCCGATGAAAGGGGTAATGAGGTTTGGCAAGAAAGGCAAGCTTAGCCCAAGATTTATTGGGCCGTATCAGATTCGGCGAAGAATAGGCCGCGTGGCATACGAGCTGAACTTGCCTCCAGAGTTAGCGTCGGTTCACCCAGTATTCCATGTTTCTATGTTAAGGAAGTTCATAGGGGACCCTTCTACAGTAGTTCCAGTTCAGGATGTTCAGGTCACAGAGGAATTAGCCTATGAAGAGGTTCCCGTAGCTATCTTAGACAGACAAATTCGCAGGCTGAGAACTAAAGATGTTGCATCTGTCAAAGTATTATGGCGTAACAGAAATCGGGAGGAAATGACGTGGGAGGCTGAAGAAGATATGAAAACCAGATACCCTCACCTATTTCAGGCCTAGTCAGACGACAGGTATGTCCGTATCATTACTTATACAATATCTTATGATTGTATGTTTGTAAATGATAAAGAAAGAAGTGATATTTAGTTGTCCAGTGGATCTTAGAATATTGTATGCAGTGCCTGTGTTGGACTTTTCTGCATTTCAGGTTTTTGCGATTGTCCATATTACAGGGGAAACCCTGCCGAAATTTTCCCAGGAAGTAAAGTAAGCAGTCCTCTAGATAACAGTATACATTCGAGGACGAATGTTCCTAAGGGGGGGAGAATGTTATACCCCGTAGAATTCTCGGCACTTAGATGACCTATTCGCACGTTGGTTAAGTATACTTGAAGGCCATACGTGCTAGGGAAAGGCCCGGGAAAAGATCGGACGAGAAACCCGTCGAAACCATCGCGGGAGGAGCCGAGGCAGAGCCCCTCCGCGATGGCAGCGTGTCACGGAGGTAAGGCCATCGCGATGGCTCCGTGACACGTTGCCCAGGTTCAGGACCAAGTATATAAGCCCCCACTTCGGTTTAAAATCATTTCATACTTAAAAATTTCCAGAATAGCGCAGAGAACAGAGGAAAACGAAGGAAAATTATATATTTCCGTCCGATTACGCTGCCAAACGCTGTCCAAACTCAAATTAATCCTAGATACCAAAGTATTTAGCAGCAGAGAGCATTTCTACGGATTTAGTTTCGTGAAATACGGCCGACGAATCGGCGAGCCACCGAACTAAGGTAAGTAGAATTGCTCTAAATTAATGTCTATGTGTTCCTAGCTGAGAAGTGAATACTTCTCCCTTCTGGGCCGCTGAAAAATAGCGAGTTTTCGACCGTCTTTCGATAAGCCTAAGTTTAGGCTATAAACTATATCGAAAGTGGCGTTGCCTTTTGAAATAAAGTTGTATTTAGTATTGATTGACGTATTTATGAATGCAGTTGGGAGAAAATAGTTGAAGTACCGGCCGAGCCTCATCCGACGGACGAATAATTCAAAGATAAGGTATGTAAAGTTAAGTTTCCTCGGCAAGTTGAGTAACATTGAAGCAGTATAGTAATTTACAGACCGGTAGAATGTTCAGAAGTCGATTATTGTGTTATTATGAATATTGGTGCAATATGAGAAGTTTTGGGTTGTAACATGTACGAGACCTATCCGTATGATATAGATTCGGACGTAAGTAATTAAGATTGCCCAGTATATTCAGTATGTGATGTAATATGCCATGTTAAGGTATTGTTGTGTTCAGCTGAAACCCCGCGAAGTAGTACAGTATCCGTAGAGCATTCCAGACATAGAATAGTAACTAAATAAGGTTTAGGAAGCATGTTAGAAATAGGAAATCATGCTAATACAGAAACTCAGTAAACAACATAGCTTTCAGTAGAAATACCCTCTTGTATAGCCTTTGCTCCAGTACAGTTTGACAGGAGACTATATTCATATTTGTACTTACCTGTCTCAGCATGTATCAGACACTTACAGATTACTATTATTAGCTCAGCATGTGATTCATATGATACCTATCCCCTGTTAGCCTTAGCTTATGAGATACACAGACAGCGTGACTAGTTGAGACCGTTGTATTGATTGGGGTTGGATTACCTAGCATCCCTGACCGCCCAGGGTTAATAGCTGTATCGACTCGTCCGCCAGAGGACGAGGATACGTCACTCTACGGAGTGATATGCCGTCCCGCAAGGGGACGAAGATGGGATGCCAGTTTCCCCATATTGTGCCTTGGTCGACCCTTATACACCCCCGTCGAGCGGGTACGCCCGGGGTGTTGATTTTAGAGTCCTTCGGACTCAGGTACAGTTATAGTCAGGGGCTCAGCGAGCCCAAGTGCATACCCAGGGACCGGCAGGATGCTACCGGGGTAGGGGTATAGATTCTGTGTTGATTGTACCTCCCGGCTTATGGGGGCCGGGCAAGGTTGTGTATGCCATGTTATGTTATGTATGTCATGTTATGTTACATTAGACATGAGTAGATTAGTAGTAGAATGATACGTTTCCAGACACGACACCTACTCCTCCCAGTATGATTGAGAACAGGTACGACTTACATCTTCAGACAGATCATCTAGTTCTTCCTGTTTCAGTTTCGTCAGTTATATTATTGATACATATATCTTTTTCAGTTATTGCTTTACATACTCAGTACCAGCGGTACTGACGCCCGGTGGGGCGCTGCATTACTTGCCTGCAGGTACTCATAGACGAGCAGGCGATTCTACGTGACTCCCTGTCAGCGGTTGAGTATTCAGCTCCAGTCATCCGGAGGCTGAATCCCAGAGGTGTAGTTCAGTTCCTTTTGTTGTATATAGTACGGGTAGGTCGGGGCCCTGTCCCAATCAGTTCTATTACTATTCCTAGAGGCTTGCAGTCTGTATATATCCCCTGTGGTCAGTTGAGCCGGTCGTGTGAGGCCGTGCAGTTGTTTAGTTATCAGTATTCTTGCTTTCTTTATGTTGGCCGTGTGGGGCCATAGTTTACCAGTAGTGGTGACCTCGCCGGTCACGTAGCTTTTCAGTATGTTACGTTTGAGTTACAGATAACTAGACAACATGGTGGCCTTGTCGGCCCGCATAGGTTTCCCTGAATTACCATGTTTCTGGTCAGCTGTTAGTACAGGTACAGAAGGCTATAGGCCAATGGGCCGAGGGCTGTGTTTACAGCCGTTATATAGCCCTTTGTTTCCAGAAATGTGAGTTAGAGCCAGCCAGGCACCAGATGTGCCCAGGCTTAACAGTCCAGCAGGTCAGGTCCTAGTAGGGCACCAGGTGCCAGTCGTACCCCCCAAGGTGGGGTGTGACAGGATTGGATTATCAACACATACTCAACAAATTCAATAATTTCGATAATACGAAATAGGTTCACTCAGGAGATATTTGATGGCTTTGTCCATTATTAAAGAAAAGGATATTCTTATTATTATAATATTTTTTTAATGTCAATCCCAATTGACAAAACTGGAGCAAGTTATAAATAAGTTTGTTCCACGCCGACCCTTTTTTTTTTAATTTTTATTTTGTCAGTTTCTTGTCAACCATCACAGGGAATTATATAATTTTTTTTTCAATATTTATCCTATCTCATAAGCATATATAACATACCTGCTTGTTGGTTGAACTGCAAAAGAAAAGGGTCCAATCTCTTGAGCTCTATGTTCACGTAAGATTGAGAATAAGGAAATAACCTTTCTGTCAAACCCTCCGTTCATGCCCTATTTATACATTGTTTGGGCTTTAATAATAGAAATGGATTGTCTATTGTAAGGAGTGTTGTGGCCTAATTATTTTTCAGAAAATAATATTTGGTTGTTTCACCCAAATATATATATTTTTTCTTTTATCCTTCAAGCACCTTATTACGTCATTAAGACTGTAATTATCAAACGGTAAGCCTAGAAATTTACGGGACTTTATATTCTTCCACCCTTATATGACATTCATCCTCGAATGTTCAATCTATATGATACATATCTTAAAGAACTCTTAGGACTTATTCCATATTCACCTTCTCCTTAAGACACCAAAATTTGGCTAGCTCTCAAAATTTTAAAAAAATTTTTGCCAGAGTTTCCTTTGTAACTGGGGCTATCCACAAATTTCAATCGGTCCAATCTCAATAATCCCAATCTCATACAGCTATACAACCATCATATATAATCAAGGCCACTCACGACCACATTTATTTTCCATAAACTATTAAAACTTTGCACATTTGAACATATAAAAATAAAATAAATCTTATCAAAAGTTAAGTATTTACATACCTCTATGAGGATATTTTTTCCTCATATCTTCTTCAGCTTCCCATGTAGCCTCCTCTAATTTATGATTACGCCACAAAACTTTTGTCGATGCTATATCTTTGGTTCTCAATCTACGGACTTGCCTATCAAGGATCTCTATAGGTATTTCTTCATACGTTAAGCTCTCATTAACCTCCACCTCGTCCACAGGAATAGTTTCATCCTCCTCATAGAGACACTTTCTCAGCATAGACACTTGGAATATTGGGTGAACTGAAGATAATTCTGATGGCAAGTCTAGCTCGTAAGAGACTTTGCCCTTCTTGCTCAAAATTTTATAAGGTCCAACAAACCTAGGACTCAACTTTTCTTTCTTTCCAAACCTCATGACTCCTTTCATTGGGGATACCTTCAAAAACACATAGTCACCTTCCTTAAACTCTAGATCCCTACGCCTCTTGTCCACATAAGACTTTTGACGGCTCTGAGCTGCTTTAACTCTTTCCTGAATAATCTTCACTTTTTCTAAGGCATCCTGTACCAGCTCGGGTCCAATCAACGATACCTCTGTTGGTTCAGACCAACCTATTGGAGATTGACGACGACGTCCGTATAATGCTTCATAAGGGGCCATGAATGCTTGCCTGATAGCTTTTATTGTACGAAAACTCTATTAGTGGAAAATGTTCGTCCCAATTTCCACCAAAATCTATAATACATGCCCTTAACATATGTTCCAGAGTTTGAATGGTCCTCTCTGCCTGCCCATCCGTCTAACAATAGAACGCGGTACTCAATTTAACCTTTGTACCCAACCTATTCTGAAAAGTCTACCAAAATCTCGCTGTGAATTGAGCTCCTTGATCAGAGATAACTGAAACCGGGGTACCATGCAATCTTACAATTTCTTTAATATAAAGTTGCGTATACTGCTCAGCGATGTATGTACTCCTCACTGGGAGAAAGTAAATACACTTTGTAAGTCGATCCACGATTACCCAGACAAAGTCATGCTTACGATAAGTGCGAGGTAATCCTACCACAAAATTCATGTTGATCATCTCCCACTTCCATTCTGGTATCTCAATATTTTGAGCTAAGCCACCAGGCCTTTGATGCTCAGCTTTGACCTTCTGAAAATTCATGCACTTAGCCACATGTTTGACCACATCTTCCTTCATTCTCTTCCACCGGTAAATTTCACGTAAATCTTTATACATTTTGGTTGAACCTGGATGGATTGAATAACCCGAACTGTGAGCCTCCACCATAATTTATTCCCGAAGTCCACCAACATTCGGAACACATAATCTTCCATTTATTCTCAACACACCATCATCATCCCCAATTGTAAAAGTTGTGATCTCATTCTTTAATACCTTATCTTTGATTACCTGCATAATTGGATCTTCATATTGTCGCTCTTTCACTTCAACCACAATGGTTGACTGTGCCTTAGGTATCACCATCAATTATACTGTCTCATCAAGCCTGACACCATCATTGGATAACTTTTGTACTTCTCTTGCTATCTCTCTCTCTTGAACTTGTAAATGAGCTAAAACACCCATAGATTTTCGACTAAGGGCATCAACTACTACATTAGCCTTCCTTGGATGGTATAAGATGTTAACATCGTAATCCTTTAATAGCTCGAGCCACCTCCTTTGCCTCAAATTTAGCTCTTTCTGCTTGAAAATATACTGGAGGCTTTTATGATCTGGGAATATCTCACAATGTTCTCCATAAAGGTAATGCCTCCATATTTTTAGAGCAAAAATAATTGCTGCAAGCTCTAAATCATGTGTGGGGTAGTTCTTCTTATGGGTCTTTAATTGCCTCGATGCATAAGCAATGACTTTCCCATTTTTCATCAAGACAGAACCGATCCCAACTCTTAAAGTATCACAATATACCGTAAGACCACCTGAACCTATTGGTAATGTTAGCACTGGTGCAGTAGTCAATCTCTTCTTCAGTTCTTTGAAACTCAATTCACAAGCATCGAATCACTGGAATTTGACTAACTTCTGTGTTAGTTTAGTCAATGGTGCTGCTAGAATGGAAAATCCTTCCACGAATCTTCTATAGTAGCCAGCTAGACTCAAGAAACTCTATATTTCGGTTGTTGTCATCGGCCTTGGCCAATTCTTCACCGCCTCTATCTTTTGAAGGTCTACTTTAATACCCTCACTAGACACCACATGCCCTAGGAGTGTCACTACCTGTAACCAAAATTCACACTTAGAAAATTTGGCATAGAGCTTATCTTTCAATACTTGCAATGTTGTCCTGAGATGCTCTGTGTGTTCTTCCTTACTTTGGGAGTACACTAAAATGTCATCTATGAATACGATAATAAAGGTGTCAAAAAATGGCTTGAATACGCGATTCATAAGATCCATAAATACAGCTGTAGCATTGGTCAACCCGAAGGACATCACTAAGAATTCATAATGTCCGTAGCGGGTCCTGAAGGCTGTCTTAGGAATGTCTTCCTCTTTTATTCTGAGATGGTGATATCCTGGCCTCAAGTCTATCTTGGAGATGTACTTTGCTCCTTGAAGCTGGTCAAATAAGTCATCAATTCTCGGTAATGGGTACTTGTTCTTAATTGTGATATTGTTAAGCTACCTATAATCGATGCACATTCTGAAAGATCGATCTTTCTTCTTGACGAATAATACCGAAGCACCCCAAGGTGACACACTCGACTTGATAAAACCCTTGTCTAGAAGGTCTTTCAATTGTTCCTTCAATTCTTTTAACTCTGCAGGGGCCATTTTGTGGGGAGGTATTAATATGGATCGAGTTTCTGGTTGTACCTCTATACCAAAATCTATCACCCTTTCTGGAGGAAGGCCTGGTAGATCATCTGGAAAAACATCCGAAAATTCTCTAACAACAGAAATAGATTGAAAGGTCTGTGTTTCGGCCTCAGAGTTAATGACATGTGCCAAATAAGCTAAACACCCTTTCCTCGCCATCCTTCTAGCCTTAAGGTAAGAAATAAACTTACCTGCAGGTGAGGTTGTACAACCTTTCCACTCCAAGACTGCTTCATTAGGAAACTAAAACTTTACCACCTTAGTACGAAAATCCATGGTGGCGTAGCAAAATGACAACCAATTCATACTCATGATTACATCGAAGTCTACCATTTCTAGCTCCATGAAATCAGTAGTGGTGTTGCGACCCAATACTGAAACTGTACTACCTTTATATGTTCTTGTTAATTCTATTGACTGACCAACTGTCGTAGAAACTAAGTATTATGCTTCCAACTGCTCAGATTTTAATCCAAGATTCTTAGCAAAATAAGGGGTAATGTATGAGAATGTAGATCCTAGGTCAATTGATACATAACATCATGCGCACAAACTGATAAAGTACCTGTGACTATGGCTGAGGATGTTTCTGCACTCCGACGATCTAATGCTGCATAAAGACGGGGCTTTCCCCCTCCTTGACTTGTAGATCTTGAACCTATGCCTACCTCATGCCCAAGCTGAGTCTGATGATTGCGGGCTGGGGTAGGTGTTGCAGTAGTGGCAACGGAAGGACCTGATGGATAAGGTGATCCCTTACTTGCATTGAGTGACAGTTTTGGACAATTGTATTTTAAGTATTCAATGTCTCCACAGTGGTAACAACCTCATATCCCGGTCCTGTATTGACCTGAATGGCCCTTCCTGCAAGTACTACAAGTGACTTTCTGGTAGGATGGCTGCCCAACACTACTCTAACTCTGAGAGACTGGAGTTTTGAAGTTCTGATTCTGGCGAGACTGGCTCCCATTACCTTGGCTATGTCTGCCTACAAGACTATCGCTTGCCTGTGGCATAGACTGAGCAAGTACTAAAGACCCCTTACTAGGAACCCCTTGCTTTCCACCACCAATTGAACCGCTGAACCCACCAGTTGTTCGGGCCTTCTTGTTTGATCCCTTTCAACTCTTCTCTTCTATTTTTTTCCCTCTAAGCTTTTTGCAAAACCTACCGCAGATGCAAAGGCCTCCATGCTCACCGCTGCAGCTTCAGTCGTATCCTGAATGTGATCACCCAAACTGTATACAAATCTGCGGATCTTGGCCTTTTCGTTAGGGACCATATAGGGAGCATATTTGGCTAACTTGATGAACTGCATATAATACTCACTCACACTCATGCTTCCCTGCCTCAGTTGCTCAAACTTAGTAGCATTAGCTTCCTTATCTTCTTCCGGTATGAAATTGGCTATAAATGCTTCAATAAACTCATTCCAAGTCGGAGGGTCAGCTTCTTCGCTCCTCTGTTGTTCTCAAACCACGCATATTCTACTTCTTCGCTCCTCTGTTGTCCTCAAACCACGCATATGCTACATCTTTGAGTCGATATGAGGCCAACTCAACTGCTTCATTCCCTTTCATTTTCATAACACTGAGAGTTTTCTGAATTTCCTTTAACCACAATATTGGATCTTGCTCAAGATTGGTCCCACAAAACTCTGGAGGATCCAGGTTAATGAACTCCTTAACCCCGGAAGACATAAAACCATCTCGTCTCTCTGTATGTGGTGGAGTCTGATCTCCCATCTGCCCATGATTTGCCATGAATGTTGTGAACATCTCCATAGCTCCCTTAACAGCATTGCGTGCTACATACTTATAGACAAGACTCTACTGATACGACTTCATAGACCCCTAGGACTTCCTAAGCCTGTTGCTCTGATACCAAGTTTGTCATGACCCATTTTTCAAACAAGCCGTGACTGGCACTCGGTGCCTTAACTTGACCGAGCGAACTAGCTTGACTATTCTAACCTGCACTTTAATATCACATACCCCACCATTCACTAAAATAAATAAGTACCAATACTGATGGCAAATAAAGTGAACAACCACAACCCAATTAATAACACTTCTATGAAGCCTCTATTAGAGTACAGAGAGGAATGCACAGGACATAGATTTTCTGGCTAATCCCCAAAATCAGATGTGGATAATTGAATAAATAAATAAAATAGTCTAACTGAAAGAGAAGAACTCCATGGGCAAGAGCGGAGCTCACAAAATAATCTTCTGAAACAAAGGGACTTAGCTTGTATTCTGCCCGTCTATGAAACCTGCGTCTACATTGACATAGGTCAATGTAGTTTCCACAAAGAGAACATCAGTACACCACTAGCGGTACTCAGTGAGCCTCAACATTCTCCTCACTATAATTAGAATGAGACCTTGAGTAATACATGTGATTAATGAAGGAATAAGAGAGAAGGCAAGTCATAATTCACCCTAAAGTATCATGCAAAAGTGAAGCAGAGAAAACAATCAACAAAACTAGTAGCTTAGTCCATTAATTTATGCTTCGCTTTCTTTAAGTTGTTTAAGTCGACTACACTTTTCGTATGCCTAGCTATGAAAATTAGTAACTCTTTATACGGTTACTCATGACCCTTTATACAACCACCAAATCTTTTATATCTCGTTATGACATAATTAGCAACCCTTTGTACGAATGCTCATGACCCTTTATACGGTCACCACTCAAGTTGTGTCATATTTGGCAAAGTTGGTAACATTTTATACAGTTACTTGTAACCCTTTACATGGTTACCATTTATTAAAGTTGTAAAAAATTTCAACATTTTTAATTTATCAAATTCATAAAAAAAACATCACACTTCTTACAATTACATTACATTGCTTACGCATTTAGAATCAAAAAAACACTATTTAGCCTTTATCTAGTTGACATTTGGTATTCAAAATCAAGTATTGCCTTAATCTAGAGAAGACGGTACATCATGGTTTGGTCCCAAAGATTAGCACAAGAAGAAAACATATAACACGGGATAGACTCATGATAAGAAAGAAAATGTGAGCTCACTCGTTCCAATTAAACTCACATTACCCTTAAGAGACATTTAATCGAACACTTTATGAGCATGACTTTGTAAGGAAAGAACTTTAGTAAAAACAAGTCTTAACTCACCTCAAGATTCTTCCTTTCTAGCAAGCTTAACTTCTACACATGCCAACGACAATCAACAACTCAATTTACATTAAATATTAGAATTGGATTATCAACACATACTCAACAAATTCAATAATTTCGATAATACGAAATAGGTTCACTCAGGAGATATTTGATGGCTTTGTCCATTATTAAAGAAAAGGATATTCTTATTATTATAATATTTTTTTAATGTCAATCCCAATTGACAAAACTGGCAGCAAGTTATAAAAGGTTGTTCCACGTCGACCCCCTTTTTTTAATTTTTTATTTTGCTAGTTTCCTGTCAATCATCATAGGGAATTATATAATTTTTTTTCAATATTTATCCTATCCCATAAGCATATATAACATACTTGCTTGTTGGTTGAACTGCAAAAGAAAAGGGTCCAATCTCTTGAGCTCTATGTTCACGTAGGATTGAGAATAAGGAAATAACCTTTTTCTCAAACCCTCCGTTTATGCCCTATTTATACATGGTTTGGGCTTTAATAATATAAATGGGTTGTGTATTGTAAGGAGTGTTGTGGCCAATTATTTTTGAGAAAATAATATTTGGTTGTTTCACCCAAATATATATTTTTTTTCTTTTATCCTTCAAGCACCTTATTACGTCATTAAGACCGTAATTATCAAAATGGTAAACCTAGAAATTTACGGGACTTTATAATTAGAACACTTAAGATCCAAAGATCACATACACATCATAATTTCACATTTATGCATATCATTATGAAAAGTCTAACTCCTTATAAACCATAACCTACCTCGATTTGAAGGACTCGAATGAAAATCACTTTGCTGGAGCCTTGCCTTTCCTCAATACTTCCGAACGCTCAAAGTTTAAAGACAAGAGATTAACACAATTTTAATATACTACTATCAAAACAAGGGTTTCGGAAATTCAAACCCACCCTGTTTTACCCATTATTACAAACCACCTCATTTTTCATGGCTCAATTCTTAATCATTACTCCTTCAAACCCTCTTTAAGGCAATTTTAAGTTTAAAATCTTAATTCCACCTAATTCTAGGTCTCAATTTTCACATGAACCATGTTCTATAAGAACTACGCATTAGGGGGTGATCATTATACCCTTTTTAAACTTAGAATCAACATCCATTAGTTTTCTCATGATTCAACCCTAGTTCTACCAACCTACGGTTCTCTTGCTAGTAAAATCACCATTAGAGGTCCCCCCTTTGATTCCTAGGTGTTAAGTAATCAACAGTAGATAAAGTAAAATGAGTCTTTTATCTTGAGAAGGGAAATTGACTTCTCTAGGAGAAAATCGCCTCTAACTCTTGGGAGTTCGTGCTTTGAAAATAATGGGGTATAACCCCCAAAATTCCACTTAAAAATCACTTTTTGATTTTCGTCGTCCACTGCAGCAGTCACTTTTCCGCTGCAGCGGTCAGGACACCGCTATGGCGAATCCAACGGTTATTCTCCAGATCCGCTATGGCAGAACTCCGACCGTCATGACGGTCTCACTGCAGTGGAAATCCCACTGCTGCAGCGGTCCCTCATATTCAATAGCTCCCACATCCTACTCTCAACCCACTCCTCAACATAAAAATTTTCACTATCTCCCTTAATAACATCTTTTTATCCACCACCTAAGCTAGTTAGCGTGTTCTAAGATCATTTCCCTCGTAATGACGTACGGGTTTTTACATTTATATAGACTTATTCAATCACATAAAATTTAAAATATCCAATATAATTGTTATCAACTTTTATTCATGTTTCTTTTTCTTCACTTTTTTAAATATTTTTTTATTTCACTAATTATTTATTATTGATAGAATGGTGTATTAATTAAAATACAACACTTTTAAATATCAAATCGTGTTTCTGAATTTCTCTAAATGTATTTCTAAAATTCAAAGCTTCTAAAATTATATTTTAGTCCAATTTTTTTTTGGTAACTAAAATTTTATTACCAAGGGAAATATGAACAAATTAAAGCAGATGCCATACATAATTCAACTCAAACACCACCAACTACTGCACTATCTATCACCTATTAGCTACAAAAAATAATTGAACTTCTAGTTGTCTAGCCAATTTCAAACTTATATATCCTTGACGGTGTACATCTTGGGCAATTTATCGGAAAGAGTATCCACAGTTCTCCTCTTCCCATCAAATAGTCCAAAAATTATTGTCATAAATTTGTAATAACAAACATATAAAATGCATTAAAATTAATCTATAAATCATATTAAAAAATTATATCATATGAAAGTTAATTCCTTATTTGAAATTTAGTGCACTATAAAAAATATAATTACTAATGAATTAATTTAAAAAATTTAAAATATGAATTTAAATTGTGCTTATATTTAATTTTAATATTATAATAAAACAAAAAATTATGATGGAATTGAATTCAAATGAAAACAACTGATATATTTTATACTTGGAGGAAAATTTTTTGTTGGTATTTGAATCAGATGTACTGAGACTCCTCATAGACAGTAAGTTGAATTTGCAAATACAATATATTTTATTTGTTCGAATTTTTTTTACTTAATATAGATAATGAATACATATAGAGATAAATTGATTTTATTTTGAATCGTGAATATCACTGATTAGTAAAATTGACATCCAGTTTCAGAAAAGTCAGCATTATATTGCAATCACCACCAGTTACACAATTTTTTTATTGTGTAACAAGAATATTATTGGAACATACAAAATTTGTGTGGAAAATGTTTTACATAAAAACGTATAAAAAAATATCATAATCATAACCTCTTAGATACTAATCAAAGAAATTAACTTATTAACAATTTAATTTATTAATTATTTTCTTTATACTTTTGCTTAGCTTATTTTATGTGCCAAATATAAAGTTCATATGTAGGATTTACACATGAAACTTATAAAGCTTTTACAAAGATGCATGATCGATCTCTAGATCAAGACATAAATTTCATCAACTAAGTATTACCTCGGCAGTGCATATTGCTATCATCCAAATGATAAATAATATATGTAATAAATAATAATTATATCGAAACTAAGAATATAAGTATATTTAATGAACTAGAGATTATTATTTTATCAAGTGAATATAAAATATTTATCTCTATTTGATCCGTTGAGTACATACAAGATATGCTGGCACAAGAAGTCGAAATTATACCATTATCATAACCAATAAATTATAATCATTTCGATGGCTTATTCAGTCTCCTCTTAGATTGTAAACATATCTTTATAACTTATAAAAATCAATAATTTAATCTTCCTGTATAAACTAAACTTTTTACACTAAATCATCCACTATATAAATAAAGAACATATGCAAATAAATATATACTCTATTTTATTATCTTTTATTAAAAATAAATAAATAATTATTTCATAATAAATAATATATCTAAATATATAATTAATAATATATATCTTAATATATTTTTTAATTAAGTAAATTATTTATATCAAAATAAAATATATAATTATATAATTGTTGGGCCTGCGGTTGCAAGGGCCAATCTCATCTAGTCTAGTATATAAACAAAGGGTGTCTTATGTCAGATGGGTAATTGGTAGTACAAGATTATGGCCCCACCAAGAAAAAAGTACAAGATTATGGGAAATACATTATAAATTAGGAGGACAAATAGACGAGTCAAAATTTAAAATCTATAAATTTTAAATATTAAGATTTTAGCTAATTGAATTCTAAAATAAATAATGTGTATCATATATTTAACATATTTTAAAAATAAAATATAAATTTTAAATTAAATTATTAAATTCGATCGAATACGCAATCGCCACTCTCGGTTGGTTCGGGTAAGTAGGTATCTATTTTGCATTAGAAATATTTTATTTGGCTTTGGTGCTTAATGGTTTACACCAGTACACTACATCCATGTTCTATAGATGGGCTAGATATATAGTGAGTAATGACCATTTATGTCAAGTTGTGAGTTCTTTATAATTTTAAGTACATGTGGTTTAGCAGTGTTAAGCCACTTACGCTACATGAGGCAACTTGACATTAATTCCTTCTTATAATATGTAGTTTTAAACCAATCATCGACTATGGAACACATATAGTCGATGAGGGACGTACACTCGGGAGTCGTTTGGTTGATGTGATAAAGATAATAATTTCGAGATATCTTATGAAATTATTTTATTTTGTGTTTATTAATGAGTAATATTTAGTCTCAAGATTATTTTTGTATGAGGTGAAAAGTGACCTGCACAAGTGGCACGATAGAGGATAAGACACGTGACACTGACAAAAAAATATCAAAAGAGAACTAGCTCGATGAAGTGACCAATTTTTGAAGATGTGCTCAAGAGAACTTGATCCCGATAGGTTTTCAGGCCATGTGAGATGATAATCTTCGATAAAAAGCAAAAATCAGTGATCCGAGGGCAATAGAGGACCCCTGATCCGATAATGTTGCACATAGGACAAGGACGGGTGTACCATGATAGCTTGTAGGATTCTTTGCAAAATACAGAGGAATATTAGTTGACTTACACTATTAACGGTATTCCCACACTGCTATGGGACGTGATACCCTAGGGCTTATGTGGGACATTCTTATTTGTTAATGTAGTACCTTTGTAGCATATAAATAGTAGTTTTGACATAGCTATAGAAGACTAGATTATAAGCAATACACTATTTTTTTGTGCTTCACACTTTCATTATATAGTTCGTTGAGCCTTTATTTTATTCACATTCATCTCTTAAATGGACACGGATTGAGGCAGACTTAACTTCGAATCCAATATCGCATACGAGCAATTTCTGGGCTCATCAATCTCATTAAATTCTTTCTTTATTTTCTTTCGTTGTTATCATTTTCGGACATTCTAACACAAATGATATCTGACCTGCTAATAACTGGATTGAACGAGTTATACTGAGACATGTGTCCTTGAGCTCACATAAAATTAACTATGCTGTTTTTAGGGTAAATTATTTCACTCCACCATTTTAGTATAAATGATGGGATAAATTATTCCATATAAGAAATAGGATAACATAATCTCATAAGATATCCCAACCTATCCCATCCCACAATCAGATGCTCCCTTACTATTAAGGAAAAAGGGTTTGAACTATTCAAAATAGGCTCATTTTACTCTCTTTTTTGATTTAGTAATGTCCTCGTCGTTAGTTAACTAGCCCACAAATGTATTTCAACTAATCAAATAGCTCAAAAAGATGAAGATTCCAAAACAAGCAAAAATTCGCTTATCTTACCCCTATACTATTTAAAATTGAACAATATATGATAGAGGTTATTCATATATAACCCGAATTTTGTAATATAAATATGCAATATATAAAAATGAATAGTTTAGTGATGACTTTTATAATTTAAAAACAAAGTCTTTTATAATATCTTTGATTATTCCTTATAAAGAGTGGATTAAATCTATTTTTGTTTTTGGTCACTTCAAAATAAACTTGAATTATTCCAAACGTATGGAATTATTTTGTCTACTTACTGGTATGAAATTGAGATTATTAGATCATGAAAATTTATAGAAAATATTATGTTAATCCTTAGTATATAATTTTTAGCTTAGTGAATAAATTATCAAATATCTCCAATAGTGAAACCTAGCATGTATCCTAGTGAATGATCAACAATCAAGTTACACACAAGAATGACTTGAATTATCGTTACAAAAAAAAATTAGATAAAATATAGAAAATTTTATTAAATAAATTAAAGATCTCTTATTAAAGTTGACTTTACGTTACAATTTGATTAAGCCGCTCCTGCTAACTACATAACTAATCCTACTTACTTTTAAATTAAACGACCCTTAAATGTAGTATTAATTGGTTTTATCCAAATATTAGTGCTGACAAATTCTCATTTATTTTTTGCCCTCTTTTTAGGTTAGAAAAAGAAAAACTGGTTTGAAATGATTTAGTTAATGCTTAATATTTATTGTATTAATTATGAAGGAGATGGTCAACGGGGCAAAAAGTCAACTGTTAATCATAAACAGCTCTAAATCGAATATGTAATTTGTCTAAACATGGCAAAGACAAATACTCTTTCATTTTAGTTGATAGGATAAGATTTACATAACCCTATTAGTTGATAAGTATTTTTTGAAAATATGCAACAATAATTTTTTTCACATTTTAGAATAAATTTAAGTACTAAGACTAGAATTGAAAAAAATATAATCAATTATCTTTTAAATTTTGAAACTATTTGAAACAATTATTTTTTAACATACATAACAATTAAAATGAAATGGAGGGAGTACTAGTTTACTTCAAGAGCAATGATTTAGTTTTCTAGAAAAAATATTCAGGTGAATTTTCTATTTAAATATAATTTAATTTTCAAATATACATTTTTCAAACCTCAATTAAATACTATGCAAACCGCTTATTTAATGTTTCACTTCAGAATCAATACTTTATTCTTTATTTTCTTTATTATTTTACTCTGTTGTTTGTATAGAGTCGTAAAGAAAACATGATTCTTGTTAATTGAGAACATTTAAACTACTTTTCAGGGAATCTTAATTTTTAATTCCTCAATTAATTTAAATTTTAATTTTAAATCTTATAAAATTTGGTTAAGAATATTTAACATATTTGCACATTTTATTCCTTCACATGTGAATAAAAATTATTTATTGGGTTGAATTTGTATTGTTAATCTATATATAAAGTCACAATATTATTTTTAAAATAATTTACCCGTCGTATATTTTTGTATAAAGAGACCAAAAGCGTAATTATTCATTTCCTAAAATTCCACTGTAGTTCATTTGAAAGGTTAAACTTCTGATTCCCTATTCAGCAGGATCTTCTAATGAAGTAATTTTATTGTAATTAATTAATTAATCTTTGTAATTTATTAGGATATTTTAGTTAGATATTCGGATTAAATTATGTTTTAATTTGAATACCTCTATTTGTGTTTTCATTCATCTGTTAGATAGTTAAACTAATCATATAAAATATGTTATTTTCTTTTATAATGCACATTCGTTTCAATAAGCCATAAAATCTCTCCATTTGAGGTTGATATGTATAATTAAAAAAATAATAATATATTTTATCTGATTAACTTAATTAACTAATATACGAATGAGAATGCCAAGAAGTTTTTTCAAAAATTTAAATCAAAAATATATAATTAAGACACTTTATTAGAAATTAAAATGTTCATTAAAATAAAACTTAATTCCAGTATCTAAATAAAATATCTTAATAAATTTAAAAATTTCTATATATATATATTTAAGCCTTCCTTTTAACATTTCGATTCATTATTTTCCTTTGACATGAAGGTTTAACTTTATAAAATTTCCTAAAAAGAGAGCAGATAAATTGACCACTTTTTAGAACTTTTACCATTTGCCAATAACTTTTTTATATCAACATAATCTTATTTTTATTTATTTATTTCTGAGTTACAAGGATGAGTTCTTTCCATTCCAAGAAAAATCGCAGATAGGAACTAAGAAGAAAGTCATCAATTATGGGAAGTCAAAATTTTGAATTTTTTTCCTTATTTTGACCAAAGGGGATTTCTTTTTTTAAAAAAAATAATAATATGATCGAAGACATGTGATTTAAAAAACAATAATTAAAAAACTTAGTTTGTGATCCTGGTTTTGGCAAATCCAGGTACTCTGCTGATTTTGTTTGGTAAGCTGTTTCTGAGTCAGTCAACCCTTGTTTTGTAGCCATAAAATGGGAAGAAAAAAAATTTTCTGTTCACAAACAAACTTTGGCCCCCAAATAACTATATTTAATAATTGCTTGGCTAAGATAATAATAAAATAAAATTAGAACGTATCATGACATCATAGAGTTTTTTTAAAAATATTTTTTACATGAGAATAAAAGAGGGGACTCACGACGTGAGAAATCAAACTTTCATCGATAAAATAAAATTTTAGATATTCAATTATTTAAGTTATAAAAAATTTCCACATCATAGAATTTTCATTTTTTGATATCTCTTTCTTTTTGATTTTTCTATTAGAAAAATCTTAATTTTCTAACAGGATTGAAATCGAAGATAGCGTTGGCTAGAGCCTCGTATTTATTAGGAATGATTGATAGTGTGCTTATATAGACCTGAACATTCTTTTCTTTTTGAGCTATCTTTGATGTTATATTAGATTCAAAATTTATTTCTTTAAATCATATTAAAATTAGAGTTTCATCTCGATTTAGGCTCCCAATCCACATTTCAGTTGGATCTGGACGTAAAAGGAGGTATTAATTAGAGTGAATTGGAGTCTCACAATAGTTGAAAAATAGATCGTCTTTTGGGGTTAAGTTAGGTTCAAAATCAATTTCTTTAAAGGAGGGGAAGAGGGGAGTGTTAGAGTGAGTTAAAATCTCATATTATTAAAAAATAAATTAATGATCTGTTTATATAAACTTGAGTAATCCTCAATTTTAAAACTAACTTTTGAGATTAAGGTAGATTCAAATTCTATTTCTTTACGAGATCTTACATGTATAAACATGTAAAATTTCAGTGTAAAAGAAAAAAAACTTAACATCTTAATTAAAAATCTTCTGCTCATCCAAAAGTATTATATCAAATTAATTATGGACAGACAAAAGGTGATAAAATATAATAGTACACGTGAATTGGTTTCAACATTTTCCTCTACCATTACTTATTTTGGTGTTACTTTTTCCTAAAAGTATTACTTTTTGATTAATTAAAAGTTACTCCATCGGGTCTCCGGTGATGTTTGATTTGAATATGTAATTTTAAAATAAATAAATTTATAATATAAAATAAATTATAACATTTATATAATTTATTATTTTATTAAAAATAAAATTTGTTATAAATATGAAAATATAATATTTTATTTTAGACTTACATAAAAAAAATATGTTAAATAAATCGGAATGAGAGGAATAACTTTTACTTGTTGAAAAACACTATTATCTGTTTCACTATAGTGTAAGCTTAGATTAAAATTAAAGTTAAGTAAAAAAGTTAAGGAATAATTAAATGCAATTAACTACAAGTTGTGATGATAAAATCACATGTTGCCTCTTCTCTTCCTCAAAGAACGATACAAATCTCCATTTTACGTTTGTTTGGAACTCAAAGACAAGACAACAAACACCACAGCTAATCTCACTTTATCCTTAAGCTAAGCTTCAATAAAAATAACTATTAAGATAACCTTCACTTAACTAAATCTTAATCACGGATTAATTAAACAAATCAAAAGCCATTCCCTTTGGTACAAAAAGACAAAAAAGGCAAGAATGGTAATCAAAATTGTCCAAGAAGGGCATTTTGGTCATTATACCACTCATCACGCACCAGTCACAATCAATTCAGCTCGATAAATTGCTCTCTCAAGCACCCAAAGAAATGCTTGCTAGCTCATATGCCATTTCCTCCTCCTTCTTCTTCACTAAAATTCATGAGAGATTTGAAGCAAATCCTTTAACTTTATAAAAAACCGTACCTTTTTGTTCTATAGATTCTTAAAATCTTGGAAAAAAGCAACAACAAAAAAAAATCTTGATCATGTTTAGCTCCGAGCCAATTTCTAGAGAAATGGACAGGTGGAATAGTTTCTTGTTCTCGGGTGGGGGTGGTGGTGGTGGTTCTTCAAGCTTCAGGAATGGTGAAGGCATAGAACCTGAGTTCTTGAGGAGCAAAGAAATCGTGGGTTCTGAGTTTTTTCACCAACAGTCACAGTTCCAGCAGAGTAATGGTGGGCTAACGCGGTACAGGTCAGCTCCAAGCTCGTTTTTTGCCGGAATTCTTGACGGAGACGGCAATAATTCCGGTGAAAATTTCGTTACCCATGATGGGTCTTCGAGTTCTGATTCTGATTCCATGTTCACCGCTTTGTTGAACAATGACGCCACCACCAACAACATTCATAGTAATAACAGTGGTACGATTTCTGGTTCTCGGGATCTGAATGATCAGATCAGCAATCAGAACCAGAAGAATCAGCTGCAGTTTGCTCCTTCTATGAAGCAGGAGATTGCTGAGGAGATTGAATTTGGGAATGAAAATGGTGTACAGAATAGATATGAAAATGATGGGATTTCATATGGTGTAGGGGTGCAAATGCAAACTAGAGGGAGTTTGAGTAACGGGAATGGTGGCTCTAATCTCATCAGACAGAGCAGTTCACCAGCTGGATTCTTCAACGGTACGCTGATTTTTGAAAACTTTTTCAGCTTAATTGGCTTTCCTGGTAATGAAATTGATTGGCTTAAACTTTTTGTTAGTAGATTATGTGACTTTTATACTTGGGGAGTTGACTTCTAGTTACTTTTAAGATCTGTGGAGGAAAATTTGCCTTTGTTGATTTGATTTGATCTCAATTATTTAGGTAAAAGAAGAGGGAATTTTTGGTCAATTTGGGAATAAGACTGAAGAGATTCAAGTTTTTTTCTTTTTTGTTTTTTGGATTAGAAATGTACTTAATGTTGGATTTGCTTGCTACTTTGATATAGTTTTAATATAGTAGTAATCAAGAAGGGGAATTTTGTTGCTTATTTACAGGATTTATGAGAGAAGTTGGAAATTTTGGGGCAAGTGTAGGGACTAACAGGGAACCAAGTACATCAACTAATGGTTTCAGCAACCATATAAGTTACTCATCTGCTCAATCTTCTAGCTCAAACTTCATGCCTAGCATTGCTGAGAATGAATCTTGGAACGACTCTTCGTTCAATTCTTTGAAGAGAAATAGAGATGGTGATCTGAAATTGTTCTCCAACAATTTCACTGGAATGACTAATCAGGTAGCTATTCTATTTTCTTGTCCTTTTGAGTTTTCTGTTTATCTTGTTGTTTTTGTATCTGTTATTAATAAATGTTCCTTTTGTTTGTCAGAATGATGAATCAAGGAATTACACTTCTGGTTTATCTCACCATTTAAGCTTGCCTAAGACATCCTCTGAGATGGCTGCCATAGAAAAATACTTGCAGTTTCAACAAGATTCAGTGCCTTGCAAAATACGTGCCAAAAGAGGCTGCGCTACGCACCCTCGAAGTATTGCTGAGAGGGTAAAATTCTGTCCTGTCACCTAGTTTTCCATGTAATCATGTTTATACTTGAAGTGCACATTATGATAAAACTTGTTGTTAGTGTTAAGTTGAAGTAAAGTTCTCATTTTCTTCTTGACAATTTGTAGATGAGACGGACTCGGATTAGTGAAAGGATGAAAAAACTGCAAGATCTTTTCCCAAATATGGACAAGGTAAATTCTTGTGACTCTTAGTGTTTATAGGAATTTATTGTATCAATCTATTTTTTTCTAAAAGAAGGTAGGAGGAACTAACTTGTTACCTTGTTTAATGAAATGGCAGCAAACAAACACAGCTGATATGTTAGATTTGGCAGTTGATTACATTAAAGACCTTCAGAAACAAGTCCAGGTAATGACCAAGAAAAGAAAAAAGAAGGTTTTTTTTTTTTCTCCATCAAGAACTCACATGAATCTCTCACCAACATTTATATCTGATCACCAAATTTACACTTTTTTAATGCAGACACTGACCGATAAAAAGGCGAAATGCTCATGTACAAGTAAGCAGCTGCAATATTCAAATGGAGCAACATGAATTTGTTTTCTGTACAGATAGTAATAGGTGAAGTTAGCTGGGAAGAGGGAAGAGAGTTAAATCACTCTTTTTCTGGCCTAATATGCTGGAAATATGGTTACTTGTTTCATTTAGCAATAAGGCAAGTGTAGCTTTCAATGTATTATTGAGTTTGAGTAGATCTAATAACAGTGTAGTGGGCAATATTCCAGATGTACAGATCACATGTTTATTATATTATGCCTGTTGTTTTATTGGAATTTGACTGTAAATGGAATTTGCTTCCTGTTTCTGCAATGCCCCTCTCTGTAAGCACTCCAGCTCAAGGATCTTGGATGTATAAAATGTTATTAGCTCCAGTTCTAAATACAACTAGTTGTTTTGGCAAAACTGAATTTGTTTCAATTAGAAAATCAAGGCTTCATGATACACCCATTACTGTTAAAATTAGTTAAGTTAAATTAGATTCATTTAATATTTTAAAATTAAAATTTAGATATTGAAAGTACTATAACTTGTAACATTTCCCTATGTCAATATGATGAAAATATACATTTTAAAGTCTTAGTCAAAGTTGATATCGTTTGATTCTCAAAAAAGAAATCATGACAAGTAAAAGAGAACGAAGGGAGTATTAATTAGTATTTAATTAAGTAAACTGTCTAAGAAGACATAAAGGGTTAATTTAGACAAATTAAAGCTATTAAATGATTTTCTCGAGGAGTTCGCAGAAATTTTAAAAGACAAATAATATCGATTGGAAAGAGTACATTGAAAATCGTGCAAACAACTTTGTTTTGTCGAAATGCATTAGGTATAATAGATCCAATATAGTTCGACCCTTCTCTAAATCTTGAAAAGAACACATCGGCAATCGTGCAAACAACTTTGATTTGTGGAAATGCATTAGGTATAATAGATCCAATATAGTTCGACCCTTTTCTGAATTTCGAAAAGAATACATCGGCAATCGTGCAAACAACTTTGTTTTGTCGAAATGCGTTAGGTAAAACAGATCCAATATAGTTCGATCCTTCTCTGAATCTTGAAAAGAATATATTGGCAATCGTGCAAACAACTTTTTTTTTTATCGAAGTGCATTAGGTATAATAGATTCAATATAATTCGACCCTTCTCTGAATCTTGAAAAGAATACATCGGCAATCGTACAAATTAACTTTTTTTGATTGAAATGCAAAATAAAACTAGATATACTAAATCCAATATAGCTAGATCCTTCTTTTAAATCTTGCGTATAACGGGAGCACGCTTCGTGCTGTCGTCTTCCTTTTATTTAAGCAAACCCCATTCACATTTGTGCATCGGCCACATAATTGCACTCCCTTCTGTATATAGAAACACTCCAGTGGGGTCATTGCACTATGCAAATAAGTATTCCCTTCGTTTCTAAATATATTTAAAATAATTATTAATATAAAATTTTAAAAAATAATTAATTAACTTTTGTCAACTATACTTTAGTATTTATATAATTTTTATTAATTATTTTTAAAAAAATATATAAATTTTATTCTAGCAACTAAAAAAGAATGAATTTCCCGCTATTTGAGTGGGACTGAGAAGTTTGTTGGTGGTATTATGCTGGGAGTGGAAGTGATTGATATGATTTAGATGACTTGGTTGGTATGATATCTTTTGATAGAAATAGATAAAGTTTCAAATTTGTACATACATATCTCTATCCTTTTGAGGGAAAAAAAAATCTTGTAGACTATTCTTGCCTTGGATATAAGGGGTGCAGTTAC
Organism: Datura wrightii; assembly: GCA_035772735.1. Classification (NCBI taxonomy): domain Eukaryota; kingdom Viridiplantae; phylum Streptophyta; class Magnoliopsida; order Solanales; family Solanaceae; genus Datura; species Datura wrightii. Next base: position 24,993,944 of record JASDFA010000014.1, read on the forward strand.
TTATTTAAGAGGGCATTCAATGTGTCAACAAGCATTATATATTAAACTTCACATCAAAATAGTAAATTTCACAAAATATAAAAATTTTAATTAGTTCAAGTAATTAACAAATACTAGTAAAAGTTTCAAAGTAATTGTAATATCATTTAGTAATTTATTTGTGGACTTCTCAAATTCATTTATTTTAAAAGTTTATCAGATACAATAACAATAATATATTCAGTGTAATTTCATAAGTGACATCTAAAGAGGATGACGTGTATGTAGCGTTACATTACTTTACCTTACTTAAGATAGAGAGGTTATTTGCAATGGATCTTCGCCTCATCAATATGAAAAGGAAATAAAGTAGTGAAGAAGTCATGTCGAAAGTAATGAATTAAAAAGAACAATAGTAACAACAAATAATTCACCCGTGTGATAATTCAAGTTCACAATAGGCGTAGAAGCAAGGGAAAATTAAGAGTAACGAAACCGAAATTGTTTCCAATACGAGTAATTACATGTTCTTTCTAATTAACCACGTGAATGTATTTCTTTTTTTAAAAAAAGAAATAAAACATGTCTGAGTAAGAAAGTAATTAAGAGTGGGGTGATCTAGCTATATCTCAAGTGATAGCAAATTAACTAACTAGTTAATTAATGATAGCTAGCTCATGTGATCGACTTAAAACCACAATAATTATCATTAGCAGTTCACCTTTCGCAATCACATTGATGTTTTGGAGGCTACTTAATATATACGTACTTCTTACTTATAAATATCTATTTTCATATGTAATTTTTATATCTTGATTATCGTATTAATTTATTATTATTATTATTATTTGTGGCGGATTTAGAGAAGCGGAAGGATAGCTATTCGAAATTTTTTAATATATATATATATATATATATATATATGTAAATGTTGAATCGCCTAAACACAAGACTTGAAATTGACTCAGTAGTTCAACGAGTTCAAAGTTCACCCTTAAGGTTCCAAATTTGAATTCTAGGTACTATATTTTTATTTTTAGAACCCCGTTGATGAAAATTCTGAATTCTCCATCGTTTGTTACTTTCTTTTTCTTTCTTTTTTCCTTTTATGTATGCTATATACTACTTTCCACAACATTTAATTTCGTTATTGTTATTTCTTTCATTTTTCCGTAATTCTATTCACCAAACCTCTTTGATCTTTTTTAATTGAATGAAGAATTTATCAAAAATAAGTTTTCTATGTCTATAAAATAGGAGTAAGATTATATATACTTTAATCTTCTCAATTTTTATTTATAAAGTTGTAGCCCTACCGCCTACTTAATATATTACTCTCTTTTGAACAAAAAAGCAATCCACATATTGATGACAAAATTGGACCAAAGAGAGAACGTGTTTGAGAGTATATTGAGGGTCCAATGATAAGATAATATATGTAGTGTAGGGTTCAAGGAAAGCTCCTAATTTGTTCCAAATTCTTATCCACACATAATAAGTGGATAAGCTTAGCAAAATAAGAAAAGGAAAGTAACAAGAAAGAGTTAAAAAGAATTTTCTTGAATTAGCAATTTCCTTTACTGGTAACAAAAGATTCTTCTAATCACTCCAACCGATCCTTAACAAGTTCACACTATTTTTGGTGAGGGTGTGTGTAGCAACAATGAAAAATAAATAAAAATTTTTAATTTATTTTTTAGTATTTAATAAATTAATTAAAAATATTATTGGAAGAGTATTATATGTAATCTAATAAAAATATTATGAGGTGGGAAGTGACTGTTTGGAGGGGCGGGATGGGGATTGGAGGTATTGAAAAATAAATTTGGAATATTACTGATAATTTTATTTTATTTTTTTTAAATATATAAGGATGAAGCTATAATTTTGCTTATGCAAATATTTTTTTTTTATTTTCTTTGCAATTCATAAATCTTTTAGACTACGATCTAAAAATTTCTTTCAAAAAAATTTAAATATTATGAAAAAAAATATGAGATTGCGGATTAAAATGTTATAAGTTATTGTAAGTTAAACTCATGGGCCGATTCCATTTGATTTGCACAACAAAGTTTATGCGTGTTGCATACTTTTAAGATAATTTGACATTATTTTTGACATAAGATTAATTAAAGATTTGTTTCAGTTGACTAATTATTTTCTTTTCTTTTCGTCAAGGAAAACCTGTTCAAATTTATATATATATTTAAAATAAAATAAAAAAGAGTATAATTACCTTATTGGTTAAAATTTGGTGAAGCCTGTCCGCACTGTTCAGGACACAACCCCCATCTACACGCATATGGTATTGTTGACTCAGCACCAATTGGAACAAATCTATTTTCTTCTCTTAGCATTATAACTATTCTTTTTATATTCACGACTTGAATTTAAAATAAAAGAACAATATTTTCAATAAAAATTAAACAAAAATAAAAAATATATATAATATTTCAAATTTATTATCTTCTCTTTATTCAGTCCCCTCAACCTCTACCTCTTAACCATCTCACCTCATGCCACGTTCGAATTTCTAGTTCACACCTTAGATTACATCAATATTATATATATATAATTAGAGAATTCAATAAGGAGTATTTCTAAAATTGAATAACCCTAAGCTAATGTAGAGTCGCCTTATATGAATTAATCAATAGCCGACATTGTTTAAAAAAGACACCTCACGTTTTCATTTGAAATATCTAATTCTTTTTCTTGGTCTTTTTCGGCGTTTTATGACTTAAAAACTTTTTGAAATAAATGTTTGGTCACGTGATATCAATTGAGATTTTATTTGAGTGTTTATATTTTTTTAAAATAATTTATATTTAATAAATAAGAAATGTATTTCATATTTTAGTTTTTGAAAAGGAAGATTTAATTAAAAGATATTGTATAAGGGATTCATCGTTTTCATTTAATATGGGGAAGAAGGATAAAGTGAGATCCACTCTAACTTTTTAGAATATTATAGATATTTATCTGTTATTTTTAAAAAAAAAAAATTTAGGGACAGAAAAAGAAAAAAAAGAGAAAAATAATTATATGGCAGAGAGTTGAACTTTCACCCGACAAAATAAAACTTACATAGTTAATTAATTAAGCTTCTAAAAATTTTCCTTAAATATTTTTCTTAAAAATATATTTAAAAGTTCTTAAACCTCCATTTCTTTTTAGTTGTTAGAATTTTTTTTCTGAGAGTCAAATGATATGAACTTTGATTAATATTTTAATGTGTATTTTTTCATTGATATAAGAAAAAATTTACAATTTATAGTACTTTTTCATATAATTGAATATCTAAAATTTATTTTTAAAATATCAAATTAATCTAATCTAATTTAATTTAATTTTAAAATTAATCAAATTAACTTTCAAAAAATAAAACGCGACAATTATCTTGATTGCCTTTAATGTAAGGCTTTTCAATATTGTCAAGTAAAGCCTTTCTCATTTACTTCAAATTCAATGTGACAATGCTTGACTTTTCAAATGTCCATTTAAACTGGTAAGAGAATTTTAGAAACAAAGCTGGTAATGGTAATGCAATAAGCAGAGTGAACAAAGATCGAACATGTTTTTTCTTTTTTCTAACTTCACTCCACATTAAATATTACAGTTAATGGTAAATAAATAATATCAAAGGTTTGGACTTTTAACAAGAAAAACTTGAAGGAGCTGCAAGTTTGGGTATCTTGGGCAATCATGAATTGCTATGAGATTTGTGTCAATCTATATTTGTACTGCATTAAAAGCCATATAAATATTGATTAAATTTTTTATCTTATTATAATAGAAAAAATTATTATTTATTATTTTTAATTATTTCATCATTTTATTTTAAAATATTTTTTATTTATGACATAACTCTATTTGTGGTGTAAATTTATTAAAAAAATTTGCCAAGTTTTTTTAATTCTTTTTGATAGTTACAATTTTTTTTTACTTATTTTATTATATTAAATTTTCTAACTGTGGCATAACTCTATTTATAATGTAAAAAAAATCACGAAAGTTTCTTTGTTTGGACTAAAAAAAAATTTCCTTTTTGATTTGGAAGTTTTTATTTTGTCCCCAGAAAAGTTCTTCCTTTTTTTTCTTTGTTCATGGTCACCAATTTTTGTTCCTTTTCGATAAAAGAAAATTTTAATAGAAATGACCTAACCTTCTTATATTTTCAAATTCTTTTTTGATTATAAATCCTTCCACCTCTATAAATAGATTTATAATTGCATACTTTAATTCATCAACTCTACACCAACATCTTTGATGTAATCTCCAATCTTATTTATTTTCGTGTTAATCTATCTTCTTTTTCTTTTTCCTTTTCATATTATAAATTTCTTTTTATGTCGTAAATTTGATAAAGGCTTGACCCGCCCCATTTACATCCCGACTTATTATATCATTTATGAAAAATGGGTATCGAGTCAAAACAAGGACAACATAGAGAAACCCTCATTGCCGTGGTGAGGATTATTATGTCAAAAGGACCTACCGTTGTTGTATCATTTACATGAAGTCTGTTTCACTCAGCAAAGTGTCATTGTAGTTGCTATCCATGACTGACCTATTTTTCTTGCATGGTCGGGTGATCTAGGTCGTCGGATGACGTGGTACCACATGATCCGACGACATAAATCATCGGGACTATAATAGTTGAAGAACATGCAAGACTTTTCCTGTAAGACATGTAACTTTTTGCAGACACTAAACCAACATTAAAGAAAGAAGGATGAATGACATTTTGTCCCAATCTCTTTATATTTGATAAAGCTCCATATTTTCATCCGAATCACAAGGTCGGATTGCTCGAACGGTTATGACAGTTTGGAATTTTGTTCATACTGCTTCTATCAGTCAAAAAAGAATTCCAAAATAAAGCTCCTATGCTAGACATTCCTAAATTGGTGCCTTCCCAAGAACCCACTCTTTCATAGTAACATGCGCTCTATAACATGTTTGAAGCACGAATCAATGAGGAGAAATATTTCTAACGAGTATAAAATGAACTTTCTCGTATCAATTGGGCAAATGTCTCATGAAAAGGTCTTAGAATTTTCACTCTTCATCGAGATGGCCAAAGAGTTCTCTCCAATGAGCCTCGGCTTCTTCTGGTGTTCGTGTTGACCACAGGCGAGGCTTCATTTTCTCGCGTGCTTCCAAAATTTCCTGGTTCACAAGATGTAATGGTGAGTACAAAAAACAAAATCAACAAAATAGTACAGGAAGCAGAGGTGACTTTATGAGGATACATAGGGAAGAGCAAGCAGAGGTATAACTAAATTACCACATGACAAATTTTGTATCCATTGGTTAACAGAAAAGCCTCTTCATCTATTAATCACATCCTAATTTGTTATTATATCTCGTTCAGTCCTTTGCTGGCATTATTGAGCTTCAAAGCCAGTCAACCAATTGAGAATCAACTTGCAAATAAAATTGCAGATTTTCTGTACTGTAAATTGCACTTATGATTCAAAGAAAGTGGAAATTTCAGGGATAACGTGCTAGTAAGTACTTTTGTTTAAGCTCTGGGCAAGCCCATGAAAACCCTGAATGGGTGCACAAAAAATGGCAGTTTAATATAGCAGCAACAGGCATGCTGAAGGAAAGAATGTAAAACCAGAATATGAAGCAAACTTCAGATGGGAAAGAAGTAATTAGAAGAAAAGGGGTGAATAAGTGACACATTTCCTCTGGCTCAGCAAAACTAAATGAACCTTCCCCTAGTTTGTGAAACACCTAAAACTTACCCTCTAGTTCAATCTCATTAGAAAGACCTCCTTTACTCTCAATCCCCAGAATTCGAGCAGTTAAATGGAACTATCAGCAAATTAAAGCGGTTTACGACAACACAAAAGCAAAAAGGAAAGATGCATATTAGCGGATCTTGTAATCTAGACCTCCCCCATTTGAGAAGTCTCTTGTTAATGTACCCCTCCTCTTCCAACATTATAACAACAATTTTTCTAATCAAAGAGTTGATAATTCGGAGAAACCTCAGATTCAATTGCTCGAGTATCTAAACAACAAAAATTATATTCCGCATCCTATACTTACCTGTTTTACTCATCTCTATTTAATGCCTCCAACTTTTTTTACTGGTTCAAAAACTAACATCAAGTATTACAACTTTTCTATGCTGATTTTAGTTTTCAATCTGCGATACTCTATTTCTCACCAAAAAAAGGAGAAGACAGTGAGAAATAAACATGGATGAAAAAGTTTGTTTACAAAGAAAGAATAATTATGGAGACAAGCCCACTGTACATTTTGAATGAAAAGTTTAGAGAATCAGATCTTGAGGGTTAAATGCTTGCACCATCACCATGTAAGAACATTTGCAGTGACAGCTGATGAAGAAGAAAGTTTTCACCAGCTTACAGCATACGAATCTCCACATGGTAGAATGCACATCAATTTACAGCTTTTATGAACTTTCCCAGGTCGAACAAAGTCTAACTTAGCTTAGGTCAGATCGGCAAAGGGGAGGCAATCTTCACGGCAACAAATGTTATGTGTGGAAGGAAGATGGAAAACATAAACCGTCCATCTCTGCATTGCTAGATAGATACTCAATTGTGGAACATATTTCTAAGTCTTTGATGGGATCAAATCAGCAATGCCGAGGACAGACAATGATACCTAGACAGGTAGGACCATCAGGACGTAAACAAAGCAAGGAAAGCAGAGGACAGTATTCGGGCAAGTACTTTTGGGTTGTTTGGAAGGAGAGTATCAAGCAATCCTTTGAACATAACGCAGTTTCAAATACATATGCTTGTATTTTTTTGGTTGTTCTTGATATGTTGGGAGTTTGCGACACATCTTTACTCCATCTCATAGAGTTTTGCATGCCTTTAAGTACTAATTTAAGTTAAAACTAACTTTATTATGCTATGTTTCAAGAACCCAATTGAAATAAAGAAAGAAGGAATCAAAGTCACTAAGCCTGTCCAAAAACAGAGTACAGGACGGACCGTCTCTCAATGGACGGTCCATACTTCCAGTAGTCAAGAAGTGCCTTTGTGATCTAAAAACCACTCCCAGGTGGTTGGCAACCGACGAGGCAAAAGACGGACCCGTCTTTCCAAAGACGGGCCCGTCTTTCGGAAGACGGATCAAAGGTTGAAAAAGTTCAGGAGTCAAGGGACCAAGCGATGGACAGACCGTCTTTCCCTGCACACCAGGGATCCTCCGAATTTAAATGAATTGGGGTTTTAGAAGCCTAGTATAAATAGTATTTTTCCATTCTTTTTCAAAAATAGTTTGATAGAGAGTGAAGTAGAGATAGTTAGATAGAGAGTTTCCAATAGAGAATTCTAGATAGAAAAACAGATCAACTTTGTAATTGAAGATTGAAGATCAAGTTATCAATTCAAGTTTACTTCTCTTATTTTTTATTTCATCAGTAAGAATGTTTGATTACTTGCTTTCTTCTTCTTCTCTTGCTATGGGTAACTAAACCGAGATCTAGGATTGTGAACCCTAATGATCTCAATTGGGTAAAATTGATTGTGGGCTTAAGAATATTTGATTGAATTGGGGTTGAAAAGTGTGATTGGTGATGAAAGTCATTCAATCTTGCCCAAATGCCTTTATTGTGCTTGAAAGGGCCAACTTAGGTTGGGTTAGCATCAATCAATAATAACTCAAGGCTCTAACCCTTGTTTAATGGATTCACCTAGACATAGGTGAATCCAATTGCAAAATGCAATCGGATAGAAGGAAGTTCTCTTCGATTTGACAAAATTGATGTAGATTGACACCATTGGTGTTTTTGAAAGACACCCATTGGTTGCCTAAGTGATTGCTTGCATATTCATCAAAAGTCCATTCTCAATTTGCTCATATTGAGTGATTTAAGGGGATTGACCCAAATTTGGGGACACCTCCCTAATTTTTCTCCTTATTAATTACAATCTCAAGCATTTACATTGATTACTTATAGTTATATTCTCCTAACCCTAATTTGAATAGCATCTAAAAACTCTCAAATCTGAATTGCAAACTGCTAGATAGTTTGGGCCTACCAAAGTTATGTGGAATCGACCCCGACTCCTAGTAGGGTATTATATTTGCATCGACCGCATACACTTCTGAATTGGAGTGGATTTGGACAATAGTACAAATTTTATACCATGAAAAATGTACATAATAGAATCTTTATTTGACCAATCTCAATTCCCACCTCAACAAGGAATTGAGCTTTTTGTGACTTTATATAGTTAGTACTCTTGGTGCTGGGATATAAAGCATAGTACTTTCATTCTTTTTGAAATGTCATTTGGAGATATAGCAAAACCCACCCAGCCATGTTTATACTATGTACATACCGAGAACCAACTTAATGCTGTTACATGAATAAAAAGATATTTGGAAGAAAGTTCAAACTGTCATTCTAGACATGACAGGTAACTCCGGAAGCAACAGTTTGTTATTCAAAACTACAGTCCACAACTTTGAGCTGTCGACGCCAGGGCTTAGTTAATTAGTCAACGATCAAACAAAAATGTGTACTTCATAAAATTAAATCAAGTTATCATCTTTTCTCCTATTTTATCCCTCTTTAGCAAGAAGAAACAGACGTCTATGGTGGTTAGCAAAGAAACAGTTTCTCATAGGCTTGCTGCCCTACAGTAAGTACCACTGGACAAGAAAATCATCTTACATGTGCCTTTATTTTAAATAGCGGTGGTGTACGGCTAGCTTGCACGCACCTCAACTAAATCCACGAGATACCTCCCCACCTCTCACGAGCAGATACTAGATAACTCTGTCCACCAAGGCTAGGACAGACAGGAAGAAATCACAGCGATTTGTCTCTGCTAGGATTTGAATCTAATACTTCATGGTTCTCAATCCACTTCATTGACCACTAGGCCACGCCCTTTGGGTACATCTTACATGTACTTTCTCCACATACTCGTTTCTTTCTTTATCAATTCTATTTTGGCTTTTGGTTTAGAGTTCTATCAGAGATTCACAATGTCAAGTGATAAGCATATATTGCTTATTAGATCACTTTGATTGATGCCACAATATAGTATATACAACATAGTTCAGACAAGTGATATACTAAACATGGGAGGACAAATACAGAAAACTGTAGAAAACCAATAATGAAACAAATATTCCGCAATGGAATAAGAATCAGCATAATCAGGGGGAGGAGCCTTGCAACCTTGTAGCACTAGCCAGTATGAATCTAGATTTTTAGACATCGGAGATCGATACCACCCTTCTTCAAGATAACATTAACACCATTACTATTTCAGTAAGTAAACCTAATCTGATGATCTCTGTGCTGCTATATATCAATTTGGGAACATCATGCTCTGAGTCAAACCTCCATACAGGTCTAAAAAGATATATTCCAAACAAACAATAAGATGGGGGTAGAAAGGAAAATAAAATATTCCAACCACAAGAAGTAGATTAGAGATGAAACAAGTTAATTGAAAAAGAATAACAGACAAACAGGGAAGAGGTCACCCCAGATTTGATTTTGTTCAGCTGGAGGCAATCATGGAACATCAAGAAAAAAATCTGTTCCATTGCCACCAATAATAGCTTACGAGCAAGTGAACAATAATATGGACAATAGCTCTAAATCTATGACTCACGAGCAACGCAAGGTTTATTAACTTGTGAAATATATTCTATTAGCATATTTGAATGATTCAGAAGAAAAAAGAACATCATGTACAGTCCAGACTGTGATGCAAGAGAACACTGTACCTCCACTTCAGAAGACCTTTTGGTTTTTAAAGTCAGACAATCAACAAGACCACTCCACTTCTGACTACAATTATCAAGGGCACCAAGTCTATAGTACTGCTGCATCTGATGGACTGGAGCTGTCACAACATAATTTCGCATCAGCCTAAACTAATTATCAGTGAAGAAAGTGCACATAATAACAGAAGACAAACAGATCTTGCATTATCCCAGCGATATCAACTTTGGTTTTGTTCCTTTGGACTATCCATAAATTCATACAGACATTGCAACCAACATAACAGAATGTATGGTGGTGAGCCTTCTTTCCCAGTATAGAATAGTGTTGCTTTCTCAGCATGTAAATGAATCATTTAGTTATTGAAAACGTCTAAATGCATGTCTCTCAGATAAATTATCCAGAGTTTAGAAGCTTCAAGGCATTTCCTTCTTTAACAAGGATGGAACAAGTACAAATAGAAAAGAAGTGGTCAGGAATGAAAATAGTAGCAAACAATAATAAATGTCATCAGAAATCAGATAGCAAGACTCACATCACTTCAGATACAGGAAGTTACCAGTACACTATAATCACGTTATGTTTAATTGTTCCCTCAGTTGCAGCGGATTGGCTTAGGCTATCAAAGGCAAGGAGCAGCGCAAGACTTGTCTTTTGAAGCTCCTGCTTAGCTAAACAGCAATCTAGATCCTTGAAGAACCTAAGCTTGCAAAGCTCTATTTTGACAACCCAAAAGCAGTCTCTCTTTTGTTAGTATAGTGACTACTAACAAATTTTCACAAGCAATTCACCAACCTCCTCGGTCTACCATTTGTTTACTAATTTATGAAATCCATATAAGGTTTTTTTTTTGAGAAGATAACAGTATATTAAAGAATCAACAGCACAAACTAGTGCTAGAAGCCAAAACTATATAAGTTATTCACATGTTACAAAAACAGTAATCTTCCTACTTCATCGTGAGGTGTCAAAAAATCAGATTCAAGAATGTTTTCAACTGAAAAGATGATCAAGTGAAATTCTGCTATTGTTTGGACATCTGTCCACCACCCTCTTTCTCCTTCCATCATCTAAATAAATGGATAACATAGTGCATTGGATATTGACCTAATAACAAATGAACTTTTTGTTGGGAACCCTTTGATTCAGGTTCTGTTTCCCATTTTCCTAACAAAAGTAAGTGGGTTACTTTGAATCACAATTCAGACCAATCAGTTTGGGGTTTCCTTGGAAAAAAGGGTTGGCAAATTTTACAACAGTTGACAAATTTTACAACTTTTTTTATAGGTGGATAGTTATGATTTTGATATCTCAGAATCTGATATCCCTAGTTATGGCACTAAAGGGGAAATTGGGTCCTCCACTGGTTTATCTTAATAACACTTTTCATCCAAAAAATCAGGTGGCTTGCTTGGAGATCAAGATTTTATACCTCAAGAATGTCATCTCGCATGAACCATGGAATTGCATAAAATAGTCATTATCATGAGAGGGTGAGCCTTGGCTTAATGGTAGAGTATTCCTTTAGAAACCCGTAGTCACGGGTTCGAACCCTAGAAACAGCCTTTTTTGCAGAAAAAGCAGAGGAATGTTGCATACGCCGTACAGTCAATGCCCACCTCCCCTATCCTCACATTAACTGGGGAGTACTCTGTGCATGGGGTAAGACCTTCTTAGTCATTCCCATTTTCCACTGGAACTCATTCCACTTGGCAAGGAAATGGAGATTTATACATCAGTAGAAAATGCAGAGAACCTCTAGTGTTAGAGAACCCTAAACTATTGAATATTGAAATTAAATGGTTCAAATGAAGCAAAATGGATGGTGATGATTCATATGTACAACCCCAATTAGTTAGGGATTGAGGAGTAGTTGTTGCTGTAACAAGGAAATTGCTAGTATATTACTGTATTTCATATTTATGTTTAGCTAAAAACTGGAATTAGTGCAAAGAGAGGCAGAACAAAGAGGAAAAAGCCAAATGTAATTGGAGTTGGGATTCCCAGGAAGGGGAGCTTTTCTTTTTATGACGGTGATTTCCAGACCAGCTTGCGTGCATCTTGACTATTCCACCGGGTACGTATTACATCCACCAGCATAGGTACTTGGTAACTCTACCTAGCAAGACTTCAATGAGACTTGAACAGAAGGGAAAAAATCATCCAGCTTTTTTGGTACCATTGGATCTGGAAGAAAATCTTTAGACAGAATCTGCAAAAGAATAAGAAGAAGCAGAGGAGCTAGAGCTGGAATAAGGGATTCTATCCTCGGTGATTCTGACATAAAACATCACAGTAGAGCAGAAGCAAAGATTGTTTAGTGCCAATACATATTGAAAAAAAAGGATTGCTTAGTGTCGATCAGAATAGAGCTCATTCGGTCTTATTCTGCAGAAAAAAGGTGAGACCCTGAGAATATGGAATTTCCCATGCCGGATCACAGCAATATTGGATCAGATATGTCATGTTTGCTACTATTCACTCTCACATTCATCAGAACCACAACTAAGGATCAAGCGGAATGTACTTATTCCGATATGGCACAAGATCAGGTTGATTGTTGCAGTCTATAGGTTCCAAAGTAGAAATCCTACTTGTTGCACAATAAATTCATAGTTTTTAAAGTTGAAACCCCATTCAATCTGCAAAACAAATGATTGTGACGCTAAATCTAGAATCTGCATTGACTACCAACCAGAAATACTTCCTAGTTAAAATAATAACAAGCTAACATCAGTTGCAGCACTAGATTCAACAACCATTAGCTCATTGCAACCCTTAGCCTATTGCTTTCATAATTTTGGCATGCATACAGACACACCTCAAAACCCATACAATGTAACAAACCAGCTTGACACCTCAGTAACCCCAGGCGCAATACAAGAGAGAGAGACTTATCCAAGCACCTGGACTATTAAGTGGTCCCTGCTCCAAAGGGAATAATACCTCTGTCAAATCTATTAGAGAAGGAAATATCCTTAGCACAGAATAGTACATATAGCAGAAGGCATAGCTAGAATAGGGCATGGAAGAAGTTGCTTTTTATTTCTTTGAGCTCATTTGAGTCATCTGGAACCTCCCTTTTCTGTTATTACTTGTTTATCTCATGTTTTTCCCAAAGTTGAGAATTGCAAGCTTGTAATTTCTCCCATCAGTTGAATATCAGTTTACTTTGTTCGATTTGGTGCTTTCATTGACCTTCTGCTGCAAATGGGTGAGGGAGATCACAATACCCGTTTGAAAATTCTTGCAGAGGTTGTTCAACAACTTCAGGAAGATTCTGTATCCCAAAAAGAGGAAGTTGAATCCAGTAACAATTCCCTTCAACAGATTGTTTCTCACTGGCTTCGATGAGCGGTCCATTGCTGGAGTCGGCACCGGTTACCACCAGTTCCCCTTGGTCCACTCCTCAACCCTCCTCTACACCTCTTCCTCAGAACCTTCTCACTCTGCTATACTTTTCACCCTCTGCTGTTCCCATGCTTAACCACCGAAACCCATAACAAATCCTTCCAACGGCTCAATAACAGTTTCTTCCTTCCAGACGTGATAAACCCGCACCCATAGGTATTCCCAAATTTGATGGTTTTAATGCCAAGAGTTGGATTTTTCATGCAAATCTTTACTTCGACAACTACAATGTCTCGACTGGGCATCGTCTAAATCTCTGCTCTTTTTTCCTTGACGAAGATGCGAGGGAATGGTACCAGTGGATGTACCGGAACCATCAATTCTGCAGCTGGGAACACTTTATGAAGGCCTTGTTTATGCGATTCGGTTCCAAATCCCTATAATAGCTGGAAAGTTTGTTAGAAAAGCTGCATATGACAACGACCGTCTATGACTATCTTTCTCAATTTGAGAAACTTGCTAAACGGACCACGGAAGTATCGGAACCTATGTTGAAGCAATTGTTTTACTTCTTATTCTTCTCTAACGGATTTGGCAGAGGTAATATTCCTTTAAGAGCAGGGACCACATAATGGTCCAGGTGCTTGGTCTCTCTCGTACTGCGCCTGGGTATAGCTGAGATGTCAAGCTGGTTTGTTACATATTACTACATCTAACTGGCTGGTGCAAGTGCTATCTATGCCAGACTTTAGTGCAGCAGAATAGAAAATAAATACAGTTATTGAGCTAGGATAGAGCACTAGTTAAATGCCACCAATAAAGAGGGAGATCCTCCTTCAAACTCTATTTCATAAAGAGTTTCGCTTTCAACCTTCTGAGTTCTGAAGCACCTGAAGATCTTCTTCTCTTTCCTAATCAATAACTAGCAAAGACCTCTTGCACAAACATATCTCAAATTTCAAATTGTTCACTTGCTTTAATCACTCGTGTTATGGATAGGAGCATAAATTCTTTTCCTGTGAGTTTTTGAGAAGTAGGAGAAATTATCAGTAATCTGCGAAAGATTCTTGAGAGCCATGATGCAACCAACTTCATATGACCAGGTGGATTGGCAAGATCTGCCTATCATCCACACAACAACCGATATGTCTACTTCACTCACACAACAATTTGTTTCTTCTAGTGACAAATTAGAAAAGATGTCAACTGGCAATCGTACTTCTAAATAAGGATTAGTGGATATTGGTAGTTCGAAACAATGTTCATGGCCAATCAAATCCTGACATAACTGTAAATACCAAAAGGACAAATCTATCATGATGCTTTACAATTAAGATTATGCAAACTTCCCTGTTTGGTTGCTATATTAAGTCCTGATTACAATATTTTTAATACCTTTAGCAGAAACCCCCTGCAATTTAAGCCTAGTTTAGCTATGAGGGAAGAAAAGAATGAGTTAATTAAGAATAGCAACAAATAAACCTTGTGAAGACGTACAAATCAAGCAACACGAATAAAGACGCGGGGCATAAGAAACTATCATTAACTAGCCTGCACTAGTGATAAACAAAGTAAATTTCAGATACAATCCTTCTTATCACAAGAAGGAAACCCAATTCGAGAAACTAGCTTGTACTGTATCTAACTAAAGTAAACAACGTAATAATTTCCACCCGTTTCCCGTAAAATAAGAAACTCCATCTGAAAGTAACTAAGAAGAAACAGGAAATAGTGAATTTAATTGCATTCATTTTTGGCCCACACACATTTTAACTCTGAAAGCCACACTGAAGATGCAAAGATTCCACACACAAAAAGAAAGAAAAAGAACATCAATATTTGAGCTTACTTAAGACGATCCTAATGATGGGGAGATTTATTGGATTATAAATTATTTTGAAAATTGCGGGCAACAAATGAATAAATCTAAAGAGATTCAACTTACAGTAGCAGAACCAGAGTGCGTCGAAGTAGGGGGCGCATGATAGTCGCCTTCGTGATTGCTTTTCTGAACTCATCTGAACTTCTTCAGACATCAAAGATCAATTTCCGGCGAAACACCGGTCCCCAAAAGGTATGCTGAACTCGCCGTTAGAAATTTTGATGGCGAGAGGAATATAGCTGAATAATGTGATCTCGTTTTATCGAAACAGTCCACTATCTTTGGATTTGGGCTCAAATTAATCCTATTTCTTTTAGGTAGATCATTAATAGTCCATATTCTTTAAAAAGTAGTGTACATTTAGTTTCAATTCCAACAGCCAATCACTTTTTTTAACAGAGACAACTAATATCACGTGCCCTCGTGTGTTTCCCTCCAAATTTAAATACGACTATCAACAATCAACTTCTCTCTTTATTTTTTTCCTTTATTCCTTTTTCTTTCTAATCTTCAAAAAACACTAGAAGCTTAAACACACATCATTTTACTATATTAGCTTGATATAACCATTTTATAAAAATTTAAATAATAAAAAATAAATTATTATCACTGTGAGTCTGTGACTAGATTATTTGTTTGTCATGAAACATGAGTGCTTCATCATGAAGCTAGCAAGTATTTGACTATTTCCAAATTAAGTAAGGAACAACAAAAAATGAAAATAAAAATCAAAGAAAGAACCTAATTAAGATCACTACCCCACACTGATGCTCTATTGCTGCAATTTCATGCACAAGAATGCATATGTTTTAAGAGAGAGAAAGAGAGAGAGAGGAGAGTTTGTTTGATGTGACTTGAAGTTACGTGTACATTAGCTGTCTCTGTTAAAAAAATAACGGCGGTTAGGATTGGAACTAAATATACACCATTTTCTTAAAAATACGGACTATTAATAATTCACCTAAAAGAAATAGGATTGTTTTGAACCCAAGTATAAAGATAGTGGACTATTTTGATCCTTATAAATTCAAATTTTTAAAAAATTGTATTTGCCTCACTAAGTATTTTTATATTCACTTTCCCCCCTCTATAAATCATTTTAATATGCATTTGGACATAATTTGATTGAGATTTTAAAATTCAAAAAAAATAAAATACAGTATTTGAAGTTTAGTTGAAAAATAATATTACTATTTGAAAGTTAAATATTTTTGTACAAAACAATGGAGTATGAAGTTTTGCAAGTAAAATTTGAGAAATTTTAAATTTTGTTTTTCATCTTATATTTTTATCTTGAGAAACAAATTAACTTTTTACTCTAATTTTATTATGAACTATTTACATTTTAAGACACTAAAGAAAAAGTTTTAAATTCTACATTTCAAAGTTAAAATTAAAATAATAGGCTAGTCTGATTAATAAAATATTTATTTAAAATAATCTCCAAATGTTATTTCATATATGGAAAAAGAGTCAAATTGCGCCTAAGATTATGTAAAATGACATAATTTTACCCTCTATTAGAATGATGCCTTATTCCTACCCCTTGTCAATACCAAAGTTGCTCGATTTTGCTCATATTAACCAACAACATCAACTAAAGGGTGAACTTAGACCATTCAAAAAGTTAAAAGACGAATTTAATTCTTTTTTCTCCTTTCTCTAATAACTATTACAAATAAATCATTCAAATCTAACTGAAAAGAATTAAGTATTTTTAAATATGAATAACCTATAAAAAAAAGATAAATGTATCAAATTACATATATTTTTTTAACTTGAATGTGTAAATCTTTTTTTTTTAATATCCCCTGAATAAAAATTATTTCCAATTTAATTATAATTTTAAATTTTCTTATGATATTTTCTACGTGAAATAGTTATAATCTCAAAAAGTAGGAATTCTTCTTATTAGAACAATCAAACATTCCTTGCTTTCAAATAGAGGAGAGAAGTAAAATGGTTAGGTGGAAATTTTTGGACCTTGATCTAAATAATAACCTTCAAAATTTAGTCTATGCACTCATAGTATATTGATAGTTTAGTTAATTTACTAGTGTTTTATAATTTAATCCAGACACAAAAGGGCTAATTAACTTTAATTAATTTACTAGTGCTTTATAAATTAAAATTCTTCTACTTTTCTTTATATTTTGCCTTTTTTTTAAGTGTATGAATTATTGTAGCATTATAAATAAATAAAAAGGATATACTCATAGTTCGCCCCAAATTGGGCGAACTGCATAAATCAATTCATGCCGTTCGCTAAATTTCGGGCAAATTATGGATATAAATTATTTTTTTCTCAAACGGAAGAGGGTTTAACGGAGGAAAAATGACACTGACAGTTCATCCGAAAATGGGCGAATTTACTATTTTGGTGCATAATTTTTTAAACTTATTGCTTTGATATATTTGATCCAACAAGTCACTGTTCTGATGTCGGCCTCGTCTATACAACATGTTAAATTGAATAAATCAAATAAATAAGTGAAAAATCATGATTAAATTATGATTGAAGAATTATTCACTTGTGACGTAAAGAAAAGAAAAAAGAATTGTAGGATCAATTTTTACTTGGTGATATTTAATTATTTTATTTTAGATATATATAAATGGAGGGAAAAATGATAAAATTTGTTCATCTGATGTTCTTATTAACATATAAGAACAAAATCAAGCGACTTCAATAATAACAGGAATTCAAACGAGACATTTTTTTAACGGATGACAAAATTATTTCATTTCAAATAGTTTAATGATAATTTTGACTAATTATTATTTTAAATATTTTAAATTGTATTCATGATCAAATAGCGAAAGGATCATTTAAAGTTGTTATATATGGATAATAGAATCTTTATATAACGACCTGTTCAGTTGTTATTGAATCTTCGATAATACGAGTATCAGAATTAAAAATTTATTTATAAGAGATTTTATTTTCAGAATAACAGGTGTAAGTGGCAAGCGAATATCGATGCAAGATGGAGTCAAAATGAAGTGGGCTCGGTCGCCGAGTTATGCTGTCGCGACCAGTTGATTACTATAGCGAGCTTGCTGCAACGAAGGTAGTGACCGCTGTAGCGAGAAATGTGAATCAGAATTCCGTGTTTAAGTTTATTCCAGGGCTCAGCTCCTATTCTAAGGAGGGTTTCCTCCTAAAAATTCCCTAAGGTAAATTTCAAGATACTCCACTGAAGAACGGAGAGATCTAGCCCTCTAAGAACGTAATTCCACCATCTTCCTCACCGATCCTCCATCATGAACTCTGGATTGAGGAAAGGGAATGAAGTTCCACCAGTGTCATGGCAATAACTTGGAGTCGAGGTAGGTTATGGTTTACTTTGAGTTTAGACTTTGATTAGTAAATTGTATATACTTATAAAATTGACGGGGGAAGGCATGAATAGGCTTCGTGTATGGTATTCGATTGGGCGTCACCTAGAATAACATAGAAAAGTATGCACAAGTAGTGTGTTGCATGTTATTGTCGACACATGATCATAATTCGGATAAGATTAACATAAGAGGAGTATAATTGGTCTAAAGCGAACTCAAAAAGAAGGAACATGGCGAAGTACTAGTGCTTGTGCAGTAATAAAAGATTTATGAACTAAAAGAAATGTGTCTTGATTAGGGTAATTATTGTATTATTTATAAAACTGCTATTGTGATGATACTTAAGAATGGGTCAAATAAGTATGTGTGAGTGGGTTTCACCCTAAAACTGAAATTGGTATTTCTGGTGTGAGGTTGCTTGTTGAGTAATGGTATTGCATTGTTTACATCCTTATATGACCATGCTTGTGTGAATAAGTTGTTAAATTATTAAAGTTTGTTTTAATATAACTTGTGATTGTGGTATGCTCTTGTGCTAATTAATGTGTACTTGTCAGTAGTATCTTGTCCGATGACTAAACGGAGAATATAATTGAGATATGTTGATGATAATTGAGGAATGCCACAGTGCTTTAATCTATAATTGATAAGCAGTTAAATGATGGATGAGGAGCTCGTGTCCGATGTGAGCTTACGGATGAGCAATTAAATGATGGATGAGTAGCTCGTGTCCGATGTGAACTTACAGCGAGCAATTATATGATTGATGAATGACTCGAGTTCGATGTGAGTTTACCAACAAGCTATTATATAATAATACGAGTTCAAGTCCAATATGAGCTTACGGACGAGCAGTTTTATGAAAGCAAGTACATACGCTAGTACAGTACATGGCACCTAGAGTCTCTTGCAGGTCATGACTAGATGTGCAAGACTAAAGACCCACTAGCATGTGTGCATGGATGAGTGACAGATGTGTGTTCCGATTTGAAATAGAGTAAGACTGATGAGATACAAAGGGTATATAGTTGTGACTCGATATGGATATAATTTCTTGACATTATAGTGGTTGCATTTCATTTCAGACTATTGTGATGACTCTTATATCTATTCCATGACTTACATGTCCGGTATTGATTGACATGATTTAATTACCTGATTGTTATTGACTACTTGATCCCCGGAGGTTTAATGCTTATGTGTTATTGTGCCTTTTGTTGTTGGTCTACTATGATTATGAGTCATGTCTCTGCAAATATGATAGATGTAAAAAATAAAATATCTCATGATAGTAAATTGTTGGATAACTAGTAATAGGCATGTGTAATTACAAGGGCGCTAAGTACTTAGTAATAGTGTTGGAGAACTTTGTAATTACCGGAAGTGAAAATGAATATCTAGGTCTTATAGGTAGAGACTCTTCTAAAACAGTAAAGATATTTCTATTTCTATGAACCCGTTAAGGTAATACAGTAGGATATGACCAAGTGGCATAAAAGTTATTGCATGAAATTACTTGTTGATGTTGTTGATTTTATATTTTGTTGCATGAAATAATCATAATTAGCCGATGATACTTACCAGTACGTGTGATGTACTAATACTACTCTTATTATACTTTTTGTGGGATGTAGGTATGTTGCAGGTTGTTGAAGTTCTATTGTTGAGGTGGCGAATATTCATCATCAGTTTCTGCACTTCTTTCCTCAGGTGATGTTGTGTCTTTTATTTGGTCATTACTTTGATTAGAAGCTCTTGTGCATGTTTAGACCAAGTCCTTGGGAAGTACTATTTTAAGTTTGACATTGCAGGATATATATATATATTTTTAAAAAAAAACTTAAATTGATAATTTTTGTTCATGAATATGTTTCTCTTGATTAAGTTACATTTAATAAAAGGATGAATGGTTTATTTTATCTATCATGTTAGTTTTTGCGCTTTATAAACATTAAAAATAATATTTTAATTAAATTATATTCTTTAAACTCAATTTAATATACGATTTATTTTACTACAACTTATTTGTGTCTATGTTTTTTTTAAAAAATAAAGGTAAAAAATAATATATAAACATTACGAATAGAAAATATGTTATTAAAGGGAAGAAATAGCAAAATAGAGCAATTAGATTAGATATTACACAAAGAAAAGAAAAGAAAGTATATATGGTACTTTAAAATAATAATAATTCAAGAAAAATAAATTCTCTCATAATCTTTTGAAGATAAAAATAGTGTCCACATTTTTTTTTACTCTTTTAAAGCATGAAAGTCATTAGATCTTTCTAGAACTCGATGGATTCTTTTAGAAATTCAATACTTCTTGCATGAAGTACAACAATTTTTAGCTAGATATTCTTTTGCAATTTATATTGCCACTTGTACAATTCTTTATAGTCATGATAGTTCTTTCATGGTTTTTATATATATATATATATTTATTAGATTAATTAGTATTCTATTTAAATATTATATTTATCATTTTTAAAAAAAAATATTTTAATATAATAAAATGTTGAAATGATAAACAGTCTTAATTATTTAATATTTAAATTTTAATACAACGTCTTAATATTGTATGCATATCTTAATCTAAATGTACATTCTAATATTGAGATGAGGTAGTGGCCAGAAATTGCGCATGCCCAAGCCAATGCCAGACGAGGCTCAGAAAATAACAACCAAAATACTCGAGGATTGAGTATAAATTTGTGCATCCCCTCAATTGCACTGTACACTTTAGTTCTTTACTGCCTATTTTTTGTCTTAGAAAATGTATTTCACTTTTTAAAAACACTAATACTTTTTTTGTTTTCCTTGATATTCCTCTTAAAACGATATTTAGCATTCGATTTTAGCTCTCTAACTTTATTCATTATATTGTAACCAACTGACTCAAAGGATATCATGAGAATTCTATACACCTTTTTTTTTTTTCCTATGTCGCTATTATCTATTTTATTCTATACATCAAATCGATCGTTACATAAAATATGACTTTTTATTGTTACGTAATGATAAATTTAATTATATAATATAATATAGTATAATAAAATTTAAGTAACAATCAAAACAAATATTATATTTAAACTAATAATACGACATAATAAAATAGACCATAATTATCCGAATAAGCTATAATAGTAGAGGCATAAATAACTCAAATAGTATAGCGATGGACAAAGTTAATTGATAAATATAATATATATATATATATATATATATATATATATATATATGCATGCTGTATGACATGCTTCTAAGGCCTCCATTCCTATTTTTGTTTTTTCTGATTTTTTTTCTTTTTAAAATTATTTTATTGATTCATTTATTTAATTTGCACGCAAATTCTACTAATAAATTTTTTTCTTCAGTATTTATTATTTGCATTGAATTTTTTTTAATGAACGGAAGAATTTAAAATTATTTATTGAAATTAAATGATTCTTCTTAACTGAGTACATGAATCATTTTTAAAAAAATATTAAATGAAAGAATTCAAAGAGGAGTAGTTAAAAATAATATATATTAAATTTGAATTTGTCAGGTTGAGTTCTGATTTCTACTCCTATAGTAAAGTTTCTTCTTTTTGTCCTCTTATCTAACCTTCTATTCCTTAAGCAATTTATTTGACCATTTATATATTTCTTCACTCAATTATCACAATTCTATTTATACGCGATGGAATACGCCACCTTTTGGTGTCATCAACATTCTGCGAACAAGGAGTTCTTAAGTAATGCTGAATATTTTTAGAAACATTCTATTTTCATATTACCTGTTACCTTCTTTTTGCAGGTTTACTGTGCTACTTCTTAGTTTTGATGTTGTGCTCTGTCCGTATACAAGTTTGTGAAATAATTGTGCAAGAAAATAGAAAGGGAAAAAGAAAAGGTAAATAGAAGGAGTATAAAGAAAAGAAAAGGGTATGTATCAATGTAGTCTTAATATCATTTTTTTCATTTTAAAATACTTTTTTTTTGTCAAACTGATAATATGAAATATGTTAAGCTAACTGAAAAAAAATAATGTATCACAATTTATTCAATATATAAAATTAAAATTATAAAAAGAACATTTAAAAATTCAATTTTTGTTTTCTTCTCATTCGATCTTTTTTCTTTTGTTCCTTTTGCAATATTATGCGCTGATGTATTGCCTATTCGTTATAGCTCTATTTGTTAAAAAAGAAAAGAAAATAAATAAATAGAATGCGAAGTCACGTCATTCAAGGGTGATGGAAGTGAAAATCATTGAAACCAATGCTTCCATAGATTCGATCGTGGTTTACAATTATAGCTTTCATACCTGTTTGTTTCTTTTTATTTTCTTTTTGTTTATCATCTTCCAGATAAAGAACGAACAAAAGTAAAAACGAAGTTGATTTAAATAAAGATTTCTCTAGTACCTTATGTCAATAAAAGTAAAAGAAATACAACGATGACAATCGATACAATAAAAAGGTTTCATTGTTGAGGAAGAGGACATTAGTTGTTTTACTATTTGAAAGGATGTTGTATTCTATAATTTCTCTCTCAAATTAATCACAATCTTTTAGATTTGATCTTTACTTTTTTCTATTTCTTGTGAGATGTAAATCTATTTTTATTGTGCATGAGAGGCATAAGATCACAAATTTTCTGTCAATCTGTTATTAACTATAAAAATTCAAAATTTAAAATTTTAGAATATTATTTTGTGTCACATGGAGAGGTTGATCTTTTCTTAACATGTGAGTACATGTACAAATCCCAGAAATTGAAGGAATTCATAGGTATTAGAAATAGACGATCAAATATGAAAGATAGTTTTAAAAAGTCTGACACCTTCCTTAGATCTATGTGTATAGATATTTTTTTGTATTACTTATGTCATGTTAATATAATTATTTATTTATTTATTTGATCAAAATTAGAGTCTTCGTTACAACTCTATAATTTTTTATATATAAAAAAAGAAAAGAGAAAATGAGATCGATAATAATAGAATATTTACTCTATTAATTTAATGAGGTATTATAAATTTTTTATTTTCTGAATTGAATATTTATTTATGATAAATTATGATATTAGGATATCATTCAATTTTAATTTTAATTTCAAAAATTCTATCATCAAATACATTTTCTTAACTGAACTATAATTATTTTTCTTAAATAATCACCTAATGAAAACTTTTATAGAATAAAAGGCCGTCATTTTGCAATGAAAATATTCAAATTCGTAAATGAGGTGTATTTAGGTAAATTATTGCAAAGATATATATGATTATTATTATTTTTATTAATTTGAAGTAGCACGTATTGATATAAATGCATCTACTTATAAGTGTATTTTATAATTATGAAGATATTATACTTGATCTTATCGCAAATGAATACCTTAATATACAACTTATTAAAATATTTTTAAAAAATATAAAAATTATTATTTATTTTATATTTTTAAATATATCTATACTTTATTAGTATTTAATAAGACGATATGGGAAAATAAAAATCATATTATTATATAAGTGTGAAACTCCTAAGTTGAAAGTTAGGTTACCATTTTGTCATCTCTACTAAATTAAAATTTAATTAGTACATAATTAAATATTAATATTTTATCATATCATATTTATATATTTATTACTATATAAGTTAGAAGCTAAAATAATTAAAATATCAATTCAATTATTTTAAATTTATATATTTTATAATTTTATATTTAATTATTTAATATATTCATACATGTTCAGAAACTAGTATAATATAACGAAAGCATAATAATTTTAGTATGGCGCGAATAAGTTTGTTGGCGGAGAGATATATTTGATCCTATTTTCTTCTTGTTTCTTCTGTTTTATTTTTTAAAAGTGTAGTTGGAAAAGGAAACAATTTAAAATAGTTAGAGGGGAGGCGCAAAGCCGTTAATCATTCTCGAGGACGCGGTTCCTTCCTCCCTCCAACAAGTAGCCGAATCTCTATGATTGATTGACTGCTCAGTCAAAATCTATATAAAAACCCTTTCAATTCTCTTTCCCAGTTTCCCATTAAACCCTAACCCCCTGCACTCCGATCGTCTCTCTGTTTTGTCTCTGTACATTAAATCGAAGAAATTGAAGGGGAAATAGCACGACGCAAGTTTATGAAATAGCACTACGAGTTCAAGAACCCGATCTTTCTTCAATTTGATCGATCGGGTTTTAGTTTTTTTTTTTTCATTTTTGTTTACGTTGGCTGATAGAAGCTTAGGAAGATGTCAAAATTATATGGAGGGGATTTCAATCAGAAGATAGATTATGTGTTCAAGGTGGTGCTGATCGGCGATTCTGCAGTTGGAAAATCGCAGCTATTGGCCCGGTTTTCGAGGAATGAGTTTAGTCTTGATTCAAAGGCCACCATCGGTGTTGAGTTCCAGACGAGGACGTTAGAAATCGATCACAAGACTGTCAAGGCTCAGATTTGGGACACTGCTGGTCAGGAGAGGTAGTCTGAACTTCTTCTTTTTAGCCCTTTCTGACTTCTGTTTCTTTTTCTTGATGTTTATTTATAGTGATCATGATCCAGTGTTTTTGTGTATCCTGTAAGATCTATTAAAATCTCATAATGATTGTGATTTAGTCCAAATTGTGAGGTTTGATCGGTGATTTAGTCCAAATTGTGAAGTTTGATCGGTGATTTATGTGATTGGTACTTACTATGCATTTTTTGGCTGATACTTGCTTTTGATCAAATGAGTATCTGATTTATTATACAATAACTAAAACCTTTAGTAAGAGAATTTTACAAGTGATCACTTATTATGACTATGAGAAGAGATTATTTCTAGTGATGGATCTTAACTGCATAACTATTTTATGGCGAACAAATGGTGTTCACATCTATTGGATTGAGCTTTGTAGCTGCCACTAACAGTAGTATTTAATAGTTTCCTGCAATTCTTAAGACTTCCCTTGTATGTATTAATTATAAACAATGGAGTTGGATTACCATTTAGCATTCATCATACTTGAAATGTGAGAGAATAGAGTGTTTCATCACCTTGGTTCCTTAGAAGTGGTAATGTTACGCCCTTTTCGCAAGATTTTGGAAAAGTATGCCTTAACCGTAGTGTGTATAGAATTTGAATAGATGAACCTTAACCTCAAGATCTTTAGTTTAAGTAAGCACAAGTCGTCTAGGGAGTCTCCGCATGATAAGCAAAAGGGGCAGGGAATTTGGAGATTTCAAGAAGTATGGTCATATGGGTATCTTAGTTCTTAAATAAGTAGAGATACAAGAAATCATCTTCTTCTTTTGTTTTAACCTGCAAGCAAAATGTGACTAGGTAAACAAAATTTATGTCTTTGATGAACCTGTGATGTGGACTGGGGCTACTGGACGGTGGTGATAGGTTAGGTCGCTCAACAAGCAACATCCTTTTAGATTGTAAAGGGTTATTGTTTTATAACTAAACTAATGCTTTGTCTCATATTCACCGGTGGGTCAACTGATTGTTTATTATCTTTTTCTTACTCATGTTGTTTCATCCCTAGTCTGAATTACCTCCCAAGTACCTTTATTTTTTTGTTTGTTAAAGTAGGTACTTTTTTTAGTAAGTAAATAATTTCATTGATTCAACTGTACCAAACTGGTGCTTCTATACATAGAACACATGATGCCTTTTACATCTATTTACATCTTCCAAATGTAGGGTACTGAGAGAATCTAGTAAATTTTGTGTCATGTACATTTTACAATGTACACCAAAATGCCAAAGGTTCCATTCCCCTATGCTACTCATTCTCCTTTTCCTTCTGAATACCCAACTTAGTCATGAATCTTTAACAATAGCCGGCATTACTTATTCAATACTAAAACACTTTCTAAATTGTGCTCCACAACAGTGCGCAACCTGAAAGTGAAGTAGTAAGTGATTCACATTGTTCCACGACTCATTTTCTTTTTTTTGTAACCAAGAAATCTCTTGGCGCACGGTTTGAAACTCGGTAGATAACAGACTTCCCGATCTCTTACACATGAAACACCAACTGACATGAGTTATCCTCCTTTTTATCAAGTTCTTTGATGTAAAATATCACTCCTTGCACAGCTAGCCAAAATTCTATGACCTCAAATTATCTCTCCGAGTTCAAATAATTCAAAGAACTAGGTTTCACTTAAATAAGAGCTGATTTGGTACGATAGTTGAGTCCTTGGGTACTGTTCTGTAAAAAAAAAACCTCTGCCCATGAGCTCAATATGTCCTTGAGTACATTGAGCTATTCAATTAGGAGTATATGTAACCTTCATTACTATGTTAAAAAATGAAAAAAAAACTCTACCCAGGAGCTCAATATGTCCTTGAGTACATTGAGCTGTTCAATTAGGAGTATATGTAACATGACCTTCATTACTATGTCCATATTTATGGAGTTTAGGTAAGACTTTTTTGAGTCTGTTTGGCTTAACTTTCAAAATTTGTGAACTTTAAGTAATTTTTGTCAAATGTCCTATTCGAAGAAGTACTTTTGAAGCTGTAGCACTTTGTACTATGCCAAATTGAGGAGAAACACTTCTATTAATATTACAAAGTAGTTTGTGTCTAGTCAAACTTTAAAAAAGAGGAAATATACAATAATAACAAACGCAGTGTAATCCCACAAGTGGGGTACGGGAAGGTTAGATTATAAGCAAACCTTACCTCTACCTTGAGAAAGTAGAGAGGTTGTTTCCTATAGACCCTTGGGTCAAAGAGGGCATATACATATGCAAATTTACTTTACAACTAATATTGTTTAAAAAGAAATGAGTTTTATTATTTATTATTAGAGACTTTAATTATGTTTTCTATTAAATTAAAATGTTTTGCCTTTTGTTTGAGATTTTGGTGTAATTTGCTGAAAGAAAGAGTTGTAGAGGTAATAGGAAAAATCCAAGGTGAAGAAAGAGGAAGGGACAACATTCTGGTTGATTTCCCTTTTGAAATCAATAAGGGGAAGGTTTGGTAAATTAAATATAATGATAAGGATATCTTTGTCCCAAAAAAATAGTTTTCTGTTTCTGCCTGTTGGAAGAAGCTACAGTCATAGCTTCTTCCCAAACTATTTCTGCTACTACTCAAAATCACTTTTTCTTTTTTGGCCAACACCTCAAATCTCCAAAAAGAAAAACAGAAGTGATCTTTTAAGCTTCCCAAAGGAGAAGCTATTTATTTTATTTTTCTTTAGACTTGTTCATTTTGTTTGTTGTCAAGTTCTTACCATTTTGTTTGATTATTCTTGTTTCTGTGTTTACTGCCCTGGTTTTACATTTAGACTTCAGAAATTTCTTTAAAAGATAGCTATCAGTGGATTTCTTTTCCAACCACAGAGTGGGCAGGATCTTGCACCATCTAAGACCTTTCACAAACTCCGGGGGGACTCTTTTTCCCTAATTTATAAGTTTTACATTTGCAAGTCTGGTTCTCAAATCAAAAAAGAAAACCATTGTCAATCAGGTAGGTGGACTGTAGCTAAATACTATCTATGCTGGCGCTGAATGAATAACTCAGTCTTAGTCCAGCTTTGATTATGGGGAGAGTAGTAGTTGTAACTTTAATTTCCTTTTCTTCGTTTTAAGAGCGTTGGATAGCTGCTGGTATAATTGTGCATCATTTTATATGCCTTGAGGAGGGAGAATGTATTGTGCATCATTTTATATGCCTTGAGGAGGGACTGTGAATACATGGCTTCTGGTGTAGAATGTCTAAACAACAACCAATGTTTTTTTCGGATTAGTAAAACCAATGAAATATTATCATGAGCAAATAGGTGGAAGCTATTATCTCCATGAAACTAGTCACGTGCAATTAACACCAGAATGCTTAAGAAGTTTGTCTTGTGTGGAGGTTTATATTTACATGTGGAAATGAGTACCCTCCAAGAAAGGAAAGAAAGAAAATTGAATTTCAACATGCACTTGAAGATATAAAACTTCAACATAATTTCAATCTAATATTGAATCAGGAACAGAGAGCCCGACTGAATGAATAATACTTCCGTTTGCTGCTGTTATTTAATCTGGATTATGACATGCCTCTGGATGTTCTCTTGTCATTTCTGGTATGGCCCCTCTCAGGAGTGTAGAAAGAGTTACAAAAGAAAGAACAATGTTTTTCTGAAAGATAGTTGACTAATTTGACGTTGTCCAGTGATTACTAATAACGTGTGAAACACCCTAAGCTGGTTGATTCTTACTGGCTTAGGTGGTTCTGTTAGTCTAAACCAGATGGACAATCAAATATATGTGCATTATCATGCATGATTATGCTTGTCTATTGTCACACTGACAATATTGCCGTGTTGAGTATGAGCTTCTAAATGTGTCAAATCATTCTGGATGTCTTAGCTGTTTTCTTTCAACATGGCAATATGCATTATCATGATTACGTGATTATACGTGTGCTTGCTCAAGAAATGTCTGCTTTCTTCCTGACACTCTCTTGTGGCCTTTTGGGGCTCAAAACTTATTATCTGGTGTGTGGCTCTCCAGATATAGGGCAGTGACAAGTGCGTACTACCGAGGTGCTGTTGGAGCAATGCTGGTCTATGACATCACTAAACGTCAAACTTTTGATCACGTCGCTAGGTGGTTGGAGGAACTACGGGGCCATGCTGATAAGAACATTGTCATCATGCTTGTGGGCAACAAGACTGACCTGGGTAGTCTTCGTGCTGTACCTACTGAGGATGCAAAAGAGTTTGCTGAGAAGGAGAACCTGTTCTTTATTGAAACATCTGCCCTAGAAGCAACAAATGTGGATACAGCTTTTGTTAATGTGTTGACGGAGATATACAGGGTTGTCAGCAAGAAATCCCTTGTTGCCAATGAGGCAGAATCCGCCGCTGGGAGTTCAGCTCTCCTCAGGGGAAAGGAAATTGTTGTTCCTGGTCAAGAACCTGTACCTAGTGGGAGCTCATACAGTTGTTGCAGATCTTCATAGGATGCAAAATTTGTACATGTTTTACCTTTGTTTCAGATTTCAGTTCTATGCTTGCACGTCTATCAAATGCAAATTCGAGTGCTGCCAATACAAGATGCTACATTGGGTGGTCAATTCATCCATTTTCCTCTGGTCTAATTTGTAAAAAGAATTACAGTGGGAAACCATAAAATTTTACTGTTGGTCGTATGCTATACGTGTATACTCCAAAAAAGGCAAAGGTACTGAATCTTTATGATGAATATTTTCATCTGCTAAACTCTTTGCTTTCACTTTTGTTTGTCTCTTTTCAACGTATAATGTTTTTGGTGGTGCTATGTTTTCTTCTTTTAAGAACAAATATCTATGCAAAAAATTCAGGATTAGATTTTCCAATATCAAAAATATAAAAGCCTAGTTTATTAAGTTTATTTATTAAATAAATAGATTAGGTTTTCAAATGTCAAATAAATAAAATTTTGAATGAACTAATATTTAGGATTTTTTAAAGTTATTTTATAAATTTGTCACTTTTGAATTTTTAGTTGATAAAAATGCATTCACGTGGATGCCATGTAAGATTATAAGTAGGATGGGGGACATAGAAGTTAACAATGCAGGGATAAGTATAAACCTCTACGTAAGATTATAAGTAGGATGGGGGACATTGAAATTAACAATGCAGGGATAAGTATGTGTTCAAAGTGGATGGTAAGAACAAATATATTTAAAAAGTACGAGGAGAAATAAATATAATTTATTTTCGAGAGCACAGGACCCTTTTCTGTTAATTAATTAAGAGTAGAAGTTACGAAGATAAAAGGTGTGAGTTTATATTGTTAATTAGGCAATCGATCACCTCAACAAATAGGATGCCAAACGTTAACGGGTGAATTTCCCTCAATTACGTACATATTAGTAAATTTATTTACGTTTTGCGTGATGCAATAAATCTTTTATAAAATAATTATAAGCTTATATAGTATAATTAGTTTCTGGACACGTGTTTTGCGCATGTATATTCATATTAAGTAATTAAATATGGAGTTGCGATAAGTGTAAACTCAAAATGATTGAACCGACGTTTTGGTTACTTTAGTTTATTAATCATGTTTTGATGACGATTAAGTATAAAGCGTGATAAGATCACCTAAATAAAATGAAAATAATTTTTTTTTCCAATATTTATGCAGAAAAGTGCAAGAATTACATAAAATACAAATTACCATGATGGGCATAAATATAAATCACGCGCTAAGAGTAAATGCAATCTGCAGGATTGAGACTGCTTCTATCAAGTTTATGGACATTTCATACAAACTCAAAATGTCAACAACAACAAAACAAGAAGGTAAATCAGAAAATATTTGAAAAACTATCAAAAAGAAGAAGAAAGAATGCAACAAATCCATATTACTTATTAAAAGATGTATAGTATGATCATGACACAAAAACATATATTTTTCATATTGAGTCTGTTTAATCTTCATTAGAGGATTGTGTATAAATACCATTGTAACCGATAGATGTTTAGAAGATGAAATAATTTGGAGGTGAAAAGGTAGTATATGAAATAATAATTTAAAAATATAAAAGTGTAACCTACAATAATTTTTTTTTTTATATTTTAATTTATTGCAGGGGCAAAATGGTAATCCAACTTTTAAGATAAGGCCTTTCCACTTTTATAATAATAATAATAATAATAATAATAATAATAATAATAATAATAATAATAATAATAATAATAATATTGATTTCTAAAATGATTTAAATAATATTACAGTACATATGTGATGACTTGCACTAAATTTGAAAGAGAAAAAACAAGTGGTCATTAGTCTGGTGATAGAGATACTCCCTCCGTCCCAAAATACTTATCACGTTTTTCACGCATCAACGATTTTTTTTTCAACATTGTAAAACTTGCTTTTAGTGTTATATTTATTAATCATAATAATATTATTATCTATATTTATTTATTTTAACTTTTCACTGTTTGACTTCCCGCTTATATAGTAATAAATATATAAATATGATATGATATGATGAAATATTAATATTTTATTATGTATGAATTAAATTTTAATTTAGTGGAGGGGCAAAATGGTAATCTAACTTTCAACTTAGGGGCTTCCCACTTATAATAATATGATGTCCACTTATAATAATATGATGTTTGAGTCAAAATTTGAACTCATAATTCATTTAATTTTCTGAGTCGGGAACATATTTTTAATACCTACTTAGCATGTTTTCAATATATATGTATAATGTTTGAGTCAAAGCTACAGAAAGATTCTTCTTTATCGATGGTGATTGGTCATGGTATTCATAAAATTGCTTCTTTTTTGATCGTTATACGATAGTCCTGCCCTTGCTTACAGAGACGGACCCACATGAGAGTGTGGGGGTGCACGTGCATCCGTTAACTTGAAAAAATTATGTATATATATGTGTATATACTAAGATATAGTTATTTGTGCACCCTAACATACAAGAGTGTGGTGGGGGCATGTTGGTTGTTGTTGTTGCCTCCCTCCCACGTGACTCGAGATCAATCCCAAAGTAGAATCGTACCTGGATCAAATAGCATAGTCTACACAATCTTAATCACTGAGCTGTCAGTTTCAATTGCTTATACTTTACTAAACTTTAATATTACCATAGGATTCAACTTTATCTTGGTAGAGTAGAAATTTTGTCGTTTGAAATGCTTAGTGTCTGCTCCTTCTATACTAAGAAAGGCTCAAGTTTTGATTTTTGTAGTTTTTTATTATGCTCGCGTGTTAATTTGCATTCTCATTTGCTTTATGCAACAATATTATTACAAAATTGTATGTTTTTATTGAAATACTTTAAAGTATTCTTCATCAATTTTATAAATATTACTCCCAGGAAAAGGTTAAAGTGATTACACTTTAATGTATGGATTGTGAATTTACACTTTTAAAGTTTTACAAAATTCTTCAAGAGTGGATCTTCTTTCCTTTGACTGGTGTTTAAAATGATGTTTGACTTATCTACTGTATTAGTGATAGAGGAAAAATATTAAATTATATCTTTTTAAATTAATACTTGAAGGTCGTGCTCTTTTATGTTTTTAATATTTTCATTAGAGCTTTTTTTAACTCTTGCTTCTGAAAATTGTATTTTTTTAGTCGAGAGTCTACCATATAAAAGTAGGGATAGGCAGTGGCAAAGCCAGAATTTTTAGTAAGGGAGTTTAAAATACGAAGATGTAAACACACGAAAAAGTCTAAGGGGATTCAACATCTGTTATATATACATAAAAAATCATGTATATATAAACAATGTAATTTTTGGCCAAAGAGGCTCCGCCCCTGAGGATAAGATATGCGTACACCCTACCTTCATCAAACCTCACTTGTGGGATCACATGCGTTGAGTATATTGTTGTTGTTGTTATGTTACCGCAAAAATCATATTTGACATATATACTTGTATTTTCGGCACTACTTATGCTATCAGTTACTAGGTCATTAAATATTTTTTGATATTTGTATTAACATAATGATGCTCCCGCTGTCTTGAAATCATGAGTTCACCTCTGCTTGCTTGAATGAAACAAGAATTATCCTTGCAAAATAATTGGTCTTTTATTACTCATTCCACCTGTGAACCCACGAGATTTGCATGTACTCCCCCATTTCATCGATTTATTTGTCTTATTTTTATTTAGTCCGTTTAAAAGAGAATGTCTCTTTCTTTTTTTAGCAATCTTTAATTTTAATTTTCCTACAAAAATGTTTAAACTCATAAGATTAAAAGATATTTTACTGATACATTCAACATATCTTTAATTTAAAACCACAAGATTCAAAAATCATTCTTTATTTTCTTAAATTTGAAAGCTAAGTCAAAATCAAGACAAACAAAATGTATTAATACTATAGATCAATATTCATTCCACACATATTATCCTACTCAATAAGGCATTTCTTGAATCAATCCACAAACTTCTCGTGAAATTTGTGTAATAAATACATATTAAAAAATAAAAAATAAAAAAAGTCCATGACTTGATATGGACATTTCAACAGAATGAGATCAAATAATCAGCCCCTTTACATGTAAAAGTACTTGTTGCATCATCATAAGCATAACTATAAGCATCTGGACATGCAATCTTGAAATATTGTGAGTACTTTGTAGGCTTACATATTTTGGGATTGTTGAATTCTCCAGTGCAACAATACTCTGGTTTGTTAAAAGCAAGACATGCACTTTTACATGCAATGACACTACCATTATTTGTTTTCACTTGTAATTCTTGAGGACATTGTAAGTTCATGTCTGAGGAACATTGTACATTTGAACAATTTCCAGATCCACCTGAAGGGTACACTGATATAGGGATATTAAAACCATCAACTAAGCTAACATCATAGAAATCCATTGGACTGTCAAGTGTGAACTCTGCTAGTGAAGCTGGTGGGGTGCCACCTGCACCATTGCATTGGAGTACTCCGCCGCAATCTGCAGTGGCACATACCCCTTTACCTGCAGTGGCATACGCAGAACTTAATGTGTATAACATCAATTTAGTTTATTGTCACAATTTGACTTTTAGGACAGATAGAAGATGGGTCGGTGTTTATTTGAATGAAAAGACAACAAAGTCCTTACTATTAAATGACATAGTAAGGATATTTTGGGTTGAAAAAAAGTAGGAACATATACTTATACATTAAATCTTAAACATATTTAACGAATTTTCTATCTTCACCGCTTATGGCCGCCGCTTACCTGAGGTGTCAAATTCGCATTGGGTTCGTGGCCAGAACCGACCTGACCAACCAATAGGGGCTTTAATTTCTGCAGTCTCATTTGGTTGCAATTGCAACCCTCCATTCATTAGCAAGGGATGACCTCCTCCTGATAAAATTCCTGGCCATATTGTCATATTACATCTGTTTTTTAATGTGAAAATTGCAGCATCTCCACCTGTAACATCATATATATATATATATAAGTGTTGAGTAAATAGTATATTTACATTTTTAACTACAAAAACTATATATAGAGAGAGTTAAAAAAGAAAGTACTACTACTTACCAATGAAAAAGAGAAGGGGAAAGATGAGAACCAGTTGGAAATGTGGTTCCATATTGATTTCCTTTCGACTGTTTTTGAGTTGAAGATTAATTTTGGATCTTGAAATTGATAGTGAATATATAAGTTGGATACCCAATTTATGGCATGGTTTTATGGAGAAATAGAGAAGGGGTTGATGTGGCAAAAAGGTCCACTTGTCTATATATCAATCATAAATGAATTAGAGGGAGGGCTAACTTCACATGTGCATAAATCTCTCTAAAGAAAAAGAATGGTTGCAAAATAGAACCACTATTATTTCATTGATTTTGTCTGCCTAAAATAATGAATGTACATGAAAAATAGATGGTGGTTTGAGAAAATGAAGGGAAAAAAAAAAGTTAACGTATTTATTTAATTTATTATTTTTTGGATAAATTTATAATTAGAAAAGCTTGTAATTGAATAAGTTTATAATCAGAAATGGCTATATTGTGTATATTTCATTGTTATTGAACTCGTTGACCGCCAAAAATGATAATATTATCGTAGGCTTGTTGTGAATATAATTGAACATACATAAAAGAAATTTTTCTACGGTATAAAGTACGCCTCAATTTGCTCATGAACTAGTAATATCTTAAAAGAGATTTTACTATCACAATTTGATATATTTAAAACATGTTTAGATGATTATATTTTATTCCTGAAGAATAAAACCAGACTTTTGATAAACTTTTATTTTTTTCAAATCCAACACTAATTATTCTATATATTTCCTGTTGAAAGTACCCCTGATCTCATTGATAACGAGTGAGCCCAAAAAATGTTTGAGCATTTCAAAAACTCGAAGATTCAACTATTAAAAAAAAAAAAAACTGGCAACCTGAATGCATGAATAAGAGGCATATTGTTCTGATTGAAAAAAAAAAAAAAATCTTCAACCATATTCTTATGTGATTACTAGTGTTCAAATCTACATATTATGGACCTTGAGAAAACGGTTTAACTTTGATTAATCGTAGTTGTACATGTGGTTTGTTCTCTCCTTAAAAGAAAATAATAGTACTCTAATCTTCGTTGATTAATTTTTATTTGTCCATCGTATTAAAATTAAATATTCATTTTATTATCCAATTTGAAATTCACCATCTTATACTTAATTTATTTTTATTATTTAAATACTAGTAATTGTTTCCAATTAAAATAAAAGTGGCCAGCACAGATTGATTGCTTCTCTGAGATCCAAAACGAACATTTTGCATTAAGTAGTATTACTTACATAAATATTGAGCATTATAATGATATTAAGACAAGCTAAATAAACTATTAATAATAATTTAAGTAGTTTGATTTACTACATATATTTCAATCCCTTCTTCATAATCTATAGCTGTCCCAAAGCCTAGCTCTCCATCACATTTATTCAATGCTTCTTCCTTGACCACAACAACTACTAGAATCTATTAACAGACTTATTTTGAAAATTCACCTGCAAAAGAGAGGACCCCCAAAAAAAAAAAAATTAAACAAAAACTTTAGGATATGCACTCTTTCAATTAATTATAATGTGTTTGATATGAGATAAGTCATTTTTTGGCATTTGGTTATTCGAACATGTTTTACAAGAAAAATAATTTCCACAAAAGGTGGAAAATTAATGTTTCCCTCACAGATAAGTTATTTTCTCTATATTGGTTAACTTTTAATTTCATATTACTTGTACCATCAGCATGTAAAACATCATTATCGATCCTTAATACTCAAAAATTTCATCAAAATAGAGAATTTCGTTTGCTAACATTTGTATTAATCTTTACGTAAATATTTTTTTCCCGAAAATTACTTGTTTACTCACCAACCGAATTAACACCAGAAAATATTTTCAAGAAAAATGGTTTTCGGAATACAATTTCATCCGTTTCAATTTGTTTTCTTACTTTCTTTTTTGGTTCGTTTTAAATAAGAATATTTTTTTCTCTTTTTCGACAATTCTTTAATTTGAACTTTCCACCTGTCCTGTTTAAATCTATAAAACTACAAGATTAAAGGATATTCTGATACATTCCACCTATTTAATTTCACAAGTCTTCTTATGAACAGAATTAAAACGGAAGAAACAATAATATTTTCCAAAAGAGAAGATTTACGCACATGGTTCAAAGTTGGCAGTGCACTTATCAGGAAGCTGCAGGGCCATGTTTCGATCGACACCAGAAATAGGAGGGCCATTGACAAGAACACACAGACAAGGCTGTCCTAACGCTTTGATCGAGGCGCAGCACGCCTCGCTCGGGGGCATCGGACTGAAGGGAGCCACCGATGCCCTGCAAGGTATCAGCTGAATCAATGCTGAAAAGAAAGTGCTGCTACATGGATGACCATTGCTTTCTTTCATCACAACACTGCACGTAATTACTAATATCAACATTACTAAATTACTACTCCTCATCTTTCTGCTCATCTAATATTTTTTAATTTGGGACCGCACAATTACCACGTAGGATTTCTTTTCTGATATTCGGAGTATGGAAATTGGAGTGATACTTGAATTGTATATATAGGAAGTTACTACTCTGCTTATTTCACTTGCCTTAATTTCATTCATGAGCTAACTATCTCTTATACATCATGATTTTTATGCTTGTAAATAAGTAGTTAAAACTCAACTCTCATGACTGACTTCCTTATTCGAACTTTTTTTTTTTAAATAAATAAATGTTAGTGATTTGTAAATAGCAAAGTAAGTTGGAAAATAAGAATAAGTTCGATTTATAATCACCTTCTCTATTTTCCTTTGAAAAAAATAATAAAATAAAATGTACCCCGTATATAATTTGAACTCTCTTAATAATAGATAACAGTCAAAATAAATGGCATATAGGCATGTTTTTTTAAATTGAAATAGATTCATTATATTCTTCCTACTTGAAATTCATTAAAAAAAATTGTCCAAATATATCTTTCCAACTAAAACGGTTAAATTTTGAAGTTTTTTTAAATAGTGGCTAAAATTCTATTAACAATCCAAAAAATGGCTATCTTCCCGCCTCAGCAGTAAATCAGTCAATTTCACTATTGGAGTTTGGGGTGTTAACGTTTGGGGTAAAAATCGAACCAAATAAAAAAAAATTGAACTAAATCGATTTTTATTTGGTTTTGATTGGTTTGATTTTATATTTTTAAAAATTGATTATATTTGCTTTGGTTTTTGTTTTGCTCAAGATAACCGAAGCGATCCGATAGATTTATATATATATATATATATTATGATTATGTATACGTAATATTATTTTTTATACTAATTGTATTCATCAAATTTTATTTAATAAATAAAATACTACAAGTATACGATCAAAAGATAAATAAGAAGGCCAATATTGGGTCCAAGCCCAACAAAATAATAAATAAGGTTTCAATATTAAGGTCATTATTGAGCTAGTTCACTTTTTCCAAAACCACAAAAAATAGCGCCAACGGGTCGTTTAGTCTTTGATTCACGATGGTGCAATGGTGCGACGATGTTTTTATGACGAGAAGTTCAATTGAAGAATAAAATTATTTTTGCCTCCATGGTTTTTTTTTTTTGTTGGAAAGTTGAATTGAGGAACCAGAGTTCATGTTTTGCAATTAAATAACAAAATTAATCAACACATTGTATTCAAGTTACTATTTTGAATAAATATTTACTTAATTTAATATTTTAAAGTTGTGTTAGATATATAAAATTTTGGGTTGTTGTCTTCTGTGATGAAATGGTTAAAACAACCAACCACAAGAAGTACCGTATTATGCCTAATGTTGGTGTTGGTTTGTTAGTTCTTCGTGCAACGTACAAGTAATATTTGGTCCATATACATACCAAATTATGGTTATTCTTTCATCTATTCATTCTAGTAATGTAGTTTCTTCATTGATCATGTAGTCTTATTATTTATTTATTTTATTTTCGTGTATGATGAGTAACTAAATAACCGAACCAAACTAAATCGAAACGGTAAGAACCAAACCGATAAATATATATATTAGTTGGTTTGATTTTAGTAATTTTAAAATTAATTAATTTAAATTGTCCAATAATCAAACTAAACCGTTCCGTAAATACCCCTAGTTGGAGTTGAACCTAGGCCTAGTAAAATTCAAAAATTATAACGTGTTAGTACCATCAATCACGAATTTAATTCACCTCCAATTCTATTTTCCATTTACCTATAGTCAAAATAACGTAAATTTATTCAGTTGAGGCCAATAAATTCTCTCTTATATATACACAAACTAACGCCAGTTTTTCAAGTAAAATAATCCACCTACACTTGCGTGGTATAAAAAGAATTAATTAACAAAAGGAGTTAATAATAAAAAACATAGTCTTTAAATTATTATTATTTTTTAAATTTTATATTTTAATTATTTATTATTTTATTTATGTATCTAAATTGTCAATTTATTTATATTAAAACACATCTCAAGATAACTTACACACATGAAACACCTATTATCGAGTAGAAAAAAAGAAATATAATTTATGTGTATTTTTCATTATTTAACTCTAAAAAGAAATATTATAAGAGAAGAAAAAGGAAACAACTGCGGGACTAACTAGCTATGATATCCACGTGGCAACTCCACATTTGTTACTTTGGTATCACTTAGATCGCTATCCGGGTAACCATCTCTTCTCCAATCTCCATCGTTAACGTAAAATATAAATCAACGGCCTGCATTCACTCTCAAACACCACAATGCCAAAAAATTTCAAACACTTGTCCAAATTTTCAACCTTCCCGCTCTCCATCTCTCTTTATAAGTCCTTCATTACCCATTTCTCAAACTCACCTTTGCAGCAGAACTCGAGTATTTTTATATAAACATTCTGTTTCTTTTCTGATACATTCAAATGGCCCGTACTAAGCAAACAGCTCGCAAATCTACCGGTGGTAAGGCTCCAAGGAAGCAGCTAGCCACCAAGGCTGCTAGAAAGTCGGCTCCCGCGACTGGAGGAGTGAAGAAGCCTCACCGTTTCAGGCCTGGAACTGTGGCTCTGAGGGAAATCAGGAAGTACCAAAAGTCTACAGAGTTGTTGATCAGGAAGCTGCCTTTTCAGAGGCTGGTGAGGGAAATTGCTCAGGATTTCAAGACAGATCTGAGGTTCCAGAGCAGTGCTGTGGCTGCCCTACAGGAGGCGGCTGAGGCTTACCTCGTTGGTCTCTTTGAAGATACCAATCTCTGTGCAATTCATGCCAAGAGGGTCACTATCATGCCCAAGGATATTCAGCTTGCTAGGAGGATTCGTGGAGAAAGGGCTTAGAGAGAAGCCTTTTATGGTTAAAGTCAATTAGTGTTTTATCAGTTCAATATTTTTGCTTACATCTGTTGTGGGAATCCTAGGGTCAGTAGTGTAAATCCTGTTAGCTGATTTCAGTTGAAGTATGTGTAAGCTGTTGGTTTCTGGATCTAATTAATGAAATTTTTACAGCTTTCTGTTCAAAGATCTTTGCCATTATATATGTGACTGATGATTTCCAATGATTAAAGATTGAAGCAATATATTGTGTTTGATATAGGTATTTAGAGGAGCAAAATCACTGATTCCAAAAACCTTATATATGTGACAGCATTGGTCAAACATATTGCGGTTCTTTTAACCTTGTGTGTTTATTACTAATGCAAAAGGTGAGTTCATGATCTTTTCCATGTTTGTCATCATAGTTTGAACTTGACTACATTTGACATGTTAGCCATATAGTGAATTTTCTGTTTGACTTTGGCTTCTGGCAAAATGAGTTGTGGTGCAGCTGCTGTTCTCAGCCTTGCTAACTTGAGTTGTCCATGTGTTGTTGGATCTATTTATTATCTTTTTTCCTGTTCCTGGAGGAGGGGAGAGGGGTCAGGGCTGGAATTTGAATTTCTTTTTGTTGTACGTTTACCTATTACTTAGCAATCACAGTTTACAACTTTGTTGAATGAAGTGCATGGAATTTCTAGTAAAATAATGCTTGCTTATTGGATCAATATTTTACTCCTGCTAGAGAAGTGATTCCTGGCCTGAACTGAAGCTTGCCATTAAGCACTGTGATCTGATTGATAAGAATGGCAATTCAAATTGATCTGTAGAGGAAGGGCTCAGGAAGGAACAGTTAATTAGTGTTAGGGTTGTAAATCTGCTGATTCATTTCAATGGAAGTATGTATAAACTGCTGGTTTGTTAGCATTTAATATCTAATTAGTGAAACTACTAGTTTATTGTTCGAAAGAGAAAATCTTGACTGTACATATTTGTGTGATAGATTTCCCACCAATCGAAGACTGAACCACTATTTTGTGATGAGGCTTGGGTACACATAAAACTACTCTATTTGGACAGGGAATTTGGGTATCTTTCTTTCTGATTTGAAGTAAATCTTTCTTGTTTTACCTTGTGATTTTTGGGTATGAAGTTCCATATCTGATCTTGTTCACTGCTTGCTGTTGACATGTATTTTGGGACGAATAAATGCATCTAGATCACAAAAGCATTTTTACTAAATTTACCTGCATGAAATAGCAGTACAAAGTTCAAATGTTACTTTTATTCATTTTATTCTACTGAAGCTCATTTTGATATTGCTACTTTACTACTGTTTTTCCAAATAACTAAGATACCAACTAAAGGAAAGTCTATCATTTTATGTTTTTAGTTTCTTTTTATAATCTTTCAGTATTTCTAAGCACATGTTGAACCTTGACAGTTGTTGGGAACATCAAATAAGAATATATATTTATTAAAAATTTACCTATGCAATCTAGAGATAGTACGTCTTCACTTGGTTGGATGGGATGCAGAACTTAACCTGGAGACATGCTATCTTTTTTCAAGTTTGCAAAATATTTATCCTCAGGTAAGTTTTTTCACTTGATTCCAATGGTTAATGTCTTTTTGTGTCTGAGCTAGTGTGTACAAGCTTCCAAATTATATATTTTGTTGGCCAAAAGTCATTATATATGATGCGCACAAGTTTAAGACTTTGTGGCTTTACGTACTATTATGATGTGGAAGTATACTAAAGTATACTTGGCTATACCAGATTGCTAGAGATCTTTTGAACTTCTTATACTTACATTGATAATCAGAAAAATTAAATTATGTTTGGAAATGAGGATACTGGTTGCAACTTCCAAGTTAAACAAGGACTGAGTTGCATGTATCTTAAATAATGGATCCTGGTTTGCTAGCTTTTAGTTTCGATGAGTCCTTTAGAGAAATTCCCACTTTCTTGCGT
The DNA here is from genome assembly GCA_035772735.1 of Datura wrightii. Taxonomy (NCBI): domain Eukaryota; kingdom Viridiplantae; phylum Streptophyta; class Magnoliopsida; order Solanales; family Solanaceae; genus Datura; species Datura wrightii. The sequence continues at coordinate 25,035,484 of JASDFA010000014.1, forward strand.
CGTCAGCATTTCAATTATTTGATTAATGCTTTTGCTTGTTCTTACTTTGCTACTCTCTTTCCTTAAGCTTGGAAGTTGATTCAATGTACAACTTCTAGAATAAAGGTTCAAGGAAAGTTGATTACTAACCATCAAAGTGCCTGGAGTATTATCCACTTATTTTAAGCACAATGCGGATGCAACTTTTTACTGCACATTTTGTCATCTGGAATTTGTAATCTTGAAATTTTAGTCACTGCTTACCTGTTTTGTTATCTATGTTCGTACTTTTAAGTTGTGAGCTGTCCATGCAACTTAATTAAGTCTTTATGTCCCTATGACCTTGTATCATCAATGCAATATGCTATTAATTGAAAAGCAATACGTCATTAGAGGGGTCTCAATTTACCTTGTCAGATTTCTGTTTGATTTTACTAAAGGTTGGCATCTCTTCTTGTGGCTAACTTTTTATTGATTCCTTTTCTTGTTTCCTTTTTTTTTTCTTTTTTTCGTCTGTGACCGGGAGAAATCTTCTATGCTAATAGATTGATTAGTCTAGGGGAAATTAAGGTCTCTAGTGCTCAACATTTTTGCAGATTTCTTACATTCATGTTTATATTCTTGTCAGGAGTGAGCTATACAACGGATAGGATAAGCATAACATTTCATGGTAAGCATTTATAAGCTATAATTCTATTGCAAATATAGAAGTTCTTGTGTTCATCTTTTTGTGATCAATTAACTAACTTCCGTCAATTCAAGTTCGAAACTGTATAATATTCACAAACGTTGCTGATACAAGTCGAAATGCAAATGGTTTCATCTATTTGGAGTTGCCTCTTCTCTCTATTTTTTTAAGGTGTTGAATAAGCATTAATGTATTTGGAGTTGCCTCTTCTCTCTCTCACCTAAGGTTATTGGTCTATGTTGCTTGGGAGATCTGCTTTTTAGTTTCAGTCTGACTGGGAGTACTCAGTTTATATTTTATGCATTGTAGTTGCAAATGATGCATCTGAATGTATCAACAGTGTCAACAAAGTGTCAGAACCATTCAACTCAATATATTGGAAAGCAGTGTTACAGTCTTATACTTGCTCCAAATCTTGAAGATTCTCAACCTGACCTGAAACCTTATTTGCGGATATTTATGTCTTCTGAACAGCTGGTATGCCTTATAGGGGTTGTAAATTGAGTAGCTTTCTCTATATTCAATATTGGAACTTTTAAACTTAGGTAGGTCATCCGATGGTGAGGCCAAAGTCTCAAATACCATACTGATTACATTAACACCAGTTTTAGGAAGTAATTATATTCCATACGATAATTAAATTCTAAATTGTCAACTAAGACTCCGATTACAAGATAAAGAAGGCAAAATTTAAAGCTGAAGCAAGAGTAACAAATCGTAGCCTTATCTTTTAAGTGCATAAACTGAGGAGGTAATTAGACACAAATCTTGTTTCATTCTATTGCTTCAACTTATGTTCATTTTGGTATTGCTGCATGGCAAATACGCCAAATTATGAAAATTGTTAAGTTTTCGGGCCATCATTTTATTTTTTGGATCCTTCTATATTGAATTTAACACATGTTGAAACAGGACATACCTCGGCATATCAAGTAAGAAAATAAACTTTTTTTGATTTCTCCTGCAGAATCTTGATATGTGATGTTCTTCACTTTTAATGTGGCGCTGAACTTAACCTCGAAATGCACCATCAGCGCAAACTCCTTCAACTTGCAGGTCAATATTTCATTTTGATTCTAGTGGCTAATTACCTTTTGTGCTGCAGATAGAGCTCACACAAACTTGTGAATTCTACAGTGTTGGTGCCAAATTTCAATATATATGTTTAAAGAAAGTTTAACCATATTGTGATATGGAAGTATTCTTGGCTTTTTCTTATGATCCTGTCTCTTAATGGTGGTGAACTATTTGGACACTGTGACAGCTTAACTGGAGCCAGTTTTTGTGAGCTTTTAGTTTTGATAAGTCCTTTAAAAATATTCCTAATTAACTTTCTTACTCCGTCAGCTTTTGAATCTATAGATTAATGCTTTTTGTTGCTGAATTTGTAGATTAATACTTTTGGTAGCTTTTAGTTTGCAGTTTGTACCATTTCCTTAAGCTTGGAAAATGCTCGATTTACAACATCTGCTAGAGAAATGGCCAAGAGAAATCCATTTTAATTAGGAGACTACTCATCAAAGTGCCTAGAGTAGTTTCTTTCTTCTTCTTCTTTAATAAGATAAAGTGCCTAGAGTAGTATACTTCCTTTGAGCTCAACACTATTGCTCGTTGTATTTTTTTTTCTGGTGTGCATTAGTCATGTCAGTCTTTTGGATTCATGTTCTCGAAGAATTTTTTTTCTGCTCACGTGATTTATTGTCTATTTTCTTGCCAATAATTTCCTAGTTTCATATCAGGATTAAACAGTGCTACAGTCATACTTCTTACTCAAAAATCTTATTGGCTTTTAATTGACCTGAAATTGCAAGTAATATCTTTAGAATAACTGGTATGCCTAAAACGACTAGTAAATAGAGTAACTTTGTGACTATCCGGGACTAGAACTTTTAAATTTATGTAGGTTAACAGTTGGTGGAGATCAGAGATCTAAACACCACCCTCATTGCATGCATTAGTGTAAGGAAGATATTAGTAAACCAAGACTTGGACTAAGATGATAAAAGACAATAATGAAATTCTGAGTTACATATAACAGAACTTTAAAGGATTAGATACAGAGAAATTGTAACTATATTATTTCAATGATTGAGATCATTCACATATACCAAACTAGGACCAAATAAAATATAGTAGTCATGTGAATGATACTATTGTCCACAATTTATAAGAAAATAAGAACGAACAAAGATTCTGGCGTGAAATTTACAACACAGATTGAATCATGAATATCAAAACCTCCTCCTATCCCAGCAGCGTCTGGGTGCATGAGGGTCATTAACAGGTTTAGGCATATCACGAAAGTCCACCATTACGATCCTTCTCTTGGCTTCCCTTTGCTCTGCTAATCTTTCCTCAAATTTCCTCTTGCTTGATTCAAATTTCTTCGTATGACTGATGCTTTGTGTTTCTTTTTGCATCGGTCTCGCAACTGCAGAGCTTTGTGTTGTCTTCTGCATTGGCCTTGTAATTGAACTGCAGTTGCTCTGTTTCTGTGGTGAAAAATCAGAAAGAAGTTGTTTTCGTTGAGGAGGAGGAGCAACTTCTACACGCTTGGTGGCCACATTCATCTTCATCAACGGCGGCGACATGCTCTTGGTTAAACCACTGGTGCATTGCTTTGTCGTTGATCCCATTATGCCATTCCTGCTTTGGGTAGGGGTCTGTTGGTCTCCTTCTCTCTTCTTTCCTGTGTCACTATCAAGTTTTTGGTGTTGAACCCGGTCGGTCTCCATCTTCTTGAAATTACCTTTGTGGGTCTGTTTCTGGAGTTGCTTGTCTCCCTCAAGCTGCTTCTTGAAAGAAGAATCAGAAATAAGTTGTTTTTCACGAGGAGCAACTTGTACACGTTTGGTGGAGACGTTCAACGACATCCTCTTTCTTGATCCCATAGTAGTATTATGCGACTGTTGTGTTCCTTTTTTTTCACCATCCAATTGTTTGTCGTGTTGAACCAAGTCAGTGTCCGATCTTTTCTTCAACTCCGTGACGCCTTCCGTTGTTCCTTCTTTGATTGCATTGCAATTGTTGTGTTTCTTCATAGGTGTAACTTGTACAGTCTTCTTGATGGACAATCTAACCTTCATTGTCTGTTTCTGGTTTGTAGGGGCAGTAATCTTGTTGTTGCTCTGCTGTGTTCCTAAGCAACTTTGTTTTTCTTTCTCAGTCTCTTCTTCTCCGGTGACGATAGCTTCATCTTCATCACCAACATTGTCTTGATGATCAACACAGTCATCATCATCATCACCAACATTGTCTTGATGATCAACACAGTCATCTTCTTCTTCTTCATCATCAAGAATGAAGTCATCGTTTGATATTTCTGGATCCATTAGAAACTTGATTATCCTGGTTTTGCGCTTCTGAAACAGGGCAGGATACTTGCATGCGCCAACTTGGAGAGCAGCTTCGATCAAGGAGAAAATATCAGTAGGCTTTTTTTGGACGAAGAAACAACTCATGAACACTCTCTCCATATCCATTCTTGAAAGAGTGATTTGTTTGAATTGTAGTGAGAAGTTTAACCACATCACTAACGCTCTCTTATATACACCTTAATTCTAACATTTTTCGAAACTTTTTCTCCTTTTCCTATATTCTTTAGGACTGCCCACAAACGGTGCCTTGCTGACAAATTAATCTTTTCTACCCTTTTGCTTCCATAATAAACGCAAATATAATTAATAAGAATTATAATTTTAAATGTATACAAAATATAACAAGTTAAACAAAAATATTCGTTTATTTTCTACTTAATTAGTGCGTACAACAAACAACTAATTAATTAAAAACTAAAAAATTTCCATTGCAGCTAGCCGCTATCAATTACCCGATTCTCTTTAATAGTAAAGAAAATTATAATTTGTTTACCATACATATATTACTTCCAATTAGTTAAATATATATTGGATTAAGATATTTCCCCTATATGATTTTTTTTATTTATAAAGTTACACTAAGTACACTCAATTATAACACAATTTTATAATGAAAGAAAAATGATTTTACTCTACGATTATTTTAGTTTGAACGATCATTTGAGAAATTAAATTTACTGAAGAAAATTTTAGTGATTCTTTTATATTTCTATAATCATGACAAAAAACACGAGAAACTTGACCTATGATTCATAAGCATATAATCTACGAGTAATCTGAGTATAAGTAGAGAGAAGGAAAACAGATAGGATACTATGACATGCTACAATATTTTTTTAGGGAAAAAGGTAAAAAATATTCTTAAATTATATGAAATTGAATTAAAAAGTCCTCTGTTAATAAAACATTATTTTTGAAGAACTCCTTTCTTATTTCTTTTCTTTTAAAATTTTTTTAACTAATAAAAAAGTGAAAAGTAAGAATAATCATGTGGACTTTTTAAACTTATAATATAGGTCATATATATATAAATCATAGTAACCTCGTCATTAGTTTTTATTTAAATAATAATAATAATAATAATAATTACTAATACAATAGAAAATATTTTTATTTCTTAATATTTTCGAATTGAAGTAGGAATAATTATTTGCTAATATATTTCTTGATTTTAAAGTTAAAATGAAAAAAAAGATCAACAATAACTCTAACAAGCGATATTTTAAAAAGATTTTGTAATTTGAAGTAATATAATAAATTTTCATGTTTTATGACATTATGATTGTTATATCTTAACTTGAAAACCAAGGATTATATTAGCAAATGGTTTATCTTTCTTTAATTTAGAAAAGATTAAAAAATATAAAGATATATTTCCTATTTTATTAAAAAAAATTATCGTTATCTAAATAAAAATTAATGATGAATTATTGTGATTTTATATATATATGAAAATTAATGATGGAAAAAATATTTTTATTAGAAAAATAATGTGTTTAGATAAATATGTTATCAGAAAAATAACTTTTTTGACCTAAAAGTAATAGTAGAAATATTTTTGGACCAAACTATTAACAGTAGGGGTATTTTTAAACTAACACATTGATGACAGAGATATTTTTAAATCAAACTATTAATGAAGGACATTTTTGACCCTTGTTATTTTTTTAAATAATTTTTTTTCACAATTTTTGGTTTTACCCAAGAAGACCAAAAATTGTTGGTCCATCAAGCATCGCATAGAAAAAATTTAAAGTTCGACTCTTAAATTGTATTTTTTTAAAAATGATTTTGTGCTTGCGTATTATATTTTATTATTGATTTTTACTTATTTAGTAAGATTGTATAAGAATTTGGACAATTTAAATAATTTTTACAATTTATAAAGTTTTTATATTCATGCTATACAGCATTAAAGAACCCATTTGGAACGTAAGAAAATTTTACTTTTTTCAACTCTTTTTTTTTATAATTAAAGAAAATTGTTTGGTTATATAGTGTAGCCAAATTTTCACCCCTACTTGAAATTGAGTTTTTATAATTTGAAAAACTAGTTTTATTCAACATTCACCTGAAAATTTTTTCTTATAAAACTTTAGCTTATTTTCATTTTTTAACCTAAAGCATTAGATATTGCCGTTTATAAAAATTTTCTGTTTCAGTTTAAGCGCTAGTAAAATGAGTTGTGGTACTGCAGCTGTTTAGTTTATACAAAGGGAGATGATCTATTTTGAGACGTCTAATATTTAGTTGTTTTCCATATTAAAGCCTTACTAAATCCCAATTTGCGCCGAAAAATCCCCTAACACGTTAGGGATAAAACTCTTTCCAAGAAAAGTATAGCTCTAGAAGAGTTTTTTTCTACCAAGAAAACGTTATGTGCCAGGAAAATCTTTTTGAACTAAAATACAATTGTTGCAGAATCCAAATAAGGTAGGAAATTTAGGACAAATCCTAACAAATTGTTTTCTTCTTCACATAATCTTCATATATATCACTGCTGCTTACCATGTTTAAAATTTTAATATGAGTTAAAAATTAAAGTCATGTGCGTTAAAAGTAAGCATGGATTGAAATTGAAGCGTTGTGTATTAAAGGTGAGCACGGCTTGAAAGTGGAGCTCATGCGTTAAAAGTAAGCATGAGTTGAAATTGGAGCCCAAGCATTAAAAGTGAGCAAGAAGTTGAAATTTGAAGCCCATGCGTTAAAGTAAGCATGGGTTGAAAATTGATTTTGATTTTTAAAGATGGAGCAGCAATATTCTTGAAAATATGATTGAAATTTTGTTTCCACATGTAGACTTAAGACTCTTTTTGACAAAAAATCTTCATTATCGTGAAATTGGTTACAACTTGATTTGAACCTATCTTTAACCTCGTTGAATCATTGGTTGAACCATTGGCTAAACTATTGGCAAAATCATTGGGTTGAACCATCAGAACCATCGTCTCTGTTACCACTTATTGGGATCGAAATAACCACTTATTGGGATCGAAATAAGAGGGTGTCATGCGGAAGCTAATAATTGCAAAAGCTTGAACGACGATAAGTCAGACGACAAAGAAAAAGTATAAAAAAGACTTTATGATATGTGTGTCAATTAACCTACATACAAATTACTAATATAAAGTATATTCTAAAATTATTGAGAGAATAAATCTCCCCCAAAATAAATCTCTTTAAAGACTACATTGTGGATGCTATTATTTTTTTTAGAAGAAAGAATCTTTTATTTATAAAAGTTCAAAACCTGTCTTTCAATAAAAGTATAGTTCTAGAAGAGTTCTTTTCTACCAACAAAACATTTTGTGCCAGAAAAATCTTTTTGAACTAAAACAAAATTGTTGCAGAATTCAAATAAGGTAGAAAATTCAAGACAAATCCTAATAGATGGAGCCTAAAAGGTTGATGAAGGACTTTATAGGAGCCTGATAGGTAATGTACTTGACGGCAATGAGGCCCAATATTGTTTATGCTTTGAGTTTACTTTCAAGATATATGCATTGTGCTAGCGAAATTCATTTTCAAGCAGCTAAACATGTGATTAGATATGTTAAAGGTACTGTTAATTTTGGCATAATGTTAAAAAAGACATCAAAATTTTAATTTCATGGATTTTCTGATAGTGATTGGGCTAGTTGCATAGATGATATGAGAATCACCTTAGGTTACATTTTAGTTTTGGTTCTAGAATATTCTCTTGGTGTTCAAAGAAGCAAGACATCGTGGCTCAATCTATAGCTGAAGCAGAGTACATTGCAGCTGCATCAGCTGTGAATCAAGCCCTTTGGCTTCAGAAGTTGCTGGCAGATTTGTACATGGAGCAAAAGAAGAGCACAAAAATCTTTGTTGATAATCAAGCTGCAATTTCAATTGCAAATAATCCTGTTTCACATGGAAAGACAAAATATTTCATGATCAAACTATATTTCTTGATGGAGGTGCAAAAGAATGGATATGTAGACTTGGTGTACTGCAAAACTGATTTTCAGAATGCCGATATTTTAACTAAGGCTCTACCTAGAGCAAGATTTGAGTTTCTCAGAGAAAGAATTGGTCTTGCTGTGAGTCAGGAGGAGTGTTGAAACTAGTGTCCCAAAAGCAGGAGGTTAGTTGCACTTTCTGCCGTAATTCAAAATACTACTTAAAACTAGGATTAAGTTAAGATAAATAAGGCTGCAATGTTGCAACAGACGACTAAGGGAAATTTTGAAATTTCACGTTTAACCTACAAATGAATAAAAAATATCAAATGTTAAAACTTAAGAATTGATATTCTTTTATAAAAAAAATACAAAGACACTAGAATATTCCTTTACTCTTGACTTTTTTTTCTCTTTCTCTATTAAATTTATTTATTGCTTCTTCATTTTTACTTCAAGTTTGTTGTATATTCAATTTTCCATCCATCTTCCTTCTTCCATGAGTAGTAGCTAGATATTTTTCATAGTATCTCGAAAAATCATTTAATTTTGAAAATCTGTATTGAAAAGTTATTAATTTTTTTTTGGTATTAATAACATCACTCAACTTAGAGTATTTCTTTTACAAAATCACTCAATTAAATTTATTATTAAAAAAATTAACATGACAAAATAAATTTTTTATGCCATGTAAACTCGGACTCCGCAAATAAATGAATTTTATTTATTCAATTTTAAAAATTAAAAAATAAATTATTATTTGATTCTTATTTTTTTCCTATTATATAAAAGAGTGAGGAGGTGGGACAATCAAGGGCAATTTTGTCAATTAACAAAATATCTAACTTAAAATAGTTGTACATTATGCAAAGAGAATATTGAATTTTCAAAAAAAATCAATCAAGTTCTAAAATTTTTTAATGACTTAAATGTGTTAAAAAAAATAAAAAGAATCATGTATATATTTAAAATTACAAAGAGTGATTTTTATAATAATTATTATATTATTTTTAAAAAGTATCTGAACTTTGCCATAATCAACTGAAATTCAATTAAGAAGATATAAAGAAGGGGTTAGTGATGTGTATTCGTTTTATTGTCTTGGAATGCAAATAGTTCATGATGGAGCTTGAGTAGAAAGTATACACTTTCTTTTATTTTCTTAAGTTAGTGTAATATCTAATATAATTGTTCTATTTGCCATTCTATCAGTTTAATAGCATATTTACTAAAAGATTTAATATAAAAAGTTATTATTCTACTTAATTACCAAAAAAATAATGAATTTAAGCGGTTTACTATTTAAAAAAAAGATGATAAAAATAATAAATGCATAATTATACACGTTAATAAAATGTAAATTAAATATTAGATTCTAAGTGTTTTAGAATTTAAGCAATAAATGCTCCCATAATTGATACCAACAACTCTTAAAATATTTTTGAGTTAAATTATTTTATTATAAAATTTTGTTTATGCTAAAATTTTAGTTAAAACAAATAAAAATTATTAATCAAAATGCTATAGAATATTTTTATAAAATTAGTAATCAGTTATATTAGACATATACGGGCCTTAAATTATCTAGTTATATATACAAATTAAAAGTAGCAGCAGGACGATGATAATGGTGTACTATAAGCAAATTAGTACAAAAATGGCTTGTATGTTCAGTTCTGAATGTGTTTGGCCAACACATGTGAGTTGTGCCAGTCTTGTCAGCTATCAAAATAGTAGTAGCAGAAGGTGGTGGAGACTTTAAAAATTTGGAAAACAGCAGTATCGATATTGCATTCATGTTTGGCGAGTAAGTCAGATAAATTGAGTTTGCTCCCGTACAAGTAGGTGACCACTTTCAACAGATTTTAAACACTTTTGAGAATTTCCCGGGATGCTACTAAGCTGGGGAACACCAATCTTTTTCCTAGATATGTTGGTTCATTTGATACATTAGGGTGGTGGGGGTAGTCCAATTCTCCAATAAAAGTGAGGAAGAAATTGCTGAAATATCTTGTGCGTTATAAAGCATGCATCCACCAATTGCTATTCCTCTGCAATCTAAATGACTTACCTGAGCTACAGCTAAATATCCTTCATTGTTTGTGGTAGTGAGGTTGGCCTACTGGAAAGATTACATGGGACAATGGATGCCGGCGTTGGAGAGCTCAACTCCCATGTCGAGTTACAATCTGACAGAGGCACCGTATGAAAGTGTGCTTTAGAAAGAGATTTCTCAACAAGTTGAGATACATATTCTCGGGTAGAAACACAGTGATAGGAATAGACATATTAAAAGCCTGATAAGTTTGTGAGATGCAAGAGAGAGAGAGAAGCGGGAATGGAAGTTATGATGATCTTCTTGGAAATCAAAGAAACAAGTGATGCTGCTAAATTACAAATAAGAACGGTTAGTTGAATAGAAAGAAACCAAATAAAGTTGGTAAAATGTTAAGCAAATATTGGACCTAGATTTGTTGAACAAGTCCCAATTTGAGGTTCAAACACAAAAAGCCCACTAAACGCTCCTCTATACACCGAGTACAACTTTGAATAAACAAGTGATTTGAGACTTGAGGAGAGTTGAGACTACAGAGAAGGCATCGCGCATATCGGGATATACCTTTCAATTCTTCAAGATTAAAGAGAGGAAACAAAATTATCTTCCAAGTCTTTTTTTTTACCCGCAAAAAATGAAAAAATAATAATTTAATCTTGCAGGAGATTTGATTTTGTTGTCCATTATACAGATTTAGTTCACATGACACTTTTCACAGAAGATCAGTGAAAAAAAAAAAAAGGAAACCTATAAATGAAACACAGATCTTCATAGATCATTTTTCTTCTATTTAATCTGTTTTGGAACATAGGACATCATTTCGTCCTGCCATCCTAAGACATTTTTATCCAAACTCATTAAATTTTTATCCAATGTGAAAAGGAAAAAAAAAAACTAATTTGTGAAGCTTACCAACTTACCTTACACAATAAATACACGTAAAGTGGGGGATTTTAGTGTAACATGAGGTTCTAACTTGCTCATTCAAAATAAAAGAAAAATTGATCAACAATGATGTAATGCATCTCACTTGATCTGGAAAGTACGTCAGAGATCTTTCCCTTTGTCCAAGGGGATAAAAAAGAACATTTTTCTTCTTCAAAAATGAGCACAACAAAAATGGGATTTCTAAGAAGTGTCGGAGCTGATGATCTGAAGAGTAACTTCACAACATCAAGAACATTACTTCAACCTTAGAATGCCACCTCAATACTGAAACAAACTTTCATTCCAACAATAAATAAGTAACAAATAGAAAGTCAGTTTTAACCAGAAACGAAAAATTGTCCAAGAGCACCTTCCAACCAAAACAGGTGGGCGGCTTCACTCGCTAGATCATTACATACCCAGACGCAAGGGAAAGGGAACGACTAAAGTGGGTCAAAAATTATAGGATGACATCAACACCCAGATAGATGATGGACCTCCCTACTTAACATTATTCAAAACACCAAATCAATGCGCATTAAACCTATCTTCTCAAACTAGGCCTACAAGTTATGTAATCTCAGCAATAATCAAGATGAGAGTAACTACAGCTCGAATACTTAAATCTCCATGAGAGACTTATTGTAAGAATGGAATACTAGTATAAGCGTTCACCCGTACAGTGAGTACCTGAATGAGGTGGCTGCAGGCTAAAATCTGTGATATGCTCGAACTGATCATTGCCATGTTTGTTAGTACATTCAGCAATATGTGCTTCAAGATGCAGCTTTCACTTTTGATTTTTGTTTCTTGGCATCCAACACCCCCAATCCTGTCCCTAAACCAACAGGAGTTTGATCTTGTTCCCCTGCTTTGGATTGGTCTGCTTGGGCATCTCCAGGTCCATTAGAAGAATTACTATTTGCTTCTTTCTTTTCTTCATTAGTTCCATTAGGTGCAGCATCCGGTGTAGTGCCAGAGTTTATAACATTGAGTAGCTGGGTAAGAGGGGGCAAAGTCGTTGCAGGAACACCACTAGGACGTACAAGAAGACCCCTTGCTGCAGCTTTTTTCCGTACTTCAGCAGCAGCTCGTGCAGCTCTTTCATCAACTCCTCTTCCTCGTGGAAGTCCATCACCAAGTACGGCAGAACTTAATGATTGGTTCATTCCACCAATACCAGCACCTCCAGCAGCAGCTTGAAATGCATGTAACAAGCTAGGATGAGCCTGCAACATTCAACTCAATACTGTGAACATTCACTTTCTCATTGACATACTTCAAAACAAATCCAAGGCGACCAGAATCATAACCCTAGAATGAAAAATCCACTCCAAATTGGCCATAAAACAGGAAAAGGAACAGCCAAGATCCTATACATTCTATTGTAATTGTTGATCCAAGGGTTCTAAAGAGGATTAAGCATGCACTAGCGCGAAAGACATGGCGATGAAGAGGTAACAAAAATTAGAAAAGCAAGTCTTAATCACCCAGACCAAGCCTTGCATTTCTGCCTCAAGGTCCTCATGGTGAAGGTTTAGGGTCAGCAAACATGTCAGATTATTTAATGATCCCCTAAAAGGATCATAAAGGCTACAAAAATGTTAGGATTAAGGTACCTTCAAAATATCATAAGCCTTCTGTGCAGAAGCCACATTCAGAGATTGACCTTTCTGCTTTTGCGCATTCATCTGTTAAGGATTTCCATATTGCAAAAGCACATAAGGGAATGATAAGCTTGTTACAAGGAATTAGAGGTCATCAGGCTTGAGTAACCTATACCTGCAGCTCACGCATCTTAAATGTTTTCATCCAGTTCTGAGAATCACGTGTCCTTGAATCCTCCTCCCCAAGCTGTTTGGCTAGTATGTCATAAGTTTTCTTTTCATGCTGTTGATAAAAATTAATAAAAAATGGTCAAAACAGTTACTATCATTTTCTTAGCACAGTAAACTATCTGGTTCGAGTACATGCCTGGTGCGAGAGCTTGAAAGCACCCATACAATTGAATGCAATTGCCAGAGCATGATAACAAACAGCAGTCTGAATATGTTCCTCCCCAAGCAACCGTTCGTTCTTTTTCAACGCTTCTTGGAGATAACGAAGTGCTGTGTCCATCTTTCCGATATCTTGGTACATCATCGCAACATTTATAAATGTCGCAGCAACATCTGGATGATCAGGACCTGATGACAAGCCAAGCAAAAGCAAGGCCCGTGACATGTGCCTCAATGCAAGTTCTGTTTGGTTAAGACCATGATAGAAAAGAGCCATGTTTCCATAACTGCAGTAAGATTAGCAAAGTCGCGTTACTAAACATATAATGATCCCTAAATACAGGTTTTCAGCTTCAAAATCAACACCAGCAACACAGTAGGCAACATATAGCAAAAGAAGGAAAAAAGAGTTCCAAGGACAAAAGAAAAGTGCCTGTGCGCAGTGTCAGGGTGGTCCAGTCCAAGGCATCTTTCATTTATGATAAGTTCCTTGTGCTGTTGCATTATAGCACCAGCCATATCTCCAGCATGATATAGAACCATAGCAAGGTAGCTGGAAGAGAGAAAAATTATAGAAAAGAACAAAGAGAACAAATGAGACCAAAAAGCTGATGAAATAAAAGATAGAAAAGAGAACAACCAAAGACTGCAATGCACAAGCGTTCTCTCACAAAAAGAGTGAAGTGGTAGAGCACAAGACTACTTACCGACAACAATTGGCAACTTCCCGATGCATTGGACCGGTCACCTGCATTTTTATATTATGGCAATCAGAACTAAAAAATATATGACATCAGAAGCGGGTCCAGAGCTAAAACAATCAGTAATTTACCTGCTGAAGTATTGTGAATGCTTCAGAAAATAGAGTGTAGGCCTCACTAAGCAAACCCTGAAATGTATGAGGATGTTATTCCACCTAAGTAAGCTCAAACCAGTAAAACAAAATGCAAAAAAGATAGATAGCTAGCCTCTCAAAATATCCATGACTAACATGAGAATCTCCATTTTCATCACCAATTGAAACAGTTAAATACCTCAGCTAATTGCGCCTTCCCTGTTTCTACGAGGTCCTTGGCTTCTGAACTAACTGGGATAGAATGCTTCACCACTGGTTGGAGATTCATAATATCTGAGGCTTGAAAAGGTGCAGCAGAGTCAAGTTCATATTTACGAGCTGCAACCGTCACACCTACCTGTCAAAAAAAGGTTCTTGGGTTACTTAAACATATAAAGGTAGAATTCCATGCCTAACGTGGGGCAATAGATTAACCTGCTGCGCAAGAAAATAAGACGAAAAGCTGCTTGAATAATCTTTAGCTCGAACACTAAGCGGGAAATATTATCTGAAAAAAAATTCATCGACCACAATATCCCAGCAAGGACAAGTTAATGACCTCCAGTCATCTCATCTCTACCACCAAGGTATAGTGATCTCCATCTAACGATTTCTATCCAAATAAAATTTATACATCAATTTAAACATAAAGACAACAATGTAATAGTTGTGTCACATAACAGCAAAAATTTCTCACTGTGCCTCACCACCCATATCAAGATCTGAATATCTGGAAGGAATTTTTTACTGCTTAAAATTGGTGGTATTGAGAAGTCGAACACTCAAAAGAACAGGGACAACTTTTTCCCCGCAAATTCACTTGTCAACTCACCAAGAAAACCAATTTCACAACGCATATCACGATTTGCATATCTGGAGACTTCCAATGGACTACCAGTGGATGGTCCAGAAAGAATCTCGACTCTCAAAATACAACTAAACAGTCATGCCAATACAAAATACAAAAACTAACACCAAACAAGCTTCCGTTTTCACTTTGCAGGAAAGTTTCGAGTCAGTCGCAATAAAACAAATAAGATGAGTGCTTTCACCATATGAATCCTAGCGACATCAATATATGAATTATGACATGGCAGCATAGCCACTTTGAAATGATGATAATGATGGACCAATATGATAACACCAGTAAAAAGGGGAAAATAGCTATAGTAACAAATGCATAATCACAACTAAAACGAAGAATTTGACATAGTAGATTCCTAGATGAAAGATACCTTCTGACAGAGATTGCGTACAACTGGAATTTTCTTTACCAGCACTTTTGCATCCTCAGGCAACTCAAACTGAAGAGAGAGAAAGAGAAATCAACCTTAACTGATAACTTAAAACATCTGAACAAACAACTGGAAGGAAGTTCATAAAATAAATTGATACCTGATACTTGAGTTTGGCAAATTCTTGGATGTCAGACCACAAACTGTCAGAGGAGAAACTCAAACAGGAGAACTGCTTCTTCTTGGCAGATCCTACATTTTTTCGCTTTCCTTGTCCCTTGGATGACTTTTGGTGGTTGCTGATGTGGTCCTATGAAATGTTTTTTATAGAGGTAACTTTATTAAAACCATTTACCATATACTCTTATTCAAGAAACAATGTAGAATATATCAGCACAGCAAGCTTAAATGATTCTGGAAAATGCTTGTTCTATATAGGCAACATAGATTTTCAGACAATTAAACTAATGATCTCCATATGCTTCCTCAAATATCAGAGCATACAAATGAATAATATTGGCCAAGCATGGGAATGCTACCAAACTGTATAAAAAGAGGAAAGAAAGTGTCCCACTCTAGTAGCTCAAGCTTTTACATGAGGTGGTACACATAATTCAACATGGCAATAGAGCTGATAGAGATCTTATACTCGAGGCTCACTGTCACTCATCAACAATATATTTTCAGTGATGGCCGAAGAAAAAGAATCACGTGTTGTAAACCTAAAATAAATAAATAAATAAAACTATCCCTATTTAATAGGTTAAGCTTTTAGATGAGGTGGTACTCTCAATTCAACAGAACTTCCTCGCGATATCTTACTATAGGAAGTAGCAATAAATAGCAGTAAGTTATGACAATAAGCTCTCTCTCTCTCTCTCTCTACCTTCTTTTGGTTTCTAGAACTGTTGGCACCACCTTTATTAGATACTGTTTGAATATTTCCAAACAAACAGTTGTAAAAATGTGAGACTGTGTTTGCAAGATCATGGTCCTCAGCATCCCTCAGCAAATCCTGCATATCCCATCAGATCAAGTTGTAAGTTCTCCCAAAATCCACAAACCTATAAATTAAAATTCTTTCTGTAGTTCCATGCATCATGATAATCAGAGAAGATATAACGTGTGCTCCAGCTTATACACCAAATGGATATGCGTAAATGACTTATTTGAAACCACCAGAGAAAAAGCCCCCTCTGTGATTAAGGAGGGCTTTTGCCCAGAACAATAAAGAAATAAAGGAAGGTAAAAAGAAGTTTCCACTTCACTATTCTACTGATAATGCTAAGCAAAAAATGTTGAGACAACACGAGAAACAAAAAAATTGATCCTTTGAGGGAACTACAAAAAAATGGTGTTCAATACCAAATGAGGAAGTATGTTCTCAAGTTGGACCACTCTTGTCAAAGCATAAGATTTGGCACATTCACAATTCAATCTTATTAAGGCCTTTAAAGCAGGCAATGAAAAACGTATTTTTTTATCAATAGCATTCAAAAGCTTATTACTATCTGAAGAACAAGATCAATCACCTTGAGGATGTGCTTTGCACATCTGACAACAATCTCGTTGGAACAAAGATCCCATAAATGAGGCAAGTTCCTGGTCCCCTCAGCCACCTGGAAAAAAAGAACAAGACAAAGCCAAGCTTACTACTTTAACTGACATTAAACTTTTTGTGCTACAAATTTTCTTATATTTGTTGGTAAAGCCTAAGCAATATAACAATTGGATGAGCTTGTCCGGAGATCCTTACTATTCCTAGATAACGCAGATTTATTCCATGTGCATGGAGTGCCTCAGTTAAAGTTTGCCCATCCATCGGTGAAACTTCAAGTGTGCAGAGATCTTGAATAAACTTCGGAAGCACAGTGTCTTTCAGATACAAACTCACTTTCTTCACAAGTTCTTGGTCAGCAACTATCTCCTGGTCAAGTTGCAGGAAAGGACCATATAAATATAGAACACCTTCTTAAAAAACAAGCAAGGTTAACAATCAAAAGCGAAAAGATCACCTCTTCACTCCCAGCCAACTTAAAATCTGTAAACACATTAGGATTGAAAAGTATATCCTCAGTATCTTTTCTTCCAGTATGAAAACAGCAGTTGTTACCAGCATCCTTCACACTTTTCTCTCCCTAAATAAGAGCCAAAAGAAGTTATATATCATAATAGATGAATACAAGAGCATGAAGAGGTAAATTACTTCTTGAAAAGAAAAATCCTTTGCATTAATTCCCTCCTGAGAGATAAAATTGTTGTAGTTCTTTCCTTAAAAAGAGTTCATAGAATCTCCAGATCCATATGTCCACAAATACATTGACGTACAGTCATAATAGTGCCACAATTAATCAATAGAAATTTGTATATTAGAATCCATCACTAACTATTCTATTTCAAATCATGTACATGAAGTTTATATTCTAGTTTCAGAAAGAACTCACAAGGTACAAGAGACAGATGAATAAACTAGAGCAGTTCTGGAAGCCAACAGACACGTAGACTGAAAACAGCAAATCAAAGTAAAGAAGAGAAGAGATGGGAAAGAGAAAAAGGAACATAAGATACCACAAAGTGACAACGGTCACATGACTTGGGACATGCAATCTAAACATGAAATATAAAATCAGGAACAGTAAGCAATTATAAATAGGAGAAGATGTCATTAACAATCAAAGGTGAGATCATAAACTAGAACTTTCTGATCTAGTCAAACAAATTAATAAAGAAAAATCTTTTGAGAAGTGTCTTTGTTAAAAGAAATATTAGGAAACTGTATTATCCAACACATATACAGTCACAAGTAAAATAGGTACTTATATCCAACAGTAGCGCAACTTCAGTAGTTATTACCGTAAGGAACTGACTTTCAAAAATGCATTCCCTATCATTATATCTAGACACGGAAAAGTACTTGCAGTAGAAGGACAGACTTCATTTAAGCAGGAGAATCGCTACCTCATTGCTGTTGACTTCGGTCGGGGCAACGGTATCGTTTGTTGGTAATTCTTCAGGGTTATTTACACTTGTACAATCAGAGGTCACTGGTACCTCCGCTTCAGACTCACACTTGGATTTTGACCTCTCAGCAACTTCAGCCTTAGGGAAAGAGGACGAAGAACCAAAATAAATTTTGAAGTAAAAAATGTCAGAAATCAGATCCCAAGTATAAGAGCAAGCCCCCAACCCCCCTAAAAAATCCAGAATAAATAGAAGAACCAAAATAAATTGAAAATATGAGAGCAAACTTGTCATAGTACAAGCAGGACTAACTTGGCAAAATGCAGTTATCAACTCAGGTCGCAAAATACAAAATCTGGAACCTGGACCAGTATAATTTGCATCACGAGGAGTGACTCTCATCAAATCCAACAGATAATGCCTGAAAACCACAATCTCAATAAAATGATAAAACTGTTCCCGCTAAAATTGACCAAGTTAAAGACAGTCATATTATCGGGGAAAAGAGGACAGTCACACATTACTGAAAAACACACACATATGCATTGAACTGCAACTAATGAAATCCAGTATCAAATAAAAGTTCCCACATTTTACAATCTCCAAGTTATACACCTAAACAATGAAATTATTAAGCTTGAAGGGTGTCTTATGTGCATATTTAGCAGGACCTCAAATCATAGGAATCCTATGGAGAAACAGAACATTACATTACCAATGAACCAAAATTAGCTTTCATCATAAAGCAAGGAGCCCCCACTCCTAGAGTAGTGAAGCGTCAAATAGTAATCACCTGTCATCACTACCAACAATGCCCTTGCATTCCACCGGGGCAGCTAATTTGAATTCATTTCCAGATCCATCAAGGACAGTATGTTCCTTCAAGTGCAGACGTTTTGCAGCTTCTAGCACCTAAGACAAATAAAGCTGGATGAAATTTCGGATACATGAGAGAACCAGATATATAGTTCAAATGTTTAACAAGATAAATCAAGAATGATAAATGGAAAAGTAACATCACCCGTCATTACAATTCACATTGAAATATCATACCCCTGTGATCCCGAACGACAAACATCATTCTTTACCATCTAAATTATCGGGAATTAAGGCGCCCACCCCCACTCATCCCCCCCCCCCCAAAAAAAAAAAAGGAATTAAAATGATCGCTCACTATAACCAATGGCGCAAAAGGAAAAAGACGAACAATCCAGCTAGACATGTTGATCTCCACAACAACATGTCCTGATGTCCCCAGAAGCTCAGATTCTTCAAATGAAGTCATTATGACAATATACATAACTAAATCGATAGTTAAAGAATCATGGCAAACCCAGCGAGTAATCCTAATAGACCTTATACTTTCCACAACTATGGCAACACCGGAGAGGCATAGACATCCTAAATTGTTGTGCAAACAATACAAGGGAAAAAAGAAGGTGAACCAAATTATGGTCTGCTCCTACCTTGGAATGAAACTCGTCACTCCAGCAGATTTTCTTGCCATTATCAACAGAACCGTATAAGAGGGAATCTGATTTGTCACCTTGAAGGATACCAGGTAAAACACTCTACCAAGAAAAACAGAAAAAAGGTTATAAACTTCCAATAAATAAGCAGAATAATGAACCTATAACAATAAGTCTTGCATCAGAAAGTAAAATTAGAAGATTAAATTAAATACAACCATCAAGAAGAGTACCTACAAAAAAGACCCATACAAGCTCGATATTATTAATTAGAAATGCAACAATATTATGTCTAAAACCCTGTTTATGTCACAAGTAATTATAACAAGTACGGTTCACTTATAAATCTCCAAATGATTAGATTTTGTGACTTAATTGTGGTATACTCCCTCTGTGCCATTTCGATACATTTTGCATTTTAGCCTATCCCAGAAAGAATGACACCTCTCTTTTTGAAAACTATTTAACCTTTTGACATGACTTATTGGGAGCTGGGACCCACTTGATAGCTCATTCTTTCATAAAAAGAGAGAAAACGCAAAGACATGAAGGAACTCTCATCACTCGTTGAAAGGATAATTTGGGTACTTTGCATATATTTGGATTACATGTCAAAAGTTTCCTTTAATTTCTTAAGTTTACTGCCCAGACAAACACCTTCACACTAAATGGGGGGGACCGAGTAACTATAATATTCATCCAGGACAAATGTCAAGACAGAGTGAAGCCACTACTCATATAGCAGTTCCAACGTCAAAGTCATATGCATGAAAATTAGAAAATTCATGAAGATGATTTCCAGTGGAAAACCCATGTTCATTAGCACTCTGATTTCATGTCTGAACTTGTCTAAAGCATTAAATGACAGATACAAATAAATATTGGGCGCAGCAAGTTAAATAAGCACCTGAGCCACCACCCTATGTCCTCTATAATCAATTATCGCCATAGCAAGGTTGTATAGTCCAGGGACATCAGCTTCCTGATATGCTTTTGTGCCTTTCAAGTCATTATTTGCACTTGCATAAGTGGCTTGCTCACTTTCAGCCAACTGAGTTTCACCAGGCGCTCCAGGAGGACAATCCAAGCTGATGCTTGCAGCTTCTACTACTGAGCCGCCATGCTCATCTCCATTGGAAACTTCGGAGGCTCCCTGTGACAAATTATTGGTGGTCTTCTCTGACAAATTACGTAATAAGACTGTGCCCTCAACTTTAGAATCAGCCACCTGTTTCCTGGACAGTTGCTCGAGATCCGCATCAACAGCAAAGCTGAAGAATATATTATTGTGAACGTACCTAGATCCATACAGAATAATTATCGGCAAATGTGGCAATAAATAACATGAGAACCTTTTTAGCAGTCTAAACAACATTCAGCCAGCAAGGAGAAACAGATGCAGCTTGTGAATGATGGATCAGGCAAATTATCAGCTTAGAGCAACAGAGAAGGATAATAACCTCTCATCCGTCTCCCTACCCTGCACCTGCCTTTTCACCATGATTAACTCCCAATGTCCTCGTTAGACCGTTTCTCCACTCGGTGGCTGGGCTGATGGGTTAAGAGCATATGAGAATACGGGTTTCAACTTAAGCAGGTAATCAACTCAACCGCCAATATTTCAGGAATTGGGTAATTAAGGTCAATTGACAGGTCAAAACAGACCATAAAAAATATTGGGTCAGTTCGGGATAACAGTAGCCCAAATTTATGGGAGGGAATGATGGGAATGATTATGCAATTCATGTACTAAGAGGAACCAAAAGAAAGAGGTGCACTTGCAAAATGGGATTAACACAACCGTTTTGCTGCCTGTTGGCTCTAAAATAATGTATTTTCTCTTAATTACACGCATGCGTTCCTACAACCTCCCTTGGTTCCTATTATCTACCTTGCTCCCCTTTGTTTTGTTTCCACTTTCAGTGAAGAACTAATTTCAAGGAACTATAAAGAAGATCTGATACTCTGACCAGTGAACTTCTAAAAGACATAATGACGACTATCATAGTGAAAGAATTATGATGAACATATTTTACCCAGGCTAGTTACCTGAAAGCCTTGAGTTGGCAGTTTAGTTATGATCTATTATTTAACATGTTCCTTCTATTCATCCCGTTTCAAACTGCCATTTAACAACCTTATGTGGAACTAAGGAATATTGGTTGAAACCTAATTTATATGTTCATCGTCTCCCCCCCCCCCCCCCTTTTAATTTTGTTTACTAAATTTCAACTTCTCGTGCACTATATTTTCAATCATAAAGGTCAAACTATACTATATCTGAAGTTATATCCATCAACGAAGTTAATTTTCAGTGGAAACATAGTCACTGGGAAATTATTTGTGCTGATCTCCAGCTGAATACTTACATATGAAAGCACTCTGGATCAGTTGGATTAATTGGGGGGATACACCTGTTGATAACTCCAATAGCACCACTAATTGCAGCATCTACAAAGTCCGAGCTGACTTTGTACAAGGCCCTATCTCGCAGTATCCTGTGATAAAAAGGGAAAGACACATGAACAGAGGCAAACCTGCCTTCATAGAAAGACTTAGGAAGAGTGGTGCATACGTAAATAGAATCTACTATGAACTAAATTAATTCACTCTAGAATACTGTACAAGCTGATTTAGATCCGTTGAGATGTACCTTTCCTGGGGATTTGTATGAGGGAATTCCCGACAAGATTGCAACTCTTCGTTCCAATCCCTTTGCATGCCAATCAGCTCACTTCCAAAAGAAAGTGTAAGCGCATTCTCTGCTCGTGCTGCATCACGTTTGTGATCTGACACCAGAGAATCCACAAGGAACTAAAACTAGTAACACAAATAATAATAAAAAGAAAGGTAATTGTAAAAGAATGTAGAGTAGCAGATTTTAAGATATCAGTCATTAATATAAAACCGTTTTCATATACAAGTCCCTCATTGTAACAGAGGAATTGACGAATAGT
Source organism: Datura wrightii (assembly GCA_035772735.1). Lineage (NCBI taxonomy): Eukaryota > Viridiplantae > Streptophyta > Magnoliopsida > Solanales > Solanaceae > Datura > Datura wrightii. Next base: position 25,057,888 of record JASDFA010000014.1, read on the forward strand.
GCTCCCTCCAACCCATCTTATATGATGCCTTGACATGAGACAGTTTGAAATGTCAATTTAACTTATGGATTGAATTAGTGGTACTGGATATATTATGTAATCTATTGGTGGTATGAAACAGAATTAAAATAACACTTAAAAGTTAATTCAGCAGAAAATGCAACATTCAAGTTTAAATATTGAAAAGTTAAATGAATTCGAATTTATTTATTTAAGTTGGCAAATCACATAGAACAACATTTTGAGCAGAATAGTGCCAAACATGTCGGGACATCCCAAGGAAAGAGTTCCATGTAAAGCGGGACAGAGGAGGTTGTAAGAAAGAAATGTGACACTTCTTTAAGATATGAGATATGAACATAAATTTGACCATGTGAAAGTCCCTGGAACTATATCAGGCCACAACTAGAGCAGAAAGATGATGTGCTGGCCCATGCCTGTACAACACTCTAAGAGGTTGTTTGGATGGGCTTATAAGCCAAAAGTCATAAGTTAGAAATTCTAACTTATGGCTTTTGTCTTGTTTTTGTTATTTTGACTTAAAAATAAGTGCTCAAAAGCACTTCTTAATTTTACCCAAACACTATAAAAATGCTTAAAAGCTATTTTGGCTTAAAAGCTCCTAAAATAAGCCAATCCAAACAGACTCTAAGCACAATTTCTTTGACTTAGTGGCCATTAGGCAAATGCAATATCCCTAGATTAAAAACCACAATCAAGGGTTGCAATGAGTATATGTTAAGATGGATTTCAGATAGATGTTTAACATTTAGTACTTGTTGTTTGGCATTTAGTAGGTTCTCTACATTTTGGTATTATATAGCTTATATACGGGGTTTCCCCCATCATAATAAAATTATTTACTTTATTAAGAAAATGAACCTGCGCTCAAAAGTATGATCCTCAGCTTTTTGAGAAGCCTCAGAGAGTTGAAAGAAAAGAAAGGAGAACTCCAGTGGCATTGCATGAAAGAAAGCATTCACCCCTCATGTTACTTCAGAATTGTTGTGCCAACTATCATTTCCAAATTTTTCACAAGGAAATGTCTTATGTTCCTAAATACAGTTTCATATTTTCCAATATGCCATTCTCATCACCTCAACCATACCATTACCAAGAAAAAGAAAAATCAAAAGCAGTTATCTCATTTGCCATCTATATTCGGTATTGCTTTTGCAACAGTTTCCCTCTGATATACACATAGTGGCGCACCCTATATATGTATGTATATGTATGAATTGTTGTACCATATTTCTATGCATCCTATTACAGACTTCCATTGTCATCCTGGTAAATAGAACCGATCAATACAGCACACGCTATTCACAGGAAATTGAAGAACTTTCTAGGAGACAAGCAAAGACGAGAGTTAGAAAATATATGTAATATATGTATGTATGAATTGTTGCGTAATATTTCTATGCATCCTATTACAGACTTTCATTGTCATCCTGATAAATAGCACCGATCAATACAGCACGCGCTATTCACAGGAAATTGAAGAACTTTCTAGGAGACAAGCTCTATTTATTGGTCTGAGCAAGATACGACTTATTTAAACTAAAGCAAATACGAGAGTTAGAAAATATATGTATGTATGTATGTATGAATTGTTGTGTAATATTTCTATGCATCCTATTACAGACTTTAATTGTCATCCTGGTAAATAGCACCGACCAATACAGCACACGCTATTCACAGGAAATTGAAGAACTTTCTAGGAGGATAAAAGCAAATACAAGAGTTAAGAAAATTTACTAAAGTTGTACAAGTTCCTTTTTTTTCATTACATGCATTTTAATTCTATATTCATCTTAAAAGAGCAAAGGAACATGTTTGAAAATAACATATCTTCACAAGGAATATAATTAAAACATGACAAAATACATGTAAGACAAGTTTTCCATCAGGTCCAACATAAAGAGACGTTGCAACTTGTTGTGTCTCGCAATTTTCAACTATATGGTCCACTAAGTAAATATTATTACAGATTTTAACAGACTTCCCAGGAATTCTTACACCACAAAATATGCCTCATTTTTGGCAACTATGTGACCCAGCATCCAGCAAACTAATCTATATATAGAACAGATGCCAACATGAAACAGAGATAGTCAGAGGTTAAGACTTAAAGAGTGCAAAAAAAAAAACCAACTTACCAGGGATAGGATATGACCCAAGCCAAGAATTTGGTGGTAGCATAGATTGAACATTTTCAAAAGGATGTGCAGAAGCCTTCCGCTCCAATATTTCACGAAAAGCTTCATTGCAAGATAAAATCCTTTATTACCGTAAGACAAGATGATTGACATTTGGACTCCAAATGAAGTGCTAGCTAGTTTTTTCTTCTTTTATTGGGGGAGTGAGGAGAGAGGGAATAAGGTACTTTCTACCATGCTATTACCTTTCTTAAATCTGGAGCTGATCTTTTGCAAGAGCCCAATAAGAGTAGTTGACTCTGAACCAGCTTTATTTGGCCTCGGATCAAGAACAGTTGTGGTGCTGGAATTGACATAAAAAGTTTTGGTTGTTCCAGTAATACAATACTTATTTCCTTCTAGTGTGACTACATCCAAATAAATCAAGTCCCCAGAGAGCCTGGATTCAAGAGAAACCATAGTCAGCATATCAGAACGAGCCTCCCTGGGAGAAAAATTAGTTGGATTGTAATTAGTAAATAATGATTAGAAACCTTCTGTAGCTAGGAGGAGGATTAAATGAAGAGAACACAATGCTCTCAACACATTTAATTTCTTTTGAAGGTGCTGACAGCAAACTAGAGACTGAACCAGAAACATCCTCCACGAAACCCAAGTTCTCAAGTTCTGGCACATCGGCTTTCACAGGCTCTGAAACATGAAAAGCCAGAAATCTTTGTTGTTATGCCAGTCCAATTGAAAATGGTTGTCAAATTAGTAAACAACACAAACATCAGCAAGAAGGCAAAGAAAAACAAATGAACAGCAAACCTCCAGATTTCGCAACATTACTTCCGATTTCATGTTGCAGTGCAAGTGACGTTGATAGCGAGGAGTGCAATGTGGAAAGAGAGAGCAATTCTCGAGTGCGATGAACATGAGCCCTTATGGATCGATCATCATACAGTGCTGCACAATCAGGTTTAAGTTAGAGGAAACATGTAATAAGCTCGATGATAATTGCTAAAATTAATAACTAATTGCTAAAATTAATAACTCGTAGTCCACGTAAATAAGCCACACCTGGCACCATCTCCAGGAAGCAATCTCCTGTGGTGATATCAGCTACTTCAGAGATTTCATTATAATCTTCTAGATGATGAACAGAGCCATCCTTTATATGCAGTGATAGATCATAGCATGTAACGAAGCATGTCTCTGGAGCATCAAGAAGAAACTGTCGCACATCCATAACAGAATCCCCAGGACTCAACTGCAAACATGAATCCATCAGAACTCCAAATTAGACAAACTAATTCACTAGTACCACAAATATTTAAGTATAAGTTGCTTCTGAGTGCCTAAAGATAAACATCTAACACATAAGAAAAGCAGCATGACAAATGACAAGTTCAGAAAGTCAAAAACAAAGAGAAAGAGCGGCTTTCCAGTGATTGACAATCCAGAAATAAAATATAAAAACAAAGAGAAATAGCGGTTTTCCAGTGATTTGACAATCCAGATATAAAATATATGAAGTAAGTATTTGACCGATGGCACATACTAATAAGACATCACATGTATGCAATGGGAGAATTTTAGCCACTCTCTTAATCTGAAAGATGAGGGCATCCCCAAAGGAAAATGATAAAGAAAAAACAAGTTGTCCAACAGAACCATCAATGAAAAATAGAAAGCCAAGAAAATTAGCAACACATCTTACTTGAAGTTCTAGCTTATCCCCTCCTTGGGTTTTGACAGAAACAGGATAAAGATGGATGTCACCTGCAATAGATTAAAGCAGAAAGGCTCTTCATTTCCTCCAATTTTAAAAGCTATAAAGAAATTTAGACTATTAAACAGAAGTCACACAAGAATGTAAGACAGTTATCTTCAAGCAATATGAGCAAGTGAAACTGGAAGAGAACCTGGATTCAATAAGTATGAGTTCCATTTCCATTTCGAACAAAAAAAGTATCAGTTTGATGTATGTGGATAGGCAGAAAGACAGAGACAGTTGGACAAGAATAATATACACGTGAAAAAAGTGTTGTAATGAGGCTTGCATTGTACATTGCTCTAAATTCAAAACCAAACATATGACAGAGATCTCGAATAAAACAACAAACATTTCATGGAGCATGACAGAAGGAGGCACATCAAGTATTCAATATACTAGCCACTCTAATAAGTAATATCTTTTACTTTCAAGGATCATCTAACTGCATACGTGGTGACGTAAGTGTTACTGTTTGCCACATATGCTTTATCAGATTATTAAAGGGGTCATGAAAACTAATCCAGCAAGACTATAGTGAAAGATAGCAAACAGATTGCATTCACATATTACATAATAGACCTCGTGACCCATCTATTGACAGCTTTAACTCTGCAACACTGAAAATTTCGGGTTCTTTCTCTGTTTTTTTTTTTTGACAAGCTGAAAGCTGAAACAACAGATGAGGGCTTGTCTTCTGTTTCTAGCAAGCTTTTGGTGCATCCATGAGGTTCCAATCAGACAGATGACTTTGTGCCCTTTTGCATACAACTTAATACCAGGAAGTTCCAACCACATGAATAGCTGAATCGACAATGCAGATACCGATTTCAATAGCAGCATAGTTCCAAACTGTAAGTATTTTCATGACCTTTGAAGTATACTGCATCATATATCTGAAATCCCCCACCCACCCCACCCCCCGCGAAGCCACAAATTTGTAAAACCAGCACTAGTCTCTTTGGGAAAATAGAGGAGACAGAGCAGAAATTCATGGAGAATGTCTACACTCTAAACACAACTGGGAGCAAATGATTAGGAAAAATGGCTAATTTGTTCTATCCAAATGTACTGGGTAGGAATGACCTAGCTTTTTATGGTCTCTACTGGAATTTGAATCTTGGTCTCCAAGACCCACTTCATTGACCACTAAAGCCATACCCTAAGGTGAAATGAGTTATTTACATATTTAAATTAAATTTTGATGTTGCCAAGGTTCACCTTGCTTTGCCTCATGTGCGGAGGTCTCATTTCCAGACTCCTTTGCCTCAGGTTTTGTATCAGTTAGTGCAGCTGTGGTTCCATTAGCCTCCGCATGTGTTGCAGTATCATTCACATGAGCATCAGATGGGGTTGCTGCTTGCTCTGAAGAACTGGTAGCATTTTGAACTGCCTTCCGATTCTTCCCTTTGTTTGATTTCCCGGCCATCTTTATCCCCTGAAATATACATAATCAGTAGTCTAAGCTAAGAATCAAACAGAAGCTCCTTTCTAGAGCGATTTGAGACCTGATAAAATGATTATAATTTACCTTTAGAATGAAAAACTACAAACACTGAAAGTCTGAATACAAACAACAACATATACCAATTTAAAATCAATAAAACAAAGAAAATAATTGCATAAGCTCCAATACTCCAGAAATACTCTTTTGGCAAATGGTCAAAAAGAGCAACACGTGAAAGTAACTCAATCTACATGATACCAACTCAAGATGAAGAAATAAACAAGTAATTTCCGAATTGAAACAACCTGACTTATTAGAGAAAATGTTCAACCAAAAGATTAAAACGCGAAAACTAACTCAATCCACATAATGAACTCAAAAAAAAAAAATTCTTTTTAACTAGTAGTATAAAAATCAAAACTTCAAGCCATTAAGGAAGTAAATAGTAAGAACACGTTTATTAACTAGTAAAAAATCACAAAGACCAATAATATTGGAAGCTAACACAGTATGTATGACCCAATTCACTAAAATATATGTTTTTACCATTAACCAATTGCAAAAAGGATAAAGCTTTTCGCTGAATTAGAGATATACAAGAAGAAATTTTATATGAAAGAACAATAGAAACATACAAATGGACTCGGTCGGAGGACGAAAAATGTTTATGAGGTTCGCTGCAGAGAAGATGACAAAGAAGCACTGGTTTAGGGCATAGGCAGCGGTTCAAATTTGACTCCAGTTTGTATTCAGCCCACTATAGAAAGAATTTGGGCTTGATGAGTAAAAGTTAATTGGTTGGCCATATTTTGGATTGTTTGTCGATATCTGACCACTAATTTCAAATGTAATTGAAAAATAGATGTTTTTTCAACGTGAAATTACAGCACATTCTGTTGATATTCGAAGTAAACCTCTCTAAATTGTGTTGTTCTTTTACTATTAATCATGAGTACTATTGTTTATTTTGATATAATCAGCTCACAAGATTTAATTTTCCCAAGATTCGTAAAATACCGTCTAATACTCTCGTGATAATTTATTCATAATATTCTCGTTTATTTATTCCTACAAACTTTTATATGTCAGATAATATAATCTTCTCATTATTAAAATTGTCCTCTCTCAAATGCTTCACTGGTGAAGTTGCCATTTTCTCAATGTCGGATATCACTCGAGATATAGAGTGCGATACTAACGTAGTTTGAAGAAAATTGACCTGAAGCATTAATTACTAATTATAAAGATTTTAGACACATAATAAAGCTACTCTTGAACTCATGAATTACAAATATACTGCTAAGTTCATTTTTTTCAAACATCAGGCTTTCGTCAACGATCTTTATTTATTTCTATCATACAACAAACATAAAACAAACTCTTGAAAAATTTCCAAACTTCAAATTGATAAAAGTTAAAGCTTTTAATTTTTTTAAAAGTCCCAACATAGCATTCTAAACTCCAAGAATAATAATTCATGGAGTTTGAACTTCAATAAAATTTCTTGAAGTTTTTTCGTATTTTAACCACTTGCATCATATTATTTATCTACCTAATTAGAAAAGACAATGTAAAAACTAATATATTTTAATTACTCATCTAATTATCAAATATAAACATATGCTTTGAGTTATTTAAACACGAAAAATCACTAAAATGACTTTAGGATTAGGATAAAGTATTTTTGATTTACATTAATATTTTAATGTTTAATTATTGAGAAAAATTGTTATATATATGGAAAGAATGCCCACCAAATTCAGATAAGGGAATGCTTTCACCAACCATTAAAGTAAAGGCTTGACAAAGGGAGGGAGGTACGGCGGGGGAAGGGAAACGCTTTCGGAGATCGAGATTTTTTTCAATCAAAAACGAAGAAGGCCGAGGATGGTCTACGAGCATAACTTGTATCCACGCACTTCATATTCACCCGGAGTTCGCGGTTATATATATTCTTATTATGTGAAGGGGTCATTCGGGCCTATCTAAATAGATACTATATTTACATATGGATCCCTACATCGTTACATTCCATTTAGGATTAGGAATACGCGTAATCGGACCTGCTTGTCTTTGATGCTTTGGTTTTCGCAGGAAAAGGTAAGGGTTCCAAACTTAGCGTGTGAGCTTTGATGAAGACTTGCATCACTATTCGTTTCCTCGTGGCTCGGTTGCTCATTTGCTTCTTCCTTTGGGCATGAAGTGTTTGGTGAGGCCTTTTTTCGCCTAGACATTCACTTGCATCACATACACAAGTGCTCTCTGAACTAGGCAATAAAGTCACCCATAACACGGCTCTCCTACTTGAGTTATCTTAGCCCTAGGCCATGTTATTCAATAACATTGGAAAAATGGCAGCGTAAGGTAACAACAAGTATGGAAAGCTGGGATGTGATGAGTCGACATCGAGGTGCCAAACGACTCCATCGATAAGAGCTCTTGGGAGTCATCAGCCTGTTATCCCCGACGTACCTTTGATCCGTTGAGCGAGAGCCCTTCCACACGAGACTCGCTTCAGATATGAAAATTTGAGTATTGAGAGAAGGAAGGCACGAAGTTTCACTCTATCCATTGAGACTACGAAGACAAGAAGAAGGATATCGTCCCTAGGGGAGGATGTTACATGTGCAAAGGGGCGCATGCCTTCAAAAGATTGCCCCAAGCTTGGAAGCCTAAATGCTATGGTTAAGGAGAAAGAAACACAACCCAAGGAGGCTTCCCCAGTCCAATTGGGAACCATGCAATTGCTTGGAACAAAGTAAATGTCATTATCTCTCCCTGCTTCAAAACCATATGCTTCTTGGGAGAGCCTTAAATCAGTATAGCAATAACATAGCCATTATTGACCTAACCCCTATTACATTACTTAAGCCTACTCTTTCTTCAGATATGAAACGAGCAATCGAAAACGGCTGTCCCTATTGTATTTTAGATCAAAACACTATGTATGGATGGTATGAACTGCCTAAACAAGAATTCTTGAACAACAAACAACTGACCACTAAGAGGAAGAAAGGCTTATTTCATCATTTCCAGGAGAAACCGAACTCAAGTGAAGTTAAGCCGAGTCTGCTAAATTGAAATATAAAAAAGTTGTATTATTATACCAAATCCTTATTTGTCATTTACCTTTTCGTATTTGTCACTTCTTCAACGCAAACTTTACATAGTTCAAGTACTAAACTCGCTAAAGCGATATAGTTCAGATGTGTTTTTGGACCTTTACTCTTTTAATTAAGAGAAAATTTTCTTTTCACTTCGTTACATAGTTAAAACGATAATTGGATGATCATCAATTAAATTTGTCTTGTTATAATAAGGCCATCGCCTAGTCATTCTCACTAAAGAATGATAATTTTATTTAAATTAAGGTTTAACTGACTCGTCTTCTTTTATGTTACTAGTAAAAACTTTTAGGCTTGACTTTACTCATGTAGTATTAATTAAGGGGCATATATCATTCTTTTCTTCTTTGCTCACAAAACATAGTAGACGAAAAAATTGAGGTTGATATATTAATTTTTTTAAAATTATTTTTACTTTAATTATAAAAATTCATAAAAATTAAATAAATTCAAAATATTACAAATAAGTATATTTCAAGAAATGTTATCAGTTCTGATGCATGTAATGGAATTAAAAATTATATTTTTTTTAAAGCATGTCTACGAATTTGACGATTTGGTCAACTTTATATATATAGTAGAAAAATGGTCAACTTTTTTGGGACGAGATGAACTTATTTTTGGGCTTATTCTAGATTATTTTAGTAGAACTATGAATATAATTATTTTGATCGACCACTTATTAATTTGACATAGTACGTTGGTGGCAGAATAATTACTAGAACTGATTAAAAGGTGATAATAGCATTTCTAGAACTGATTAAAAAATGCTCAAAATATATTGTAAATTTTAATTAAAAAAAAAAAGAATGAGTAACTTTAAGTCAAGTCACATGTTCTAACATAAATAGAAACTTTATACAATTTTTTTTATATCACTATGAAGAATTCATGAGACATACTTCAACTGAGTGGACCATATTTCAACTTATCGCAGTAAGTTTAAAAAGCTATTTAGGTATTTTACTTTTAAAAAGAGTTTGAATTCTTCAGAAGTATAAGTTCGCTTTACTTCGGTCCAGCTCTTGTTAAAAAATAGCACACCAGATCTTTTACTTTCACTTTAACAACTAATGTCTAATTAAATTAAGATCGGATAGTTAAGAGCCATAAGTAATCCTATTAAAGTCCTAATTATTTTTGTTAACATTAAGACGTTTGAAGCTGAATGTATTTCTGAATGTTTTTTTAATATCTGAATATGCATAATAATTTTATTTGTAAACATAATAAATGTATAATTTAAATTACAAAAATCAAATGTTAATAAATATAAATTTAATAAAAGAAATCATTATTTGGTAAAGAAAAAAAATGAAACATTTATATATGTTCAATGGTAATGGTGAAGATGGGGTTGATGATTGATATTAATAGTTAGTAATGGTTGTGGTGATAGTTGTGATGGTGGTGGTGATTGTAGTGTGGCTGGCGTGATGGGGGCGGTTCATCGTGGTGGTGATTGTTATGATGGTGAAATTGGTTGATATTAGTAATTGATGGTGTTGATGGTTGTGGCTGAACAATGTGTGGTAGTTGATGACGATGCTAGTTATAATGGTGAAGATGGAGGTGATAGGTAGAAGGGATTGGTCGCAGTGGTGGTGGAGTAGTAGCGGTGGCAATAGTGAAGATGGCGGTGATGGAGGCTAAAAAATGTGTGGTAGTTGATGATGGTGCTAGCTACGATGATGAAAGTGGTTAGTAATAGGGATTGATCAGGGTGGTAGTAACCGATAGGGATGGTGGAGGTGGCGGCGGTGGCGCGTGATGCCAGGGGATAAAATTATAATGATGTAGGTGATAGGTATGGAGCGACTAACAGTAGTAGTTGACAGCGGTGATTGATGGTGATGACTGGTGGTTGATGATGGTAGTGGTTGAAAATGGTGGTAGTAATTGTGATGACAGAGGTAATTAGTAGTGGTGACTGATAATTATGGATTTGGTGGTGAAAATAATCTATACAAAAATATTTTTTAATAATATTAAGATTTTGTTTAAAGTTTTAGTGATTAAAATTTATTTAAACCAATAATAATTAATCATTTACTCATACTTCTATGATATACAAACAAATAATGCCTTATTAAGGGGTGCATAATTGTATAATCACGATGACTACCAAACATTATAATGAACAAACTTTTTTCTTTTCTAACTTGTATCCGATGGGAAATTTTACTAATGTTTTAAAGTAAAGTAGGCATTTTTGGCACCTGCTAAAAGGGAAAGGTATACATTCCAATTGAAGTGGAGGGATGACAGAGACCATATGTATAAATCATGTCCCATTTAAATATTAATATGTATTTTTCTCTTATTTCAATGAATCTTTTTGACAAAAAGACATGTTTATGTGCTTAAAAGATGAAGAATGAGTATTAGGAAAATAAAAGGAGATTAAATCAGAAGAAAAAATCATGAAAGATGCAACTAACAGATTTATCATAAAATACTACTACCCATTTTTGTACATTTGTTTCCTACAACAAAAATATAATAAGAAAAAATGAGTTCTATTCGTTCCTTTTTCTAAAGTATCATCTCTCTGCTAACTTTTATTATTGAATAACTATATTTTAGCAATGACCTTTTTTTATTTTAACTAATTCAAGTATATCAATGTCATTTAGGACCTGTTTGAAAAGTCATTTGATAATTGAATTTTGGTATAATTGAAAGTAATTACATAGTTTGGCAGCTTTTTGTTTGGCCAGGTAATTACATGGTCAGCAACGAATTGAATGTAATTGAGAGGCAGTAATTACACTCTCCAATTCTCAAAGAGAGGTGATAATTGCAGGTAATTATGTGATATAATTACAAGGTCACATTTTGATTTCTTTGTTTTTGTTTTTATTTTAATTTTTTTTACTTCTATTATTTTAATTTCTTTAATTTTACATTATTTATTTTTTATTTTCTTTTTTCTTATTTTTCAATTTTTACTTTTTTTGATTTTATGTAATTGCTCGTATTTTTTATTTCTTATTTTTTAAAAGAATTTCTTCATTTAACATAAATATATCATTATTCTATTTTAGTGTTTAGATTTTGGGTATTCGACAAGAGAACATATCATCTATAGTTCAATGTCCATTGTCCATTTTATTGTGATTTATAAACATGTATCTTAGCTTTAGGCAAAGTGGAAGCAATGAAGAAGGTATTTTTATCAAAAAAAGTAAATATTAATTAATATATGTATATAATTTTTTAATCTTAAAAATATAATAATATAATTTTTCGATGAAAAGAATTAATAGCCCGAATCATTTTTCATCTTTCTAGTTTCGCTGTTAGGTGGAAGATTTCCAATTTTAAATTTGAATTTTTTAAGATTGACACTTCACAAAGCAAAAATATAATAAATAATATATTCGCAAGTTGCAAACAAAGAACTTCATTAAGAGCTCGTTTGGACTTGAGTTTTAAAAAAAAACAATTTCAAACAACATTTAGTTATACGTTTGGACTGAACTTTTAAATATAAATTTTAAATTTGAAAAAGTAGTTTTTGATAAGTTTTTCAAATAATTTTTTTTTCCACACACAAAATTTTTATTCATTTCAAGTTAAATGCATGTTCAAAAAATCAAGCACAATATTAGTTGTATCACATTTTATCCGTCCTTCGAATTTGTTATTATTTGTTATTTCTTCTGCTTCAATTATCGTATTATGTGTTCTTGCTATTATTTTCTTCTCTATTATGTTTAACATGATTGCTTCACTACGACATCTTCCTTTCCCTTCTAGATTTTATTATAATTTACTTGCATCGAGGGTCTACCAGAACTCACCTCTGTACCTCCACAAGATAGGAATAAGACTGCATACACACCACCCTCCTAGACCCCAAGTCTCCACTTTTAGAATTATATTAATATGTTATTTTTGTACATTGTTTCTGTCCAAATGCCTACTAAAGCACTCTATAATTCAAAAATCATAAATTGTTTATTTTACTTATTTTATATGGAAGCAATACTATGGGACTACAATAATGCCGTTCAATTCTATATTTTTCCAAAACTTATTTTCTAGAAAAATCGAACTATTCAATCACTTCAATTCTATATTTTTCCAAAACTTATTTTCTAGAAAAATCGAACTATTCAATCACTTCTGAGCAAATTTTAACATGGAAACACAAGCAGTCACATTTGATATAGGCCCTATAGACTTGGCCCAAATGGCAAAAAATGCATGAAGCTTTGAAGATACATGTGGCAAATTTTCATTTGTTAATAATGTATCACACGGATTGATATCCCAGCAAATGTTTACTTATGAGATCTCTACTGTTAACACCAAAATCTTCTTAATCCAACGACTGTTATTCACTTCGAATTGCACCGCCCAAATTTCCTATGATTCCCTCCCACTTCATTCCTATTTAAATTCCCCATTAAGATCTCTCAAATCCACCATTCTTCCATATTCAAAGCTTTTCCTAATCTACAAAAGTTTTCATATCAGATGGCTCGTACCAAGCAAACCGCCTACAGATCGACCGGTGGAAGGTTGATTATAAGGAAGCAACCAGCCACCAAGGTTGCCAGAAAGTCAGCTCCGGCCACCGGAGGAGAGAGGAAGCCTCATCGTTTCAAGCCAGGAACTGTGGCTTTAAGAGAAATCAGGAAGTACCAAAAGTCCACGGAGTTGTTGATCAAGAAGCTGCCATTTCAGAGGCTCGTGAAGGAAATAGCTCAGGATTTCAAGACAGATCTGAGGTTCCAGAGCGGTGTTGTGGCTGCTCTACAAGAAGCCGCTGAGGTTTACCTTGTTGGGCTCTTTGAAGATACCAATCTTTGCGCAATCCACGCCAAAAGGGTCACTATCATGCCCAAGGATATTCAACTTGCTAGAAGGATTCGTGGAGAAAGGGCTTAGAAATTTTCTTTTGTGCTTATGATTAATTTTGTGTTCCATCTTAGGGCTTTGTTTGCATATCTAAATCAATTTGTTGGCTTTACTGATGTTTTAAGTAATCATTTGGCTCGACTAGCCAAGAGAAAATGATAAAAGTGCAATCTACAAAATTGATTGACTTTGTTGAATGATTTGATATTATGCCAAAAGAAAAAAATCTTTTATTTAATAGTAGTAATATAATAATTGCATCAATACACTCCCTTGTTAGAGCCATGCTTGCAGCGTGGATTTTCCTGTATTCTTAGATTACTAACATCACACAATATTTTTGCTAGACTTGCTTGACATACACAACAATAGTGGTCTGTAGAAATCTATTATCTGTTGATCCTACTTTCACTTTCCATATTAGTCCAAAAACCATATTTTCCATTTTAATCTTAGCACATACATACATACATACATACATACATACATATATGTGTATATATATATATATATATTTGCTAGGAGAAACAGGAAAGAAAGAGCTCACTTAAGAGGATAAAGACAATAATACAACTCTGAGTTCCAATTAAAAAATGATGATACTGTAAAAGGCAAAGTAAAGCGCAAATACAAATGAGGAACCACATCAAAGCCACAATATCTACATATATAGTATAAGAATGAGTACTTGGTTGATCCTTCAAGCTATTTTTATGAATGTAACTTTTCTATTTGATAGTTTGTATGCATCCAACAAACAGTATGTAGAACCAGGTCCCTTACCTGGTTCGACAGTTAAGAATAGAAGGTAAATAACTCACTATATTTATGTAGAAACCTCTTTTCCCAAGAGAGTAAAACCATGACCTACACTGATAGAATTTCCAAACTCCACTAAAACAGTGGGGCAAGTTCAGATTACAAACTCATGTAACCTAGGAATTAACCTATTAATCCCTTCATCCTCACAATACCTCTATTGTAAGCCTTTGCAATAACTCTATTATAAATAAAACTAAAGGCTAACTCTGGCCTATCAAACAACGATTTTACAACCAGAAAATAGCTACCTACAAATGTTTTTCATAAGAGGAGTAGGTTTACAAATTAAGAACAAAAGACAAGGAATCAACAATCTAGAACTAAACAAATACACATGAAATGACTCTAGTTCTTATTGTTGTTGAGTCTTGTCTTTGGATGGCTTTTGCAAGAGAGAAAGTGTCCTTCTTGTGTATTTGGAAAAGTGAACAAACCCAATTGTCTTGAACAAGTGTATCATAGGATGAGTGAGACAAGTGAGTTTTTGTCCATTGGATAAAGGAGTGTACCACAATAGTCCTACCACTGTACTGAGGCAGCAGTGGCAGTCTGTAAAGCTGCTTTTGACAGCTGAGAAAGTTGACTTTTGCTAGAGAAAAATCTGATCCCCCGATAGGTTTGTCAAATTATCAAAACTTATGCATAGTAATTCAAGGTCTATGCTGCATCAATTTCCCCCTCCCCCTTTTTGATGATGACAAACTCATGAATCACAATCTCCTTTAGTTCCTTCCCCCTGCAAATCAGATACTCTTCTAGTTAGTCCCCCGATAGGTTTGTCAAATCATCAAAACCAATGCATAGTACTTCAAGGTCTATGCTTCTTCAATTTTTCCCTTTTTGATGATGACAAACCCAAAGTCTATGCCTTCAAGCAGTACCAATTCCCCCTTATGCCTGCAAGCTACTAGTTCCCCCTTATACTATCAACTTCCCTTCAGCATTCAGTATTTCTCTTTTACACAATCAATTCCCCATTGAACCTCTAACATTTAGTTCCCCCTTTCGCCTAACTTCCCTTTTGACATTATTAAAAAAAAGCAATAACACAACAGAGAGAGACAGAGATAATATTAACTCATGGCTATTGAGGCAACACTAACATGAATGACCAGAGGCAAAAAGTAATGAGAAAAACATATAAAGTTC
Source organism: Datura wrightii (assembly GCA_035772735.1). Lineage (NCBI taxonomy): Eukaryota > Viridiplantae > Streptophyta > Magnoliopsida > Solanales > Solanaceae > Datura > Datura wrightii. The sequence goes on from JASDFA010000014.1 coordinate 25,073,215, forward strand.
CATTCAGACAAACATAGTGCCCAAGGTACAAAAAGGAACATTAGCATTCCCAGCCATACAAAAAGTTTCTTAAAAACATACAAATTGTGCCAGTAAAAGAGCAAGGACTAGGAGGAAAAGAGAATCAGGAAAGAAAAAGGGAATCCTAGAAAGAGGAAGTAGATCAGATTTTGGATAGGAGTTTGTTGATCCTTGCATTAGCAACATCCGGATCACAAAGCAATTGTTATGTCAGGTCCTCCACCTGTTTCTTTAAGGTACTATTTTCCTCCCTTAACAGAGCATTCTCATTCTGGAGTGCTAACATCGCACTAGGTTCCTAAGTTGTTCCTACTGCGGTATGTTCTACTTTTAAGAGAGCCAAATCATCAAAACCAATGCATAGTACTTCAAAGTTTATACTTCTTCACTATTTGAGTAAAAGATTGTGTCACACCCTACCTTGGGAGGCATGACTGGCACCTGGTGCCCTACTAGGATCTGAACTGACTTAACTAGGCCTATGCACTCCTGGTGCAGGCCTACTTCCCAAATCAACAAAATAATGGGCTATATCTCGACTATAAATACAATCTCTGGCTGACAAGGCCTTATAGCCACTTGTAAAAGAAAAATAGCTAACCAGAAACAGGCAATAATAGGGAATCATATGCGGGTCGACAAGACCACCATGATGTCTAGTTATGACTGTAAAGTAAAATCAGTGCTAAGCTAAACTATAGCCGACAAGGCCACTAATCTGTCAGCTAAACAAGGCCCCACAGGGCCAACATGTAAACTAAAACACGTATAGGGCCCACACGACCAATAACAACTAACTACAGGGAAATAGAAACAATCTGCAAGCCTCTATGAGTAATATGATGGTCGGGACAGGGCCCTGACCCACCCATGAACTGTACAATCAAAAGAAGTAAACCTTCTATCTACAAGCTCCGGAAGAAAGGAGCTAACTGCTCTGGTGATGCTGGTTGAAAGCTACGAGGGACCTACTCCTCATCTATCTGTATCTACAGGCAAGTAATGCAGCGCCCCAGAAGGGCGTCAGTACAATATGTACTGAATATGTAAAGCGATAACTGTAAATGAATAAAATAAAGAGATAGAACTAAGAATACTGAAATGAAGGGGTAGAGATCATACCCGAATAGTAGAACTTCTCATTATCTAATTCATTAATAACTAAAGAAAACAAAACCTTACCTGGCCCCCATAACCGGAAGGTACAATCAACACAGAATAACCCACCTGAGGCCCCCCTAAGTCCTGGTGAGTACACTTCAGTCTATATACCCCTATCAAGGTCGTACTGGGTCAACTGGTAGCTATAACTGTCCTACCGGCCCCCTGGGTCTGCAATTGAGCCCGCTCGGCCCCTGACTGTAGCTGTGTCTGAGTTCGGTGGACTCCTGATATCTGCACCCCGGGCACCAGGCTCGACGGGGGTATATAGAGCCAACCACGGCATATGAGGACCTGGGACCCTATCTTCGTCCCTGGCGGACGGCATACCGCTCTGTAGAGCGGCGTCATCTCGCCTATGGCAGGTGTCGACATAGCTAATAACCCTGGGGTCGATCATGAAGGCTATACAAGCATAATCCATCCCAAACTAACATGGAATACGGGTTTCAGCTAATAACAACAACTATTCGTAATAGACATGCTTTGGGTATTCTTACTAGGACTCAAACTGAGCTATCATGCGAAAGAAACTAACTTGCCGAAGGAAACTGTCTTAACATACTTCATTCACCGATTACTGATTAACTGGCGAGTTTCAGTTTGTATTTAACTGCTCTTCTCAACTGCAATCGTTTTACTGGGGAAAAATTACTAATTTTAGTATTAAATTTAGAGAAAACGATAACTTTATATATAAATATTGACTATATTTCAACTTGACGGGACACGGTCGAAAACTCATAATTTTTTGAAAGTCCAGAAGGAAGAAATGCTTACTTTAAGCCTGTGGTCATATTGACATTAGTTTGAAGCAATTCCAACAACTTTAGCTCAGCGGGGTTACGATTTGCTGGGTGAATTTTGTGAAACTAACTCTGTAGTAATGCTCCCTGCAGCCTTATACTTCAATACCCGAAGTTAATTTGAATTCGGGCAGCATTTTGCAGCGTAAATGGATGAATTTAACTTGTCTTCCTTGTGTTCTCTCCTCTCTGGTCGTATATATATTTGGAATATAACTTAAAATCAAAGGATGGAACATATATATACTTGAGGCAGTGGACAAGGGTCCGTGAAATTAATGAGGGATACCATTGGTTAAGGTTTATGAGGGAAATTAGAACTTCGCTACAAGAATGTCATAAAGAAAAAAAATCTTTGAATATTGAAAGTACAATTGGAAACTTCAGTTTTGTGTCCCAAAAGTTTTTTTGGGGGACAATGGACATCATTTCAATACGTTGAATTACTCTTCGGACAATGGAAATAATTTCAACGTACTGAATTTAAATGAGTTTCCTATAAACTTCAATGAACCACTTCAAGAAGCATACTTACCTCAATTACCTGCAATACCTTTGTTAGTTCCACCAAATGATTTCTTCCCTAGGGTTGAATGGCTTGATCCAAAATCTAAAACTCGACTATTTAAATAGCAAAATGACAGAAAATTATATTGGCACTTATTACAATGGGCATCATTTCAATACGTCTAACCACTTTCTAGACAATAAAAAGCATTCAAATGTACTAGATTCAAACGGGTTCCCTGTGAATTTCAACGAACCATTTCGAGAAGAATACTTAACTCAATCACCCGCAGTACCTTCTTTAGTTCCAACGACTGATTTCTTCGTAGTGTTGAATGGCTGGAACCTAGATCTAGAACTCAACCATTTCAATGGCAAATGAAAATCATATTGGAACTTTTTACAATGGACATCATTTCAACACGTTTAATCACTTTGCGAACAATGAAAATCATCCTATTGTACTAAAAAAAAGGAGTACCCTATGAACTTCGGCGAACAACTTCAAGAAGTATATGTACCTTAACCACTTGCAGTACCTTCTTTATTAGTTCCACCAATTGATTTCTTCGCAAGGTTAAGTGGTTGGAACCAAGATCTATAACTCAACCATTTCAATGGAAAAATGACAAAAAACTAAATGGCACTTATTAAAATGGGCATCATTGCAATACATTTAGTCACTTTTTGGACAATGAACATCATGTCAATGTACTAAATTCAAACGAGTTCCTTATGAACTTCAACGAACCAGTTCAGAAAGCATACTTACCTTAACCACCTGTATTTCCTTCTTTAGTTCAATCGAATGATCTCTTCACAGGATTGAATGGCTGGAACCGAAAGCCAAGACTCGACAATTGCAATGAAAAAATAATGACAGAAAATCAGATCGATACTTATTACAACTCAACTCAAGATAATATAACCAAATTCTAAGCTTATGGTTTATTTAGTCAATTTACAATAGTATATTATTGCCAATAGGAATCGAAATCTTTGATATACACAATTGCATTTATGGAGTATTTCAAGGCCTTTTTATATGTGGAAATCAAATGTAATGGGAAAAGATGCTCAATAGTTTTTCATTGACCTATTGTTATAGGCCTCTTTAGAACTCAAACAATCTTTATCTTCTCTTTTTTGAACTTTAAAGGATCGACCAAACATATTTTTCTGTATTCTCTTTACTCATGAGACAGGAAACTCAAACAAGGCCTTTTCATTATGTTCCCATCGCGTCTTTTTTTATTTTATAAAAATGGGTGGGAGCTACTGGGAGGGATAAAAATAAATAAAAATAGATGTAATATTATCCCTCTTAATAAAAGACTTTCAAAAATAAATCTTATAAATCTTTCGAACTCGCAATTCAAACATGAGGTGGGCGGTTGAGGGACGGATACGAGAACAAGCAACGTCGGACTTGAATAAGACGAAATTATGTCATATCAAAGTGTTTCAAGCTTTAGAAATACACTCGGATCACATCAGAGACTCCGTGCGAAGCCATATTAGTATTTCAATCACTGTGTCATCTCCCATTTGAATTCTGAAACTCAATCTTTTAGGGCTATGTTCCATGTTATTGTTGCTGCTGCAAAACCGACAGAGAATTCTACAGGAGACTAATTAAATTGCAATAAAAACAATTTGGGTGTGTTCTTTTCCCAATCGACTAGGAGTAATTATACGGAAAATAAAGAAAGAAAAATTCTAATAGAAATTTATGAAATAGGGCAATGCAAAAATTTAAGAGAAATTTATGAAATGAATATTAAAAAAAGAAAAGAACGTGTAAAGGGGAAATACTTGACAACACGTTAATTGTATTGCACATTAAAAAAAAGAAGGTAATGATGAAAAATACACCTAAAATATCATTTTTTTTTTGTGAGCTTCATACATGAACTATCAGGTATTTGTGTTTTCAACCTAAAGGATCACCAATTATTTATCAAAGCTACATTGTGACTTTATTAGACTTCCCAAATTATATTCGGTTAACACATGTTAGCAGTTTTGTAGAGAGTGTTATTCCATTAATGTTCAAAGGAACGTAACGCCTTAGACTTTCGGGCTAAGTTCGAAAATGTTCTAGGTATGTGAATAGATCCGAACCCGATGAATTTTATGTAAACTAAGTGTTAAGATCAATTATTAAGTGTGAAAAGTGATTGGATACAAATTAAGGTCACAAGGAACCTCTAGTACAAAGTTGAGTTGAGAGTCTTCTTACCGATTAAGTTTTTGTATAACTTCTTACGAGAGTCAACTTCAAGCGATTATAAATCCCAATTTATAAATTACTTTTTAGTGATTCAAACTATCAAATTGAATCCCTATGAGTCTTATTTCCAACGCATCCGACCTTGCATCAATCAGAGTTCGGAGTAAAAAGTTATAAGTATTTTAATGAAGCACTGTCAAGTGACACAGAGTCAAAGTCAAAGACACGTGAAGTTAATAAAAATGATCTTAAAGTTATTTTAGGGAGTTCCAACAGTTTAATTTCCTAAACCCAGATGGTTTGGGATTCCTAAAGATATTATTTAAGTACTCCTAAAGTCTAAACATTTATTCCTCACCATTCCAACTAGAAATCAAGGATCAAAGCTCTCAAGTTCTTCAAGAAGTTAGGAAGTCTTCTTCTCCAAATTAGGGTTCTTCAAGTTTGAGTATAAGGTTCTATTTTTTCAAGTATATAAGGCTAACCTAAGTAAGTATTCCTATTTATCCTTATGCACTACATCAATGCAAGAATTCATTGAGATTAAAGCTAGGGGTTTTACCTTAGTCTTGAATTGTCTTCTTCTCTATCTATATATGTTGAATTGTCATTATTGAATTCTTCATATTAAGTTATATATTGAAGTCTCTTGATTCTTGATTCTTGAGGTCGGTTCATGTTTCTTATCCCATGAACCCTAGTTGCATGAAAGCATGATTTTAAAGAAGTATGGTTTTGAAAGCATGTATTTTGGAAGTAAATGCATTATTTTCATAAAGATTGGACATATTTTCAAGAGAGTATGCATAATGAGATTTTAGCATAATTTTCAAAAGTTTAAGTAAAGTTTTATTTTTGAAAGTCATGAGATGATTTTGAGCCTAGGCTCACAAGTTTTTAAAGGAAGGTTTTGGAGTCAAGACTCCCAATTAAAGTTTTTAGCAATGTTTTAAGCCAAGGCTCGTAAGCAAAGTTCAAAGAGATTTTGATCCAACGCTCAACGGAGATTTTAAAATATTTATTATATTTATAGCTAAAGTGCTTTATAATGATGTTTTCAATTTTGCCTCACTAAGGGCCTAGTTATATGAGCATGTATTTTGGAAGAATTATCTAGCATCGAGTTGGATAAACGAGATCAGACAATCCCTAAGCCCCATAACTACGTAACCAGCGTAAGATAGTATTGTATCGTTGGTTCGGGAAACTCCACAGATAAGTCCCTAGTAAGGACTTCAGTTATGGATCCACAGTTCAGTTTTGTCATCAGCCCTGACAAGGCTTTGGATAGCCCTCCTCCACGTGGGCTAGACGTGGGATCATCATGCGCTCATTTATGATGGTTGTCGGTTATGAGAAACTCCCAATTTAAAGATATACATTATTTGCATATGTATTTACAGAGACTATTATGATGCATGAGTTTTATAGCATAAACTATTTTACACTTTGATCATATTATCATATTGTGTCCTATGCATCATTCAGAGCTTCAAAGTACAGTTCTAGTTTATTGATTCCAGTTATGTCCTTCGATTGAGATATTCTTGCTAACCTTGTTTTACTCGGCTATTTTACATACCGTACATTCCATGTATTGACGTCCTTTTTGGCGCTGCATCTCATGATGATGCAGACTCTGGTAGATAGAATCAGCAAAGGACGTTTTGCTAGGACTTAATCTACATTCAGCTTTGGTGAGACCTCCTACATTCGGAGTGTCACAACTGTGATTAAGTCTTTTTATTATTAGAGCTTGAGGTAGTCATGGAAACTATGTCCTGGTACCCCTTCTACAGTTATAGAAGCTTCATAGATAGAGTAGTTATTGAGTCAATGATGTTACTTCTTAACATTCATTTCAGTTATAGAATAAATTCTCTTTTATCATATTGAGCTCACTAGGTTTCAACTTCCGCATTATTTATTGAGATCTAAACTGATAGTAAGCCAGGCCAAAGGTTTTCTTGGATCACGAAAGTGGTCTAAGTGTCGATCGCCGCCCTGAGCTATATTCGGGGCGTGACAGGGAACTCGTTTGATTCGGTGCAATGAAATAATAAGCGAGTCCACGATTTAAAGTTTATGAGTTTCTACTATATTCTCAAGTCAATATAATAATAATAATAATAATAATAGAACTAAGGAATGAGAATCGATATACTATATATCTTTAAAAACTAATAAACTACTTAAACACAACATATGCAAATAAACAATATTAGTTTTTGGGCACGCGTTTTGCATATGTGCGCCACATTAATGAGTTCATAATTTTTTTTAAAATCACTTAAATACTGCTCCCTCTGGACCACTTTACTTGTCACATTTTTTGTTTACACGCCCCTTAAGAAATTGCGCAAATTTTATATACATATATAAATAGTACTCAATATTACAAATTATACCAAGTTTTTCAGTTTAAAAAACATAACACCAGTTTTTCTATTTTAAAAGAATGCACTTAAATTTTCTCTCTAAATTTCTTGTATAAAAATGGTATAAAATTTGTATATTTCGCTCAAATGCTTATGTATGAATACTTTATAAAATTAGTATAAAATGTGTATATCTCGCTCAAGGCTTAAAATATTTTCTTAAATTTGATATGAAATGTGTATCTAATAATATAAAATTTGAATAAAAATTCATATTATATTTTAAAAAATTTAATACATATACAACAAACATTGTATACAACTTTCATACAAATTTAATACGACCACAACAACATAAACTTAAAATCGTATAATTTTAATATAATTTTATGCAAAATCACATCAAATCTATATTAAATTATCCCAAATTTGAGATATAAGTTTCTCAAGGTATTTTTTAATTTTTGAATTATTGTAATTTTTCATATCCAAATTTTAACTTTGAAGCTTCAAGTTTCATCCATGGTGGAATTCGAGATTGAATGTGAAATTTTATTCAAAATCACATGAAATCTACACCAATCATCCTAAATTTGAGATATGAACTCTCTAAGATGTTCTCAAATTTTTGAAACCACACCCAATCCAAAATTATTTTAATTTTTTAAAATTAAATTTCAACTTTGAAACTTCAAAAATTTATCAATGTTGGAATTTGAAATTTTAATTCTTAAAAAATATGATATATATATATATATATTTCTTATTTTTTTGAGCATTTTCTCCATTTTAAAATTATTTTTTTAACCCAAAAATTCTTAGTTTTTCAATAAACGAATGAACACAAAATTATGTACAATTAATTTTATATTTGGCCAAGAATTATATTTATTTTTTTAATCTTTTTTTTTTCATTTTTCTCAATTTTTATTTTATTTTAAAAAGTCATATTCATAATTGATACTTCTTAATTTTCGTAAATTTTACTCTTAATTAATATTAGTAATATTCATAACTTTCAATTTTCATATTTATAACTCCAAATTATTTGATGTATAAATTTATAACATCTTAAATCACACTAACATCTATCCAAATAAATTTATTTTGGGTCATCTTGGTTATCCTCTATTTTTGTAGTGCAATGAATATCATCGACAGAGGGTATTTGTTTGGGCGTTTGATATGAATGGAGGAATTCTTTAGAGAATAATTTTAATTTTTTTCTTAGCTTTTATTTGTTAGGAATTTAATTATGTTATGTAATGTTGTCTTAAATATTCATTCGCTTAGTTAATTTTATTTTTCTATTTTTTTTAGTTGAGGTTAACTTATTGTGCTTTCAGATCAAGATAGTTTTAAAAGTGAAAGCAGAAAAGAAAAAAACATATACGTGTATGCTGCTTAAAGAGGTATGTATATATATTCTCTCATAGTCATATGAATCAACTTTTAATAAGTCTAATACTAATAGAACATGAAAATGTATAATTAGTTTGTAATTTTCAAAATACAATTTAATTCATAAGAAAATTGTTTATTGATATGTAAATTACAGTCTTCAGATTTTTCTTTTTTGTTGTTGAAAAATCATAAAAAAATTTAGATTTTTATAGACATATAATATTGTCGTTTGTTGGTTCTGACTTCTTGAACTACTACTTGAAAAGTATAGTGATATTAGGCTATGATAAAATGATTTAGTAAAGTAGTTTGTCTCTCTCTATTCATTTTCTTCCCCATTGTCGTTGACCTTGATTCATCATTTATTTATTTTGATTATTATTTATTGAGGAATGAATTTTTATTGTTGGCATTGAATACTTTTTCTTAGTTTAAAATATGGTAAGGAATATTAATTAAAATCTTGATTTAAAATATGGCAATGATTATTAATAAATGAGCAATGGTAAAAGAATTAGTCAAAATGAAAAATAAATTTTAGGATGTTTCATGAAGAGAAAAAAAAGAAAAAGAGAAAAAAGAAATATGAGCAGCATAATGTATAACTTGTGATATATTCTGTTGAATATTTTAAATAATTATATCTTAAATAAGAATTATATATGCATAATTAAAGATAATGGTTAGATCATAAATATTTTAAAAATAAATAGATATATTTGGACGAAAAAATAATTACATCTAATAAATTATAATCCGTGCTACTTTGAATCGCAATAAATGTACCAAAATTCTCCGTATTTGATGGATAGGAGGATGATAGAATTTTGATGTTTCAAGCTCTTTAAATTTATAATGTCACTTTGCATAAAACGTGTTATTTTTGCAAGAAGGATACAAAATAAATTATCTAAAAAGCAAGACATATTTGAAAAAGGATATAAAATTATAAAAGCGAGATCAATGATTAAAAATATTTATCAATAATTTTCAAGAAACATTAGAATATGTTTGTTGATGCACTTTATCTGCATGTGATTCTTATATACTAAAAAGGATGGAAGATAGAAGAGGAAGATAAGAACTTATAACTACAATTATTTTATGAAATTATATTTGAATATTTAATATAACACATAAATCATAAAAAAATTAATTAAGAGAAAACTTAATACTAAAAAAACGTGGAAGATAGAAGAGTAAAATGATCAGTTAGAACCAAAATTGTCTTTGAATTTATTTTTTGGATGCTAAATATAACATATAAATCATGAAAAATATATGAGAAATTTAATCAAGAGAAAAAATAATGTTGGCATTTTCGATAATACTAATGGAGGAGAAAAGCAAATTAACTTGATTATTTTAAAACAAGGATGATTTATGAGTAAAATTTTATATTTTTAATTAAAAATATTTAAGAATAATTATTTAATAATATTTAATTTTATTTTAATAATTGCGGGAAGCGCAAATAATTATACTAGTTTGAGAAATAAAGAAGAAGGGAAATAGTTCTTCTTTTTCTAAATATGTTATGTTTTGCAATATGTTATGAACTCCCTAAGATGTTCTCAAAATTTTAAAATCACACCCAATCCGAAATTATTTTAATTTTTTAAAATTAAATTTCAACTTTGAAGCTTCAAAAATTCATCAATGTTGGAATTCGAGATTTTAATTCTAAAAAAAAATTTGGTAAGTTTGAGAAATAAAGAAGGAGGAGAAGGAGGAAGAGAATGGAAATAGTTCTTTTTTTTTTTTTAATGAATATGTTATGTTTTGCAACATATCTGTTATATTGTGTAAATAAGGAAAATAATGTTAGGCTTAATAATTTAAAGCGTTAAATAGTTAAGAAATTATGTGTTTGACTACAATACCTTTATTTATTATCTTTAATTACTGCCTCCGTTTCAAAATAAGTGGTGCTTTTAGCTTGAGCGCACCCCTTAAGAAGACTAGTCATTTCTAGACAGAAAAATATCTTTTTACCCACTTACCCCTAATTAATATCTTAAAAAATATATAACTATTTAATATTTTCTTGATTATTTAAAATTCTCTCTACTTAAATAAGGGTGACACTGGAAGAACGTCATTGATGTCTTCTTGATTATGTAAAACACCACTTATTTTGAAACAAAATCAAAAGACTAAAACATCACTTATTTTGAAACGGAGGGTTTGGTAAAGAGAATAATCTTATCCTTTGAGAATAATCAAAAATGGACAGTGTTCAATTGGAACATGAAAACGTGACTAAATTGGTCCTAGTTACTCTTCGGGGCGGAGTGGAAGAAGGGGGGGATTCTCGAACGCGGAAAAGGAGTATTTAAAATGTTAATCTCTCTTCAATAAACACTAGTAAACTTTCGCTTCACGCGGTTATAAAAAAGTTTACTTAATTTATGAAAATATTTTAAAAATAAAAGCCGAAAATTTAAGTTTACAACAATTAAAAAAAACTGAAATTTTATCTTACAATCAGATAATATTGAAATTTAGGCTGCAAAAGACTTACGAAACTCTTTAAAAAAAATATCAAAATATAAGTTTGCAACAATTGAAAACATCTTAAATTTATCTTATAATAGGAGAATCTAAAGTTAAAATAGATAATTTCAACTCAGAAGTATTTCACAAATTTATATTTAAACTCTGATTTTTTTATTCATCGAACCGTCCTTCTAATATTAAAATCGAAACTAAAATTTTAAAGTCAAACATAATCTTAAGAAAAAATAAAAAGAAGAAGTCGTGACAACACAATCACCACGCTAATTTTTTTGTTCTACTCAAGATTCTTCTTTAAAAAAAACTTAAGAATATTTTTCTCTACTTTTTATCATTAGAAATGTACACTTCGTTAAAGAAGATTTTTGGTAAAACTTAATTATCTTCTTCTCTTTTAAATTTTATCAATTTTCCTAATTATTTTTTGTGTTTCACTTCTTTATTCATTTTATTTTAAATCATTTTTAGTTTTTTCTGTCTCTTTCAAATCACAGGTTATCTTCTCATAATTTATATCTTCACATTTTTCTTCAATTTATCGGCTTCTCATCTTTCCAGCATTATCTCAAAAATTGATATTAAATAGCGATTTTTTTTTCAATTCTATATTGGTACTTATATTTGGAGGGATTAATGGAATTTGCAAGTTCATGCAGGGTAATTCTACTTCGGATAAATTATTTTATTTTTAAAGATGATTTGTTCTCAAAGTTTAATCTAAAATATCTAATTAATAATTGAGGATATGAGATTAAATTTTATATTTAACATAATTCAAAAGATTAATTGGTATAAAAGAAGAGTGGTTGAGAGTAGCACTCACTTGAACAAAAGAACAATCCATCAAATTCTCAGCATCATCAATTCTTATAGCATCATCATGCATGTACCTTCTTATATGCAAAATAAAGAAAATAAAAATATTCTCACTTACAAGATTATTTATTACATTTATATATATATAACAATTCTACATGCTCAAATAAATTTTGATGAAAATAAATAGAAAGTGATCTGGAGAAGGCAGTGAGTGCAATGAGGAATACACAAAGGAGGGAGAAATTAATAGCTACTTAAATAATATTATCGGCCTATTATTTCTAGTGTTGTCAATGTTGCATTATATTTAAGTTATAGGTGATAAATTAATTGAATTTAATAATTATTTTCAGGAAGGGGAAAAGACTCTAAAAAAGAGTTTTTCATCATAATTAAGTGAGTTATAAGAGGGACTTTTGAATTTTTAGATAAAATAAATGGTAAAAAAAAATTCACAAGACCAAAAATTTAAAAAGAAGAAAGTGAAGAGACTAAAAAAGATGAATCCAAATGTAATGTGAAGAGGTACAAGAATTAACACCAAAAATATAATATGAAGAGGCCCGAGAATTAATTAACATATAATTATTTAGAGATTAATACACGTTAAACTATTATAATTACAAATGATCTAACCTCTATTTGGGTTTAATGCAAAACCTATTTACTATTATTTAGAAAAAAATGGTATTTATATTCATAATCAATTAACAAGAAAACTAAAAGTTAAGGAAATAGGAAATCATTAAAAAGTTGAGAAAAATATAGTTTCCTGATCTTAGAAGTATGCCATGTCACTGGTCCTAAGACCAGAATTATATAATATATAGATGAAACGTTCAAAAATTTTAATTAGTACCATATGCATTATGCATTAAAATTCAATAATTATAATTAAGTTTATAGAAGAACAAAGTCACTGGAATTCATATTCGTACTCGGAAGATTTGAAAGAAACTCAAACATCATATCATAATTGTAAATATTCTAGATTTTTTATTAGATATTGTCTTCTCAAATTCCACCGGCTTCAAATAAAAAGAATACAAAATTCAAGTAATAAATGAGGGGATCAAGGGAAAAATAGAAAAAGATAATTAACTTGGGATATTTATTTACAATTATACACAAAAATGTTATAGAATTGGTGTTTGATTGAAAGGAAAAAATGACATTTTACTTATGATGGTTATTTTGGTCTTTTAGTTATACTTTGGGTCTTTTATATATATTTACATTTATTAAAAGCTAAATTTACTTTTTTGTATAAAATTATAATAGGAGTAGTGTTTAAGTAAAGGGTAAAATGGTTGTTTATTATTTAATGGATATTTTGGTAATTCAATTTTTCAACTAAGGGGTTTCTCACTTAAATAGTAATATGACATTCACACACACACACTTCATTTTAACATATTTTTATTTTTTATAGAGGAAATGAAAGGTTACAATAGTAAATATTTAGATTTTTAAATATTACAATAAAGAATAAAAATAAGTGGAGTAGTAAATTTTGAAACATTTAATTTTTTAAAATAAAATAAAAATAAATAGAGTGAGTAGTAATTGACACATTTATTTTTGTATAATAATAAGTAAATAGAAATGTGAGGAAAATTATCAAAAAATGAGAAAAAAGATAAATTGAACCCTTGTCCAAAGAGAGGCGCCACATCACTTTTCTAATGTCTAACTTTATATTATATATCGATATAAATTTTTTTTATATATATATTTAGATTTAGATGTGTTATATTAAAAAATTAAAAGAAGTATTCGTTTAACTCTCTTAATTATATTTTTTTCTTAGTTATGTTAAATATGTTTTATTTAACACTCTTTATACATTGTAATAACATTAAATGACAACAATAATTAAATAAATGAGTTAATAAAATAATTTAAAAAAAATAATCAAAAAAATCACAAAAAATAAAAATGAGAATGGAGGCCTTAGAGACATGCCATATCAGCATTCAATAAATATGTCTAAATATTTTTCACTTAGATCTTCTATGTAAATTAGTTACTGTTTGTTACTTCCAAGAATAATCATCACTAAGGACAAAATGAGAATAATGTGTTCAATTATATCTTTATTTTATAAAATGACAATTATTTTGGCTCATCTATTTTTAGTAAGAACGAGAGAAAATATTCTTTATAAATGTTCCATTTTATGTAGTGCTATTTCCTTTATTGTTTGTTCCAAAATAATATATTTTTTTTTGAATTTGAAAATAATTTAATTTTAAAATCGTTTGCACATTTAATAAGAAACTTTTATAGGCGTAACAAATTTTAGAAGTCTTTCTTCCCAAATTTTATGCAGAATCATAAACTCTACTACATTAGTTGGAGTGTAGGAAATATTAAACAATATGTTAAAAGAGTTACCTAAATTGGCTAATGTTGATCCTATTAAGCCAACTAATAAGTCCTAAAATGTCTTATTATGATTCTGATCACTTTGCTTTCAATTAACGAAGTTATCTAATTACCTTCTTTCTTTTGGAATTGATTAGCACAATACATACTGCACATAAAGAGATTAACCCATAAGTTGCAAATATTAAGTGTCATCATTCTATGAATATTTCTACAATTTAATGTTAAATTAAATAGTAAACTAGTAGTGATAATGCAAGAGATAATATCTCATAGTATTTATTAGAATATATACCTACAGTGTTTTTATACATATATATTACAGATAAAGTGTTTGATCGAATGATAAAATAGTTATTTAGCTTTACATAGCATTTCGCTCTATCTACTATTTGATTAGGGGTGTATTCGCTGCGAAACATGTGAAGTATATGACTAACTCAATAACGAAAGTTTCGCAAGGTAATTGAAGCAAGCTATTCTGAGACAAAAAGTCTTTGATTCGGAACTCTTATATGTCTAAGGTTCAATATTGAAATAATTTCAGAGGTTTTCTCTGACTTTGTCCATGTCAACAAACAATCCAAGTCAAATAGCAATAATTCAAAAATATTTTTTGATTTTCTCATATTTGGTAGGTCAAAGTTTTAAAAAAATATTTTCTCGAGGAAAATAAGTTGCTTAAAGAATTAGGAAAATGACTTCCTTAATAGAAGTAGGAAAAACAAGTTCTACAAATGACATTCCATATTAATTGTGTGCTCCGCACCCTTCAATACCCCCACCACTCATAGTATTAATTTGTCTCGATTATACATAACTAATTTTAAAATAATAATTTTTTGCATACATATCGAGCACAAAAAAATAAATAAGAAATTCACTTACTTTCTTAGAAAATATTTTCCTTCCTTTCGAACACAATCTAAATATTTCCACTTTTATAATGAAAGTGTATCAAGATTTCATGTGAAAGTGTATATATACAAGGCTCCAAAATAAGACACCGAAATATAATCACTTAAGATTATTGTATCAAGAGTTATTTTTTGTAATGAGATGTGCTTTAATGATATGTGTCATCTCTGAAGTTCCTCATGATTAACAAATTAATACGAAAATAGTTTTAAATTTTTGGATTATGAATTGGATTTTGAATTTTATTTTTAAAATGATAGATGTCATTTTTTAGATATATATCTTCAATTTTTGAATTATATTTGATTTTTAAAATTTATGAATTTTGAATTGGATCTTGAATTTAATAAAATCTAAAAAAAATAATTATATTTTATATTCAACCCCGTATAATATGTGCCGAATACAAAGATCAATTTTCAAAAATCCAACAAACTAGTACGACCATACCCACTATTAAGTGTAATATGAAACTTTCTGCTAAATTAAATACAATATAAGGTTTTCTTTTTTCTCACGTTTCACTCTTACGTCACTCATGAATATATAAAGCTTAATACACAGCATGAGCAGAAGGATGATCTCAAAATATACATAATTTCATTCCCTTCTCCTTTCATGGTAGATATGAACTTTGAGAGTTTCATTTGTTGTATTCCTTCATCTTTTCATGACCTAGGAATTCTCTTGGTTGATAATGATACAACCTCTCCGTCAAACATAGCATCAACTCTTGAAGAACATAAGTTGTTCACTTTTCCTATTTGAATTATGGTGATATTTCAGATAGGAAAATGGAAACAACTAATAGTTGAGGTGTGTTTTGATAACATTTGATGATAGTTCAGGTAGAAAATTCGTACACCTAATAATTCAGATGTGAAACTCGAAAAAACCATGATACTGCAGGTATGTTTTTGACCATCAACTCTATATAACATTTTTTATTTCGTCTCTCTTTGATATATCTAAAAAAGAATTTTGAACTTCTTTGTCAATTGTATATTTCATTGATAAATGTTGCCTTATTTGAAAAATCTTATTGATAAATAGAGAGGTTTCTTCCAGAATATCAGTGAGATGTAGGCCTCGACTATGTAACAAATGTAAGTACACAAGTTATGAGCTTCAAAAGTAGTTGAAATTGGAGTTTGAAATTTCACGGCGAGTGTTTGATTCTCACCTTGTAATCTCCTTTCTCAAAAAAAAATAGGTGTCAAATGTTTAACACAAATTGAAAGAGACTCTTTCAGCTTAATTATGCACGAGTTTAAAGGAGGTAAAATACTTACATACACTGCTAACTGAAATTTGCACTAGAGTACAGTACGTTCACTTTTGCCATGTAAGAAGAACATAACAAATTTTATATACCCAGCTTATTACAACAGGAACAGTAAAGTGCTTTCAAGTCTGAATGAAGGATCAAAGAAAGCTTATGTACAAAAACTAGATGGAGACTGAGAAGTGTGAGAAAGCTTATGTAAACAGAAACTTGAAGGAGACTGAGAAGCATGATAAAAGCTTATTTACACAGAAATTGGAAGGAGACTGAGAAGCAAGGAGCTCCACGTCCTTGGAATGAATTGTAAAGCTATGACACCTGAGCCTAACTCAACCCCAAACGCTAGCTCACAGGAGGAAAGATTGCCCAAATTCATATAAGCAAATCACCAGCCCATTCCCTAACACGAACAAATAAGTCTACTGCGAATGTCGCATTCCATAGGTCCTAGTGACAGCTCCAGAATGACCAGGAATCTGATTGGTGTGCTTCTCCTTTAGTAAGTGTACCATCCAACAACCATCCCTCCAATACTTATAATATACTTCAGGGATATGTACAACTTTCGAAGAATCAGCACCTAGCTTGTCTGGACGCAATGTCGTGAAAAATTCATCAGGCATGTCAAAGAATTCAAGAACCTTATTCAGATTGAGGAGGCACTCGATTCCTGTTGGCAGGCTTTCCAGCAAAGCACATCTCTGGATAACCAGCTTCTCAAGATGAGGCACTGCACCCTCCCCTACTGTCAATCGCCTTAGTCCTTCCAAATTTAACAGCTTAAGCCTTTGAAATTTACCTTGCCCAAAGTATAGCTCCTCTCCAGTGTATCCTACAAGAAATTCTAGATTGACAAGATTGGGAAAATCTTGGAGATACTTCAGTGGATCTTCTGTTAAACGAGTCCGCCTGAAGTAAATTTTAACCAAGGAATTAAGATCTTGAATCCACTCGGGAAACTCAACAATATGTCCTGTCAAATACAGGCGCTGAAGAAGAGGTGGAGGGGATGACATGTAAGAAAGATCAAGGATCTCATTCTCTTCCACCGATTTAAGATTTAAAGATTCAAGCTTACAGAGCTTTTCAATTGATGAGAACATAGTCCTCCCATCTTCTTTTCTCAACTTCAGAATGCAAAGTCGTCTCAGTTCACTCAACAATATTCCTACTTCTCTAACTATGCAACTGCCAGGGGTTGCCTCAATATACACAAGTTTCTGCAAGGCTCTCGAAGATCCAATTCCTCTGAAAGCCTTAAAACCCGGTGAACAATTGTAAGGAAGATACGAATAGGATACGTGGCTATAGACTAAAAGGTGACGGATATTTTCAAGTTTTAAAATATCCACAGGCAATTCAGTGACATGTGTCTGCTTCAGATCTAATATTTCTAGCTGTTTGAGTCTTTGAATGGATCTTGGAAGCACTTTCACATTGGTATTCCTCAAGTGAAACAATTGGAAAACTGTCGCTGGAATCATTTCTAGAGGAGCGCCTCTTAAATCTAAAACTCTTAGCATCATGGATCTACCAAGCACTTGAGTTATGCAAGACAAGGACTGTGGATCTGCTACACCAAATGTAAGCAAAGAGCCAAGTTTAGTGGCTGACCTTTTCACAGCTTGTAGGTTCCCCGACATGCCATGCATTGACAGCCGTCGAGTTTTTTCAGGCCACAATTTATTCTGCTCATCAATTGTTGTAGTGAAGTTATCATCTCTTGATTTTGAAATGTTATACCCCGTAGAATTCCCGGCACCTAGACGACCTATTCGCACGTTGGTTAAGCATACTAGAAGGCCATACGTGCTAGAGAAAGGCCGGGAAAAAGATCGGACGAGAAACCCGTCGAACCATCGCGGGAGGAGCCGAGGCAGAGCCCCTCCGCGATGGCAGCGTGTCACGGAGGTGAGGCCTCCGCGATGGCTCCGTGACACGTTGCCCAGGTTCAGGCTCAAGTATATAAGCCCCACTTCGGTTTAATTTCATTTTAATCAAAGGAAATATCAAAAAACAGAGGCTACACGCAGAGAGAAAGGGGGGACGAAGGAAATTAAATAATTTTCGTCCGATTACGCTGCTAATCGCTGCCCAAATTCAAAGTAACTCCAGATACTGAGGTATTTAGCAGCAGAGAGCATTCCTACGGATTTAGTTTCGTGAAATACGGCCGACGAATCGGCGAGCCGCCGAACTAAGGTAAGTAGAATTGCTCTAAATTAATGTCTATGTGTTCCTAGCTGAGAAGTGAATATTTCTCCCTTCTGGACCGCTGAAAAATAACGAGTTTTCGACCGTTTTTTGAAAGGTTAAAGTTGGGATAAATATATATATCTAAAGTGACAATTTCTCCCGAATATTAATGTATTTAGTTCTAATTGACGTGTATATGAATGTAGTTGGGAGAAACAGCAGAAGTACCAACGGAAATCACATCGGTCAGTCGGGTACTCAGAAACCAGGTATGTAAAGTTATTCTTTCGGCAAGCCAGGAAGTACAACTTAGAAAGTAAATAGAATACAGGCTATTAACCGATACCCAGCGTACAGGAACGATTTTAGTACAGTTTCCAGCAAGCATGCTAGTATATTAATCACGTATCATGCGATAATCAGAATAGTAGATATTCAGGCAATACGTAGTACATCTGTTGAGATTGTATCCAGTAGTAGATGGTACATTTTATGTGATTGAGCTATATCCAGATATAATCAGATAGACAAATAAAGGCCAGGTAGCAGTTAGTCCAGCAATCAGAAATAGTGTAAAACAGAATATAGCATCAGTTATTTAATACAAACTGGCCTTGAGATACAAGAAGAGAATATGATTAGTATTTTTCATTTAAGCATGCTTGTTGTGTATGTGTTTTGTATGTTGAGACTTGTTGTGGCATGTGGGCACCCTTTAGCATCCCCACCGCCCCTGGGTTATAGCTGTGTGGATACCAGATTCAGATACCGCCACCAGCTGGGCGATGCCGTCCGACTAAAGGACGATGATGGCCGACCACCATGATAATACGGTCCAGACCACCCTGCTTGCAGGGGTAGTTCAGTTTACTCTGCGCAGAGTTAGCACACCCTGTTTACTGGGGCAGACCACTCTGTGTGCACACCTGTGCCCAGAGGCAGGAGTCTTCGGACTCAGACACAGTTTATTGTCAGAGGCCAAGGCCTGAGCTACGTACCCAAGGGGGCCGGTAGGAGGAGCTCACAGTTATCAGATGAGTGGAGTGACTTATTTTTGGTTGGTTTAGACTCGGGTAGGGGTAAATAGATTGTTCTGTTGGTTGGCACCTTCCGGCTTATGGGGGTCGGTCAGGTATTGTGTGTATTATTATGTATATTGATATGTGCTAGTAGATACGGATAGACAGAAGGACGACACGTCATCAGGTACGCTCAGTTTAGTTATAGAATAAATAAACTCTCCCCAGTCATTCTCAGCTAGATAGACTCAGCTACTTTCTGCTTATATCTCATGTTACTGTTGTTATTCATTTCAGTTGTGTATTTCAGTTGCTTTACATGCTCAGTACCTGTGGTACTGACGCCCAGTGGGGCGCTGCATTACTTGCCTGCAGGTACTCATAGACGAGGAGGCGATCCCTCGTGATTCCAGTCAGCTATTGAGTATTCAGCTCTTGTCATCCGGAGTCTGAATTCCAGAGGTGTATTTCGTTTTCTTTTGTTATATAGTACGGGTAGGTCGGGGCCCTGTCCCGATCATTTCTATTTTTATTCTTAGAGGCTTGCAGTCTGTATATATTTTCCTGTGGTCAGTCGAGCCGGTCGTGTGAGGCCGTACAGCTTGTTGTAGTTATTCGTTATTTCTGTTCCTGTTGGCCGTGTGTGGCCATAATCAGTCAGTAGTGGTGACCTTGCCGGTCACGTAATTAGTTAGCATGTTATTGTTGGGTTACAGAGAACTAGACAGCATTGTGGCCTTGCCGGCCCGCATAGGTTCCCCTATAGTAGTATGTTTCTGGTTAGCTGTCATTACAGGTACAGGTGGCTATAGGCCAATGGACCGGGGGCTGTGTTTACAGCCGTTATATAGCCCTTTGTTTCCAGAAAATTTGAGTTAGAGCCAGCCAGGCACCAGATGTGCCTAGGCTTAGCAGTTCAGTAGTTCAGGTCCCAGTAGGGCACCAGGTGCCAGTCATACCCACCAAGGCGGGGTGTGACAAACTTGGTATCAGAGCAGGTCGTGTCCCAGGGAGTCTGCAAGCCGTGCTAAGTAGAGTCTTATCTATGGATGTGTTGTGCACCACATACTATAGGCAGGAGGCTGCGAGGCATGATATGATGGTTACCCTTCCTTCTCAGTCAGTCGTGCTTTAGAGCGGTACAGTATAGGGTTGAGTCCCTACGAATTTACCATATTCTTTGATTACAGATACAAAGGCAGATCAGCATTACCCTATCACAGGCAGAAGATCAGAGATAGTAATGGAAGAGAGCATCAGTCAGTTACATGATAACTACAGCAGCAGGAGGGGGTATCAGAGACCTCCCAGCGTGATACCTTTATTGGCATTATTCCCAGTAT
The DNA here is from genome assembly GCA_035772735.1 of Datura wrightii. Lineage (NCBI taxonomy): Eukaryota > Viridiplantae > Streptophyta > Magnoliopsida > Solanales > Solanaceae > Datura > Datura wrightii. The sequence continues at coordinate 25,094,210 of JASDFA010000014.1, forward strand.
ACGTTGATAACGTTAGAATAGGAAGTCAGAAGTATAATGTACATATGAGTTGATTTACTTATTAGTTATATAAGATCTGATTAAGATTATAGACAAGGTCAGACCACCAGGTAAGTATGAAAAAGAGAGGGAAATGCAGGAATCCCAAATACATCTTTTCGGATATGGTACAGTCAAATGCTTCTACTTGTTGCAATAAGAAAAGGGCTATTCCCACCTCTCGGTTTTGATGCCAGTATAGTAAAGGGGCATAAGACTTGAGATGGGGTTGCCAAATCAAGCAGTAAGTAAAGATGGGCTGATTGATCCTAGTAAGTATTAGAAAGTATAAAGAGCCCTTATGATTACGTAAGCTGAGCAGACCCTTATGATAACAAGCCAGTAAAGAAAGTAAGACTGTTAGCTTACCCGAAGTAGGGGTAACAGACCTGCTAGTGATGAATGCCTAATAATAGTCAAGTTTGAGTCAGAAAAAGGCCAAGTCCGCCACATATGCTAACATATAGCAAGACATACATGTAAGATTATAGTTATGATCTAGTCGTGACATCGAAAGATATAGAGGTTATGTGAATCAGATGGGCTTGAATATACGCCAGAAGAAGTATAGGCCGAGGCTTGATCAGTAATCTCATTAGCAACGAAAGACAGGTACCTTGAACCCCAGAGTTCAGTTTAAGTAAGATGAGAGGAAGAAGCAGGAATGCCAGATTTTGTGGGGAAATCAGGGTTACCCCCCCCCCCCAGATTAATAGAGTATCGTTTTAAGGATTAAGCTTCGGGCTGACAGTAGGATTGCGGTTCAGAATACCACAGTACGTCCGCTATGGAAAAGTTAAGAAGTTACTGATACAACAATTCTAATCTAGTGTGGCCTAGAGATAAGGCCCAGCAGACAGTCATGGGCCCTCAATATATGCCTAGTAAGGCTACAAGATTCGAACGTCAACCCCACATCGCAAGAGTGGCGAATTTCAAACAGCAGACGATAACTAAAATGTCTATGTTTGTTACTTTCAGAATGGGGTGACAATGCAATGAAAAGATAAGTCAGGGTAGGAGATATTATTAGGCCGTAAGAAGCAATGTATCATGTACGATATGAGATTCAGCAAAGCATGTCAGAGATTATGTATTATCGCAGAACTCAGTACATATTGTACGTAGCTATTGATATATATATATACAGATAATAGATATGCTGTGAGTGGCTGCCTATAAGGGCTACAATCACAGATGCTGATTAGTAATAGAAAGCATATACAAATTGCATTGCAGGACACCCCCTTGCCAAAAAAAAAAAGAAGAGAAGAAAGAGGGAGAAGAAAGAAAGAAAAGAAGAAGAGAAAGGGCGGATTAGGTGTGAGTTACATATGAAGTCATAGAAACTATCTCAGTTATCAGTTATTAAGTTAATGGACTTATATGTGGTTGCCAGATCTAGGCTCTGGAAGCTTACTAGAGTTAATGGCCTGAATCAGATGGCTAGATGATAAGGGCGCAATTAGACGGTCTACCGACCAGCTGGCGCCTGCATTAGCAGGGAGGCATCCCTGAAGATCGGTAACAGTAGTGCATGTGCTAGAACCAGGATTAGAGGCCGAATAGGCAAATTTCAGAGATTAGCAATACCAAATTGTTCTAGTATGTTAAGTGGTCATACGTCATTTTCCCCAGCCTTGTAGGTGAAAGTCGGCCTTAACCAACCTAGCAGTTATTATGTGGAACACCCCATAAGTCAGCTGACCGTCCCAGTCAGAATACCCGTGGGTACCCCAAGGAAGGGTCCACATTAGTAGTCAGCGACAGACTAGTACTTCAGTTGGTTTTCGTAAGATATTCAGATACAGAGCCCTAGCAGAAGGCCAGTATTTAAAGAATAGCTCATAAGACTAAGAATTCCCCAGAATAGCGGTATAAATCCAAGTGGATACACACAAGGCGTAAGAAATTGATAGTACCCTGCTAGCACAGTGTTTATTAAGACCAGGGGATCAGTAGACTCCCCATGAAGATCCAGAGATTGATCGCCTGGGAGTAAGTTTGATTAAGTCCAGCCTTACAGTGGTTTAAGCAAAATAACAGAGCAATTAGATGCCCACGAGTTTGCGGCTATACACGAACTATAAGCACTCAAGTAGAACAGTTAGAGCATTGTTAGATTACTGCCACATTCGGGTCATTCAACCCGACTATTCAGTTATTTAAGGTTATGCAGCCAGATAATTGGAGGTCATGATCAATATCAGGACCCCCTGATCAGATACGGGCACAGGGTGTGCAGATAGTCGTTCAAGGTTACCTTAGCAACAAGTGGCCTTAGCATGCGGTCAGAAGGCCAGATAAAGTTCTAGCTATACCGGTAGATTACTTGTCAGATTCTCCGGTATAATAAACCAGTATGACCGTCAGTTATATGTCAAATTTTGTGAATGTGAATTTTGGTTGAGTTTAGTAGCCTTTTTGGTCACATTGTGTCGGAGGCTGGTGTACAGATAGATATACAGAAAATCGAAGTAGTGAAGACATAGCCTAGACCTACCACTCCGATCGAAGTACGCAGTCCCTGCGGTTAGTCGGGTACTGCAGAGGGTTTGTGGAAGGATTTTCCACCTTAGCAGCACCTTTGACTAAATTGACACAAAAGCCAACAAAGTTCCAGTAGACTGAGGCATGTGAGCAGAACTTCCAAGAGTTAAAAGTCAGGCTAACATCAGCTCCAGTGTTAGTATCGCTAGGAGGTACAGAGGGTTGATGTAGTGTGGTAAGGTAATAGCTTATGCTTTCAGGCAGTTGAAGAAGCATGAAGAGAATTATCTTACCCACGACCTGGAGTTAACTGCAGTAGCTTATGCCTTAGAGAGTGAAAATTTTGTATCACCCAGGAAGGGAAAATATGGTAGCAGACGCCCTAAGCCGTAAATCTATGGGGAGTCGGCATACTTGCCGCCTGAACGGTGAGAATAGACCCGAGAATTTCACTAGTTAGCCGGTTTAGCCGGTCACATAGCAGAAATAAAAGATAACAGAGCGATAATACGGAATGTCGCAGTGTTATCGTTAATGGTGGAAGTAAAGGAACGGCAGTATAGAAACCCTAGCCAGGTCCAATTTGAACATAAGGTTCAGTAAGGAGAGGTGACATATTTTCAGATAACCGAGGATGAAGTGTTACGATATAAAGGCCGCATTGTGTTTCAGATATTTTGGGGGCATCGCCAGCAGCTCATAAGCGAGGCGCATTACGCCCGCGATTCTCTCCACCCAGGCGCAACGAAAATGTGCCATGATATCAAAGAAAACTACTGGTGGCCAAGTATGAAAAGAGAAATTGCTGAATTTGTAGCCCAGTGTCCTAACTGCCAACAGGCGAAAGCAGAACATCAGGAACCCGACGGGTTAACTTAGGACATAGCTATGCCTCTCTGGAGATGAGAAGCAGTGAATATGGATTTTGTGGCAGGGTTGCCCCGTACCGGATGCGGAAATGATTCTATATGGGTAATAGTTGACAGGCTGACGAAATCAGCTCATTTCCTGCCAGTGAAAGCTACCTTCTCGGCTGAGGATCATGCCGAGTTATCTATCAGAAAAATAGTTATATTGCATGGAGTGCTGGTATCTATCATTTCTGATAAGAGAGCACAGTTTACAGCTAGATTCTGGCAGTCGTTCCAGAGGGGTCTGGAAACACAGATTAATTTAAGCACAGTATTCTATCCTCAGACAGATGAGCAGGCTGAGCGCATAATTCAGACGCTCGAAGGCATGTTGCGAGCGTGTGTACTAGATTTCGGTAGTAACCAAAGTGAGCATTTACCGTTAATTGAATTTGCCTCCAGAATTAGAATCCGTTCGTCCGGTCTTTCATGTATCTATGCTGAGGAAATGCATAGGAGACCCGTCCAGAGCAGTCCCAGTCCAGAATATCCAGGTTACGAAAAAGCTGGCCTATGAAGAGGTTCCAATAACTATCTTAAACAGACAGATTCGCAGATATGAGGACCAGATATCCTCACCTATTCCAGGCCCAGTTAGGCGACAGGTATGTCCGTATTATTACTATGTAGTATCTTATGGTTGTATATGTATAAGTGAGAAAGATTGATACTTAGCCATCCAGTGGATCCTAAAGTATTGTGTACAGTACCTGTATTGGACTTTTCTGCATTTCAGGTTTTTGCTATAGTCCATATTACAGGGGAAACTGTGCCGAAATTTTTCTAGAAAGTAAAGTAAGTAGTCCTCTAGATAGCAGTATACATTCGAGGACGAATGTTCTTAAGGGGGGGAGATACCCCGTAGAATTTCCGGCACCTAGACGACCTATTCGCACGTTGGTTAAGCATACTAGAAGGCCATACGTGCTAGAGAAAGGCCGGGAAAAAGATCGGACGAGAAACCCGTCGAACCATCGCGGGAGGAGCCGAGGCAGAGCCCCTCCGCGATGGCAGCGTGTCACGGAGGTGAGGCCTCCGCGATGGCTCCGTGACACGTTACCCAGGTTCAGGCTCAAGTATATAAGCCCCACTTCGGTTTAATTTCATTTTAATCAAAGGAAATATCAGAAAACAGAGGCTACACGCAGAGAGAAAGGGGGGACGAAGGAAATTAAATAATTTTTGTCCGATTACGCTGCTAATCGCTGCCCAAATTCAAAGTAACTCCAGATACTGAGGTATTTAGCAGCAGAGAGCATTCCTACGGATTTAGTTTCGTGAAATACGGCCGACGAATCGGCGAGCCGCCGAACTAAGGTAAGTAGAATTGCTCTAAATTAATGTCTATGTGTTCCTAGCTGAGAAGTGAATATTTCTCCCTTCTGGACCGCTGAAAAATAACGAGTTTTCGACTGTTTTTTGAAAGGTTAAAGTTGGGATAAATATATATATCTAAAGTGACAATTTCTCCCGAATATTAATGTATTTAGTTCTAATTGACGTGTATATGAATGTAGTTGGGAGAAACAGCAGAAGTACCAACGGAAATCACATCGGTCAGTCGGGTACTCAGAAACCAGGTATGTAAAGTTATTCTTTCGGCAAGCCAGGAAGTACAGCTTAGAAAGTAAATAGAATACAGGCTATTAACCGATACCCAGCGTACAGGAACGATTTTAGTACAGTTTCCAGCAAGCATGCTAGTATATTAATCACGTATCATGCGATAATCAGAATAGTAGATATTCAGGCAATAAGTAGTACATCTGTTGAGATTGTATCCAGTAGTAGATGGTACATTTTATGTGATTGAGCTATATCCAGATATAATCAGATAGACAGATAAAGGCCAGGTAGCAGTTAGTCCAGCAATCAGAAATAGTGTAAAACAGAATATAGTATCAGTTATTTAATACAAACTGGCCTTGAGATACAAGAAGAGAATATGATTAGTATTTTTCATTTAAGCATGCTTGTTGTGTATGTGTTTTGTATGTTGAGACTTGTTGTGGCATGTGGGCACCCTTTAGCATCCCCACCACCCCTGGGTTATAGCTGTGTGGATACCAGATTCAGATACCGCCACCAGCTGGGCGATGCCGTCCGACTAAAGGACGATGATGGCCGACCACCATGATAATACGGTCCAGACCACCCTGCTTGCAGGGGTAGTTCAGTTTACTCTGCGCAGAGTTAGCACACCCTGTTTACAGGGGCAGACCACTCTGTGTGCACACCTATGCCCAGAGGCAGGAGTCTTCGGACTCAGACACAGTTTATTGTCAGAGGCCAAGGCCTGAGCTACGTACCCAAGGGGGCCGGTAGGAGGAGCTCACAGTTATCAGATGAGTGGAGTGACTTATTTTTTGTTGGTTTAGACCCGGGTAGGGGTAAATAGATTGTTCTGTTGGTTGGCACCTTCCGGCTTATGGGGGTCGGTCAGGTATTGTGTGTATTATTATGTATATTGGTATGTGCTAGTAGATACGGATAGACAGAAGGACGACACGTCATCAGGTACGCTCAGTTTAGTTATAGAATAAATAAACTCTCCCCAGTCATTCTCAGCTAGATAGACTCAGCTACTTTCTGCTTATATCTCATGTTACTGTTGTTATTCATTTCAGTTGTGTATTTCAGTTGCTTTACATGCTCAGTACCTCTGGTACTGACGCCCAGTGGGGCGCTGCATTACTTGCCTGCAGGTACTCATAGACGAGGAGGCGATCCCTCGTGATTCCAGTCAGCTATTGAGTATTCAGCTCCTGTCATCCGGAGTCTGAATTCCAGAGGTGTATTTCGTTTTCTTTTGTTATATAGTACGGGTAGGTCGGGGCCCTGTCCCGATCATTTCTATTTTTATTCTTAGAGGCTTGCAGTCTGTATATATTTCCCTGTGGTCAGTCGAGCCGGTCGTGTGAGGCAGTGCAGCTTGTTGTAGTTATTCGTTATTTCTGTTTTTGTTGGCCGTGTGTGGCCATAATCAGTCAGTAGTGGTGACCTTGCCGGTCACGTAATTAGTTAGCATGTTATTGTTGGGTTACAGAGAACTAGACAGCATTGTGGCCTTGCCGGCCCGCATAGGTTCCCCTATAGTAGTATGTTTCTGGTTAGCTGTCATTACAGGTACAGGTGGCTATAGGCCAATGGGCCGGGGGCTGTGTTTATAGCCGTTATATAGCCCTTTGTTTCCAGAAAATTTGAGTTAGAGCCAGCCAGACACCAGATGTGCCTAGGCTTAGCAGTTCAGTAGTTCAGGTCCCAGTAGGGCACCAGGTGCCAGTCATACCCACCAAGGCGGGGTGTGACATGAAAGAATTAGCTCGCGGTACAGATCATGAATCCGAACCCAATTTCATGCTACCGTCATCATTTTACTGCACTGGATGGATCAAGCTTCTGTTGATGAGCTCATTGAGATAACCATCTGCAACATCTTCAACTGTCCTCCGCTCTTTTTGTTTTACAAATCCTTCCATTATCCACCGGTAGATCAGTGTATTGCACTCAATTAGATGATCCTCGGGATAAATGCTCAAATACAGGAAACAAGACTTAAGATAGTAGGGGAGATCATTGAAACTGAGTAACAAAACTATTCTCATACTTTTCAAATTTGTCATTGCTATCCAATTCAAGGCCAAGGCTGTGATTAAGTATTCTCCATTCCCTAATGTTAGTCCTGTTCTTTGTAGCCAAAACCCTACCAACGACCACAGTAGCCAGCGACAGTCCACCACTTTTTTTAAAGATGTTCCATGAAATGTTCTCCCAAGTGTGAAGGGCATGAATTACCATGAAATGCCTTTTGGCAGAAAAAACAATCCACAACTCTTCAGCAGACAAACGATTTCACCTCATAAACATAGTCATTGGTTTTTATGCTACAAAATGAAGCCACATCCAAAAGACGTGTTGTGAGATAACACGACTTTAATTATTTACATCAGGCAATGCATATCCGACAGCTTCCCAAGCTTAAATGGTCCAAACATCATCAAAAACTAGCACATATGTTCTCGATTGCAGGAATACTTTTTGCTATTGTTTTTAGCCTGTTACTGCTCATGGTGCTTAGATGCTGGAGAAAAACAGATATTGACAAAGAAAGAAAGAAACAAACAAAGAGCAGATGAACTAGGTTAAGTTATTTTTTTTACTGAAATAATCACTGTCATATTTATACATGAATTTATAATTGAAAAACTAAAGAAAAGAAGTAAAATAAGTTAACCTTATCTCCAATAACTATAGCCTAAAAAGAAGCAACAGAAAAATCAGTTTCTGCTGCAACATTGCAGACTTATTTATCTTAACTTAATCCTAGTTTTAAGCTGTATTTTGAATTACAGCAGAAAGTGCAACTAATCTCCTACTTTTGGGGCACTAGTTTCAACACTCCTCCTTGATTCAAGAGCAGCAAGACCAATTCTTTCTTTGAGAAACTCAAATCTTGCTCTAGGTAGAGCCTTAGTTAAAATATCAGCATTCTGATGCAGTACACTAAGTCTACATCTCCATCATTTTGCACCTCCATTAGGAAATAAAGCTTGATCATGAAATATTTTATCTTTTCATGTGAAACAGGATTATTTGCAATTGAAATTGCAGCTTGATTATCAACAAAAAAATTTGTGCTCTTCTTTTGCTCCATGTACAAATCTGCCAACAACTTCTGAAGCCAAAGGGCTTGATTCACAGCTGATGTAGCTGCAATGTACTCTGCTTCAGCTGTAGATTGAGCCACGATGTCTTGCTTCTTTGAACACCAAGAGAATATTCTAGAACCAAAACTAAAATAGTAACCTAAGGTGCTTCTCATATCATCTATGCAACTAGCCCAATCACTATCAGAAAATCCATGAAATTGAAAATTTGATGTCTTTTTGAACATTATGCCAAAATTAACAGTACCTTTAACATATCTAATCACATGTTTAGCTGCTTGAAAATGAATTTCGCTAGCACAATGCATATATCTTGAAAGTAAACTCAAAGCATAAACAATATTGGGCCTCGTTGCCGTCAAGTACATTGGGCAATCTATCAGGCTCCTATAAAGTCCTTCATCAACCTTTTAGGCTCCATCTATTAGGATTTGTCTTGAATTTTCTACCTTATTTGAATTCTACAACAATTTTGTTTTAGTTCAAAAATATTTTTCTGGCACAAAACGTTTTGTTATTATAAAAGAACTCTTCTAGAACTATAATTTTATTGCAAGGCAGGTTTTGGACTTTTATAAATAGAAGATCCTTTCTTCTAAAAAAAACAATAGCATCGACAATGTAGTCTTTAAAGAGATTTGTTTAGGGGGAGATTTATTCTCTCAATAATTTTAGAATATACTTTATATTAGTAATTTTGTATGTAGGTTAATTGACCAAACACATATCATAAAGTCTTTTTTATAGTTTTTCTTTGTCGTCTGACTTATCGTCATTCAAGCTTTTGCAATTATTAGTTTCCGCATGACGCCCTCTTATTTCGATCCCAATAAGTGGTATCAGAGGCGATGGTTCTGATGGTTCAACTCAATGATTTGCCAATGGTTCAACCGATGATTCTACGAGGTTAAAGATAGGTTCAAATCAAGTTGTAACCAATTTCACGATAATGAACATTTTTTGTCAAAGAAAAAAAAAGAGTCTTAAGTCTACATGTAGAAACAAAGTTTCAATCATATTTTCAAGAATCCTGCTGCTCCATCATTAAAAATCAAAATCAATTTTCAACCCATGCTTACTTTAACGCATGGGCTCCAAATTTTAACTTCTTGCTCACTTTTAATGCTTGGGCTCCAATTCAACTCATGCTTACTTTTAACGCATGAGCTCCACTTTCAAGCAGTGCTCACCTTTAATGCACAACGCTTCAATTTCAATCCATGCTTACTTTTAACGCACATGACTTCAATTTTTAACTCATATCAAAATTTTAAACATGTTAAGCAGCAGTGATATATATGAAGATTATGTGAAGAAGAAAACAATTTGTTAGGATTTGTCCTAAATTTCCTACCTTATTTGAATTCTGCAACAATTGTGTTTTAGTTCAAAGAGATTTTCCTGGCACATAACGTTTTCTTGGTAGAAAAGAAGTCTTCTAGAGCTATACTTTTCTTGGAAAGAGTTTTACCCCTAACGTGTTAGGAAATTTTCCAGCGCAAATTGAGATTTAGTTAGGCTTTAATATGGAAAACAACTAAATATTAGACGTCTCAAAATAGATCATCTCCCTTTGTATAAACTAAACAGCTGCGGTACCACAACTCGTTTTGCTAGCACTTAAGCTGAAACAGAAAATTCTTATAAACGGCAACATCTAATGCTTTAGGTTAAAAAATAAAAATAAGTTAAAGTTTTATAAGAAAAAATTTTCAAGTGAATGTTGAATAAAACTAGTTTTTCAAATTCTAAAAACTCAATTTCAAGTTGGGGTGAACATTTGGCTACACTATATAACCAAGCAATTTTCTTTAATTATAACAAAAGAAAAAGTTGAAAAAAGTAAAATTTTCTTACGTCCAAAAGGGTTCTCTAATGCTGTATTTTTTCTGCATGAATATAAAAACTTCATAAGTTATAAAAATTATTTAAATTACTCAAAGTTTTATATATCTTACCAAATAAATAAAAGTCAATAATAAAATATAATACGCTATCACAAAATTATTTTTAAAAAAATATAATTTAAGAGTCGAACTTTAGGTTTTGTCTATGCGATGCTTGATGGACCAACAATTTTTGGTCTTCTTGGGTAAAACCAAAAATTGTAACAAAAAAAATTATTTAAAAAAATAAAAAGGGTCAAAAATGTCCTCCATTAATAGATTAATTTAAAAATATCTCTGTCATCAATATTTTAGTTCAAAAATACCCCTACTGTTAATAGTTTGGTCCAAAAATGTCCCTACTATTACTTTTAGGTCAAAAATGTTTTTTTTCTGATAAACATATTTTTCAAAACACATTATTTTTCTAATAAAAATATTGTAACCCATCATTAATTTTCATATATATATAAAATCACAATAATTCATCATTAATTTTTATTTAGATAACGATAATTTTTTTTAATAAAATAGGAAATATATCTTTATATTTTTTAATCTTTTCTAACTTAAAGAAAGATAAACCATTTGCTAATATAATCCTTCATTTTAAAGTTAAGATATAACAATCATAATGTCATAAAACATGAAAATTTATTACATTACTTCAAATCACAAAATATTTTTAAAATATCGCTCGGTAGAGTTATTGTTGATCCTTTCTTTTCATTTTAACTTTAAAATCAAGAAATATATTAGCAAATAATTATTCCTGCTTCTATTCGAAAATATTAAGAAATAAAAATATTTTCTATTTTATTAGTAATTATTATTATTATTATTTAAATAATAACTAATGACGAGGTTACTATGATTTTTATATATATGACCTATATTATAAGTTTAAAAAGTCCACATGGTTATTTTTACTTTTCACTTTTTTATTAATTAAAGAAATTTTAAAAGAAAAGAAAAAAGAAAGGGGTTCTTCAAAAATAATGTTTTATTAGAAAAAGGACATTTTTGACTCAAAAGTAATAGTAGAGAGATTTTTGAACCAAACTATTAACGGTAGAAATATTTTTTGGACCAAAACATTGACCAAACTATTAACAGAGGACTTTTTAATTCAATTTCATATAATTTAAAAATATTTTTTACCTTTTTTCCTAAAAAAAAATTGTAGCATGTCATAGTATCCTATCTGTTTTCCTTCTCTCTACTTATACTCAGATTACTACTCTTATGAATCATAGGTCAAGTTTCTCATGTTTTTTGTCATGATTATAGAAATATAAAAGAATCACTAAAATTTTCAAACCTGTAAGGCTTTCAATTGGCACAGTTTCTCTTCCTTTAGCATCGAGATATTCTCCATTTTCAATTTTTACTTTGGAAATAACACATCTATGTAGATCTTTAAAGAGCTCTTTATCATTGGTCATATGATTTATGCGTCGGCATTCTGAAAATCAGTTTTGCAGTACACTAAGTCTACATATCCATTCTTTTGCACCTCCATCAAGAAATAAAGTTTGATCATGAAATATTTTGTCTTTTCATGTGAAACAGGATTATTTGTAATTGAAATTGCAGCTTGATTATCAACAAAGATTTTTGTGCTCTTCTTTTGCTCCATGTACAAATCTGCCAACAACTTCTGAAGCCAAAGGGCTTGATTCACAGCTGATGCAGCTGCAATGTACTCTGCTTCAGCTGTAGATTGAGTCACGATGTCTTGCTTCTTTGAACACCAAGAGAATATTCTAGAACCAAAACTAAAATAGTAACCTAAGGTGTTTCTCATATCATCTATGCAACTAGTCCAATCACTATCAGAAAATTCATGAAATTGAGAATTTGATGTCTTTTTGAACATTATGCCAAAATTAACAGTACCTTTAACATATCTAATCACATGTTTAGCTGCTTGAAAATGAATTTCGCTAGCACAATGCATATATCTTGAAAGTAAACTCAAAGCATAAACAATATTGGGCCTCGTTGCCGTCAAGTATATTGGGCAACCTATCAGGCTCCTATAAAGTCCTTCATCAACCTTTTAGGCTCCATCTATTATGATTTGTCTTGAATTTTCTACCTTATTTGAATTCTGCAACAATTTTGTTTTAGTTCAAAAAGATTTTTTTGGCACAAAACGTTTTGTTGGTAGAAAAGAATTCTTCTAGAACTATACTTTTAATGAAAGACAGGTTTTGGACTTTTATAAATAGAAGATCCTTTCTTCTAAAAAAAACAATAGCATCCACGATGTAGTCTTTAAAGAGATTTCTTTAGGGGGAGATTTATTCTCTCAATAATTTTAGAATATACTTTATATTAGTAATTTTGTATGTAGGTTAATTGACCAAACACATATCATAAAGTCAATTTTATAGTTTTTCTTTGTCGTCTGACTTATCGCCGCTCAAGCTTTTGCAATTATTAGCTTCCGCATGACGCCCTCTTATTTCGATCCCAATAAGTGGTATCAGAGGCGATGGTTCTGATGGTTCAACCCAATGATTTTGCCAATAGTTTAGCCAATGGTTCAACCAATGATTCTACGAGGTTGAAGATAGGTTCAAATCAAGTTGTAACCAATTTCACGATAATGAAGATTTTTTGTCAAAGAAAAAAAAAGAGTCTTAAGTCTACATGTGGAAACAAAGTTTCAATCATATTTTCAAGAATCCTGCTGCTCCAGCTTTAAAAATCAAAATCAATTTTCAACCAATGCTTACTTTAACGCATGAGCTCCAAATTTCAACTTGTTGCTCACTTTTAATGCTTGTGTGCTCCAATTTCAACTCATGCTTACTTTTAACGCATGAGCTCCACTTTCAAGTCGTGCTCACTTTAATGCACAACGCTTCAATTTCAATCCATGCTTACTTTTAACGCACATGACTTCAATTTTTAACTCATATCAAAATTTTAAACATGGTAAGCAACAGTGATATATATGAAGATTATGTGAAGAAGAAAACAATTTGTTAGGATTTGTCCTAAATTTCCTACCTTACTTGGATTCTGCAATAATTGTGTTTTAGTTCAAAAAGATTTTCCTGGCACATAACGTTTTCTTGGTAGAAAAGAACTCTTCTAAAGTTATACTTTTCTTGGAAAGAATTTTATCCCAAACGTGTTAGGGGATTTTCCGGTGCAAATTGAGATTTAGTTAGGCTTTAATATGGAAAACAACTAAATATTAGACGTCTCAAAATAGATCATCTCCCTTTGTATAAACTAAACAGCTGCAGTACCACTAACTCATTTTGCTAGCGCTTAAACTGAAACAGAAAATTTTTATAAACGGCAATATCTAATGTTTTAGGTTAAAAAATGAAAATAGGTTAAAAGTTTTATTAAGAAAAAATTTTCAGGTGAATGTTGAATAAAACTAGTTTTTCAAATTCTAAAAACTCAATTTCAAGTAGGGGTGAAAAGTTGGCTACACTATATAACCAAACAATTTTCTTTAATTATATAAAAAAAAAGAGTTGAAAAAACTAAAATTTTCTTACGTTCCAAATGGGTTGACGTTCTAGATTTTTTTGGTTTTCATCATCTTGCCAGCTACAGGTGTCATTTTCCACGAACTTGACGTTCCTGCTAACAATGATTTTGTCATTTTGAGGTTGATAGATCATGTACGCTTCTGAAATACTGTTATATCCCACAAAAATTTCAGCTTATCTCTTTTCACCTGAGGTACATAAGAAAAAACAAAGACAACCAAATATTTTCAGATTTGTTAGCAGAGGTTTATAACCAAACCAAGCCTCAAATGGTGTCTTCTTTTCCAAGACCTTAGTTGGCAATCTGTTTAGCAAAAATACTGCAGTATTTGCAGCTTCAGCCCAAAATTTCTTTGGCAACCCTTTCTCATGGAGCAAACACCTTGTCATCTCCATTAACGTCCTATTTTTCCTTTCCACTACGTTTAGTTGAGGAGTATATGGTGCCGTTAGTTGATGTTCTTTTCCTGCTTCATTATAAAACTTGTTGAATTTTTCTGAGGTATACTCGATTTCATTATCTATTCTTATCACTTGAATTCTACAACCACTTTGATTTTCCACAAAAGCCTTATATTTCCAGAATACATCAGTGACCTCAGATTTAAAATTCAAAAAACAAATCCAACAATATCTGGTACAATCTTCAATAAGGGTAATATAGTACTTACAACCCTTTAAAGATGGTGTTTTTTGAGGTCCGCCTACACCCATGTGAATGAGTTGCAGCTCATGCTTTGCCCTCCATGATGAATTCAGAAAAGGAAGCCTAGTTTGCTTCCTATACTGACAAGCTTCACGAGCAGGCAAATTTTTCTCAAGGCTTGGGAGACCTTCTGCTAGTTGATTTTCTTTCATGAAGAGTATGGCATCATGATGAAAATGTCCAAGTCTTTTGCGCCATAACTCTGAGTTATTTTCCAACTGCATAATTGTTGCCTGCTCCTTGTCCAACAGGTTCAATGCAAAACTTTTTCCTTTCATCTTGATCTTGAACACCTCCTTATTAACAGAATCCTTGATGACACATGATTTTTCTTCACACAACACTTTGAAACTATTTTCAAGTAGATGTCCAACTCTTAAGAGGTTTTGATCAAGATCGGAAACAAAAAAAAGTTATCAGTTATAAGTTTCAAACCTGTAAGGCTTTCAATTGGCACAGTTTCTCTTCCTTTCGCATCGAGATATTCTCCATTTTCAATTTTGACTTTGGAAATAACACATCTATCTAGATCTTTAAAGAGTTCTTTATCATTGGTCATATGATTTATGCATCGGCTTTCAGTTAACCAACTTTCAGAAGTGCTTTTGCTAGCAAAACAAGTTGCTACAAATAAATGCTCTTCTTGATATTGATTTCCAACAGCCTTGGCTTCTTCTTGTAGTGATTTCCACATTTGTTGCACTTGACATATGGTCTCCACTAAAATTTCTGTTGAGAGTGATTTGTCTATTTGAAGTGAGGGCGGAGTGGATGGCTTCCTCCCTAATTGTTGTAATTATTGCTCGGCCTTTGCTTCTTGTTATTTTTCCTTCCCTTGTTTAACTCGTTGTTCTGTGATTTAGCTTGAAAAGCACCTTCAACAGAACCTTCTTTCCTCATTATTCTCCTATGCTTCAATGCCCACAAGCTCAGCTTCTTCTAGCAATAATGCATCACCTCTGCGATCATTTGTTGTATCGAAGGCATGGTTAGAATTTGAACCTTGCTCTGGAACATAAAATTTGCAGGGATGGTTAAAACGAACTTCGCTAGAAACTTTGGGAACTCTTAATTTCTAAACTTACTGAGACTGTCTTCTGCTTGATCTAGCCAAAAGGTTTGATGATGATCAGAGTTTGACTCAATAAAAGGATAATAATGCAGTAAGAAAGGTACAAAGTTTTAGAGGAAAATGACTCATGACCAATTCAATATTCTCTTTTTCCACTGTAGTTTGAATATATGGTTGACAGACAGGAAATATATGGATTTTTTTAATAAAAGAACACCAATTAACATAAGAGACACTATTTAACAGAAGTGGCATTTGCAAATATTAATTGGTATCTTCATTAGTAAATCGTTTGACATCTCATTATTTAGCCAATCAAGTGACCAAAAACACTAGTGTACATATAGCAGTGATTGGGTAGGTCCAGTTCATGCTCTTGAAAAACAACATCAACAGTGAGAAGATACTTACTTGCTGGCAAATAGAGTATCTGAAAAGTTTTAGCAGTGCATCTGAAGCTATGTGTGCAAACAGCTAGGAAAAACACAAAGCAAATTAAAAGTAGCATGACTTTCAATTAGTCAATCTTCTAACAATAGTAATTGTGGCTACTGGATTTCAACCTCAAAACTAATTTAAAAAACTCAACTCAAAATAGTACTCACCAAAGCTAGTTTAAGTCCTATTACTCGTAACAACTTCATGTATGTCAGCCATGCATTCTCCAGCTTTCAACCATTTTATCTGAATATTTCAAATGGATTTGACAAAAGGAAAAGAAAGAGAGTGATTCCTAGTGATACTACTAAACACCTAACAGACAGCAGCAAATGAAATAGGAAGGAACTGAAACATGAAATCTTTAAAACTATGATAATGCCAACAACAGCAGTATATATTGAAGGATTAAAAAAAGAAACTAGAATGATACAATTAGTTTCCTTTTAGTTGGTGCTTCGGTATCTCTATTATAAAAATAGTAAAGTGAATGGAAGTAAGTTTTTTGCACATCTGTAATAAACACACGGAGTTGCCTTCGTTAGAAAGAGCTTTATCCCTAACGCGTTAGGGATTTTCCGGCGCGAATTGAGATTTAGTTGGCCCTAATGTGGAAAAAACTAAATACTAGACGTCTCAAAATAGATCATCTCCCTTTGTATAAACTAAACAGCTGCAGTACCAAAATTTTCAGGTGAATGTTGAATAAAACTAGTTTTTCAAATTCTAAAAACTCAATTTCAAGTAGGGGTGAAAATTTGGCTACACTATATAACCAAACAATTTTCTTTAAATATAAAAAAAAAAAAAAGAGTTGAAAAAAGTAAAATTTTCTTACGTTCCAAATGGGTTCTTTAATGCTGTATAGCATGAATATAAAAACTTCATAAATTGTAAAAATTATTCAAATTGCCCAAATTTTTATATAATTTTATCAAATAAGTAAAAGTTAATAATAAAATATAATATGCTATCACAAAATCATTTTAAAAAAGATACAATTTAAGAGTCGAACTTTAGATTTTATCTATGCGATGCTTAATGGACCAACAATTTTTGGTCTTCTTGGTAAAACCAAAAATTGTAACAAAAAAATTTATTTAAAAAAATAAAAAGGGTCAAAAATGTCCTCCTGGTTTAATTTAAAAATATCTCTGTCATCAATGTTTTAGTTCAAAAATACCCCTAATAGTTTGGTCCAAAAATGTCTCTACTATTACTTTTAGGTCAAAAATATTATTTTTCTGATAAACATATTTTTCTAAACACATTAGTTTTCTAATAAAAATATTGTAACCCATTATTAGTTTTCATATATATATAAAATCACAATAATTCATCATTAATTTTTATTTCGATAACGATAATTTTTTTTAATAAAATAGGAAATATATCTTTATATTTTTTAATCTTTTCTAAATTAAAGAAAGATAAACCATTTGCTAATATAATCCTTGGTTTTAAAGTTAAGATATAACAATCATAATGTCATAAAACACGAAAATTTATTACATTACTTCAAATCACAAAATATCTTTAAAATATCGCTCGGTAGAGTTATTGTTGATCCTTTCTTTTCATTTTAACTTTAAAATCAAGAAATATATTAGCAAATAATTATTCCTACTTCAATTCGAAAATATTAAGAAATAAAAATATTTTCTATTTTATTAGTAATTATTATTATTATTATTTAAATAATAACTAATGACGAGGTTACTATGATTTTTATATATATGACCTATATTATAAGATTAAAAGTCCACAGGGTTATTTTTACTTTTCACTTTTTTATTAGTTAAAAAAATTTTAAAAGAAAAGAAATAAGAAAAGAGTTCTTCAAAAATAATGTTTTATTAGAAAAAGGACATTTTTGACTCAAAAGTAATAGTAAAGAGATTTTTGAACCAAACTATTAACAATAGGATTATTTTTTGGATCAAAACATTGACCAAATTATTAACAGAGGACTTTTTAATTCAATTTCATATAATTTAAAAATATTTTTTACCCTTTTTCCTAAAAAAAAAATTATAGCATGTCATAGTATCCTATCTGTTTTCCTTCTCTCTACTTATACTCAGATTACTTGTAGATTATATGCTTGTGAATCATAGGTCAAGTTTCTCATGTTTTTTGTCATGATTATAGAAATATAGACAACTAAAAAGAGTCACTAAAATTTTCTCTAGTAAAATTAATTTCTCAAATGATTGTTCAAACTAAAATAATCGTAGAGTAAAATCATTTTTTAGTTCATTATAAAATTGTGTTATAACTGAGTGTACTTAGTGTAACTTTATAAAAGAAAATCATATAGGGGAAATATCTTAATCCAATGTATATTTAACTAATTGGAAGTAATATATGTATGGTAAACAAATTATAATTTTCTTTACTATTAAGAGAATCGGGTAATTGATAGCGGCTAGCTGCAATGGAAATTTTTTAGTTTTTAATTAATTAGTTGTTTGTTGTACGCACTAATTAAGTAGAAAATAAACGAATATTTTTGTTTAACTTGTTATATTTTGTATACATTTAAAATTATAATTCTTATTAATTATATTTGCGTTTATTGATGGAAGCAAAAGGGTAGAAAAGATTAATTTCTCAGCAAGTTTCTAAGTTTGTGGGCAGTCCTAAAGAATATAGGAAAAGGAGAAAAAGTTTCCAAAAATGTTAGAATTAAGGTGTATATAAGAGAGCGTTAGTGATGTGGTTGAACTTCTCACTACACTTACCCTAATTCAAACAAATTACTCTTTCAAGAATGGATATGGAGAGAGTGTTCATGAGTTGTTTCTTCGTCCAAAAAAAGCCTACTGATATTTTCTCCTTGATTGAAGCTGCTCTCCAAGTTGGCGCATGCAAGTATCCTGCCCTGTTTCAGAAGCGCAAAACCAGGATAATCAAGTTTCTAATGGATCCAGAAATATCAAACGATGACTTCATTCTTGATGATGAAGAAGAAGAAGATGACTGTGTTGATCATCAAGACAATGTTGGTGATGATGATGATGACTGTGTTGATCATCAAGACAATGTTGGTGATGAAGATGAAGCTATCGTCACCGGAGAAGAAGAGCCTGAGAAAGAAAAACAAAGTTGCTTAGGAACACAGCAGAGCAACAACAAGATTACTGCCCCTACAAACCAGAAACAGACAATGAAGGTTAGATTGTCCATCAAGAAGACTGTACAAGTTACACCTATGAAGAAACACAACAATTGCAATGCAATCAAAGAAGGAACAACGGAAGGCGTCACGGAGTTGAAGAAAAGATCGGACACTGGCTTGGTTCAACACGACAAACAATTGGATGGTGAAAAAGAAGGAACACAACAGTCGCATAATACTACTATGGGATCAAGAAAGAGCATGTCGTTGAACGTGTCCACCAAACGTGTACAAGTTGCTCCTCCTCGTGAAAAACAACTTATTTCTGATTCTTCTTTCAAGAAGCAGCTTGAGGGAGACAAGCAACTCCAGAAACAGACCCACAAAGGTAATTTCAAGAAGATGGAGACCGACCGGGTTCAACACCAAAAACTTGACAGTGACACAGGAAAGAAGAGAGAAGGAGACCAACAGACCCCTACCCAAAGCAGGAATGGCATAATGGGATCAACGACAAAGCAATGCACCAGTGGTTTAACCAAGAGCATGTCGCCGCCGTTGATGAAGATGAATGTGGCCACCAAGCGTGTAGAAGTTGCTCCTCCTCCTCAACGAAAACAACTTCTTTCGGATTTTTCACCACAGAAACAGAGCAACTGCAGTTCAATTACAAGGCCAATGCAGAAGACAACACAAAGCTCTGCAGTTGCGAGACCGATGCAAAAAGAAACACAAAGCATCAGTCATACGAAGAAATTTGAATCAAGCAAGAGGAAATTTGAGGAAAGATTAGCAGAGCAAAGGGAAGCCAAGAGAAGGATCGTAATGGTGGACTTTCGTGATATGCCTAAACCTGTTAATGACCCTCATGCACCCAGACGCTGCTGGGATAGGAGGAGGTTTTGATATTCATGATTCAATCTGTGTTGTAAATTTCACGCCAGAATCTTTGTTCGTTCTTATTTTCTTATAAATTGTGGACAATAGTATCATTCACATGACTACTATATTTTATTTGGTCCTAGTTTGGTATATGTGAATGATCTCAATCATTGAAATAATATAGTTACAATTTCTCTGTATCTAATCCTTTAAAGTTCTGTTATATGTAACTCAGAATTTCATTATTGTCTTTTATCATCTTAGTCCAAGTCTTGGTTTACTAATATCTTCCTTACACTAATGCATGCAATGAGGGTGGTGTTTAGATCTCTGATCTCCACCAACTGTTAACCTACATAAATTTAAAAGTTCTAGTCCCGGATAGTCACAAAGTTACTCTATTTACTAGTAGTTTTAGGCATACCAGTTATTCTAAAGATATTACTTGCAATTTCAGGTCAATTAAAAGCCAATAAGATTTTTGAGTAAGAAGTATGACTGTAGCACTGTTTAATCCTGATATGAAACTAGGAAATTATTGGCAAGAAAATAGACAATAAATCACGTGAGCAGAAAAAAAATTCTTCGAGAACATGAATCCAAAAGACTGACATGACTAATGCACACCAGAAAAAAAAATACAACGAGCAGTAGTGTTGAGCTCAAAGGAAGTATACTACTCTAGGCACTTTATCTTATTAAAGAAGAAGAAGAAAGAAACTACTCTAGGCACTTTGATGAGTAGTCTCCTAATTAAAATGGATTTCTCTTGGCCATTTCTCTAGCAGATGTTGTAAATCGAGCATTTTCCAAGCTTAAGGAAATGGTACAAACTGCAAACTAAAAGCTACCAAAAGTATTAATCTACAAATTCAGCAACAAAAAGCATTAATCTAAAGATTCAAAAGCTGACGGAGTAAGAAAGTTAATTAGGAATATTTTTCAAAGGACTTATCAAAACTAAAAGCTCACAAAAACTGGCTCCAGTTAAGCTGTCACAGTGTGTCCAAATAGTTCACCACCATTAAGAGACAGGATCATAAGAAAAAGACAAGAATACTTCCATATCACAATATGGTTAAACTTTCTTTAAACATATATATTGAAATTTGGCCGCAACACTGTAGAATTCACAAGTTTGTGTGAGCTCTATCTGCAGCACAAAAGGTAATTAGCCACTAGAATCAAGATGAAATATTGACCTGCAAGTTGAAGGAGTTTGCGCTGATGGTGCATTTCGAGGTTAAGTTCAGCGCCACATTAAAAGTGAAGAACATCACATATCAAGATTCTGCAGGAGAAATCAAAAAAAGTTTATTTTCTTACTTGATATGCCGAGGTATGTCCTGTTTCAACATGTGTTAAATTCAATATAGAAGGATCCAAAAAATAAAATGATGGCCCGAAAACTTAACAATTTTCATAATTTGGCGTATTTGCCATGTAGCAATACCAAAATGAACATAAGTTGAAGCAATAGAATGAAACAAGATTTGTGTCTAATTACCTCCTCAGTTTATGCACTTAAAAGATAAGGCTACGATTTGTTACTCTTGCTTCAGCTTTAAATTTTGCCTTCTTTATCTTGTAATCGGAGTCTTAGTTGACAATTTAGAATTTAATTATCGTATGGAATATAATTACTTCCTAAAACTGGTGTTAATGTAATCAGTATGGTATTTGAGACTTTGGCCTCACCATCTGATGACCTACCTAAGTTTAAAAGTTCCAATATTGAATATAGAGAAAGCTACTCAATTTACAACCCCTATAAGGCATACCAGCTGTTCAGAAGACATAAATATCCGCAAATAAGGTTTCAGGTCAGGTTGAGAATCTTCAAGATTTGGAGCAACTATAAGACTGTAACACTGCTTTCCAATATATTGAGTTGAATGGTTCTGACACTTTGTTGACACTGTTATACATTCAGATGCATCATTTGCAACTACAATGCATAAAATATAAACTGAGTACTCCCAGTCAGACTGAAACTAAAAAGCAGCTCTCCCAAGCAACATAGACCAATAACCTTAGGTGAGACAAGGGACTGGCTTATTCAGGACCTTAAAAAATAGAGAGAAGAGGCAACTCCAAATAGATGAAACCATTTGCGTTTCGACTTGTATCAGCAATGATTGTGAATATTATACAGTTTCGAACTTGAATTGACGGAAGTTAGTTAATTGATCACAAAAAGATGAACACAAGAACTTCTATATTTGCAATAGAATTATAGCTCATAAATGCTTACCATGAAATGTTATGCTTATCCTATCCGTTGTATAGCTCACTCCTGAGAAGAATATAAACATGAATGTATGAAATCTGCAAAAACGTTGAGCACTAGAGACCTTAATTTCCCGTAGAATAATCAATCTATTAGCATAGAAGATTTCTCCCAGTCACAGGCGGGAAAAAAAAAAGGAAGCAAGAAAAGGAACTGCAGACTTACTATTTTGCAAACTTGAGAAAAGATAGCATGTCTCCAGGTTAAGTTCTGCATCCCATCCAACCAAGAAAAGACGTACTATCTCTAGATTGCATAGGTAAATTTTTAATAACTATATATTCTTATTTGATGTTCCCAACAACTGTCAAGGTTCAACATGTGCTTAGAAATACTGAAAGATTATAAAAAGAAACTAAAAACATAAAATGATAGACTTTCCTTTAGTTGGTATCTTAGTTATTTGGAAAAACAGTAGTAAAGTAGCATTATCAAAATGAGCTTCAGTAGAATTAAATGTTCCTTCCTGAGCCCTTCCTCCACATATCAATTTGAATTGGCATTCTTATCAATCAGATCACAGTGCTTAATGGCGAGCTTCAGTTCAGGCCAGGAATCACTTCTCTAGCAGAAGCTGAATATTGATCCAATAACCAAGCATTATTTTACTAGAAATTCCATATACTTCATTCAACAAAGTTGTAAACTGTAATTGCTAAGTAATAGGTAAACGTACAACAAAAAGAAATTCAAATTCCGGCCCTGACCCCTCTCCCCTCCCCCAGGAACAGGAAAAAGGATAATGAATAGATCCAAAAACTCAAGTTAGCAAGGCCGAAAACAACAGCAGCTGCACCACAACTCATTTTGCCAGAAGCCAAACACAAACAGAAAACTCATTACATGGCAAACATGTCAAATGTACTCAAGTTCAAACTATGATGACAAACATGGAAAAAATCATGAACTCACCTTTTGCATTAGTAATAAACACACTAGCATTTGATAACAAACCCCAAATCAATCCCAGTTTCAAACAAGGATAAAAGAACTGCAATATGTTTGACCAATGAATACTGCAAAGAGAAGATTGCTAAGGTAGCAACTCACTGTGAATGTTTTTGGAATCAGTGATTTTGTTCCTCTAAATACCTATATCAAACACAATATATTGCTTCAATCTTTAATCATTGGAAATCATCAGTCACATATAAAAGGGCAGGATCTTTGAACAGAAAGCTGTAAAAATCTCATTAATTGGATCCAGAAACCAACAGTTTACACATACTTCAACTGAAATCAGCTAACAGGATTTACACTACTAACCCTAGGATTCCCACAACAGATGTAAGCAAAAACATTGAACTGATAAGCACTAATTGACTTTAACCATAAAAGGCTTCTCTCTAAGCCCTTTCTCCACGAATCCTCCTAGCAAGCTGAATATCCTTGGGCATGATAGTGACCCTCTTGGCATGAATTGCACAGAGATTGGTATCTTCAAAGAGACCAACGAGGTAAGCCTCAGCCGCCTCCTGTAGGGCAGCCACAGCACTGCTCTGGAACCTCAGATCTGTCTTGAAATCCTGAGCAATTTCCCTCACCAACCTCTGAAAAGGAAGCTTCCTGATCAACAACTCCGTAGACTTTTGGTACTTCCTGATTTCCCTCAGAGCCACAGTTCCAGGCCTGAAACGGTGAGGCTTCTTCACTCCTCCAGTCGCCGGAGCCGACTTTCTAGCAGCCTTGGTGGCTAGCTGCTTCCTTGGAGCCTTACCACCGGTGGATTTGCGAGCTGTTTGCTTAGTACGGGCCATTTGAATGTATCAGAAAAGAAACAGAATGTTTATATAAAAACTCGAGTTCTGCTGCAAAGGTGAATTTGAGAAATGGGTAATGAAGGACTTATAAAGAGAGATGGAGAGCGGGAAGGTTGAAAATTTGGACAAGTGTTTGAAATTTTTTGGCATTGTGGTGATTGAGAGTGAATGCAGGCCGTTGATTTAAATTTTGCGTTAACGATAGAGATTGTAGAAGAGATGATTACCCGGATAGCGATCTAAGTGATACCAAAGTAACAAATGTGTAGTTGCCACGTGGATCTCATAGCTAGTTAGTCCCACAATTGTTTTATATTTCTGTTTAGAGTTTAAATGAGGAAAAATACACATAAACTATCTATTCTTTTTTCTACTCAATAATAGGTGTGTGTAAGTTAACTCAACATGGAGATATATTTTAATATAAATAAAATTGATAATTTAGATAAATAAAAAAATTAATAAATAATTAAAATATAAAACTTATAAAAAAAAATAATTTAAATATGTTTTTTATTATTAACTGCTTTTTTTTAATCAATTCTTTTTATACCACACAAGTTTAGGTGAATTATTTTACTTGAAAAATTGGCGTTAGTTTGTGAATAATTTGTTGAAACCGTGAAAAAAGAATTTCCATAGAGAGTTAACTAATTGGTGCATAAATCTTACTGTAATGATTTTTTTTATTACCATATATTTCACCAAAATCTCCCCCATTCAAAAGTTAATTTCTTGAATCCTAACTCTATATAAGAGATAATTTATTGGCCTCAACTTAATAAATTAACGTTATACTGATTGGTAAATGGGGAAGAGAATTGAATATGAATTAAATTTGTGATTGATGGTATTGGTATTAACACATTATAATTTTTGAATTTTACTAGGCCTATGTTCAACTCCAATAGTGAAATTGACTTAAATAATTTATTGTGAGGGGGGGGGGGGGGGGGGGGGAAGATAGACACTTTTTGGATTGTTAATTGAAATTCAGCCACTACTTAAAATACTTCAAAATTTACAGAAAAAATATAATTTTGGACAAATTCTATTAATGAATTTCAAGTATAAAGAATATAATGAATCTATTTTAATTGAGACATGCTTATATTTAATCTATTTCAATTGCTATCTACCTTTACAGAGGTGAACGTATTCAAATTGTATATAGAGTACGTTTTTTTTTAAAGAGAAAATGAAAAATGAATTAAAATATGGGAATCAAACTCTTGTCAATAAGATAAAAATTCATATAATCAATCAACTGAATTATTAAGATTCCGTATAAGTTATATGACATTGAATTTGTACTATTACTTAGTATACCAAAAATTAAAATATAGCGAATCAACCAAATTAGTTGAATTAGCTATTCTAGTTACTCGTGAGTCGTGACCTTGCTAGATTGCATTTGTAACTAATTTAATTTTCCGATGAACTTATTCTTATTTTCCAACATCATCATCATCATAATAATCTATATTATATTAAAGTGTGAAGATTTTTAGAAATATTGATTGAATTTTTTGCCTTTCATTAAAAGATATCGCAATAGATAAAATCGTCATTTACTATTTTTATAGAATTATTATTTTTAATTATTTCCATCATCATATTAGATTTAGTATTAATTTAGTATAATAAATAAACAAATAGTTTCAAAAGAGATTTACATATCCAATGAGACAATATAGTACTTTCACTAAAAAGTTAAAAGACATTGACAATTATTAATATGATATAAATTATAGTTTAATATGACAATTTATACATATACCTTTTAAATTTTTTAGAGTCTAAATATATGTAATTTTCTTAAATATAGAAGTAATGTAAATAACATTATATATTTTAAGGAAATAAGATATATACTCTTTCTATTTTAAAATAAGTTACATTTTTATTTTTTATTTTATTTCAAAATAAGTGGTATCTCACCTAATCAAGTAGATATTAATGATGTTTTTCCAGTCTTGTCCTTATTTAATTAAAAAAATTTACATAGTCAAAAAAATACGAAAGAGCTACATCTTTTTCAAGATATTTATTAAAAATAAGTTACTAAAAATACATCCTACTTTATAGGAACGAGTAGTTTTCTTAATAGGTGTACCCAAGCTAAAAATACTACTTATTTCATAATGGAGAGTGTATATATTAGATGTTACTTTTCGTTATAATGTTAAAGATACTTTATTGATGGTTGGATATTCACTGTGAAAAAGAAAGTATATACGAAAATGAGGAAAAATATTTTTGAACTATGCAAAATCAAAGAAAAAAAGCCTTTAATAGTTTGGTCCAAAATGTCCCTATTATTAACTTTGGATCAAAATACTTTTCTAACAAACATATTATTTTTTAACACATTCTTTTCTAAATAAGAATATTGTAATCCCTTATTAATTTTCATATATATAAGACTACAGTAACCCATTATTAGCTTTTGTTTAGATGATGATAAAATTAGCTTTTTAAGTAAAATAGAAGATATTTTTATTTCTCAACTTTGTCGAATGTCATAAGGACGAACATTTGGTAATATAATTCTTGATTTTAAAGATAAGATGCAATAATTATAGTGCCATGAAACACAAAAATTTATTATATTCCTTTAAATAACAAAATATCTTTAAAATGTCGTTGATAGAGTTATTATTAATTCTCTTTTTTTCATTTTAACTTTAAGATCAAGAAATATATTAGAAAATGTTTATCCTACTTCAATTTGGAAAAGATTAAGGAATAAAAATATTCTTATTTTTTTAGAAAAAATAATTTTATCACTAACTAAATAAAAATTAACAATGAGTAGGATCTTACATAAATGACATATATTATCAGTTTAAAAAGTATATAGAGTTATTCTATTTTAATAGATAAAATGAGATGAAGAAGAAAAAAGATTAGTTCTATTTGTTTTATTAGTTAAAAGAAAAGAAATTATAAAATAACTTTTTTAAAATAATATTTTATTAAAAAAATAATGTGTTAAAAAAAAATGATATGCTTATTAGGAAAAATATGTTTTGACCAAAAGTAATAATAGAAAGTATTTTTTGACCAAACAATGTATGACAAAGATATTTTTGAACCAAACTATTAACAATAAGAATATTTTTGGACCAAACTATTAATAGAGGATACTTTCAATTTCACACAGTGTAAGGGCATTTGGACTTTTTATTAAGTAGATATTATATATATATTAGATTCTCACATCAATTAAACTTATAACTTTTGTCCTCCTAGTATAATATGAACAAATTCGTAACGTGAATTAAATTTTTAAATATCCAACACACAAATAATTAAATTCAAACAAGAATTAAATATATTGGCGTTTAGCAAAACGTACTTCTTAAATTACCTTTAGATATATGAACATTTCAAATTTTGAAATTTCTTTTCAAAGAGCGTGGATGAAATAAAAAATATTTTAAATGTCAATAGATTCATTATTAATTACTATAATTTTATAGAATAATCAAATATGAAAGTAATAAATTATTATAAATAAATTAAAATACTTATCTTAATATTTATGATATGATTATGCTTAATAATAAAATAAAAATTGATATCATGATATAAAAAATAAAAAATAAAAGAGTTTGCATGATATGTATACTCTAGACACATATATGGAATAAAATTTTTTATGAATTTAAAAAAAAGAAAAATATAGATCCTTCTAGAATTTCATTTTAACCAGTAATATTGTAATTATAATTTTATTCTTAAATAAAGATAAATTTTCAAAAATGTCATTGATCAAACTTGTAATGGCTCTTCTATATAATAGATATATAATAGAAATATAAGTAGCCTAGCCCCAAAGAGACAGAGAAACAGTGTCAAAGTCGGTTCCGTTTGAAAGTTAAATAGACGAACGGAGCAAAATCTTACACTCTAATTAATCATGACTTTGAAAAATAAAAATTGACACTTAGAAATCAAATGCAATTTAATTATGTTTACGTGTAAGTTTGAATTAGAACAATAAAGTGATGAAATCCCATTTCAGTACAATTTAGTTAAAACCTGATTTCCTCAAATAAGCAATCAAACTTAACAGTTACCTTTCAGAAACATTTATTTGTTTCATATTTATATACAACATTAAGTTGCAGATCAAATGCTACATTATGTTGATGTCACAATAATTATGCCTATAACCAACCAGTCCCCTCCATCAAGCAACAACTAAATCCTCGCCCGAGGTAAAGGAAACTGATAATATGGTAATGACCAAACCCCAAAATTGCTCTGGCTAAGTTTCCCCGCTCATGAGAAAGAATACGTGATAGTACACACTTTTGACTCATCCCTATTATCCCGCTAACCCAACCTCGTACTTGCATCCTCACCTCGAGGCTCCCGCTGCAGCCCCTTTATCGTACTCCCCTTGCTCCTCCTTGGCAAACTCTTCAATCAATTGACGCTGTCTTGGTGTCAAGTTTCTGCACCCAAGTTGCAAATTTAATCATTAGACTGCAAAATACTGGATAGCTTCACCAATGTACCTTCTCCAGTAAAGACTTGTTATGAGTTAATTTAGAGGCCACCCAATTACAAAACCTCCAAATTTTTTCCAATACTGGACTGACAAAGGAGGCTAAAGTAGTAAAAAATGCATTAATAGACGGTCATTTCCATATTTTACACAAAGGGCACCTACGTGGGAATGCTGACAGTGAAGTGGACAAACTGATCCCCAAATGAAAAGGAATTCCGTCCTTTTATTCCTGCATAAGCACACACAGAAGTATTATAACCTTGAATGAGAGAATTTATAACGCCTCAAGAGTTGAACGAGATAACTGACTCCATGCACAGTTAAGAAATGATTTGAAAAGCTGGGAGGCCTTGCGCACTATGTAGTTATTTGTTTATTACACACATCAGACTGTAAATTGATACAACTCCTACTGCATTTCACACTGGAACTTGATGATATGGGTAAATATCCAAATCATCTGATGTTTTGAACATTCAGCAAAACAAGGGTCCATCCAGAAGAAAAAATCCGTCTTAAACAAAGTAATTTAAAGTTGTTACCTTTCTTTTTGAGGACGACCTTTTGGCCAGGTTGAGTGCCAGCACGAACCTACAAACAACAGGATGTCAAAATTTGGGCACATCAATATCAATGATCAAAGGACCAAACAGTAAATTAATTCCTACTTTGTTTCATATGTCAAAAAAGCAAGTTGGCTCTTATAAAGAAGCTTAACATTCTGGCAACGACCATTGCCTACTAGAAACAAACCACCAATTACTCATAACTCATGTAACGCAGGGTAAAAGTGATTTGATGACTTAAAAACTGATAACATACTATCTCAATGCAGACTGAAAAAGTATGATAATTGCTTAGTTAACCTAGTCATAGTGCAGAAAATAAAATGTACTTTATGCGATAAACTTTTTAAGTTTGGAAACTTTCTGGCCAAGTGGTATGTGGCGGCTACAGTTGTATGAACAGAAGATTCTTGACCCAAATAAAAGGGAATTAATAACTATCTGGATGCAGATCGAACAAGTATGGAGCTTTATCTCAGTGCAGAATTTTTGATCTACTTCTTTGCCTTAAATTTCCAACTCTGGGAACTTTCTGCCCAAGTGGTATTTTGGCAATCGCTGTTACAGAGGTCAAATAACCAATTACCAATACGCCAGAAGATTCTCCACTGAAGTAGAAAAAAGAATCGACTAGTTTGTCTAGATACTTGCTAGCATTTTGGCAAAATGAAGTAGTCTAGATGATACAATAAAGTTTGTTTCTTATCAGTTTATATCCTTTAAAGGAGGAAGGATGTGCCTTAGCCCTTTTTTTTTTGGGTCAAGTAATTAAATTTCATTAAAAAGGCATCACGCAGATGCAATATTACAGAGAGAGACCTAAAAGATTCAAAACTACATGAAGCTATAATAGTAAGCAAAAACCTGTGGAAACAGTCAAAACTTATGCTGCCTTGAAAAAGACTCTGCCAAAGTAGAATTCAAGGAGCTAACAAAATCCAAAAAATTATCAACACTGTTTACAGGGGAGTGGAAATGCCAACTAAATCATACTGCTCACTTTTGAACTTGCAAAATTCCCGCTAATGCAAAAAATTTCCCGGCACTCTGCCACTTCTTTTCAATGTCTAGAGGAACTATGTCTGATCCTAGAGTTCTTTTGACACCTTAAATTTTCAACATTGCCTGCCAGAAGCCCCCGAGCAGTCCCCTATTGTTCATCTCTCCCTAGTGTATAATCAACCCTAAGCCCAATCATCATAAAACCAGTATCGCCCAACATTTTTCTACACTTTTAGTGTTATTTGAACATTGCTTTTTACAATGAGAATTAGACTTGCTAAAATATGCTAATGGGAGTTTTTTTTTAAAAAAGAATCGCGACATGCTAATGGGGTATTTATCACTCACATTGAAGTCCTAATTAAAAGTTTAACTGAGCCTCTACCGCAACACAATTGAAGAAATATCATATGAAACCACAGTTCCTCTCCATTTCAAATGGGTTCTACGAACTCTCAAAGCCTTGCTAGGAGAAGCATCTCACTTCTACCAAGCTGTAGGGTCAATCAAAGTGCATAAGCATCAAACTATTAAACATTCTAAGAAGGAAAATGGAGGAAAAAGGTTAACCATGATCAGTTTAGTAGTAATTTAGTACCTTTACAACAACATCTCCTGTCAGAGTCGGGACTTGGATTGTTCCTCCCAAGATTGCCTGCAGTGAGTATTCATCAGAATCTAACCATATTACCCAGTAAAGATTCACGATTACGCAGCTTTAGGATCCATGAAAAGAAACAATAAAATGGAAAAAATATGTGGCCTCAGGTTGACAACTGTTATGAGTACCAGATATCAAGAAATTACCCAGTAAAGATCACGATCATGCAGCTTTAGGATCCATGAAAAGAAACAATAAAATGGCAAAAATATGCAGCCTCAGGTTGACAACTGTTATGGGTACCAGATATCAAGAAATTATGCTAAAGTACTTTTTGGTCCCTAGCTTCCGGCAGGTGTTACGTGATAAAATTTGTCAATTAGCTCCACATGTAGAATATTAATGCACTATCCTCTACCCACTAAGTACATATAGTTCCCAATCAATGTTACCTGATACTTCAGGTCATGGAATACAAACAAATTAGTAAGCCACTAATAACCTGAAACTCAAGTGATTAGGGGTAGGCTTCTTTAGATCAAATGTAAATCTAATTCAAGAACTTCAGTAACATCGTAATCTTTTTGTTTGGAGGGAAATGGGAATTTGAAAGGTTCAAGAGATTATTAGCATCGCAAGAGTAAGATTTGAAGACAACACTAGGAAAAGTAAAATATGAGGATGATAATATAGATGCCAAAAGTTAAAAAACAGCAAGCAAAAATCAACTTGAGATTTGCTAGGGAATAGTTGACTGAAGTGACTCTATATTTCTTAATATACTGCAGAAACACTTCCTTTTTATATCACCAGAGCTTATAGTTGGTCATTGGAAATATACCTGGGTGATACTCAAAACAGCATCTACATGAATATCAGAGCCTTCTCTCCGGAAAACAGGGTCTTCTCTCACCTAAAATAAGAACAGCAGAGGCCTCTATGAATAACATGAATCAAATTTGAGAATAGAAGAGACTGGACATACAAAATGACCATGGAAGCTTTCAACTGAACCTTAATAACAACGTAGAGATCTCCAGGTCGATTGCCTTCAGGATCTGCTCCACCACTTCCATACACCTTGAGTGTCTCGTCAGTGTCTACTCCTGTTGATAAAAATTATGACTTGCAAAATATGTAGCATGCACAGGCACAAGCCATATTATCGTTCCTTGATACAACATATATAGGTTTCCCCTTCTTGAATTTATCTGTATGTAGACAGGAATATTTGTACATGCGTGTGTTTATGAACAAGATACTTGTACATGTGTGTGTCTGGTTTATAATCAAATAGATGACAAGTTTAATCTGTTTCTTCGGTTTTTCAGGAGAGGCAAAGAACCATTAAACATCACGTAATAGCAATATACAAATACAATGAAGGCAAAAATTGTTTGACTAAGATAGTTTTTCCTTGTGCTATATAGCAGTTCTAATGCTAAAAGGACTGTATGAGCATCTTTGGTGAAAGAAAAAGGTTTCAGTGGAAGTAAAATTGCATTCAACCCACATGCAGATGTTAACAATAAGATGCTTTCATCTGACATTACTTCCCCCATTTTGGTTTCTTCTGTATATTTCTGGAGAAGGGAAAAAGGGTAGTTGTGATGCACAAGACACAACTATGCTATAGTTCTATAACATGGTTACATCTACTTAAGTTGCTAAAATAATAATGAAAGGGCTCTAACAAATGCATTTTGTAACAGCAGATTTAAAAAACGCATCAAGATATGTTCTGTTGACAAATCAGGTATATTTCACACCATAATAACTTGCTGTAGCAGTCATGCATAGATGTAATTTGTGATTACAGCATACCAGGCATGATATCCACTTTCACCGTCTTTGGTCCTCGTAGTACCCGGTTTCCCTTGCAAGACTTGCAGAAACTCTGTAGTCCAAGAATATTTCTATCAATGGTTCTGCTCTAACACAATTTTCAAATAAACCCAATTCATCAAAGTAAAAGTTGAAATGCTAGTTAAAACTGCAACTGGTAGTGGTTAAGAGTCCAAAGGTCATTGTTCACTCCTCCCCCAAAGGGATGTACGCATTTTATTACATAAATAGAAGACTAAAAGTGTCAGCTGAAGAGCGGAAAAATATAACTTTCCACAGTTCATTGTACATATCAAGAGGAAGACTTTAATTATCTTACAGGATATATAAAACACTAGAGAACACTTCCTTCATAAACTAGAGAAATATTGTTCCTGTTAAAAAACCTAAGGTAATATTCTTCCAAATATACCCAACTGAAGAAAGTCTCTGTATATCCGAGTACAGAAAAATTCACCAGCAGTCATAAAGAAGAAAGATATAGCACAAAACAAACTTCTAAGAATATGAAACGTATACACACTTTATTCATGCCCAGCTGGGATGAAGTTAGCGAAGTTAAAGATTCCCTTCTGTGATGTTCATCACATCTTTTATGTCAAGGATAATTACAATACCTATTTAATATGCTTATAGCAAACCAAGCACAATGACCATTTCCAAACAAAAAAAATAATGAAAAAGACCAACGTTAGCAATATGCATGCATAACTAACAACTCTGTTTTTTTGTAGACAGGATGTCATACCGACACGATTTTCCCTGTTCCTTTGCATGAAGGACAAGTTGTCTGAAGTGTGAAAGGACCAGTTTGTGAGATTGACTGCAGAAGATTTTTAAAAATGTAAGATAAAAAGAGCCAACATTATACAAAACAAAACATGCATGTCACCAAAAGTAAAGACTGAAATTAAGCAAAGAGGTACTCACCACGCCAGAACCTTTGCAGCGTTTACAAGTTTCGGGTCTAGTGCCAGGGGGCACACCAGTTCCACCTAAAAGATAAACAAGGGAAGGAGAAAAAGGGGACTACAGTAAGTACCAAGAAGTATTGAGTCCACCTCGTTAACATGAGCTAGCAGGTGTGGGCTACTCTGACCAAATTTTATAGGTTAAAAGAGGCTAGACAAACTTTTACAAGCGAAGTCAAGATATCACCTGTCCCAGCTCTCACTCAATAGTCAATCCCCAGCAGTAACTTATTTCATATCTTTTTATTTTTGAATGAGACAACTTATCTAATATCTTGTTCCTTAAAAAAACCTATTTAGGCTGTGTTTAGTACGTAAGAAATGTTCTCCGCCGAAAGTGTTCTCCCAGAAAATAAGTGATTTTCTTATTTATTTTCTTGTGTATGGTACGGATTTAGAAAATATTGTCACAAATGTATTTGTGTATAATTTAGGGAAATACTATGGAAGTTGGAGGTGGGGGTAGGGGTGGTGGTATGGATGAACGGTATGTTGGTGGGGATGCGGGTGGAGTGTGTATTGAAGGGTGGGAGGAGACAATCAATGTGGGATTTCACTAGTGGTACTTGTTTTCCCTATTAGTATTGGTGAAGTCATTTTCCCCATTTATAAGGAGGACCTTGTTTTCCCAGAGAAAATGTTTTCCAAATATTTTGACCAACCAAACATGAGAAAATTAGAAGGCACTTCAATGCTCATGTATAGCACACCAGCACTCAAGACATATTGATCTCCTATTTAGACGCACCGCCCACCCCCAAAAAGAAAAAGGAAAAGAAAACTAAAAATTGCTGGAGATTAGATTAGGCAGTTAAATTAAACCAATCTCCTTCGCGAAACAAAGAAATATATCCTTTATCATAAAAGAAACAAGTGAACATACCACAAGCAGTGCAAGGCAAATCTGTTTGGAATGTTATATTCTTACTGCACCCCTGAACAGCTTCCATGAAGGATAGTTCAATCGGGACCTGCATGACAAGGGACAAAAATAGTTAAAAATTAAATGGCAGAAGTGCATGGATAAAAACGGACACAATAACAAATGAAAGAGAGAGAAAGGAAGAAAACCTTGACATCCTCTCCACCCATGTCTCTATTAAAGATGTTGCCAAAAATCTAATCCAATAAATGCCAAAGTAAACCGAAAAGGGTTAGAACTCAAGGATTTAAATTAAGAATGCAAAAGAAATGGGCATAGCAAGGTAACTGATAGTAGGTTCACCTAATTTTGCATCATATTTAGCATAAAATGACTTTTAGCTTTTAGAGTCATGACGCATCAGAAAAGACCATAAAAGTAAAAGCCTACGAGAGAAAAGAGAACTATCAAAGCATCTGTTTTCACAGTACCTCACTGAACATCATCCTACATCTCCATTTTCCACGAAGGACATGATGTATTGGGAAAGTTGGTTTTTCTTATAATGTGAGCTGCAGATGTATCGGGGACAGTATATATTTGAAGCTCAAGGAAACTCAACAGGTAAAAATGACATCAACTACTTTTTGATTCTATAATTTCCAAAATCGATATTAGTTACTCTCTTAGTCTGTCCTAATTTATATGACACTTTTCTTTTTAATTTATCCCAAAAAAATTGTCCATTTAACTTTAAATTCTCATTTTACCCTGGATGAAATAATTTATACCACACAAATGTCTACGGCTTATTTTAAATAACAAATTTTAAAAGTCTTTCTTTCTTACATAAATTCCATGCGCTGACAAATGGTACCACATAAAGTAGGCCGGAGGGAGTAATACTCAATTCGCTGTGAGTATTAGCTGCAGAACAAAGTACCTCTTCACAAACATTTTCTTTGTAAACTCTATCCTTCTACAAATACCCTCAACATCAACGACTCAGATAGCTTTCTATAAGTGGGGTTAAAACTCATGGAAGGGGGAACAAGTCAACGAGGGAAATAATTCAGATTGTTTTGGAAATCATGTGCACACTCTCCAATGCCAACGTGACACTGTATGGCAAAAACTCAACCAATAATCACTTGATATCTGTGGAAGAGAGAACAGAAGGTCATATCTGTCCACCAGAGGACCTCTCTCGTGAAGGGAGGACAACAATTACTCATCTTTGTATCTAGCTCAAGAACCAAATTTTCGAAGAGGCGAATTAGTACAATCCAATGCTTAACAGAAAGCTAGAAAAAAGAATTCAAATATCTAGAATATTACTATAGCAATTTTCCAAGACAAATGTATAAATGAATCATCAGAACTAAAGCAAAATCTGGTCCTTACATCAGCATTTCTAAAAATGTCTTCAAATGGACTTTTGAAGCCACCAAATGGATCAAACCCAGGACCTCCACCTCCACCATTGTTCATACTATTAAATGCATCATGCCCAAGCTGCATAATCAACAATGCATCAGAATGCCTCTCATTCAAGAGAAATTATAACCAAAGTCATGAATGTTTATAGGCAAAGTAAACCCCTAATATGCAAGTAAAAAAGAAATATAGAAATAAATATCTGCCAGGTTTAAGTGCAAAGTAAACATAAGGCATGTCAAACCTGATCATATTGTTCACGTGTCTTATCATCCTTCAGAACCTGCAATTGCCACATAGATGAATAAGCAATTTGTCATCCAAAATTATAGAAATGACTTCACCAGTAAGTTTTTTGCTCTTATCCAAAGTGACAAGTACCTCATAAGCCTTTGAAACTTCTTGAAACTTTTTTTCAGCATCTGGATCATCTTTGTTCATATCTGGATGCAGTTGCTTTGCAAGCTGAAGCATAAAACAATGTATAATCAGAAACAAAGATAAGGTGATACCAACTCCAAAAACTTTTAATTGCAAATCGCTACTTGAGTTATTACAGTCCTGCTTGAGTAAAACTTAGCCACTCTTATAATTGCAAACCTTAAAGGACAATATCAACTAACGTAGAAGGGGATAACAATCATACCCCATAATAAGCTTTCTTGATTTCAGAGGCACTTGCATTCCGGTTGACGCCAAGAACCTCATAAAAATCTTTCATGCTTGTGGCTAACCAAACATCAAACAGGGAAGACGATGGGGGGTTATGTTAGATACTTGAGTCAAAATTCATATGCAATCTAAAATCAAAAGCTAATTCTAATAAATATCCCCATTACCATTTTCCAAGATTAACACCAAAATTTCCAAGAAGAATATCATAGTATAATAATTATTTGAACTAGAAAATCAAAGCGTAATAATTGAATACCACTTTTACCACTATGCAAAACATTTCACAGTGGATAATAATGTTTTGCTATATAAATATTATCTTCTTCCAGATACACAGATATGCCATTCACACGGGTATATGAGTAAGATGAATAGTTCTGCTTTCCTAGATTTTTTTAGCTCTTTAACTCTAGACTAATAGCCTGTTTGGTCAAGCTTTTAAAATCAACATATTTAGAAGTGCTTATCAAAAGAGTACTCTTGGTGAGAAGCAGTTTGTGTTTGGAAATTAAATTTAAAAAACACTTTTTAGCAACAATTAGTGTTTGGCCAAGCTTTTGAAAAGTGCTACTAAGTGTATTTTCTCAAAAGTGTGTTTCAAATAAGTGTTTTTGGGGAGAAGCTACCTTTTTTAGCTTCTGAAAAACAGCTTCTACTACTCCTTAAAAGCACTTATTTTTCGCTCAAATGCTTGGCCAAATACCTCATTTTTTTGAAATAAACATTTTTTGAAAAAAATGCACTTTTGGCTTCCCAAAAGCTTGGCCAAACAGGCTATAAAGAGTCATGTTAAGTCTTCTCCAGATATTTTGGTTTTGAGGCTGGCTCCCGGGCCTTATCTTTTATTAATGGAGCTAGCACATTTACTTTTGTACTCTTTGCATCTTCTGAATGCCAGTAATTAAACAACTTACTTCATAAAAAATAATTCACATACACGTCATTAACAGAGTAAGATGCAACCATTAAGCACATCCTGGGGTCTAACTAACCAAGATAGTGAAAGCATGCCCTATATGAAGCCTCCTCAACCAGGACTTTGCTACTTCAACAACTTCAGTATTGAGATGGAAAGTTTTGTATCAAGTTGTTACTTCAATAATTGACTTACTAATTTATTTAGAAAGAATAATTCACGTACTAATACATAATAAGAGATCTCATTCAACACTGGCTATGAATCCTTTTTTGAGGGGGCAAATAGAGAAAAATTGAAAAAGAGGATCTTCGATTTAAAGGAAGGAACCAGTAAATGTGATTGAGCTCACCTCACCTTCACTATATGGGAGAAACTCAGGATGCACCATAGGCATAAGAAAAATAAATACAGACTACCTCTGCTGTCAGCTTACCTCCTCGAACTATACACAGCCCCCCCCCCCCCCTCTCTCTCTCTCTACACACACACACACACCTATCTATCTGTCTACCATTATTCTCTGTAGGAGGCATAAACAAGATTGTGCACCTGCTAGCTAGAGCTTGTGTACCGCCTCTTTTTCATCTTTGCAATCTACAAAAGACACCAAGAAATGCAGGGGCCAGCCTCTATAAACATGCCTAATGTGTACTTCTCAGGTTTTCGAGGCCAAATGTTTTTCAATTAACATGGAAGAAGAGCCAAAGGCCAGCAAGTTAACAGCCGATTCAACTAAATGAAACTAACCCCTAGAAATTACATTGAACACCTCCAGAAGAAATTATAGATGGATTGCCACAATCTATCCTATCAATTGGCAAAATGGAACGTGATGGAAAAGAAAGGTATTTTATCTGGTATGATTAACCTAATAAGAAAAATCTACAGAAATATTTTATCCATCAATTCAGCTGTTTCACACAAAAACTCCAGTATAGAGTCCATAAAGACCTAAAACTTACAACATTCAACAGATATATTATATATCCAAATATAATTTGTTTTCCAAGTAGAATAGTAGACTAATTGACTAACATAAAACAGATAATTCATCACGGTCATTAAATGGGGCAACTGATTGAGAGACATAAATCTGCGACAGGCCATATACAAAGCGAGAAAATGGAAGCTCAATATTTGTAAGGGAACGGTTAAGTGGTACCTGTTCCATGAATTGATCTCGTGGCACCAAAATTGGATTTGAATTGTGCAAGTCTTAACCAATCCCTTTCGCTACCCCCTATGAGTACACAATAGCAAAATGGAATTCAAAAATTTTTAAGGCAAATAAAACTATGCATCTATAGCTTTAATTCAAGCAAAAAAAAAAACAAATAAAACGCCAATTTACACATACCATTATTTGAATTCAAATAAAAGAAGCCCCTTGATTGATTGCACACTGCTGTATTATATTCCCTATAACCAACCTTTAACAAAGATCCAGTAGCCTACAAATTGACATTGCTCACACATCAATATACGACTGCAAAGAAGAAATAGAAAGAGAGGGAAAGAGAGGAAGCGGACAATACAGAAGAAAAGGTGCAGCGAGCAAGCCGGTGAGCAAGACGAAGACCATTGGAGCTGACCATTTCAGTACACTGAAAAAGTTGGAACAAGAAAGAAAATAGTAAAAGGGTTCTCGATAATAAACCCTAGAAAAACCCTAGTTGGTCAAGCGAAATATGATTGGGCTTTTTTTAAAATTGATGGGGTGATAAGTTGATAGAGAATAGAAATCATCCACAAGCCACAGGCTTTTTTTCGAGCTTGCAGTGGAAGGTTCTAGTCTAATGGCGGAAGAAGTACCAGGGCTCCTTCTTTTGTGGAAGCCCTTCCACTGCACTTTTTCGAGGGCCTAATTGGGCATTAGGCTGAAATATAGGGGCTTGTTTGACAAATCCATACACCTTTTATCTTCTAAAGTGAATCTAGGGCATACGCAAATATTGTGAAAGTGTGGAGAAACAAAAATTTAACTTTCTTATTCTTCAAGAAAGGAGGACCTTCATGTTATTAAACAATAACAATTCCGAAAGAAAAAATTATTAATAATCCTTTTTTTTAAAAAAAATAGCTAGGACAAGGTTGCTTATGACTTGGTTAAAAACAAATTTAAATTTGTTAATTTCTTTAATTTTAATTTGGTTTAGTTTTATTAATACTAAATTGAAGAAAAACTTAAAAGCAAATCTATAAATCGTGTACACAAATTTTATTAATTATATATACATACAATATATTAGTTTTTATAAGTAATTGTAAATCATTTGTATAATCTTTCATGAAAATTTTATTTAGTTCTAGTAGGTTAATAAACTTTATATTTCAGCTCATTTCTTAAAAGAAAGTCATGAGTTTAAATTCTTTTATTTATAGAAATAATTATGAGATTTACCTATATTTTTTTTATATTTTTTATCAATTTTATTCACTTGATTAAAGCTTACAGATCTTAAGATATTTTTCGCACAATTTAAAAAAATTATAGTCATCACAATAAAAAGTTAATAAGGATTATAAGTTAAAAATGATAGAAAATTTATTATTCAATTGTAGGGAAAAAAAGAAGAAGAAGAGAGTAATACCATTTGATTTATCAAAACCTAAAAAAGTTGAACTAAACAAATAACCAAATTGATGGATATGAATTATATTGAATTTAACTTGATATTAATAATTTAAAAAAATTTATTTAAATTGATTTAATTTTAATTTTAATCAAAATCAATTTAAATCAAAATATGAAATACATAGCGGTAGAAAAATAAAATTATAAACATAAAAAACTAAATTTTCATTAATAAAATAAAAATTTAAATAATCAATCAATTAAACTATTAAAATTAATTGATAATTTCCAGATATTCTTCTACCTCTTCATTTTATTTTTGTTTTTTTAAGAAAGAAGCCGGTAAAAGAATTTGGTTCTTAAGTGAACAAATCGATAAATATATATTAAGATTTCTCCCCATCTTCCAATTTTAAGTAACACAATTTCATACAAGGATAAAAATACTACTATATTGCTTGCTGGTTTAGAAATAGGTAAAATTAATTTATACTTTAAAATTTAATTTTTTTTCCTTGTATAAATAGATATTCTTTCACTTTATTTTAGAAATCTTTTCAAATGTCTATTCTATACTTATATTATTAATGTTTTTTTCTTCTCTTAACTTCTTTAAAATCATGTTTTTATTTTTATTTTTTAGTTTATGTATAAAATATTATTTTCAAAAATGAAAAAATGTGAGAAGTACTAGTTGACTGTATAAGTTAATGATGTTTTAAATGAAATAAATGAATTGAATAACAAATTAATTTCATTGATAATATTAAAATTCTAATATTCATTTATATAAATAAAAAGAAATAGTAATAATAACTTTATAAATATTCTTCAATGCAGGTAATACAAAAATAGAGGTATATTTTATAATAAATTTTAAAAATTTATATATATTGTACAACAACATACACGATGTAGTTTCACAACGTGGGGTGTGGAGAGAGTAGATTGTATGCAGCCCTTACCCCTACCTCAAAGGCAATGAGGTGTTTCTGGTAGATTCTTGACTCAAGAATTTATTTGTATTGTACATAAATTTTAAATTATAATTTAGAAAATATTTTATTAATGACAGTCAAAACTCATTTATCTATATAAACAATAGATATCAGTGAGGACATTTTAAATGAAATAAATGAGCAGAATAAAAAAAATAATTTTATTAATATTAATTAAAACTCTAATATTCATTTATACAAGTGAAAATGACAGGTAATAATAACTTTATAAATACATTTCAATTCGGATAGTATAAAAATAATTAATAAAAATATATTTTATAAAAAAACTTGTTTATCTCTATATAAACAATAGAGAATAAAAGAGAAGTAAAACTTAAATACACATATAAATACCTAGTGTATGTAATTAAATAACTATTATAAAAGATAGTATAAATTTATGATAAATTCATAAAAGAATTATTTTACTTATAACGTTAATGAACTTAAATATATATATATCAAATAAATAAATAATATATATAATATAAGAAATATTATATTGATGACGAATTGAAAATATCAAAAATAAAATAGATGTTACATGAAATAAGAAGAAGAGATGAATGTTTATTATTCATTGTTTAAAAAAATTAATTTTTAAAAATAAAATTGGAAAGTGTAAATAATTTTCACCAATTTAAAAAGTAGAAATACTGAAATACAATTCTTTTACTACTTCTTTCAATAAACTTGCATTCAATTTTTGTAGAAATAAGTACTTTGTAATAGCTTGGTACAATAATTTCTAAACTACAATTTACCAGGCATAACATTCAATAAAAATGGTGCACTTATAATTCGATTACTAGTCTTTTGGAAGTGCGTTATATGGATATCATTATTTTAAAG
Organism: Datura wrightii; assembly: GCA_035772735.1. Lineage (NCBI taxonomy): Eukaryota > Viridiplantae > Streptophyta > Magnoliopsida > Solanales > Solanaceae > Datura > Datura wrightii. The sequence goes on from JASDFA010000014.1 coordinate 25,135,821, forward strand.
GATGAGGTCATGAGATGGAGCTAATATTAGGTGAGACGTAAATTTTGAAATATAATTTTTAAAATTTTAATTTTAAAATCAATAAAATAGTAAATAATAGTATAAACCTTTTCCGTTTTAACAAATAAAAATTATGACACATGACCTTCTCTTCTTTCAGTTCATTATACACTAGGTATGAATTTTTATTTTTATTTTTATATTAATTATAAAAATAATTAATATATAATTTTCGAATAAACAATATCTTAGTTAGTTAGTGAAAATTGTAAATAAGCACATATATAGCAAGAATATTATGGACCCCGCATGTACGACCGAAAAAAATTTAAAGTTTAAAATTATAATTTCATGTTGTGTTCAAATGTTTAATAAAAATAATCAATTAATTCAAACATCACTTAATATAAGTTAAATTTGTTTATAACCTCTGTAATACTGAAATTTAATTTTAATAACATTACTCATTATAAGAGTTTGTAGACGAAACATTATTTCAAATATTAGGAGGTAATAGTTTAAAAAAAACATAGCTAAGCGAAATGAAGAAAATAAAATATGAAAAATTACGTGGAAACACATGAAGCAAAAATTAGAAAATGAGAAGTAAAAAGATAAAAGATAAATAATATTAAAAAAATTATATATGTTAAAAAAATTTAAAAGTAAAGAAAAATTAAAAGAAAAAATAATTAAAAAGAACAAAAATTAAACTAAAATGAAAAAGAAGAAATAAATTTAAAAAATAACTTTGTAATTACTCCATGTAATTATCATCAATTTTTAACCCTCTAGGTAAAATTGAAAAGTGTAATTATCCCTCAAAAGACACTCAATTACACGTTAAACAAGTAATTACTTGATTGGACAAATATAATAAAAATGTACAATTGCATTTAATAACTATATAATTACACGATATAGTAATTATGATGACCTATTGATTTATTATAATTTAATTACAATGTAATTAAATGCGTACTATTTGATTGCATAAGTGTTATTACACAGTTAGATTAAAATTTTAAAATAAAAGTTAATGATACAAAATTTAAGATTAATATTTAAGAAATATGTGCTTTTATAAACGATATTACTTTTTAAATTAGGTATTTAAGACACATATTCTTTTTGAAAAATATATTAATCATTAAATATATATGTTTAACTAGTAATATAAAAATAATTGATATATATTTAAAATTAATAATATTTCAATTTAATTAATTATAAAAAATAAAAGTCATATCTATTAAAAAATCACGAAATGCATGTTTGATAAGAGTATTAATATTATAAATATAATGTCATAAATTTTTTTCAATATTTGACAAAAAATAATCTATTTATTCTAGCTAAAAAATGAATAGCATGCAATGTGAATAACGAGTCAATACTACTAAAGCAAATAAATTAGAGCAAAAAATACAACATAATTTAAAATTTAAAAAATAAGTTAACATAATACACTTATGTCAAATTAAAATATAACTTAAAATAAGTTGCAATATACCTAAATAAAATATAATTCAAAAGAAAAGGAAAACATAAGTCTATAACATCATTCAATAATGAAATTATATTTTAATTCAAAAAATACAATAATAATGCATTTACGTTAAATGAAGAAAATAAAAGAAATAAGAAATAAAAAAATTACGAGCAATTACATGAAATTACACGAAGTAAAAGTTAAGAAATGAGAAGAAAAGATATAAAAGATAAACAATGTAAAATAAAAAATAAAAACAAAAATAAAAAATAAATTAAAATAATAGAAATAAAAAAATTAATTAAAAAGAAAACAATTAAAATAAACAAAAAAATAAAAAAAATTAAAAATAACATTATAATTACATGCAATTCTCACCTTTTCTAGAAATTGAAAAGTATAATTACTCCATCCCAATTACATCCAATAACCATGTAATTACATGTCCAAACTAACAAACAAACTAATTACAATTAATTACGTCCAAATCTAATTTCAGGTGGCTTTCCAAATAGGCAAAAAAAGCATCTCACAATACATAGAGAATATCCATCATCCAGTTTCTTTCTCCTTTTTTTTTTTTCTTTTTTGGCTGGTTGGATTAGGAGCATCCTGTGGGATATTCTTAAAATCAAGCTTCTGTTTTCTTTTAATCTCAAACTATCAACTGCCAATAGCTTGTGAAGAAGCATCCAAAACTTGCCCAGTGCAGTTCCTCACAAACCCAAAAAACGACTTATAAGATTGTACCATTATTGTATTGCCTTACTAAAACAATGATAGAATGAAAAGAACTTTCATTAAGGTACAAATGGGAAGTAAAGGCTGCACTCTTGAATATTCTCCATTAAGTTACAGCAATAAACAAACTTTGTTTAACAATTAGCAGTGGAGTCAAAGATTGTAATAATAAGATCCAAAAAAATGCATAGATAATGCAATACCTGAGTTTGAATTTGCAACTTTGAACAAAAATTTTAAGCTACTTTTGCTAGTACATTAGAAGCTTCACTCATGTCAAAAGGAATTTTACCAATTTATATACACTAAAAGATTGCTTTTATGTACACCATATGAATTTTCGACGAGAGATCAAATAATTGCCCATGTCATGTCCAATTACCACAAACCAATGTCGATGGTGGCTCTCCTACTTCCAATCATATTAGCATTTTTCATCAGCATAACTCGTCCAAATGATCTCTATATCCTTAATTTGGGAGTTTTGATCAGATGGCAGGAACAATCTCTCCACATCCTGCGACTTTGAAACTACTAAAGAACCATCCTTCAATCCTTTTGATGATTCATCATCATCCGATGCTAGCAAATAAATGCCAACAAACACACAAACCATTCCAATAATGAACATTGTTGTTCTTAGAGCATCAAACACCTTGTATTCCTCAAAGTAGACAAATCCAGTGCAAATGGAGAAAAATGTCCAAGCGATTTGAAACATAGGGACGATAAGTATCGCATCAAATCGGGAAAGCCCTTCGTTTAACCTAGCCATCCAAAATCCACCTGTACTTAGAAACATCAGGAGCATCGAGTACGTGAACCCGGTGTGCAATGTTGAATAACCACCACCACCACCACTCAATGACATTGACAATCTCAACATGTTTGAAAGAGACTTGGCGAACAATACCGAGCACGATCCGATGGCACCAGAAACAACTGCGTATGAAAACGGAACAAGCATCTGCCCTTCTCCTCTGTTGTAAACTGAATGATGTAAAGCAACAATTAAGACCAAACTGAGACAGTAAAGGAGGAATATAATGTTGGTGTAATTTTCACCCAATTGCTCTGGCGTGTAAACAGGGGACTGATGGTTGCCAAAGGCTACAAGGAAAATGTTTCCAACAACAACAAAACCAGTGGCTGCCAGTAATTTGATTGTCACTGTTTTGTTCAATATGAAGTAGGCGAAACCGATGTTTGAGATAAACTGTATAGATCCTAAAGCTGATAGAAGTGATTGAGCAGCATAACCAAATGAAATGAAATTGAGACAATTTCCAATTGCAAAGAACAGAATACCAACTCTCCATGCTTGGAAGTATATAATGGGCTTCATCCTAGCCCTTACATTTGTTCCCAAATTACCCAGCACATAGTGCTTCTTTCTCTCATCATGACCTAATTTAAGGAGGTTGGTTCCAAAGTTGATGAAAATGCTTCCTAACAAATTGATCAAGGCTCCAATTACCCAATCCCCCATAGATGGAAATTGACCAGAGTCGGGAATTCGGGAAAAAAAAGGAATTACAAGAATGTTACACTTGAGATTTATACCTGCGACCTAAAGCAATTTTTGAGCCAGCACCTTTGGCCCCACACTAGAATTATGTAATTGAACCTTGTATGAATCAAATCATGTAGTTTCGTCCCTGCCTCAAAGAGTGAATAGAATACTTGGCGATTGAATGCGTTGATAAAACATGAAATTATGGGCCAAGAAATGGAGGGCAAGAATCTTTACAATGATATTGGAAGTTCAAAAGGTATGAAGAGGGAGGGAGGGAAGCAGCCAGAAGAGAGGAGTAGAGAAAATTTGACCAAGGAAAAGTCAGAGCTGGTGGGTGCCTGGTGGCTTTTCAGTCTTTCCTTCTTCTTTCCTTTCTTGCATAAATTAATAATTTAGATTTGGAATAATTGTCAACTCTCTGTCTCTAGAAGTTTAGACTAATAATGTAGCATATTCCACATAGCGTTTAAAATCACACTTACATTATTTAACTTGGGAAATTTGTAATAACATGCCCTATACTATGTAGTATGACAGCTAATAACAAAATAGTGAATAAAGTTAATAAAATGTTTCGCAAATAGGACAATTAATTATTTTAATATTCACACCTATTAGAGGTTAATTTATAAGAGAAAAATAAATTCTATGACGAAGGAAAAGTAAACGAGAGTATCTAAATTTGCAATCCTTCCGTGTGTGTGCAAGAATAATACATAAACCTGTACTCCCATTTCACTTGTCATAATTACTAAAAAAAAAATAATTATTGTAAATTTTAAGAATTATTTATTTATTTTTTTGCCTTTACTTTTAATGTAATAAATGTGGAGAGAAATTAATGTGATGAAAAAAAATAGTATTAATAGAGATCAAAGAATAAATAAAAATAATTTAGTTGGATGTGCAAAAGACAAACATGACAAGTAAAATGGACCCATGGGAGTATAACAATAAGCATATTCTTTTCCTATTTGAGAACATTTTCTTTTTCTTTTATTCTTTAAAATATATTTAAATTTAACGTCAGAACAACCCTCTTTTCATGTATTAGTTCTTAAGAAACTGTTGAAAGCAAATTATTTGATCTTTAAAGTCAAAGAATTCCATGCTACGTTCTCTCTTTTTTTTTTTCCTTTTTCATCTACATCTAAAATTACCCCTTTATTCATACCGTAAAGTAAATAATAGAACTTTGTAAGATATGAAAATGTAACCTGTTATGCAGTGGTGGAACCACCTTTATGTCAAGGAGACTTCCTCGGAAAATTACTAAGTTAAAATTTTAATCACACACATATATATGTGTGTGTTTTATATGTTGACTCTTAGGGCTGTTAATTGAAATATAATAACCTCAATAAGTTATAAAATTCATATACGTTTTCTGCTTGATATTGATACTGTATATATAATTAAAAGAAATGACATGTTTTATGTAGTTAATTTAACTAGTTAATAAATAAGGGAAAACACTTGCAAAAGTTTTTGAAAAGTTTAAATTCAAAAATATTTAATTGAAATATTTAATTAAAAATTGAGATATTCAATTGCAACAAGACTTAGTTCGAGATGAAATATTCTGACAAAATATATTAAGCCTATTGTTATTGTATATGCGTTGCCATGGTAACTTGCAGAGAAGAAGCAGCAAGTGTCTGCCGCTCTATTAAATTGTGATTTATTTTTAATTATTTTTATAAACGTTAATTATATTTCAATTAAGAGTCCTAAAAGTAAAATATTTGTTGAAATCATCCATGTTATGAGTTCAGATTATATGTTAATGTGGGTCAATGGGACTCCACTTGGTTAACTATTGGGCTACATTTCAGTTTACATAATTCGTGGGCCAAAATTTTTAGCGAGACCTAGTTTGTTGGACCTAGAGCTGGTTCAAATCTTTAATAAATGAGAAACTAATATAAATTGACATCACCCAATAATAATAATAGGGTAGGTTACATAAATATAACTTTTTAAAATTATAATTATAAAAAATATAATTATTTTTTTAATTACATAATATACCATATATATTTTTTATATAATTAAATGGATAAATATTATAGATATGATAATTTTCTATAAATGACATAAGTAATAATTTGTTCCATAATTTAGGTAAATTAAATATGGTAAAAATTTAATATATGTTATTATATTTAATATCATACATATATACTATTGTATTATTATATTTTTAAATTTTTTTTTTCATATTATCCTTATATCATCATCCATAAATTTTCTTTTACTTTAGTCTTTCACATATAAAGATTATAAATATAATACATATTAGACACTATATAATATATATTATATAATGCATATGTGTATCAATATATTATATTATATTATTGAAGCATATGTGTGAATCTATTTTTTTTATTATGCATAATTTTTATTAATAAAAAATCATACATATACTAAATATGTATTATTATATTTACTTTAGTTTTTCAGATATAAAGATTATGAACTAATATATATTAAACACCATATACTATAAATTATATTATGTATATGTGTATCAATATATTATATTATATAATTGAAGCATATATGTGCATCTATTTTTTATATTATGCACAATTTTTATTAATAAAATTTTATACTAAATTTTAAAATATTCAAGGATCTTAAAATATATTGATAAAATAAAAGTAAATTTTAATAAATCACAACTGATTTATAAAAAAATGGAGAAGAAAAGGATTCTTGGGAAATCAAATAAAAATATAGAAGAAAGAGAGATTTTTGAATTTTTTGGAAAAATAAATATGGGGAAGATAGAAGAATTTTTTAGAAAACAAAAATGGAGAAGAGAAAGGGGTTATAGGAGTTTTTGAAAAAATAAATATGGAGAAGATAGAGGAATTCTTGAAATTTTTGCAAAAAAAAAAAAAAAGATGGAAAGGAGAGCATTTTATATTATTTTTTGTATTATAAATTGTTATATTAGGTATATAATCTTTTTTTAATATTTAATTAGAATAGATATTTTAGGAAAGTAAAAATTATACAAAATGTAATTAAAAAGATAAGATTTTAAATAATTTGTATTTATGTAATTTAATTAAAGAAGTTGTAATTTTTGTAAACATGATTTTAAAAAATAGTATTTGTGTAAGAAATCCATAATATAATAGTCAGCAAATATATATTTTTTCTATGCTAATATATGATGTACATAAAATGTATATTTGTAATATAATATATATATATATATATTATTTTTTTATTTTATATTTACCTAATAAATATAATTAATTTTTAGCAGATCAGCATAACTTACTCTTAAAAAAATATGAATGACATAAATTGGTTAGCACTTAAGTTGGTCAATGAACCTAAGAAAGAAAGCTCTCTCTTCACATAGGGTTTATTGATAATTTCAGATAATGGTAAAAACTATAGTTATTCTAATTTAGTTGTTTGCTGGGGATTGAAAAAGTTCATCATTACAGCCTAATAGGAACAAATTATTGTAAAGTTTTTAAGATTGGTAGGATTAATAATTTGATAAATAGAGCAAAATTTTAAAACTTTTTATTCAAGTTAAACCGATTAGTATTAATAAATTTGGGTTGAAACATGAACTGCCTGACTTGTTTGAAAACAAATTTATTTTGTTTGTACATGAATAAGTTATATTTAGTTTTATTATTATTGTTTACTGTAATGTTTTAATCATATAAAATTATTTAATAAAAGCTGTTGAATTTACATAATTATACTAAATTAAGATCGAGTTTCCATAATATTATAGCAAATTTGAGCTAACTTCTCCTTAGCTTCTTGAATATATAAAATTGTAGTACTAATTATTTTAAGGGTCGTTTGGTTCGGAAATAAGTTATCTCAATATAATTAATTTTGCGTTTAGTTATTCCGAGATTATTATCCCACTTTTAATGAAGAATAAGGAATAACTATGGGTTTATTTCATGTGTGGTTAAGATAAAATTTAGGGATAACTTATTCCGGGATTAATTATCCCGAGATTATAGTGTTATTTTTGTCTTACCTCAATATGGGATAACTAATCCTGAAATAGGCTATCCCGAGATTTTGTCTCAACCAAATATGAGATAAACTCATATTTATGGCTTATCATTCTTCATCGAAAGTGGGACAATAATTTAGGAATAAATAAGATTTTGCTATAAATTTTGGCCCCAGGAAATAATAAAAACTCAACTAATAATATGTTGTTCCTCAACCATACGAGTTTACATTATTATCATAAATTAAAACCCATCAAAATTATAATCCTATATCTAATTACCAAGACATCAATATATATAAATATAATTATTGGTGAAACCAAGATGAATATAAAAATAAATATTAAAGGAAATGCAACTTTTTTCTAGTCAAGTAATTATAGAAGTGATTAAGAAAAGAATAAAGCATTAAAAGGCATCTTTGGAAATGAATTAAGTGTCTCTTTTTGCTTCAGTTGAGTGTGTGACATCTTTGGATCCTCATATCACATGCTTCTCCTCATTCTGTATTAAGAAGAAAGAAGAATGGAATGCCTTAAAAGATCACAAGATCCAAGCAAGGCATTTTCATTTTATTCTCTTTCAAACCTCCCTCCTTTTCCCTTTTCAAATTCTTTGCATTGATATTTTAATTTTATCTTAATTGACAATTAAATACTTTAATATTAGAATATACGTTTAGATACCTCAACTCGTTCCTACTGCTTTTTGAGGACATCCGACATTGACGTGACAGATAAATTTTAGAGGTGTCTAAATAATCATTTTGTAATTGGAGTATTCAACTGACACTTTAGAGAAGAGCTGAAGTGTTTAGATATGCATATTCAAAATTGGATTATTTAGTTATCAAGTAAAACCAAGTTAAATGTATACCAATATATTATGCCTATAATTTTGTTTCTTAAAACCTCTATTTCTCTATGTTTTGCCAATTATTACTGGACTTTAACCTATATTACACCGTCGATCTAGAAAAATTTTACACTATCAATTCATTTTAAAATGTTTGAAGCAAGTCATCTATCCAAATTACTATTTTCTCTTATTATTAGTGATTATCTATAATTATCTTTTAGATGATCATATTTGATATACTGGGGCGAAGCTACAGTGGACTAAAGGTGGTCAACCGCACACTCTTCGTTCGAAAATTATATTATATATATAGATAAAATATTATACAATTTTTAAAAAGTTTTTTATACACTCATTATAAAAAAAAAAATTTAATTAATATTTGAATATCCTTCATAAAATTTCTCTAGTATCCGTATATAAAAGTTAAACTCATTATTACTGAGGGTTAGAAATTAGAGTGTATGAAGTCTTTGCCTAAAAGCGGTTAAACTTACTCCGGTTGGGGTAATCATAGCTCTCGAGACTGTTGGCTTTTTTTCTTCTTTACTACTATAATATTTTTAAAAAAATATAAAACAAGAAAAGATAAACATTGGATCTACATCTAGAATGTTCTCAATTTCTAGCTTAAAGTAACAAATAAAAGCTAAAAGAGAAGGAAGCGTGGAACAAATTAACCAGCAGAGTATATCTTGATTCAAAAGTGTATGTTTGCCAGCACTAGAAGAGTACCAACAGTGATGGATGCGAATCCAAAATTTAAATTTAATGAGTTTAATTTTTAAGATTTTCATTATTGAACTCTTAATTACGGTTTTAATTTAATATTTATTAAATTTTTAATAAAATTTTATACATATATGGGTCCAAATGAACTTGTAGTCGAAAAACTATATCCATCTCTAACTTTTAGTCAAGATTTTGTGGGTTGGTTTGAATCATATAAATAATTTTTACACCATCAGTGTAATATAACAGGCTTATAGAGACAATTAAACATTGTAGGTCACTTTAACCTAATGGATGAGTTGCGTTGAATTTGGGAGGGTAAAAATGAGTTAAGTTAATAAATGGATAGTTATTGATCCGTTCAAAAGTTACTTAGACTCAAATGGGCTAAATCACGAGTCATAACCCAATCCGAAAACTCTTACTAAGTTTTAATTGCTTTATTTGTTCTTTTATAATCTTTTAATACTCTGTATATTTTGACCAAGACTCAATTTAGATTAGATATCAGTTCAAATTTTGATGAGCTGAAATGGACTAAGCTAATAAATGAGCGAATCAATAATCAGCCTAAACTCAAATGGATTGGGTGGGTTATGATTTCGTGAACTAATTTTGTCACCTCTAGCGTAAAACACACTATGGCTACATATTAGTTAAACTCATATTTGAACCTAAAGTTAACATGCAAATGGAGTTCTGCTTTTGGTTTCTTCACTGAGAGACATTAACAAATTCATTCTTCTTCTATATTTTTCTCATTTTATTTTCCTTCTCTTCGTCTTTTCTCTGCATATCATATTTTACTACTAGTTTGTTTTCTACTTTGCCAAAAAATTTATTCCTTTGCCTCCATATTCTGTTTCATTGGATCTTTTTCAAGAACTATTGAACAGCTTCTTCATCAAATCATTCTTTTCTTGTAGAATGAATCTTGATACTATACTACACAGAACAAATGCAAAGCTGTTTACTTCCTGACATAAGCTTACTATCTTTGTTAAATATTAGAATCTGGTTGCTTGAGAATTGAGTCTGAGATATCTTGAAAAGAGTTATTTCTTGATAGCTTCAAACAGGAGGAAAAAACAAGAACAAAAAGGGAGGGAGATATGAAGCTCATAGTAGAAGTAATAGATGCTCATGATCTTATGCCCAAAGATGGTGAAGGATCAGCAAGTCCATTTGTAGAAGTTGATTTTGAAAACCAACTTAGCAAAACCAGAACAGTCCCAAAGAATCTCAACCCCACTTGGAACCATAAACTCATCTTCCATCTTGACGATATAAAAAACTATCGATACAAATACATTGAAGTTTCTGTGTATCATGAGAGAAGGCCTATCCCGGGGAGAAACTTTCTTGGAAGGGTGAGAATTCCTTGCTCAAATATAGTCAAGAAAGGGGAAGAAGTGTATCAAAGATTCCAACTTGAAAAGAAATGGTTTTCCTCATTTGTTAAAGGAGAGATTGGCCTCAAAATATATATTTCACCACAATCTGATCCAAATTTATATCCTCAAATATCTTCTATCCAGCCAAGCCCAAAATCTTCTAGTCCTTCGAACATCCCTTCCATTGAAAATCCTGAACATTTAGACAATCCACCAACTTCACTTCCTGCCCCTGAAGTTTCTAGTCTGGATACTCCTAAAGCTAGTAACAGTTCAGAAGTACCAAAAACTGAAAACGCTGCAATTTCTGTTACTGATCAGTCTTCAAGCTTTGCTGTAGTAGAAAAACCCGGTCATCTTACTCCAACTGAGAAGGCCACAGAATCAGTTCAGCACATTGAAGAAAGGTCTCAATTTCAGCACATTGAGGAAAGGTCTCAATTTATTTTCAAGCATCAAGCTATGCAGCAGCCAGTCATATCAATAAGGAAGAGACCAGGTGTCCAACCGACAATGCAGCATCAAGTAGACCACCCCCGAGCTATTCATAGCCACCCAAGTGTCCAACTGCCAATGCAGCATCAAGTAGACCCACCCCGAGCTATTCATAGCCACCCAGGTGTCCAACCGCCAATGCAGCATCAAGTAGACCAACCCCGAATTGTGCATCACCACCCTAACGATGAGTATGAGCTGAAGGACACGAATCCTCAGCTTGGTGAGCAATGGCCACGTGGTGGAGGTTATGGAGGAAGAGGATGGATGAACAGTGATAGATATGCAAGCACATACGACCTTGTGGAGCAGATGTTTTATCTTTATGTCCGAGTTGTTAAGTCCAAAGATCTTCAATCAGGTGTTCTCACTGGTAGCTGTGATCCATATGTGGAAGTGAAGCTGGGGAATTACAAAGGAAGGACAAAGCATTTTGAGAAGAAAATGAATCCCGAATGGAACCAGGTATTTGCTTTCTCTAAAGATCGAATTCAGTCTTCAGTTCTTGAAGTTTTTGTGAAGGATAAAGATATGATGGGAAGAGATGATAATCTTGGAAGGGTGGTTTTTGACTTGAATGAGGTCCCAACAAGAGTTCCTCCTGATAGTCCCCTGGCTCCTCAATGGTACAGACTGGAGGATCGACGAGGAGAAGGGAAAGTAAGAGGGGAGATCATGCTTGCTGTTTGGATGGGAACACAAGCAGATGAAGCATTTTCAGATGCCTGGCATGCAGATGCTGCCTTTGTTCATGGAGAGGGGGTTATGAGCGTCAGGTCCAAGGTTTATGTCTCTCCAAAACTTTGGTACCTGAGAGTAAATGTTATTGAAGCTCAAGACATCATTCCGAATGACCAGAGCCGCCTCCCTGAAGTTTTTGTGAAAGTCCAGGTGGGAAATCAGGTGCTCAAGACTGATATATGCCCTGCTCGAACAGCAAATCCAATGTGGAATGAGGATTTGGTTTTTGTAGCTGCTGAGCCTTTTGAGGAGCAGCTAGTCCTTAGCATTGAGGACCATGTTCACCCTATGAAAGATGAGGTTCTTGGAAGGATAAGTTTCCCACTCAACATATTTGAGAAGAGGCTTGACCACCGGCCTGTCCATTCTCGCTGGTTTAACCTTGAGAAGTTTGGTTTTGGTTCCTTGGAAGTTGACAGGAGGAAAGAGCTAAAGTTTTCAAGCAGAATTCACCTGAGAGTATGTCTTGAAGGTGGATATCATGTGCTGGATGAATCAACCATGTACATAAGTGATCAAAGGCCAACAGCACGACAACTGTGGAAGCCACCGGTGGGAATATTGGAAGTTGGCATATTAGGTGCAGAAGGACTTCTTCCAATGAAGATGAAGGACAGCAGAGGAAGCACAGATGCCTATTGTGTGGCTAAATATGGTCAGAAATGGGTAAGGACAAGAACCATTCTCGACACTTTCAGCCCCAAATGGAATGAACAATACACTTGGGAAGTTTATGATCCTTGCACAGTTATCACATTGGGTGTCTTTGATAACTGCCACTTGGGAGTTGAGAAGCCAGGGACTGGAGCAGCACGGGACTCACGAATAGGGAAGGTGCGTATCAGATTATCAACGTTGGAATCTCATCGAATTTACACTCATTCTTATCCCCTTCTTGTTCTGCACCCATCAGGGGTTAAGAAAATGGGGGAACTCCAATTGGCAGTAAGATTCACAAGCCTCTCTTTAGCCAACATGATACATACTTATGGCCACCCTTTGCTTCCCAAAATGCACTACCTTCATCCCTTCACTGTAAACCAAGTAGACAACTTGAGATACCAAGCTATGAGCATTGTTGCTCTTAGGCTTTCTAGAGCTGAACCACCACTCAGGAAAGAAGTTGTAGAGTACATGCTTGATGTGGATTCCCACATGTGGAGTATGAGAAGAAGCAAGGCTAATTTCTTTAGGATCATGTCACTTCTTTCAGGCATAATCTCTGTTAATCGATGGTTTGGTGATGTATGTCACTGGAAAAATCCAGTCACCTCAGTCTTGGTTCACATCCTCTTCCTGATACTGATCTGGTATCCAGAGTTGATTCTTCCGACTCTGTTTCTCTACATGTTCCTCATTGGACTATGGAACTATCGGTTCCGGCCAAGGCACCCTCCTCACATGGACACTAAACTTTCATGGGCAGAAACAGTGCATCCTGATGAGCTTGATGAAGAATTCGACACATTTCCAACATCTAGGCCCCACGACGTTGCTCGAATGAGGTACGATAGGCTGAGAAGTGTCGCCGGGAGGATTCAGACCGTGGTTGGGGACATAGCAACACAAGGGGAGAGGCTGCAGGGGGTGCTAAGCTGGAGAGATCCAAGAGCAACCAGCTTGTTTATCATGTTCAGTCTTTTTGCTGCAGTTACGCTTTATGCTACTCCCTTCAGAGTGGTGGCTTTAGTTGCTGGATTATATATGTTAAGGCATCCAAGGTTCAGAAGCAAGATGCCTTCTGTTCCCAGCAACTTCTTCAAGAGATTACCGGCTAGAACAGATAGCATGCTGTGATGCAAGAGGCTAAAATACAGCTCTTCTTTTCTTTTTCCGGTCTGTATTTCAAAATAATAGTTTCATGTTTAATGCTTTTTACAAATTGCAGTTTTATGTAAACTTCCAAGACAATATATGAATTTACCCTTTGATTAAGCTTTTGGACACTACAACAGGTGAGATGATTGCTTTTAATTTAAGAACACATGGAGGGGAAAAGTTACTGTATGGCCAAGATAATTTATCTCATGAAAGTTAATTAGAAGAATACTGGGTAAACAAAAATATTGGCTGCCAAGAGAGCCTCAACAATGATACCATATAGTTCCTACAATGTACAAAAAGCTATAACAAATATAGTATAAAGCACACAGTTCTATATTTTGTTCTACACTTCACAGGTCCATCTTCTTTATGCCAGGAAGGTCGTTGCACCTCTTGAGCCAGACGAGCATTCCTGTACAACTCAGGATTCTTAGTGATGAGACGTCTCCATATTTGGACCCCTCCTGCACTATGAGGAGACTAGAAATGCGTCTTCTTTGCAGCACACTTTCTTCTCGGTAGCCCACTAGGAAACTGGCCGTTTGATGTTTAAACCAAATCACTGTTGCCAAAATCAAGTTATCTGATGCTGCAAACCCTTTTTTGGACATATTGCGCATTGGGAGAGAACTGTTATAGATGAAATGGGCATCAGGCTCCTGCTTGCTTATAGATATTAGAATATTTCAACAGCCAGAAACGCGTATCAAGCTCCAGCCCCATTACTTAGTTTGAGGGTCATCTTGATGTTCATGGCTGCCAGTTCAGCCGCTAGATATTTAAACACGTAAGGCATTGCAACAGTCTCCATTCCTTTACTAGAACGGCAAGCAAGACAAGTAACCTTTTTGGGTTCTCTAGCAGGTGGCAGACCAAAAATCGCTTGCACTGCTCGTTTTGGCGGCTGGATTAATGATGATGTTAGGACACTTCCACATTCAGAGCACACATCTGCAATGTGATGATCTGAGCTGGTATGGAGTCTATCATGCAGCAAATAAGCTGCTCCATGAGCAAGGAGTGAATCTCGTTCCATTTCACCAAAGCGGACACCTCCACCACGCTTTCTCCCCTTGATTGGCTGCCGAGTGATCTGGTCTACCATTCCAGTAGAACGTACCTGTACAGCAAAACAAGCCAATTTCAGCATCCAATTTAACCTGACAAGGAATGAGGATATATAAAGTAAAAACACTTGGTAGTCCAATTTATCAAACTGAACCTATGGTTTTTGAGTTTAAATGGGATAAAAGAGAGAACTGGGTAGAGGAAGCATTAGTGATCTTGGTTTGATTTGGAAGTCAATGATGAGCACAAACATTGCATTCTTTTCCTGTTTTAGCTTCCAATTTTCAAACTTAACAGTCCACCTCAGAGTCGCACATGTAAGCAGGTATTCATCAAACAGAACATGTATGCTACTCTTGATGAAAACATAAATCAGCATAAACGGGTCAAAGGGGGCAGGAAGAATAATCAGGATTATTTATTCTAATATCAGGGTGATACTAACCTGAAATTTATCGGAAACCATGTGTCGCAGACGCTGATAATAAACAGGCCCAATAAATATTTCACAAGTCAGTTCTGTCCCATATACTCCACTATATAGTACCTCCACACCATGGTGATTGAAGCCACAAGCCGTTAACATGGAACCAAGATCATCCACCAGCGAACTGGATTCTGATTCTGATTCCTTCATTGTGTTAGAAAACGGCGTTGCATCAACAAACTTCCCATGTAAAGCACCTCCCTGTTCGGAGATTGCATATACATAAAAAGTCTTCAGTATATATTATCATCCAAGTCAAGCTAGATTAACAATATATTCCATAAAGGAGAGATATCTTCAGCATATGAAGCCATCATTCAACAGACAAATATAAACTACCACATAAACTACTTGAAGATATCATTATCTGGAGAGCTACAACATCACCACTTGCTTTTCATGTAGCCAGATACTTTTTGCTTGAAATAAGTAACACCATAAGAGGTGGAAGAGAAAACATACCTTGGCAGCAATCGACTCCAACAGCATAGCGATCGTCATCCTTGAAGGGAAAGCATGAGGATTAATAATAAGATCTGGCCTCATTCCTGTAACTCCTGAGAAGGGCATATCAATATCAGGCCATAATTGAGAGCAAACACCCTTCTGCCCATGTCGGCTGCTAAATTTATCACCAATTACAGGATTCCTGGAGCGCCTAAAACGTATATTCGCCTGCCAAAAAGAAATGAAAAATGTTGTGTCATAAGTTGAATAATTTGAAGTTTTTTGAAGTTATGACACCAACGTGAGTTTTTTAGCTAAGAGATAGGATGTGTCCATCATGAACTAACAAAGCTTCTGTTATTACAACAAAAAAACTGACAAGTAACAATAGTTGCAAAATTTGACAGGCACAATAAACCTTCAACTGCAGCATCAAAGGAACCATCCCATACTTTAGAAGACAAACAGTAAATAGTACCAAAAAAGAACCTGAAGAACATGATTTGTAAAACTTCCAAGGCAGACATGAATACCCAAAAAATCATCAACTTACCTTAATACAACAAAATAAAGAGAAGTATTGACAAGGCAATAATACGAAGAACTTAGAGCAAACAACAGAGACTTCATAGACTTGTGATGTATGCTAATAAAAATTAACATTAAATTCATGAGTATGGACTGTTGGTGGCTAGAGATAATGGTTTTCTTTTACCCTGTCAAGGAAGGATGGACCACTACAACCGGTGCAATTACATCAGAGACCAAGAAACAATTGAAGTAATCCACAGCTCAAGAAGTTTCATTCACAGACCTGTGTCATTGACTGAAAGGTTTGTCCTGTAGGTTCCCGTTTGGCGTTAAAAAGAACTTGGTATAAAATGCAACTCCTGGTCAAATCGGGTGTTTCTCCTCCCAGTTCTCATAATTAATAAGCTGCTGCCATCCAGTAAAATATTCCATAGAAAGATTGAGAAGGCATAAATTTGAGGAGTTGGGTAGGTGTGGCGGACAACATTAAGTTATGTACCATTGTTAGATCAGTAATCTTAGAAGTGGGGAAAGAATTTAAGCCAATGGGCCACCTCAAAGTCAGAAGTCAGGCTCTCAAATCAATCTAGGGGAATTTAAACCGTGATGTTACCCCAGAAAGCAACCAAGAAAACCAATTTGAACACTGAGGTCACTCTCCTTAACAGTTGTCAGCCAAGTTGTTTGCCAACAACCAACAGGATGTTGTTCAGCCATCCATTTGTTTCCGACTAACAACTCCAAAATCCATTCTCAAGCATAGGTATTAACAACTTGCCAAGGTGAATAAACACTACTACTTTAACGCAAAGGGACTAAAGAAAGTAAAAGTACCATTCCCATGCTCCCTCACTTTTCTCTTCTCCATCCCCCTAACCAGGTGCAATTCTATATTATACATTTGAAGATACTGAATTTTTACCAAAGATTAATCCCATTAAGTTCATGAAAACTAAACTCTCATCTCTTTCACCTAACAAAAGAAAGGGGCTCGAGGAAAAGAGGCATCGGTAATCCTGGATGAGAACTAGCACAGCAGAACCCAATAGGACACCGGGAAGGATCTTCGAGAAGATGGATAACAATGTATCCGACGAAGAATCTGAATCAGACGAGGAATTTTGTTGGCTGTTGATGATACGCCACAGAGGTGGCAGAGCACACACACTATAGCTCCTTAAGTTCTAGATATAACTATTGAACTCAGATAAGACAACAATTTAAGCATTCGCACTTTTTTATAAAACCGAGAAACCCCCAAGGGCCAGGATTTGAAATTCGGCGGACGAGCACGCCCTTTCTACCTTTCTCCACCTAAATACCAAGATTTTGTTTGTGGCAAGGTTTGAAGCAGTGATGTGTGCCTAACTCACACATCACATATTGAGCTCTCACTATGATGCTGAAGCCCCAAGGGCAAAGTGTTGGAAAGTCTTATGTGCCGGTGATTGCAAATAAGAATGAGGAATTAAGGAAGTTGTTCCAACTAATTGAAGAAGAAAATTATATTGACCAGAAGAAGCAATTCAGATCAACATCTAAAGAGGTCGAGGGCTAGTGGAAGCTATGATAGCAAACAAATAAGGAATAAATACAGATGCTATTCACTTTTTAAGAATATCAACAACGTTATACATTATGAATGGATTACTTCATGAGAAGGGTTTCTGTATATTCCCCCCGCTCACTTTTACTTGTCCACTACTAAAAATATATTTTCACTTTTATTTGTCACTTTTAGCATATCAAGAGAAAAACATATCTTTTTCATATTGAACCTTAGTATTAATTACTTATTCCTCAAATCATTTTTCAAGATATAAGACTAAGCATCAGTTAATACGAGTATTATGGTAAAATACCCACATCAATAATTATTTCTTAAGGAATGTGCATAGTCAATTGGACAAGCAAAAGTGAACGAAGGGAGTATTTTATTACATGTGGGTGGTATCCACCTTTGGAGGCTTCATAGACTAAATTATTCACTTACACTCTCCGACTCCTTTTTTCAAAAGATTTTAGGTAATGTTGTTTTTTTATCAAGTAAATGTATATAGATTCATAAACATAGTGAAAGATCTGGCCGTATACAAGGAATATACCAAAAGGTAAAGAATCTACAACAAAGATGATTCTCTACAAACTCCACCCATTCTTCTATACATTTTTTTTTTGAAACTGGTAAGTATGTATTCTTCAACATTAAGGACATGTTGGGCACCATCAAAAAGTGCTAGTTACAAAAGAGCAGAGGAAAATAAATACTTACAGCGATCTTAATAATTCAACAAAAAAGTCTAAATCCTCTAGTCTTATTTCTTTACACCAAAAGTAGAAGGAAATTATACAATTCCATTTAACTTTTTGAATGGAATTGGTTCTATCTTCGAAACATCTCTCATTTCTTTCTCTCCAAACTGTCCACCAGATGCACTATGGGATTATCCTCCACCACTTCTTCTGACTCTTGCTTCCTCCTCTTTTCATCCAGCAGCTTAGCAAGTCTGATGTATGTTCAGGCTTACCAAATCTGTGCAGTGATATTGCAATGTAGGAATAAATGATTGTTAGTTTCATTTGTTCCCTTGCACAAGAAACATCTGGATACAATGATGGCTCCTTTTCTCTTCAACACTTCATGTGTCAAACAGACTCTCTCTGCCACCAACCAAGAGACGCATTTAACCTTGGTTAGTCTGGACATTTCCATATGTTTCTCCATAATTTTGGCTGCTCCTAAATCTGCACCCTGCCTTCCTTTCTATTTGCCCTGTTAACAGTGAATTGTCCATCTCTATTGTGTCTCCATCTCAAGGTGTCTAGTTTAGAATTCGTCCCTTTGAAATCACCAATCTTACCTAGCAAATTAGCTACTCTATCAATCTCCCAATCGTTCAACAACCTTCTGAAGGTTAAGTTCCAGCCCTGTGCACTCCAAACTTCATTTATGCTGCCTTCTGGGTTGTTGCAGATAGCAAACAAGTCTAGAAAAGTCTCCATCAGTGGTACTGTCTCCTTCTAAGCATCCTTCCAAAATTATATTCTTTTACCATCTCCTACTGTCTTCTGTAAGTTTCTTTCCAGCTTGGGCCATAGAGATCTAATTGTCTTCCATACTCCAAGCCCATAACAGTCGGTACTCACAAATGTACACCATGGATTGAGTTCACCAAACTTGCATTTAATCACCTCCTTCCACAATGCATGCTCCTCACTATTGTATCTCCAATGCCATTTCATCCATAAACAATTGTTCTGTGATCTCAGGTTCCTGATACCCAAACCACCCCTCTTTACTCTTCATTATTATTGGCCATTTCACCAGATTGTTACCTTTGCCCTCTCTACACCCATGCCACAGGAAATCCCTCCTGAGTCTTTCTAATTTTTTCTGAACTGAAGATGTTAAAGGAAATAAGGACATTATATATGTGGGTAGAGAATCTAGGAATATTAATGAGTGCAAGTCTTCCTCCCAAAGATAAGTATCGTGCCTTCCACTTAGCCAACTTCCTTTTTGTTTTCTTTATTATTCTGTCCCAATTTCCCACTGCTTTGTGTTTGCTGCCAAGGGGGATGCCAAGATATGTTGTAGGCAAATTTTCAACTTCACAACCTAAAATGAGAGCCAGATTTTGGACGTTTGGCACCTCCTTTATTGGAAACAAACTAGTTTTCCACCTATTAACCTTCAGACACGAAGAAGCTTCAAATATTGTCAAAATTATTCTGATGTAACCCATCTGTTCAACCTTTGTTTCACAAAATATCACCGTGTCATCTGCATATTGTAGATGACATATCTTTGTCTGCCCCCTACTATCGTCTATCTCAAAGCCTTTAATCCGCCTGTTCTGCAGTGCTACCCTCATCATGCTATCAAATCCCTCTATTGCTATTATGAACAGGAAAGGCCCCTTTCTGCTGGGAAAAAACCCATAGGTTCTCCATTCACCAAAATAGAGAACCTGACAGTTTTAATACAAAACTCTATCCATTTCAGCCATTTCTCACCAAAGCCCATTTGTCTAAGTATGTCCAGCAAAAATTCCAGTTGACATGATCATAAGCTTTTTCTATGTCCAGTTTACACATGACACCTGCTTCTTCCCCTTTAAGTCTGGAATCCACAGATTCACTGGTAATTAATGCAGCACCCATAATTTGTCTCCCTTTTAAAAAAGTCATCTGATGGTTGTTTACAAGATTGTTAACTACCCTCTTGAGTCTTTCAGCTAGTAACTTGCCACAATCTTGTAAATTCCACCTATGAGACTTATAGTTCTAAAGTCTTTCAACTTTATAGCGCCTATCTTTTTAGGAATCAGAGCTATGAAAGTTGCATTGAAACTTTTCTCGAACCTTTGATTTTCATGAAAGTAGTGGATAGTCTTCAATATGTCATAGGAAAACCATCAGGACCTGGTGCCTTCTCCATAGCACACAGTTTAATGCTTTCCAAGATTTTTGCCTCATCGAATTGTCTTTGTAACCACTCCTTCTCTTCCATTGAGATCCCTATTACTTCATGTAACACTAATTCTGGCCTCCACTCTTCTGTCTCCTTGTATAGGGTCATATAGAATTTTTGAATAGCTTCTTTAATATCTCCCGAATCTGTCACCTCTACACCCTCCACTTACAAGTTGTCTATGGAGTTAACCCTTTTGTGAGTTGTAGCTATCCTATGGAAGTATTGTGCATTTTTATCTCCCTGTTTCAACCATTGAATTCTGGATCTTTGTTTTCATGTTATCTCCTCATTTCTTGCTACTTCTTCAAATTGCATGGCTAGATTTGATTTCTGTATGATCTCATCATCAGTGAGAGATCTCTCTTCTTGGGCGGCCTCCCAGTTAGCCAATTGATTTAGAATGTCTTCCTTTTTCTGCTTACAGTTGCCCGTATTGTTCTTCCTCCATTCCTTTAGCTTTTCCTTTAACATCTTCAGTTTTTCAGCCAAAACAAAATCAGGCCTCCCATGAACAATAAAAGAGCCCCACCACTGCTTCACATTTTCTTTGAACCCTTCTACCCTCAGCCACCAGCTTTCAAATTTGAAGAAGCATTTTTTGAAATTCAACTCTCCAGAGGACAGCATGAGAGGATTGTGATCAAATCCTACCTTGGGCAATACTGTTTGTTTGATAAGAGTAAATTGTTCGTCCCATGATGATGAGTAGAGAAATCTATCAATTCTTGAAGCACTTCTATGATTTTCCACTGTCCTCCATGTTATAAGATCCTCCAAATAAAGGAGGATCCACAAGTTCCAGCTCTTCAATGCATTTAGAAAATTCTGGCTCCATTGATTCTAATACAATATGTTCTCTCATTAGGGTATCTGATGACGTTAAAATCTCCCGCCACCACCCACAGCCCTCCACATCTTCCTCTCATTGTATACAATTCCCACCATAGATTTCTTCCTTCAACTTTCTTATAATTAGCATAGACTCCTATAACATACCAAGTGAATTCTGAGTTTTGACCAGACATTTTGCATGTTATACTTTGGTTGCCACATTCTACTATCCCCTTCCCAAAACCTCCTATCCCATAGAATTAATATCCCCCCACTGCTACCATCAGACCTCCAAGTGTACCTCCCCCCACCCATCTATTATCCCAGATACTATGAATAATCCTATTAACATTGCCTACCAACTTGGTTTCTACCAAAATATACACATCTGCCCCCCATTGACTAATCCCCTCTTTCTTTCCTCATTTAGGCCCATCGCATTCCATGATACAATTTTTATCCTCATTTATGAGGGATGGTTAATTTCCTCCCACTAGCTCTAGGATCACCATCCTTGAACTTCATATCAAAAGCTAGATTCTTGAGCTCTTTAGGAATTGTGGTGTTGTTATTTGAAAGATTGCCATTTCCTGCTTGCCTCTCCTTGTATCTTTTTTGGTCTAGCTTCATACACAAAGCATATGCCTCCTTTTCACACCCCCTGATAGCTGCTCCGAAGGCTTGACCTAATTTGATCACATTGAGATGCACCCAAATGGTGGCCCTCGTCTATATCATCTCCTCAGTAAGATTTTCTTCTATGCACAGTGGTATTGCTTCGTTGTAGGGGACCAGTCGATTATCATATACTTCCAAAAATTATGAATCTCCTATGGCCGGGAAGCCGCTATTTGATTTCCCTTCAATTGTTAGAATACCTTCTTGCATCGATTCCTCTGCCTGGACCTTCTCGATCCTAAGATTTATTCCATTTAGGAAGTCTATTGTCAGTTGCATGTGATTCTCCAGCTCCCAGTCTATTATCGAATGTTGGAATGGTTGTTTTGTTTCTCCCACTCCAGATTAATCAAAATCCGCAAAAGACTATGTGAAAATAAAATGTTTGGGCTTTTTAATAGGGCTCATCTGCTGTATCTTTTGAGCTTGTGTAGCAAGCCCATTCAGATTAAAATCTAATGGGACTGTTGTCCTTTACCCTTGCCCCTTTTTTGAAAACCTCAATATTCGAGGTTTTATCTGTTGATTTCCCTTTCCCTTTTACTGATTCAACTTTTCTGTTTCCAACAGGAGCAGTTCTGACCTCTACATCAGCAATCTCCATGTCACTGTCACCTCGAGAAACATTATTCTCTTTGTTCACCACCTTGTAACTTGCCGATGACTCACACCAAACTAGAAGAGAATATATCAGACCATCATCCGCAATCTCTATCTTCATCGGAATCTTTTCCTTTGGTCCTTTAACTATGATCCTTGCCCATCTCAAGTGATTTTTAATTTCTGTCTCTTCTTTTGTTTCTAGCCACCACCCACATTCATCTCCTATTTTTTCCATCACCTTGTTATTCCAGAGCTGCAATGTAAGCCTTAGCACCCTTATCCAAAACCAATCAAACTTTGTTTCATCTAGGTATGCTCCTTTTGTCGGTGACCACCGGTCAAGCTTCAAGATCGAACCTTGTCTCCTCCAATCACCCCTAAATATTCTGAGTCCCCTTCCATGTCTTCTGGGCCCATCTTCGAACATTGTTATGAGTTGGCGCATCTTTTCCTCCACAAAACCTTCCAACAAGACATCTGCGTAGAAGGCTACTATCGTTCGTATCTGTGGATGTCTTCCGCACTTTCTCTTTAACCACATCCAATTCTTTTTGGCATAATTCCCCTGTTGTAATAAGTTCCCCCTTTTTCTCTGCATTTCTCTTAGTGAAGTTCTCCACTTTCGATGCCAAGTTCCCCCATCCCTCATTAAATGCATTTTCTGGAATAATAATCACTGCTCCATTCTGCCCTTCTACAGAAACAACATATATAAGCCGACCATATTTATTGAACTTCTGTGTACAATAAATATATGTAGAAATGTCTCGGCATCTCCATGATTTAAAACTTTTTCCATTGTTTTCTGATGCTTCCTTTAGCCTTTTGCAAAGCCAGAATAAACCTGCTCAAAAGCATATGTCTAATTGACAATCTAGCACTATCCACCCACTCGAACCATATCTCTAAAGAAGAGATTGTTTCTATTAGATCATATGATTTCCCCCCTTTCGAAAGTACAACCTCTTCTCCATGTATTATAAACCTCCAAAAAGAAAATAGAAAGAGAAAAAATGGATGAGGTTGGAACTCCGATGGTAGAAGACCACCGAAGAGGAAGCTCTAGTGTCCACCTAGAAAAATGTTCCTAGGAGCATTTTTCTTTTCTTAAGTAGTGAGATTTGAAGTCATTATTGTTTCTTCTACACAATTAGGAACTCTATGGGTGCACCAAAAGAAAATAAGGGATCAAAGGTTACTTCTCAATTGAGAAAAGCTCGACTCTACCCCTCAAAAGCTCTTCTATTATTCTCTCTCTACCACCCACATTAATGCTAATGCAACCAAGTTTTACGCTCTACGTCTTCTCTTCCTTCTTCCACTCTTCCAACTGAACATCAATTCTTTCACAGTTTTTGGCATAGCCCAAGAAGTACCAAACTATTCAAACATATCCCACCGTAACCTCATGGAAAGACCACAATGAAGAAGAAGACGATCTACATAATCTCCCGCCTCCTTACACATATAACACCAGGTGACTCAAACAACCTTGCATTTTCTAAGACTTTCCACCGTCAAGACACCCCTCTAGTAGCTAGCCAAGTGAAAAAGCATACCTTCCTCGACACCTTGGATATCCAAATTGCATTACAAGGGAAACTTCCTCTTCCCCAATCAAAAGGTTCTAATAATAATACTTAACGGAGAACATACCATTCTTCCCCATCCCACCACAGTATCGGGAATATCGACTGCCACTACTTGCTTATGGAGTAGAGCCAACAATCTTTTGTAACTCAGTCATCTCCATTTTGTGACTCCCTAATTTGTTATATCATCAAGTCCCTTTGGCAAGATATTCTGAGTGAGCTTGGAAAGTCCCCTTTCAGTAAAATATGCCCACACCACTTGTGTCCCTAAAAGCCAACCCTCCTCCCATCTCCTACCTTGAATGAGATGTTTACCTCGAAAAGCTTTATCCTAATATAAAAACCTTATTTTGTATCTCAACAATTTATAAATCAACCACTACACACTTCAATTTCAGGAAACACAACAATTTAAACAACTTTAGAACATGCAGGGGATAACTCATAAGTGCACACCTTAAGAAATTTAACCAGGAAGAAAGATGTATTTAAGCCAACAACATATGGATTCGTTTTGGAATTTTAAGATCATGATGAGAGTTACGCATATGTAATTGCAATATAGTTTGAAGTTTACATTCATCTCTTGAATCCAATTTGTCTTCGGTCCTTGCTTGGTAAAGGTTGGCGTTAATCGGGAATTCTACTAATCATCCTAACAGATTGGAGGTTACCCAACTTCAATATGCAGATGACACTCTAATTTTTTGTGATGCGGAAGAGAGTCAAGTCAAATACTTGAGAGTCATACTTGTACTTTTGAAGCAACCTCATGGCTCCACATCGATCGGAGGAAAAGCCATATTTTTCTGGTCAACGAGGTTCCAAACATTCAATTTTTGACAGACATATTGGGAGGTGCTATTGGTAACCTTCCTACCAATTACTTAGGCATGCCATTGGGAGCCAAAAGCAAATCCATAAATATCTGGAATGGCATTCTGGAAAGATGCAAAAGAAGTTGGCAAGGTGGAAAAGCCAATTAGATTTCCTTGGTTGGAAGGATTACCCTCATTAACTCTGTTTTAGTAGCCCTTCCCACCTATATGATGTCTTTATTCCCTATCCCAGTAAGTGTAGAAGAAAGGTTGGACAGATTAAGGGGGGATTTCCTATGGCAGGGAAACAAAGAGAAGAAAGGATTTCATTTGGTCAATGGATAGAGTTGACAAAAGCAAGCAAAAGGCAGGCTGGGAATTCGGAATTTGAGAAAGCAAAATAAATGTCTTTTGATGAAGTGGATATAGAGATTCACTAGGGAGGACGAATCTCTCTGGGCCAAGGTGATTAAAGATAAATATGGCATAGAGGGTTCTTGGATGACTAGATAAAATAATAACCCTTATGGATCCAGTGTCTGAGATCCATAAGGAACTTATGGCCATACCTCTTTAACAAGTTGAGTATCTCTTTAAAGGATGGCTGGAAGATCAAATTTTGGGAAGACAACTGGTTGGGCTCTGGCAGCCTTAATAGAACTTCCTTGATATGTTTGAGTTGTGTCTGCAGCAAGAAGCAACAATGGAGGAGTTGTGGTCTACATAGGGTTGGAACCTCACCTTTAGAAGAGCCTTACATGACTGGGAATTATCTAGAATCACAGAATTATTCAATACTCTAGAACTTTGCAAAGGGTTGCAAGGAAGGGGAAGACTCACTCAATTGGCAGAAACATAGCAGCGGGTTATTCACGACAAGATCAGCTTATGAAGACATGAACCAGAACGAACAACAAACCATCTTATGGTTATGGAAGCACAACTGGAGAGTTAAAATACCGTATAAAGTGCCATGCTTCACTTGGCTTGTGGCAAGAGGAGTTCCTAACACATGACAACCTAAGGGAAAAGAAAATTCCTATTGTATCAAGATGTTGTCTATGCGAGGAAGAGGCAGAGAAGTCAACCACTTATTCCTTATTGCATTCTCACTAGACAGTTGTGGGATTTGTTCAGTTTCGGGGGTATTAGATGGAAAATGCCAGAAAGCACCTTTGAACTTCTGTCTTGTTGGAATGCAAGGAGAAACCATAATACTAACAAGGACAGATGGAAAATTGTCCCAGCTACTATTTGGTGGACAGTTTGGAAGGAAAGGAACTCTAGATGCTTTGAAGATACAGCCAGCACTACCCAGAAAATCAAGATGAACTGTATTCTTCTTTATTGTTTTGGTGTATAGCTTAACATAGTGCAGACTTAGAATCATTACTACAAGTTCTAGACTCCCTGTAAGAAGAGCGGGGATTGTAATCACTTTTTTGGTTCCAGCACAAAGTTTGTGCCGATGATTTTTTTAATATAATGTTACATGTTACCTTCTCAAAAAAAAAAAAAAAAAAGAACTTCTTTCAATTCTCTGCCAAACTTATGGATCTAGATCAATTTTTTATTAACTTGCATGCCAAATATTTTGTTATACATCAAGGGTGCTAAATTAATGTAACGTATAGCAAAAATGTTTTGCATCTAAAGTAGTAATAAAATATCGGCTATGTACGGCGGGGTACATGGAGTATGTTTTACTCCAACTCTAGATTAAGGCTCTTTAAAATGACAAGCACGTGTTTGAGATGTAAGGGAGAATAAGGACTTTCCAGCTTCTGCTATACAGCCAACAAAGCACACAAGAAAGTGAAACTTTCTGGTCTAAAAGCAGCTTAGAGAGATTTTGATGCTGAATTTAATACCAAGGAAATGTATACACATTAATCAGTGTTTCCTACATAAAGAGACTAGAGAGGATGTAATTCAACACTTCAACCACTGTAAAGTAACTTATAAACTATTTGGTATAAGAGCTAGACAATGCCTAGAACTCCGAAATAGTTACTAAGAAGCTACAGAATGAGCAGAAGCCGCAAAACCTGGGGTATCACTCCACAAGTTATTATGTGAACAACATTAAGTGAAATGAACTCTATAACTTTTGAAGGAAAAGAAAATTCAATCATAAAGTTCTGTTGGACCCCTTTTGTGGATAAACTACAACTCTACAATTCTATGATGATTGAATGGAATTCTGTAGAAGGGAACTCTTCCCTATACAGTTTGCAAGTACCTCTAGTCTAATAGGAGCACCTTCTGGCAATACCCTTACTTACCAAAAACGGTTAGCTTTGAGCTGCGACGACCATGATAATAAAGCATCAGATATTAAAAGCTCATTGGCCAAAGTATATATCGAAATTCAAGAGAAATAGAAAGCAAAAGATAAAAGAACTACACCAACTTCGCAAAGTGGATAAGAAACCCAGAAAAGTAACAACAGAGATGTATCTTCTCAAAGTCAAATATATCTAGGAATTGCTCACCTTCTGCAAATTTGCTTTATTTTTCACATCGACAGCAACATAATCAACAACAACAGGCTCTGTACCCTTCAACTTCATACTAGTTGTCTGACTGGTTATTTCATTGTAAATACTACAATATGGCTCATTTGGATTAATCCTCTGTAATCAAATGATCATGTTCGTTCAGGTGCAACTTGACTCACCAAAAAATAGAAAAAAGAAAAGACATCCTGTCACCTGCCCCACATATGGAAGACCATCAGAATCAATCAGCTGATGAGACAACTTATCCAAATTGCTTCTTCTAAACAATCTCTGAGCACGATCAGATTTGGCGCTTTGCTCAGTCAAGTCAATAGTTTCTGTCTGCAAATCAGAAGATCACACATTGGTCAGTAAAAGATGTCCACGTGAAAGATCAGAAAACTTGCCTCAACAAAGAGTAGTAGGATAAGCAGTTTAGCGAGAGAGGGATCAATATATAAGAACCCAAAATAGGAAAAAGAACAGAGATATATCTATTTTCTTTTCTCCGACTCTGCGACCTAAAGACCAGAAACAAAAGACGATCAAGTATCAAACTTCGTGGTGTTGTTTGTAGTCTCAGAAAGAAGGTTTTGAATTGATCAGAAGAAGATCTGAGAACTCAATGTACAATAGCTAGCTCAATAGTTTTTCCTCCCATTTTATGCAACAACTAAATATCTTATCATCCTTCAGTAAAATTGTCATAGATAAAACATTGGTGCTCAAAAACTTAAAACTCCACCAATGTAGTGCTAAAAGGAAAATCATAGTTCAGTAGATGTATTTGTATGGGGGGAAAATAGGCTGAACAAAAAAGTCCTTTTTGTATCAAATCCCAAGTCCAAAAAGATTTTTAAAAGGTCAAATGATACCTGGTATATATGCCCATGACACATACCCCGATCTACAGATGATTTATTTAACACCATAGCGTCCTCCATGTCATATCTGCATACCATGAAGATATGTATTTTCTGTTTCCGCTGATAGAAAAATCAAGGCACAGTACAGAACTCTTACCCTGAATAAGCCAAAACTGCGACAATTGCATTTGTTCCTAATGGATAGTCATCAATGCAGTACTTCTCATAAGCTTTTGTGCGTACAATTGGAGTTTGAGGAGTCTGTAAAGATCCATTTTCCCCCAAAAAAGATCAGAGGGAAGTGATAAAACAATATCTCAAAAGCGAGAACATTATCAACATAAGTTCTTAACAGTTCCAGCTGTTACAAGGAAATTACATCCAGTTCAAGGCACAGAATTACTTAGAAATGATTACAAAGAAGTCTCACCCATCAAAAAATTATAACTCAGTTAAAAAAAATCTGATCCGATAAATTCAATGGAGAAAACTACCTGCTAACCAGTAGCATGTGAAACTAGATTTTCCCACAGGTAATCCGACAACAGCAAAAACAACACCATAAAGAATGTTATATTGAATATGTTAAACATGCACTGACTGATAGTCTCATAAAACTATCCTATTCAAAGATGATCCACCTTTCCCATCGTCCCAAAAAATCTTTCATGAATGCTTGCTTACTATGCACTTTAACAAGATAAAAAGAAATAATACCATAGATGCATAACACATAAAATAATCAATTCATTGTAGCAAACATCACTTCGCCGTACTCTTTTTTGAGAAAAGGTAATTGAAGTTTTGGCCATACAAGTCACCAGATGCAACAGCAAGAACATGAGCATCAATTTCAAATATGACAAAATCCAGAGCATAGCTACTACACCATAATCCATTCAAGCTTTCATTGTTTCTTCTATTTCCTGTACACTGCTGTATGGAAACAGTATGTTGCAATCCCTTTCACTAATCCCATATATCTCTTGCCCTTCTGCCTTTACATCCCTTCCACAAGAAAAACTACCCAAAAGTGCTGACTCAAGCACCAAATTCTCCATATAAATCAACAAAACGCTTCCAAAACTCTTTTAAATAAGGATGCCATTGTACTCAACTTGATGGCAACAACTAACTTATGAACGCATCGAATTGCAAATAATAAACAAGACAAACCTGAAGGTGATATAACTTTTGATCAGCACGACAATTTAATGCTTGTGAGGAGAAACCCATTGTTTGTTTACCCATCTGCACAATAGATGAAATATGGGATATAATAATGTATTGAGCCTCAGCAGTCTATATAACATCATCCACAAATCATTTCAAATTAACTCACTACCTGACACTGATACATATTACGTGGACTCTGATTATGATCAGACCAAGGCGTAAGATTGCCAACAACACTCAAAATATTAGTTGGATGAATTTCTCGATGTGTGGCAGGGAATAGGGTTTTCCTTCCTCCATCTCCACCGTCCGGACAGCTTATCTCCATATACACCTGCATATTACAAATACACAACCTTTCAATCTTTATATTGGAGGTTCTCATTAGTAATAAAGTTCATCATGTTCATGTTTGTTACTACAAAAAAGATAAAATTTGGCAAAGGAAAAGCAAGAAATGTAGAGCCCACCTGTTCAAAGGGTCCGATGAGTTCAACATCATTGCCCTCTTCAGCAGGTGCAGAGATACTTCTTACAGGACGAACAAACCTAGAAGGAGATGTGAACAGATATAGGCCAGGATATGCTCCATTCATGCTCAAAGGGATGTATCCAACCTCCAAATCAACTGGAATCTACTGTGCAGTAGGTGAATAATAAGTCACTAAACAAAAGATCTTTTTCTAAAAGAAGTCGATCAGAAACAAACCGATGATGTTGATGACAATTTCAATCTCCGCAAGTGGGTAACAGCTTTTTCAATTAAATCCGATGGCATACAGCCCGCAATACGACCATCCAGTAGGACAGACAGCAATTCAGGAGGACCAGCTTGCACAAGCTTTGGTGATGATGGTGTCATTCCAATTGCAATCAGCACATTCAATATGGACATCCGCATTTTGAAGAAGTCTTTAACATTGCCCTTCAAATCATAGTATGAGGTTATGCCTGGTGACAGAACGATTGTATTAAGTGGAGAGAGCTAATATTGTACTGTGTATTATAAATAAAGTGGACAAAACTAAGCAAAGGCAATAGACCTACAATCATAACTTGATTTGAACTTATATATATATACACACACACACACACATATATATGAATGCATTTAGTGCTAAATTCAATATTTGACTAATAAAGAACAAAGAAACAATGTAACACCATAACTAGATCAGGACCTCACATTTCCTGTGAGATATGAGTTGTTTAGGCCTCATTTGTTTGCACTTAATGGAGATCTGAACCTAAATCATTCAGACTGCAGCCCATTAAGTGCATTTGTTTTTTTAACAATTCTACCATTATTGAGTCTTAAGAGGTCTGATTCGGTCAAATCTGAGATGAAGTCTTAAACCCATGCAGTATTCTTTGGTTATTAAACTCTGTTAAATGCTTTACAACAAGTGATCGTTCTTCCCCAAACACGCGCTCTTTAAGTTCATTTGATGCAACACTCATATTACTTGAATATACATATTGTTTAGAGTTTTGATACATTAAACTATTATCAACTATATATCTTATATTCATATTTTATTAGTTTAGTGATCTTATTATGTTATTCATATTCTCTCAAATATATTATTAATGTACTCCCTCTATTTCAATTTGTTTGTCTGGTTTTGACTTGGCAAGGAGTTTAAGAAAGTAAAAAAGACTTTTGAATCTTGTGATCTTAAATTAAAGATATAAAGAATGTACCAAAGTGCCCTTTAATCTTGTGGTCTTAAACATCTCGTGGAGAGTTAGAAGTAAAGAATTGTCAAAAAAGAAAAGAGGCAACCTTTTTGAAACGGACTAAAAAGGAAAGTAAGACAAACAAATTACAATGGAGGGAGTAATATTTAATTACTATATTATTTACATTTTATCTTGTGGGATTATACTATGTTGCTGCTGTTATATCGTTTAAATTTTATACTTAATAATTTTTAAATTCAACACATTTAGACGTTAAGAAAACAAACAATCTTAATTATTCAGCATTCAAATCTAGATATTCAAAGACGTGTATTCAGATTCAGACATTTTGATCTTAATTAAAACAAATGAGGCCTTAATTACTGATGTGAATATGATGCAGGGATTAGTGGTATGCACTGCAAATAATGGGCTATTGGAGCAATGCATATAGCAGTATAGAATAGGAAATTGCAGCAAGAGTAAAATTAGGGGAGAAAAATTCCAACAAAACATTTGTGATATAAAGGTTAACTTCACCCCTGAAAGTACCAGTTAATATGAACTCTGCCAGAAAATGGTGACTGGATGTCACCTCTTGCAGAATCAATATGATAGGGAGAAAATTAATTGTTGGCGCAGAACATGAGGAACACTCAAGCTGGGCAAGGAAAAAAAATGCTCCTTGGACAATGGGAGCAAGAGCGACATTTCACAACAGAAAAAGGTTAAGGAAAATAAGAGTAAAAACAAGATTACATCCACAAATTTAGGTTGGTGAATACAACTGATATCACAAGACAAGGGAACTTACGGCAAGCTGCAGTCATATGATTAAGCAACCCACATGGCTCCCCATCAGGTGTGTGAACGGGACAAAGGAAACCCCAAGATCTGAAAATTTGTGGGAAGTGTCGGGAAAATATGAATGGAAACTTAAGTGACTTTTCGTGAAAATAAAGCAACTGGCCCGCAGAAAAAAGACAACATACTCAGGTAACAACTTCCGCACACTTGTAGTACGAAGACCAGCAAATGAGGCACCTCGATGAACCGCTCGAAAATGTGAAAGGAAACGGAGGAAATTCAACCTTTCTGCCTGGACGGTCATACCAGCTCTCTAACCAAAATACAGCTAAGTGAAGATACTCAAGAGAAGATGATTACAAAGGTGCACTTTCTATAAAATATAAAATAATGTAACCAAAGTTTAATATCAGTGAAGCCAAAATTGACCTCCTCATTCCATAAGAACTGTGCTATCTTCTGCAACAAAAATTAACTTATTCATACAACTTTTTTCATAACAACCATCATTTGTTACGACAATTCACTTCCTCGAAAATGGGAAGAACCTGCTCACTAGAGGTACCAGTACAAGTGATTGAAAAGGGGAGTTTAAATTTCTCTTATAGTTAATCAGATTACCCAACGCAAAGCTGCTATCCATCTTTTTATTTCAATGAAGTGGGTGAAAACCATGAGATCTCAGGTTCAAACCTCAACAACGACAAAAAAAACAATAGGTGATTTTTCTCATTGTTCTAGCCTTGGTGGACAGAATTACTTGATACCTGTTGCTGGTGGAAGGTGACAGGTATCCCATGGAATTAGTCAAAGTGCGCGCAAGTTGGCCTGCACACCGCAGTTATCAAAAAAAAAAAAGTTTCCTAGTTTATTATTATTATTTCCATAAAAGTAGAATTTGAAACCCTTGTTATTTGGGATAGGTTTTCCTTATATATAAGGGTGGATTTTGTTATTTTTCATAAGACATAATTAATATGATTTGAGAGGTTTCTCTTCTTTACACCTTTGTGTGTGGCTACATGGGATTTATCTTACAACCTTATAAGAACGATTCTTTAAGAGGTAAGACTAATTGATAACTTGATATCTTTGGTTCTTATTCTAAATTAAAGAAGGTACTTAGTCTTGTACTAATTATTGTCTCTAATTTCTTCGAATTAGGGGAGCTAGATCACCTTTTGACCTAAATTCTTGAATTGACTCTATTAGTATCATAATTAGTTTTAATCCGCTAATTTTGAATACTAAGATCAATTAGGGTCCTCAGCGCTTATTTTGAAATTTGGGGATTTTATTCTCGAATTTCATATATCTTTCAATTTCTGTCTTTAATTTTCGTATTTTCACTTCCGCATTATTCTCTTGTACTTTCAAGCAACCCAATTCTTATCATAAACCCTTGATTTATCATGAAGGGAAAAGACAATTTTGCCACTGATATTAAAGATAAACCCCTATTCCCATAAATTGTTAGGTAAAGATTAACAAACACACATAGAATACCACTAGAAATTGAATATCTGTAATCCCACGTTGTTCTTGCTCACTATGGTACTCCAATCTACCTTTTTACAACCAAGAAAGCTCCGAGTGTTAGTGGTGCACGGTTTGAAATTTGGTGGATAATGAGCCCGCCCCTCTACCCTTCTCCACTTAAATACCACGATTTGTTGGTGGCATGGTTCAAACTCATCCCTTAATCAACTGCGCTCTTACCACTGACCAACGCCCCGGAGGTAATGCCAAAATGGCACTCTAATCTACTTGGTGCAGCTTCTTCAATAACGCACTCTTGAGTATTCTTTTTGTCAAAGTCCATCCGACACTGAATGTACATTTGCTTTGGGAAAGAACAGAACAGAATTTTCATATGTAATTCAATTGTTTCTTTTTCCATTTTCTGTTAGTTTAATTAGCTTTTCCTTCACTTTTTTTTAAACTGGTAATAGCAGTTAGCTGTTCCTTCCTTGAGAACCTTTTTCCTATTATTAACTGTTCAATTTCTGTTAGTAATCTTGTATGTTGTCTCTTTTATTTTTTTGGATAGGCCTACCTTCCTATATGACATCTTATGATAGTTATCAGATGAAATAGAGTATGCTGTTTTAGTTTTGCTTTCAGAAGACAAAGAAGTTTGAAATCTGCCATACAAAGAACAAGAAAAAGACTGGCAGGAAAACGCATCTGTTGCAATGTAAATTTCGTAGTTATTGGTGCTTCACTTTTTTTTTGGGATAAAGAGTTGTCAGTGCATCATAACTAATACCTGCTGCAAATCAAGACCTGATTGCGTGACCAATCTCCCAGTCTTTAACATGTTCTCAACAGCCAAGCCCATCTGTTTGGGAGCATTTTTGTCAATAATCTTCTTGATGTCTGCCACTGCAATATTCCATAAAATCAGATGAAGTCAATCCAAAATTCTACCCGAGTTCTAGAATCCGATATGCCCAAATTTGATCTACAGAAATTGAGATAATTAGAAGAAAAAGAAAAGGGAAGCCCGATCTTCTGAACTTT
This sequence comes from Datura wrightii, assembly GCA_035772735.1. Lineage (NCBI taxonomy): Eukaryota > Viridiplantae > Streptophyta > Magnoliopsida > Solanales > Solanaceae > Datura > Datura wrightii. The sequence continues at coordinate 25,170,712 of JASDFA010000014.1, forward strand.
TAGTACTCCTTTTTTTAAAAAAAAAATTGGTAACTACTTTAGTACTTCTGTTTGCAACATTAAACTAGCAGAAAAGCATGCAAAACTTGAAGCTTCTTAGCCACTAAATAACTTACGCCCCTGTGACTCTAACTAGCAAAGAGATAAGACAGAACAAGATTTTTAACAGACTGAGAAAGTGAAACTCGGAGTCGAGAAAAAGATAGGAGAAAGGCAGGTTTCCTAAGAGGTAAAATTAAAAAATGAAGAGGATTACTGAAAATCTCAAAACCAGAAATGAATTGGTTTGCAACAGAACATTAATTACTTCTTACTAATGTCACCACACCCAGTCAAAAATAATAATAGGCCAATTCATATACTTGATGAGTGAAAAATATATTCATTGTTCCATACATTTTTAACTTGAAAATATGTTTGTTTTCAGGTGTTTTGCACGAAATCTCTCGTTAATTGTCATATTTGCATAGGTAATGATTGTTGGAAGCAATATTCCACAAAGAGGAGCACTTTAGCACAAAAGGAGATATTTTTCAAGTCAAATGACGTCAAGCAATGAAGATCAAAGCAGTAGACTCAGCTTCACCCCTACTTTAGAACCATCTTCCTTGTAAACTAAGGCTAAGGTGCACTAGATAGCAAGAAGCTAGTGACTTCTTTCAGGTCATCAACTAGAACCTAAACGAGATATCATCGTGGGGCCTTTCTTCTGTCTGGTCCTTGGGTAACAATGTTTAATTAGAGTGGGGAGCAACATTTTCTATCACAAAACAAATTACTCCACTTCAACACAGCATAACTTTCAATCTAATAACAAATTTTGACATGATTCCTGAATGAAACTGTAGCCTTGAAGTCAAGTTTCCAGGGCTTCGTCATTTGGACTCTCCTACGCAAAGTTATGGCTTTTTAACGGAAATAGGGTGAAGCAAAATGTTGCGGGTGGCACCCGCCCCGTACAATGGTGTAGCATAGCCACGTACAGCTATCTATGAAAGTGATATAAACTAAGATGGATGAAATAGGTAGATTGAACATACAGCTACTTAGCTCAAACTTCTTTTTTTCACCATCAGTTTCTTCCTGAAGTAACCGTTGTAATCTAAGCAGCCAATCTTGTAGTTTTTCCTGTAAATGTGTTAGAGAACGTCAAGACAAATTTAAGAGTGCAAATTTCGTAAAAATTTTGATTGTCAGCTAATACAATCCACACAATACCGCAAACCCCAAGCAGATAACAATCACGTGCGGAATAAAACACCTGATTCAGTAATGGTTTGAAGCTGTAAAGGCTGCTTGATAACAAAACTCAACATATAAAATTGAATATATCAGGTGAGAAAGACATTAGACGTGTTTGATAATAGAATTAGAAGGTCACTTAATATATTATGTGCCACTTAAAATGCTTCACGAATTATAACACAAAATCAACTAGACTTAATCTGAAACTGGTCAACCACTACATGGTACATATCATGACTCATATAAATTATAAACTCAAATTCTAAAGACAACATATCGAAAGATTCAGGTGACGACTATTTTAGACTGTTTTTATAGATATATTTTAACATATACATTCAGATCAACATATTCATAATAAAATAAGATTACTTTTTGAGCATATAGAAGTTAAAAGAGCTTAAACAAGTTAAGACATTTCGAGTCTTTAGTTTCTGCAACTAGTTTCATAACCAATCCTCATCCTCGTGTTTTTCTAATAAAATAGAATGAATAATGGAAATAAAAGCACCAAGAAGGTGGAACTATAGAAGAAGCAAAAGTAAAAATCAAAGTAGGAAATGTGAAGAGATCTAAAAACTATTCAAGTGGAAATTGAAGAGTTCATGAACTGTGCTAATTTTCTGATCCCCTTCTTTATACCTGAGATACAAGAAGTCTTAAGTTAAAATGTAGACTTATGAACAGGACCAGTGGAGCACTCAAATTTATGTCCTATCCCTCTGCTTTGACAACATCAGTACATGAAGCCATGTGGAAAACCAGACCATGATGTAATGCGGTCTTGTAAATAGAAGCATGACCCATATGTGCCAAACAGGAATAGAATATTCGCAAAGAAATCTCTTGCTAGTTAAGAATGTAATGAAGATTCCTTAAAGAGCTCTTTTAATCAGGTAAAGAGTACCACGGAAGTGATGTCACCATACACTGTTATAGCTCCAAGGAGCTCAAAAGTTATAAGTATCCATCCATTTCTTTGATGTTCCCATGTTACACTCAAAGTTAAAACGGTTATTAAACAAAACCTAATACAGTCAAGAGTGGCCAATTGTCCTTGGTCTTTTTTAAGTGCCTTGTACAAGCAAAAGAAAATATTCATCCATATCATGTACTGCAACCATGAGCAGTCACAGACAACTTTAGCACTTGGATGATGCCTAATTCTCCACTTAAAAGACCTACTCAGTACTCAACTGAAATAGGCTTGAATATAGCATTATTGATACAGATGATGCATATAGCAATAGCCAACTATTTTGGGTTCGAGGTGTAGTTGATTGATCGAATAATCACTTAACTCTCCACTTAATTGATCCTGGATGTAAGATTCTTTTAGCACAAGGAAGAATGACATACACAGTTCTATGAGGCACTTACTATATAATCATTACATTCAATGTCACAGGACAATTATTCCTTAAAAGGTAATTTCAAAGTTTGGACCTTCAGATATATGGTAATTAAGTGGCCCGGCAGCAAAACTTCTTGATTTTGCAGAGAATCTGGATTGTCTAGGACAGAAGTCTGATCTATCAGAGAAAAAAGCTTCTGCAACATAAAGCTAAATAAAGCAGGAGCATCAGTATACAATAGCCAAAACATACAACTGACAGATGGAAGAGTTACCATAAAATCACAAGACAATACGCCAAAGAAAAAATACTAACATAAGTAGATTGAATTTATCATGATTGTTATCCAGATGGACAAATATGTAGTCTCTAAGCACAGCATCAGCAACCTGCCCAGTGAGATAGAGAAGAGGATGTGATGTAAGGGTATTATCTCCGGACAAAGATGTCTGTTCTGACTACTAGAAGTAAATCATGTCAAGTACAACCAAGATAACACTTACAGTTTTGTAACTATCATTTTGCATTCCAGTCATAACAGGTTGGAAATGCTCCCCTGAAAAGTGGAACATTGATCATATGCAACCAACAGTCATGTAATAAGATCACCGTTAGCCATGATAGTAAACAAAACAAGTACCAATATGTCGCAGGCACTGTGCTCGGGTAAAAAGAGATAAAGCCTGAACTTCATCCAGAATAATTTTTGCTCTTTCACCGACAAGCTGTGTGCCGACAGATCCCTTTACACGGTCACATTCCTCATTGTAGCAACATGATAAATTGACGTATATCTCATGATCAGTGGTGTCAACAAGGGCCTGGGGACGGATAAATGCAGTAAGAAATCTAGCAGAATAAACAAGCATAGCCAGATCAATCTACTATGCAAACCAAATGCAGAGTTCAAAGGAAAAACTTGTGTTATAATTAAATACAATGCAGCAACATCAACTATTTACTTCTACATCTGAATAGTTTTGAAATGAGTATCACATAATGCTGCCTTAACAATAATGGAATCGATTTTATAGATATCCTCTGCCAGCACTACAGCTTCTGATAAAATCATAGAATGATATAGCTGGTTAATTTTGAAAATTTACATCTGAGCGCAATTTAACCATCTAAATGATGTCTCATTATTTTTATTTTACAAACAAAACCAGCATAAAGAAAGTGCTGGAAGTTATTTACAGAGTTACAGTTCATGCAAAGCACTGATCAAGTTTAAGGTGTCGTTTACATCCTGTATGATGTCTCTTAGTTACAACTAACCATTCTTTTGAACAATTAGGCATTGAAATGGTAAAGAATGGACTTTTGACCTAACTCAACCTTGAACGCTAGCTCATGAAGTGAGGATTGTCCAAGACCATATAAGGAGACCAATTCTACATCCCACAACGGATGTGGGACAACTCAACAAAAATAAATATAGAATGAGAGAGAGATATAATATAGAATCAAATACAGAATTGTAATAAAAAGGATTTGAAATGGCCAAAAAAAAATGGAAAAGAATACTTACCATTCAAACTGAAAATGAATATAAAAGAATATTATCAAAACTTACCATCACTACTTAGTATTATTAGAATATCACTATCTTAATCCTATGCTCTAGAATATTCAATAGTTAACAACTAACATTCCAATTCCAATTGTTGCTGACTAGAACATCATAATCACCTGGATGTCCATGAACAATTTTTTCATGATTCCTAGTTACCTTACCATAAATTGACAGGATAGTTATGAACGTAATGCTCAGATTTTTTATGTAAAACTTGATTGCAAGTTTCACATAATACATTAAATCAAATTCTAATCTCTCGAAGAGAAATCCAACAAGACTAGGGACTACCAGTTTACCTTTAATATGATACCAACGGGAAGCAAGTATTCCCTTCCTTGTATCCTGCAAGCAGATAGCAAGAAGAATGTTTCAGACATCATACAAGGAGACAGTTCAATCATGCAAAGTTTTAGTTCCTCACCAGAATCCAAGTCTTGCACTTCCATTGTTTAGATAATACAATTTAAGTGAGACTGCAGACTGATCTTCTCTTACACATCTGAAGTCCAAATAGACGGATTAGTATTGTGCCAAAATACATGTGAGCATAATAAATAAAGAACTGAAGCAGTATCACATCATAGACAGGATAAACATTTTGACATTTATTGTATTCTAATTTATTTTTGCAGGAGTAAATAAGCCAAAGATTCTTCCTGTATAGCAGATAGCAAAGAAGTATTCAGAAAGCATCAAACTTATCCAAAACTCTCTCCTCCATTGAGCCAAAAAAAAAACCAGTATGGTCAATCAGGCAACCTCAAATCACTTTTTGTAATTTTGACTGATATATAAAAGATTTAAAGTGTACTGATTGGTTATTGGTAAAATATACAACTCCTAAAGGAACTTTTCCTTTGTCCACAATAAATGTAAAACAATTGTTTAGTACTTATTTGCCCTTTAGATGAATTATTTTAGGCAGTCTCAGGTCAAAACAATTACTGTAGATGGAATTTTTAAGTACTTACCATTAGAACTCTATCAGAAGAGCAAAGACTAACAATTTAATCGACCCTACCAGCATGAGGAAATAGGATCTCACCTCCTCATTCTCCCACCCGTTTCTTCATCCTTCACTTCATTTTACTTGATGTTTTAAATAGCTAGAAAGTGTTATCTGTTTTCAGATGTCTTACTGGTGTTAGTCATAGCACATTGCTTGCTTTTTTTTTATAAAGGTAATACTGTATTCCTCAGCATTAAGGACAAGGACATGTTGGAGACCTCGAATGTTCTCAATAAATACTTCTAGTACACAATGTTCTTGAGAATACCCTTTTTCAGAGACCATATTTATTTCGGCAGACATGTAGCCATGGTCTTCAGGAAGTATCACAAGCAAGATAGCATCTCTTTATAAACAAGCACCAAAGCAGAACCAAATGCAATGTGCTACATGAACTAGTCATCAGTAAGAGTGTGGAAAAAGAACCTTATAACAACAGCTTTATCAGAATATCCTTCTCGCCTATCACGAAATGAATTCCGTGCCATGCTCATCGGCTGGGGAATAAAATGTTAAATGAAACCAATGAATCACATGAAAAGAATATTTCCAGCGGATTAAAACATAATGTAGAGAAACCAGTGTAAATGATCCAAGTGTCAAAACTTTGTCATAGACGAAGAATAAATAAGAAAGGAAGACTCACATAGTTTCGCTTCGGCAAAATTATAAGGCGAATGACTCTCTCAAGCCCTTTAAGAATGAAATATCTGTTAATCCAAAAATTATTTCTGAGTTACAAAAATATGATAGATTCTTCAGAAATTCTACAATTCCTAATGGAAAAGGGCAGGAATCCCAAAACCAGCAGAGAAAAGGAGCTGGATAGAGTGAGGATAAAGAGATTGATCATAAGAATTTCAGCTCTCACCCTCCCATTTCTGACGGCTCTTCCTTGAGGGCAATTAACTTTTTGGAGTCATCAGCAGCTCTTAAGTGACATAGCTTTGACTAAATGAGGAAAAATGAACAAATAAAGGTCATGCAAGTATTAACAATAGTACTGTCATTAAAAGGGGAAAAAGGAGGCAACACATTTCCTTTTGATGGTTCTACAATATAGCGCTTACTTTAAACCTCTGCAACCTATAGATGCTGGCTTAAAACACATGTATACACTAGGATAAATGATCAGAATCACTTTCAACGGGTGCACCCATCGGATTCTTTTTTGTAACTATCCCATCATGTCTATTTTCTTTTTCTCAACTTGTAACATTTTCAGCAGAAATTAGCTGAAACTTAGGGAAAATATAAAACCCACCTTCAACATGATAGGGAACTGTCCAAAATTAAATTTCTCCCTGATTACAGCTCCATCACCATACTGGAAACAGATATCCACCAAAAACTTTCCCGCATATGAAAGTTTAGCTTGTCTACACTGTTTCACACACACAAGAAACCATAGATTAGCTGCAGGTCCGGATATCCACTAACAGAACTACACATGAACATACATCGTACCTCAAAAGGATACAAAGCATCACGCATGGTCTTGGAAGCACGTTCCTTTTGAGGTGGGAATAATTCAGGTTTGCCGAACCAGAGTATTCTCGGGTTAAGAAAAATTATTAAATAATGATGGAACTTAAGATTGAGGATAAGGAAAAAAGTAATATAAGAAGCATACATAGCATTCCTATACTAATTAAAAACACAGGTAAGAAAACCTCAAACATTTGAAACTTTATCCCATGCAGGCACTGCCGAACTGTTTTCGATACGTTTTGACAAGTAAATGACTGAAGAGAATGAACCTTTCTTCAGAATTTATCATGCCATACTCATTACCAAGAGTTCATCTCTTTTGCAGTTCCTCTGTTTTACTACTATAAATTGAGACACAGTATGCTGCCATCTTCTCCAATACTGAAATATATCTCAAATTAAATATTCTTTTGATTTTGAAATACTGTTGATAAAAAATTGTATCCTAACTTCAACATGATTCAATGCACAATGCCTGGGTCTACAATTACACAATGCAATAGAAAATAAGATAGTAAAAATCCAATCTTTAACACGAGGCGCATATCCTCAAGCTGTTAGGTATCCTGTTTGACAAATTAAGCAAGACCGTCTCTTTTAGTGTCCCTCCTTTTCCTGTGCTACAATTAGATGTAGAACCAGAGATATGCCTCTATATCTATGCAATCATGTTATCCCTACTCCAATATGCTTCCAAATCGTCAAAAGAAAATTTCCGGTTTCAATGTTCACGTTTCAGTTTCGGAGAGACCACAAACAGAGTATAAACTCAACTCATAGCAGCAACAAGATGTATCTTAACTTCATCAATGTAAGCGAAAGACCTAAGGCTTTCAATTTACAGTCAGAAATTCAAAAAATATACATACCTAAAAATCCAATCTTTAATGTAAAAATTTTCAGCTTACTTCAGGAAAATAAAAAAGGAATTGGAAACTAAAGAAAAGAACAGCACAAGCAAGAATAGAACTCCTTCAAAGAAAAGGATATTTCTTAGCTTGAGCTTGGAGAAGGAATCAACCACTTCAACGGGCTTGATATTCAAGAGCATGGTTTCAAGTCCATTATCCACCATATGATCAAAGGACTCAATATGATGGCTGAAGAGCTCTTTCAGGGCTGAGTAATCTTTCTGTTGCAACAAATGCGGCCGTGACATGGCCTTGTTTCCTTCAATTTTTGGTTTTTCTTCTTCCATCTTCTTGCTGTATGAAACAAGAGTATTAAGTTAACGAATGCGTCCCGCGACAGCTAGCGTTTAGGGTTTAAGAAATTGAAGAAGAAGGATTTAGGGTTTTAACTTTTAACAAACAAAAGAAAGAAAACAAATTGGAGAAGAAAAAAAAAAACTTTTAAAGAGGAGCTTACTTTTATTTTTAGTTTAAAAACAAATGGCTGTCCAAAAGTATTTTTGTTTCACCAATTAGTTATATTTATTTTTTTATAATTTCTACTTGATTAAAAATCATATTATTTTTAACTTTGTCTACAAAATCAACTGCTTTGCCAGCTTCAGTATATGTTTGGTTATGCGATTTCATGTCGCGATTTGAAATATATGATAAAATCAATAACTGAAGATGTGATTTTATCTCATAATTTCAGATCATGAGATGAAATTTCAAATTCTTCAAAAAACTTGATTTGGGATTTCATATCATGAGATGAGATCTTTCAAATATAAAATTTAACCCAAAAATTTATATTTTATTTAAAAAAATTATTATTTTATATATGTCAACTATATTTACCAATCATTTATTTAATAAATGTAATCAACATTTGCCAACTATTATATTGGACATAATAGTTTGCCAACCATTTACTATATGGGAGGATTATATTAAAGAGTAGTACACTACGACTCATGTTTAGTTTTAGTTTTTATTGAACTAAAGTTTGATTTTTTAAGTTGTATTTTTAGAATGGTTTTGTGATAGTATATTATATTTTATTATGAACTTTTGCTTATTTAGTAAGACTAATCTACATGTACGCGTCTCGCGCGTGTTTCCCATATTAATAAGAATAATTGCTATGAGGCTTTGTACCTTAAATAGTAATTTAATTTTAAACTTTTCATTTTACCCTTTATGAATTACAACTCAACTTTCTTTCTCTTTCTCTTGATCTATGTATTTAGTCAGACACTTCACATAAATTGAAATGAAAAAGAACAATGTAGATATTAACTAAAGAAAGTGAATAACAAACTCAAAGTATATTGTGTTTCTATGTTATTATTTTTTTCGATTATACAATTTTCTTAAAAGAAGAAGAAGAAGAAGGAACTCACATATAATACATAATAAAATTACAATCTTTAATTTATTTTTTTCTTATTGAAATATTATGATGGAATGGATTGATATACAAGTTAACAAAATTGTAATTTATTTTAAAGTCTTAAATATTAGGACTTTTAATATAGTTCAAATAAGGAAAGATTTAAGAATTTCGCTCATGAAATCCTTTTCAGATTTCATTGCAAGATTATCTAAAATAAATTGTGCACAAGAGTTATAATTATAATAATTTATAATTTTATAGAAAAAATTATTTCATGAGATGAAGAGATTGATTTACCTGAGTAAATGAGTTGTGAATGTATAAGTAGATGAAGAATGTCAGTTACAAATAACACAAAATTTAAATTATACATAATTTCAATATAAGAATTAATTAAAGGAGATAAGATAGTATAATATTAGTCTGACTAAAGGAGATAATTTAAATTAAATTATTTTAAATATGAACAACCTAAGCTGACATAGAAGCCACAACATAAAAAGAAACTCACAACATGAAAAAAAAAAAGATAGATTAACACAAAAATACACATGGTTGAAGATTGAATTAAAATATTAATGTAGAAGAGTTGATGAATTAAATTATATAATTATAAATTTTTTATAAAAGTGGAAAGATTTATAAATAAAAAAGAATTTAAAAATATAAAGACGTTACTATTAAAAAGAAAAAATATTATAAAAAAAAAGGAAAAATGATATACATGAGTATGCAAAAGGAAAGAAAATCAAAAAGGAAAAAAAAAGGAAAAAAAGTAAAAATAATTTCCAAATCTAAAAAGGAAAAACTTTCGTGCAAGAATTTTTTATATATTTTTTTAAAGATTTACATTACAAATAGAGTTATATCACAAATAGAAAATTCAATATAATAAAATAAGATAGAAAAATTTAGTGACTATCAAAAAGGAAACAAAATTGATGTAATTTTCTATTTTTTGTGTTTACACGTAAATAGAATTTATGCCACAAATATAAAATCTAATATGAAAAAATAAGGTGATAAAAATAATTTTAAATAATAATTATGTGAAAATAGTAAATGATTATTTTTTCTATTATGATGTCTTTTAATGAAGGCCAAAAAATTCAAACAACATTTATAAGGACCTTCACACTTTTAATACAATATGGATTGTATAAGAATTTGGACAATTTAAATAGTTTTTACAACTTATGGTGTTTCATGATTTTATCTCACATGGGCCATGGCAAAATTGGGGTCCTTGGATAATAGACATTCTCTCCTCTTGTTATAAATTCATAATTGATGCTATAAATTATCAACTTTCGTTTTTTTTTTAACTTTTAAAATTATGATAATTTTTCTATTTCTTTTAGTATATACAGTTAAACATCGGTATAATAACATTTCACCATAATAGTAATTTTCTCCAGAATCAATTTTTCATAGTATATTTTACTACTTCTCTGTAATAACATTCTACCTATAACAACAGTGACGTTCAGTATAGCGATACACACTTTGTAAAATTATCCCTATATAACAGTTATACTTAGATATTGTGTAATGTTATTTTGTAAGAAATATATTATGTATAACAATAAATATTAAAATATGTATGATAATCATAATTAATGTCACGCATATACTAAATTTCAATTATGAATATATAAAAGAAAAAAATTATATTAAAACAACGGTCATCAACTATGGTCATAAATTAACGAGAAAACGCTATTGGGGTTTACCTTTTTTACTTTTATATTTTTCCTAGTTTTTTTTGGTTAAATTTCGTAATAAATACGTTCATTTTTCTTGGTACACAAAATCGTTAAACTAGATTTTTGCATATTTTTGTTTATAACAGTTAAATGAGATATAAATATCAAATGTCAGTATACATATATAACAGCATCCTACTATAGTAGCCATAAAATTTTCATACAACGCTATCACTATAGAGAAGTTTTGACGGTATGTTATGAACTAATTTTATAAAAAAATGAAGTGAAAAATACTAAATATAATAATTAAGCATATAAATTTACAATGCTGTAAGTTGAAAGAATAGACGTAATAATTTTTTTTTTTTGGAATTATCATATTTGAATTTGAATTTCTCAAATGGAAAACAAAATAAAGCTCACAATTTATTTAACAATTTCAGTTGGTTTTGTTAGTTTTGTAGGGATGAAGATATAGTTTGGATTAATCAAACCGTGGAAAATTTGGTGCAAGTATTTGTATAAAAATTTCTCTGAACAAAAAAAAAAAATACTATTTAAAATTATTTGGCAAAGTCATTAGACTTAGTTTTGAATTAATAAAGTCACTCAACTTATATTTTTTTTCTTACAAAATCACTCAGCATGATTAATCATAAAACATAATAATTAAAAAAAATCTCACTTGACAAAATAAATTGATTATTTATGACATATAAACACGAATTTTACAAATAATAAAATATTAAAAGACTCAATATCAAAAATTTCAATCCACCCACAAGTGATTAAAATAGCATATTAAACTCTCATAACAACAAACATTTTCATAAATCAATTATGCAACAGATTTTAAGTAAATATTTCAGAAAAATTATTATTTTTATAATTATCACTTAATGTTATAATAAATTAAATTGTGCACCATGTATTGCTAAAAAAACAGAGCTTGTATTTTCTATTTAAAAAAATAATAATTTAAATATCATCTTCAATAAGATAATTCTTTGTATTAATGTTTGATAATATATTATAATTTCAAATGACCGAGTCATACTTTATCAGTTTCTATATTTCACAACTTAAATATTAGATTTACAAAAGGGAAAAGGGTCATAAATGCCGTTAAACTATGTAGAATTGAACAAAAATGCTCTTTGTTAATAGTTTGGGGCAAAAATGCCCCTGTGGTTAATGTTTTGGTCCAAAAATGCTCATATTGTTAATAGTTTGATTTAAAAATACTCCTACTGTTACTTTTAGGTTAAAAAAGCCCTTTTTAAACATACTTTTTTTTTTCTTTTTTTAAACACATTTTTATAATAAAACGTTATTTTCAAATAACCCTTTTCTTATTTCTTTTCTTTTAAAATTTCTTTAACTAACAAAAAGGCGAAAGGTAATCTTTTTCTTCTAAATCTCATTTTATCAACTAAAATAGAATAATCATGTGTACTTTTTAAACCTATATATAAGATTATATATATATATATATATATATATATATATATATATATATAAATAAATATATATATATATTAACCCCATCATTAATTTTAATTTAAATAATAATTTAAAAAATATAATAAAATAAAAAAAAATTATTTCTTAATCTTTTTCGAATTGAAGTAGGCTAAACATTTGCGAATATATTTCTTGATTTTAAAGTTTTAAAAAAATAAAAATAAGGATCAACAGTAACTCTATTGGGTGATATTTTAAAGATATTTTGTGGTTTGAAGAAATATAATGAATTTTCGTGTTTTATGACATTATGATTGTTATATCTTAACTTTAAAACTAAGGATTATATTAACAAATGTTTATCTTTCTTCAAGTCAAAAAAGTTTTAAAATAAAAAATATTTCATATTTTGTTAGATTTTTTTAATCGTTATCTACCAAAAAAATTAACGATGAATTATTGTGACTTTATATATATATATATATATATATATATATGAAAATTAACGAATGGTTACAATATTTTTATTATAAAAATAATGTATTTTGAATTTTTTTTTTATTAGGAAAAAGATATCTTTTACGCAAAAATAATAGTATGAGCATCTTTGGACCAAACTACTAACAACAGAGGTATTTTTGGACCAAAGCATTGATGATAGAGGCATTTTAAAACCAAACTATTAGCAGAGAACATTTTAATTCAGTTTCACATAGTTTTAGGGCATTTTTAACTCTTTTTCCTTAATAAAATAATGTTAACACTCATAACATGTTTTAATTTCAAATGACATACAACAAACTTTTGCATAAGTTTTTGCTAAAAGTTATTTTGAACATTAAGTTGTTTCTTATTTGAACTAGGTAAGAACTCCTAATATTTAATAATTAAAAACTTTAGTAAGATTTTATTTATATTAATCACTTGTTTAATATTCAAAATGATTGAATTAATTGAAATTTAATTGAAAAAATCACGTTTCAACAAAAAACTCTTTATCACATAAGTTTAATTTGAATAGAAATAGATTGCATGCTTTATATAAATAAAGTTCATATAAATTGTGGTTTGAGATTAAAAAAAAATTCTTTTTTTGTGAGACGATGGCAGTAGATAGTAGAAACAACATCATAGTTAAAGTAATTTGTTAAAAACTCATATTTAGAGCAATAATATGATTTTGAGAACAAATAAGCTTAAATATCACCGAAGATTAATTCCAATTCGTATAACATAAGTGTCTTGTCTTTCGTATCGAGTCTTTTAATATTTTATTATTTATAGATTTATGTTTATATGGCATAAAATATTAATTAATTTAGCCAAGTTGACAAATCCAATTAGAGAAAAGTTACAAATCGGATGACTTTATTGATACAAAACTAAATTTAATGATTTTACTAAATAATTTCATATATTTAAATAATATTTTGAGATATTTACTCTCGAGTTAGAGTTACAAACCATTTGAATTCTTCAATTATTTAAAGTATATGTTCCATATATTATGACAGGGCGACTCAAAAAGCAGAAAAATTGAAACCGCAATTGCCCTTTTGCTTTTTCTTTTCTTTTCTCAAATGGGAGTGTATAATAATAGTATTAAATGTTATTTGATTTAATTATATCGAAATTATTTTATATTCATTATTTAATTTTGATATATTCAAAGATAAGTTTATCTCTAACCATGAGTTGTTGAATATTATTTTTTCTAAGACATCCTACCGATTGAACCCTTAAATTAGAGAAACGTTAGCAATTCTATGCTCTCCCATGTTGCCCCTATTGTTTTATGAGCCTTTTCAAATTTCAATGCAGAAAAAAACAAACAATAAAAGTGAAATATTAAAGCAGGCAGTCTTAGACAATGCATGAAAGAAGAAATATATTAGTTAAATTTTGAGAGAGATTGATTCAAACAGGCCATTCAGATGTTATTCAAAAGAAAGGATCATCACTATTAATGATGATAAACTAATGGACAAAATGTAAATGCTCCCATGATTCGACATAAACAAGAAAAATAAAAGGGAAGTAAGTAGCTTTCAAAGTCCAACACCAAATTCACCATAGCTACAAATTCAAATTCTCACAACAAGCTGTCTGTTTTTGCAGGCAATCTCCTGAAGAAACTTAAGGGCACGGAAGGGAGTTTCTCTCTGAATCTTGGGTGCCTCATTGTATAGAACCCCACGAGAGTCACCACTACTTTAAGAGGAGTGACATACAACACTACTGAAGCAACCAAACAGAAGACAAGAAAAATAGCAGTGGCTCTTGGATCTCTCCAACTTAACAAGTTATAAAACCTTTCCCCTTGATTAGCTAAATCCCCTGCAACAGCTTGCATTCTTGATCCAATGCTTCTTAGCCTGTCATACCTCATTCTCACAATATCGTTGTTCCGAGACGTTGGGAGAGTGTCAAACTCCTCATCCAATTCATCCCAAGGTACTCTTTCAGCTTGTGACAACTTGATATCCATGTGTGGTGGCTTTCTTGGCCTCATTCTATAGTTCCATGTCCCGATCAAGAAAACAACGACGAAGATGGTGCTTAAGATCAGCCTCGGGAAGCATACGAATTGGAAGAATATGATGTGCACTAGTACTGTTGCAAAAGGGTTCTTCCAAGTGCAAATCCCATTGAACCATTTGCAAAATGCAATTAGGCCTGTTAGGATCCCAGCTATTCTAACATAGTTGGCTTTGCTTCTTCTTATGCTCCACATGTTTGAGCCCACATCAAGCATGTACTCCACCACCTCTCTTCTCAATGGTGGCTCTGCACGACTTAGCCTCGTGGCAACAATTTGAGTAGCCTGATGCCTTAGATTATCGATCTGGTAATAAGTCAGCGGGTGAAGGTAATGCAAAGTTGGTAATAGAGGCTGAGAGTACATAGCCAACATGTTGAATAAAGATGAACAAGAAAATCTAACAGCCAGTTGAATTTCACCCATCTTCTTCACCCCTGCTGGTGTCAACACAATGAGAGGATACGAATGAGTGTAAACTCTATCAGTCTCAAGTGTGGAGAGTCTAATCCTTACCTTCCCAATTTTTGAATCCCTAGATTTGTCATTTTTATCTGCACCTTGCAAATGACAATTATCAAACACTCCTATTGTGATCACCGTGCAGGGATCAAACACCTCCCAAGTGTACTGTTCATTCCACTTGGGATTGAAACTGTTGATAATTGTTCTTGTCCTAATCCATTTCTGACCATATTTTGCCACACAATAAGGATTTGTTATCCCGCGGCCATCTCCGTTCTTCATTGGGGATAAACCTTGAGCGTTTAAGATTCCAAGTTCTAAAACCCCAATGCTTGGTTTCCACAACTCCTTGGAAGTTGCCTTGAGATCACTACTATAATGTGTTAATTCATCAAGAACATGATATCCACCATCAAAAGATAGCCTCAAGTGAACCTTGCTGTTTAGTTTGGAAACTCTGTTGTTGCCATCCTCAGACACAACCTCCTTCTCAAGACTATACCACTTACCAATTGGAGTACTAAAACCTACCCTCTTTTCTACATCTTGTAAAGGGATGATACACTTCCCCAGCAATTCATCCTTGTTTGGTGCCACCTTATCTTCCACACTCAAAACCAACTGATCCTCAAAAGGTTCTGCAACTACAAACATCAAATCCTCATTCAATGATGGGCAAACATTCTTACTCAGAGAAATCTTAGTCCTTAAAATCACATTTCCTAGAGTAATCCTCACGTAAATCTCCGGCTGCTGCCTGTTCTTGTTGCCTAGCTGCAATTCTTGAGCTTCTATCACATTGACTCTCAGATACCAAAGCCTAGGTGATAAATAAATCTTAGATTTTACATTTGCAACACCATCACCATTCACTGCTGTGGCATCTAGATGTGAAGCTTCTTGAAATGCCTCGTCAGCTTGTGTCCCTATCCAAACAGCCAGCATTAGCTCTCCTTTCACCTTTTCCCCTTTCCTATTCTCCAACCAGTACCATTGAGGAGCCAAAGGGCTATCTGGGGGTACCCTTTTTGGCACCTCATTGATCTCAAAAACCACTCTTCCAATCAAACCATCATCACTATCACCAATTCTTGATTTATCCTTCAAGAAAACTTCAAGAATTCTTGATTGAATCTGGTCCTTCAACACAACAAATACTTGGTTCCACTCAGGACTAGAACCGTCTTCAATGTGCAAAGTTATACCCTTTAAATTCCCAAGTTGCACTTCAACAAAAGAGTGAGGATTGTCACTGCCATTGCCATCTTTCTTTAAAGGTAGCTCATTTGCCTTCACCACCCTTACATAGAAGTAATGCATTTGCTCAACAAGATCAAATGCTGTGCCAAGTCTGTCATTTGCAGTAACTCTTCCACCACCAAGAGTTGGAGTTGTCTCTTTTAGATTGAAATCTTCATTTTCTGGTGGATATGAGTTCTGATTTTGATTCGGATATTGGTTTTGGTTTCTATTCTGGAGCTGATTTTGATTTTGGTTTTGATTATTTTTTTGGTTCTTACTTTGATTTTGGTTTTTATTTGGATTTTGGTTTTGGTTTTTCTTCTGGTTTTGGACTGAAGTTTGGTTAGACATATTAGTACTAGCAAGAACAATTCTTGGAATTATGAGAAGAATGAGTTTTAAGAAAAAATTCTTTCAAGAATGTAACAATCAGAAGATGATAGAAATAGAGATGGACTCCTGATATTTTGGTAACTGATACCAAACCAAATGCCAACAAACACTTCCTTTTTCGAAAATATTTGAAACTTAATTGGAATTTAAACGTTTGAATTAGTTATTTGATTAAGGATGAATTTCTGATTTGATTGTTAGTAACTGACACTCCTTGTTTAACTACAACAACAAATTCAAGAAATAAGTCAAAAATGAAAAGCTGAAAATCCGGAACAAATTACTTTTGCATAATACTATTGTAATTATAGAGGAATTTTAGCTGATTATATCAAATATATGTCTATAAATATACCTCTTTCCAAATATTATTTGCGTTAAATTATTCGTAAATATGGATAGCAATACGCGCTACAACATTACCCAATTAAGTGGAAGTTTGATCATAAATATTTTTTTACTTTTTTCGGAGTTAAATTTAGAAGTTATATTTGGTTATAAGATTTTGAAAATTCAATGTGAAGTTATTGAAATTAGAATTTGAAAAACACCTAAAAGTTATTTTACCTTTTTTCCAAATCAAATTCCTCACAAAAATTCAAAAACAACTTCAATTTATATACATGATCAAACACAACTTCAACTTTCAAATAATATTTTTAATTTTAAAAATAAATTTTTCTTTTTCAAAATTAACAATTTTTATGGTCAAGCGAGTCCTAAGAAAAGCTAAAGTATGGTTAACCACTTAATTATTTTTTTTTCTTTTTTTAGAATTTTATTTACAACTTATGATATTAATAATTTATTTATCTTTCTAGGAAAATAATTATTGAAGAGTCAAGCCACAGATTTTTATTTACACAATTCTAGTAACAAAGTAGTACTACGACGTTGATTTGTGTACTTTTAGAGATATTCAAAGTACCTAACCAACGAAAAAGTAGAGGAATTTAATGCTTTTGAATTACATAATAAAAATAAAAAATCTGCATAATGTGAACTTTTGGTATACCTGTAACTTAAAGTGCGTATTGAAATTTGAAGGTACATTTACTGTCCTCATTGTATGTTAAACGTTATTTTTTTCAGTTTTTCATGCCTATATTAAAGTCTGATTAATTGAAATGGTGCATTACATGACTTATTTTAAAGACTAATAGAATTTTTTCTTTTCTCAAAATTCAAATTCAAAACTTTCACAACTTATGTTGGTTTATCAAACATTATGATTCTTACTCTCTCCCTCTTAATTTATCTGTCATTATTTCTCTTTTATCCGTCCTATAAGTAAATATTAATTAGAAAGAATTTTTCACTATTTTATCTTCATTTATATCTTAAAATAATTTCTTTTAATTAAATAGTTACCCGTATGTGCAGTCTTCAAAACAATTATTACTAAAAATAAAATAGAAAAAAATAAATAATTTTATGTTATATTTATAAAATAATAAATAAATTGATATAATTATTTTTAAAAATCACAATAAATAAAAGTTTAATTCGAATAGAAATAGATTGCATGCTTTATATAAAAATATTTCATATAAATTGTCGTTTGAGATTAAAAAAACTCTTTTTTTGGGAGACGATGGCAGTAGATAGTAGAAACAACATCATAGTTAAAGTAATTTGTTAAAAACTCATATTTAGAGCAATAATATGATTTTGAGAACAAATAAGCTTAAATATCACCGAAGATTAATTCCAATTCGTATAACATGAGTGTCTTGTCTTTCGTATCGAGTCTTTTAATATTTTATTATATATAGATTTATGTTTATATGGCATAAAATATTAATTAATTTAGCCAAGTTGACAAATCCAATTGGAGAAAAGTTACAAATCGGATGACTTTATTGATACAAAACTAAATTTAATGATTTTACTAAATAATTTCATATATTTAAATAATATTTTGAGATATTTACTCTCCAGATAGAGTTACAAACCATTTGAATTCTTCAATTATTTAAAGTATATGTTCCATATATTATGACAGGGCGACTCAAAAAGCAGAAAAATTGAAACCGCAATTGCCCTTTTGCTTTTTCTTTTCTTTTCTCAAATGGGAGTGTATAATAATAGTATTAAATGTTATTCGATTTAATTATATCGAAATTATTTCATATTCATTATTTAATTTTGATATATTCAAAGATAAGTTTATCTCTAACCATGAGTTGTTGTATATTATTTTTTCTAAGACATCCTACCGATTGAACCCTTAAATTAGAGAAACGTTAGCAATTCTATGCTCTCCCATGTTGTCCCTATTGTTTTATGAGCCTTTTCAAATTTCAATGCAGAAAAAAACAAACAATAAAAGTGAAATATTAAAGCAGGCAGTCTTAGACAATGCATGAAAGAAGAAATATATTAGTTAAATTTTGAGAGAGATTGATTCAAACAGGCCATTCAGATGTTATTCAAAAGAAAGGATCATCACTATTAATGATGATAAACTAATGGACAAAATGTAAATGCTCCCATGATTCGACATAAACAAGAAAAATAAAAGGGAAGTAAGTAGCTTTCAAAGTCCAACACCAAATTCACCATAGCTACAAATTCAAATTCTCACAACAAGCTGTCTGTTTTTGTAGGCAATCTCCTGAAGAAACTTAAGGGCACGGAAGGGAGTTTCTCTCTGAATCTTGGGTGCCTCATTGTATAGAACCCCACGAGAGTCACCACTACTTTAAGAGGAGTGACATACAACACTACTGAAGCAACCAAACAGAAGACAAGAAAAATAGCAGTGGCTCTTGGATCTCTCCAACTTAACAAGTTATAAAACCTTTCCCCTTGATTAGCTAAATCCCCTGCAACAGCTTGCATTCTTGATCCAATGCTTCTTAGCCTGTCATACCTCATTCTCACAATATCGTTGTTCCGAGACGTTGGGAGAGTGTCAAACTCCTCATCCAATTCATCCCAAGGTACTCTTTCAGCTTGTGACAACTTGATATCCATGTGTGGTGGCTTTCTTGGCCTCATTCTATAGTTCCATGTCCCGATCAAGAAAACAACGACGAAGATGGTGCTTAAGATCAGCCTCGGGAAGCATACGAATTGGAAGAATATGATGTGCACTAGTACTGTTGCAAAAGGGTTCTTCCAAGTGCAAATCCCATTGAACCATTTGCAAAATGCAATTAGGCCTGTTAGGATCCCAGCTATTCTAACATAGTTGGCTTTGCTTCTTCTTATGCTCCACATGTTTGAGCCCACATCAAGCATGTACTCCACCACCTCTCTTCTCAATGGTGGCTCTGCACGACTTAGCCTCGTGGCAACAATTTGAGTAGCCTGATGCCTTAGATTATCGATCTGGTAATAAGTCAGCGGGTGAAGGTAATGCAAAGTTGGTAATAGAGGCTGAGAGTACATAGCCAACATGTTGAATAAAGATGAACAAGAAAATCTAACAGCCAGTTGAATTTCACCCATCTTCTTCACCCCTGCTGGTGTCAACACAATGAGAGGATACGAATGAGTGTAAACTCTATCAGTCTCAAGTGTGGAGAGTCTAATCCTTACCTTCCCAATTTTTGAATCCCTAGATTTGTCATTTTTATTTGCACCTTGCAAATGACAATTATCAAACACTCCTATTGTGATCACCGTGCAGGGATCAAACACCTCCCAAGTGTACTGTTCATTCCACTTGGGATTGAAACTGTTGATAATTGTTCTTGTCCTAATCCATTTCTGACCATATTTCGCCACACAATAAGGATCTGTTATCCCGCGGCCATCTCTGTTCTTCATTGGGGATAAACCTTGAGCGTTTAAGATTCCAAGTTCTAAAACCCCAATGCTTGGTTTCCACAACTCCTTGGAAGTTGCCTTGAGATCACTACTATAATGTGTTAATTCATCAAGAACATGATATCCACCATCAAAAGATAGCCTCAAGTGAACCTTGCTGTTTAGTTTGGAAAATCTGCTGTTGCCATCCTCAGACACAACCTCCTTCTCGAGACTATACCACTTACCAATTGGAGTACTAAAACCTACCCTCTTTTCTACATCTTGTAAAGGGATGATACACTTCCCCATCAATTCATCCTTGTTTGGTGCCACCTTATCTTCCACACTCAAAACCAACTGATCCTCAAAAGGTTCTGCAACTACAAACATCAAATCCTCATTCCATGATGGGCAAACATTCTTACTCAGAGAAATCTTAGTCCTTAAAATCACATTTCCTAGAGTAATCCTCACGTAAATCTCCGGCTGCTGCCTGTTCTTGTTGCCTAGCTGCAATTCTTGAGCTTCTATCACATTGACTCTCAGATACCAAAGCCTAGGTGATAAATAAATCTTAGATTTTACATTTGCAACACCATCACCATTCACTGTTGTGGCATCTAGATGTGAAGCTTCTTGAAATGCCTCGTCAGCTTGTGTCCCTATCCAAACAGCCAGCATTAGCTCTCCTTTCACCTTTTCCCCTTTCCTATTCTCCAACCAGTACCATTGAGGAGCCAAAGGGCTATCTGGGGGTACCCTTTTTGGCACCTCATTGATCTCAAAAACCACTCTTCCAATCAAACCATCATCACTATCACCAATTCTTGATTTATCCTTCAAGAAAACTTCAAGAATTCTTGATTGAATCTGGTCATTCAACACAACAAATACTTGGTTCCACTCAGGACTAGAACTGTCTTCAATGTGCAAAGTTAGACCCTTTAAATTCCCAAGTTGCACTTCAACAAAAGGGTGAGGATTGTCACTGCCATTGCCATCTTTCTTTAAAGGTAGCTCATTTGCCTTCACCACCCTTACATAGAAGTAATGCATTTGCTCAACAAGATCAAATGATGTGCCAAGTTTGTCATTTGCAGTAACTCTTCCACCACCAAGAGTTGGAGTTGTCTCTTTTAGATTGAAATCTTCATTTTCTGGTGGATATGAGTTCTGATTTTGATTCGGATATTGGTTTTGGTTTCTATTCTGGAGCTGATTTTGATTTTGGTTTTGATTATTTTTTTGGTTCTTACTTTGATTTTGGTTTTTATTTGGATTTTGGTTTTGGTTTTTCTTCTGGTTTTGGACTGAAGTTTGGTTAGACATATTAGTACTAGCAAGAACAATTCTTGGAATTATGAGAAGAATGAGTTTTAAGAAAAAATTCTTTCAAGAATGTAACAATCAGAAGATGATAGAAATAGAGATGGACTCCTGATATTTTGGTAACTGATACCAAACCAAATGCCAACAAACACTTCCTTTTTCGAAAATATTTGAAACTTAATTGGAATTTAAACGTTTGAATTAGTTATTTGATTAAGGATGAATTTCTGATTTGATTGTTAGTAACTGACACTCCTTGTTTAACTACAACAACAAATTCAAGAAATAAGTCAAAAATGAAAAGCTGAAAATCCGGAACAAATTACTTTTGCATAATACTATTGTAATTATAGAGGAATTTTAGCTGATTATATCAAATATATGTCTATAAATATACCTCTTTCCAAATATTATTTGCGTTAAATTATTCGTAAATATGGATAGCAATACGCGCTACAACATTACCCAATTAAGTGGAAGTTTGATCATAAATATTTTTTTACTTTTTTCGGAGTTAAATTTAGAAGTTATATTTGGTTATAAGATTTTGAAAATTCAATGTGAAGTTATTGAAATTAGAATTTGAAAAACACCTAAAAGTTATTTTACCTTTTTTCCAAATCAAATTCCTCACAAAAATTCAAAAACAACTTCAATTTATATACATGATCAAACACAACTTCAACTTTCAAATAATATTTTTAATTTTAAAAATAAATTTTTCTTTTTCAAAATTAACAATTTTTATGGTCAAGCGAGTCCTAAGAAAAGCTAAAGTATGGTTAACCACTTAATTATTTTTTTTTCTTTTTTTAGAATTTTATTTACAACTTATGATATTAATAATTTATTTATCTTTCTAGGAAAATAATTATTGAAGAGTCAAGCCACAGATTTTTATTTACACAATTCTAGTAACAAAGTAGTACTACGACGTTGATTTGTGTACTTTTAGAGATATTCAAAGTACCTAACCAACGAAAAAGTAGAGGAATTTAATGCTTTTGAATTACATAATAAAAATAAAAAATCTGCATAATGTGAACTTTTGGTATACCTGTAACTTAAAGTGCGTATTGAAATTTGAAGGTACATTTACTGTCCTCATTGTATGTTAAACGTTATTTTTTTCAGTTTTTCATGCCTATATTAAAGTCTGATTAATTGAAATGGTGCATTACATGACTTATTTTAAAGACTAATAGAATTTTTTCTTTTCTCAAAATTCAAATTCAAAACTTTCACAACTTATGTTGGTTTATCAAACATTATGATTCTTACTCTCTCCCTCTTAATTTATCTGTCATTATTTCTCTTTTATCCGTCCTATAAGTAAATATTAATTAGAAAGAATTTTTCACTATTTTATCTTCATTTATATCTTAAAATAATTTCTTTTAATTAAATAGTTACCCGTATGTGCAGTCTTCAAAACAATTATTACTAAAAATAAAATAGAAAAAAATAAATAATTTTATGTTATATTTATAAAATAATAAATAAATTGATATAATTATTTTTAAAAATCACAATAAATAAAAGTTTAATTCGAATAGAAATAGATTGCATGCTTTATATAAAAATATTTCATATAAATTGTCGTTTGAGATTAAAAAAACTCTTTTTTTGGGAGACGATGGCAGTAGATAGTAGAAACAACATCATAGTTAAAGTAATTTGTTAAAAACTCATATTTAGAGCAATAATATGATTTTGAGAACAAATAAGCTTAAATATCACCGAAGATTAATTCCAATTCGTATAACATGAGTGTCTTGTCTTTCGTATCGAGTCTTTTAATATTTTATTATATATAGATTTATGTTTATATGGCATAAAATATTAATTAATTTAGCCAAGTTGACAAATCCAATTGGAGAAAAGTTACAAATCGGATGACTTTATTGATACAAAACTAAATTTAATGATTTTACTAAATAATTTCATATATTTAAATAATATTTTGAGATATTTACTCTCCAGATAGAGTTACAAACCATTTGAATTCTTCAATTATTTAAAGTATATGTTCCATATATTATGACAGGGCGACTCAAAAAGCAGAAAAATTGAAACCGCAATTGCCCTTTTGCTTTTTCTTTTCTTTTCTCAAATGGGAGTGTATAATAATAGTATTAAATGTTATTCGATTTAATTATATCGAAATTATTTCATATTCATTATTTAATTTTGATATATTCAAAGATAAGTTTATCTCTAACCATGAGTTGTTGTATATTATTTTTTCTAAGACATCCTACCGATTGAACCCTTAAATTAGAGAAACGTTAGCAATTCTATGCTCTCCCATGTTGTCCCTATTGTTTTATGAGCCTTTTCAAATTTCAATGCAGAAAAAAACAAACAATAAAAGTGAAATATTAAAGCAGGCAGTCTTAGACAATGCATGAAAGAAGAAATATATTAGTTAAATTTTGAGAGAGATTGATTCAAACAGGCCATTCAGATGTTATTCAAAAGAAAGGATCATCACTATTAATGATGATAAACTAATGGACAAAATGTAAATGCTCCCATGATTCGACATAAACAAGAAAAATAAAAGGGAAGTAAGTAGCTTTCAAAGTCCAACACCAAATTCACCATAGCTACAAATTCAAATTCTCACAACAAGCTGTCTGTTTTTGTAGGCAATCTCCTGAAGAAACTTAAGGGCACGGAAGGGAGTTTCTCTCTGAATCTTGGGTGCCTCATTGTATAGAACCCCACGAGAGTCACCACTACTTTAAGAGGAGTGACATACAACACTACTGAAGCAACCAAACAGAAGACAAGAAAAATAGCAGTGGCTCTTGGATCTCTCCAACTTAACAAGTTATAAAACCTTTCCCCTTGATTAGCTAAATCCCCTGCAACAGCTTGCATTCTTGATCCAATGCTTCTTAGCCTGTCATACCTCATTCTCACAATATCGTTGTTCCGAGACGTTGGGAGAGTGTCAAACTCCTCATCCAATTCATCCCAAGGTACTCTTTCAGCTTGTGACAACTTGATATCCATGTGTGGTGGCTTTCTTGGCCTCATTCTATAGTTCCATGTCCCGATCAAGAAAACAACGACGAAGATGGTGCTTAAGATCAGCCTCGGGAAGCATACGAATTGGAAGAATATGATGTGCACTAGTACTGTTGCAAAAGGGTTCTTCCAAGTGCAAATCCCATTGAACCATTTGCAAAATGCAATTAGGCCTGTTAGGATCCCAGCTATTCTAACATAGTTGGCTTTGCTTCTTCTTATGCTCCACATGTTTGAGCCCACATCAAGCATGTACTCCACCACCTCTCTTCTCAATGGTGGCTCTGCACGACTTAGCCTCGTGGCAACAATTTGAGTAGCCTGATGCCTTAGATTATCGATCTGGTAATAAGTCAGCGGGTGAAGGTAATGCAAAGTTGGTAATAGAGGCTGAGAGTACATAGCCAACATGTTGAATAAAGATGAACAAGAAAATCTAACAGCCAGTTGAATTTCACCCATCTTCTTCACCCCTGCTGGTGTCAACACAATGAGAGGATACGAATGAGTGTAAACTCTATCAGTCTCAAGTGTGGAGAGTCTAATCCTTACCTTCCCAATTTTTGAATCCCTAGATTTGTCATTTTTATCTGCACCTTGCAAATGACAATTATCAAACACTCCTATTGTGATCACCGTGCAGGGATCAAACACCTCCCAAGTGTACTATTCATTCCACTTGGGATTGAAACTGTTGATAATTGTTCTTGTCCTAATCCATTTCTGACCATATTTCGCCACACAATAAGGATCTGTTATCCCGCGGCCATCTCTGTTCTTCATTGGGGATAAACCTTGAGGGTTTAAGATTCCAAGTTCTAAAACCCCAATGCTTGGTTTCCACAACTCCTTGGAAGTTGCCTTGAGATCACTACTATAATGTGTTAATTCATCAAGAACATGATATCCACCATCAAAAGATAGCCTCAAGTGAACCTTGCTGTTTAGTTTGGAAAATCTGCTGTTGCCATCCTCAGACACAACCTCCTTCTCGAGACTATACCACTTACCAATTGGAGTACTAAAACCTACCCTCTTTTCTACATCTTGTAAAGGGATGATACACTTCCCCATCAATTCATCCTTGTTTGGTGCCACCTTATCTTCCACACTCAAAACCAACTGATCCTCAAAAGGTTCTGCAACTACAAACATCAAATCCTCATTCCATGATGGGCAAACATTCTTACTCAGAGAAATCTTAGTCCTTAAAATCACATTTCCTAGAGTAATCCTCACGTAAATCTCCGGTTGCTGCCTGTTCTTGTTGCCTAGCTGCAATTCTTGAGCTTCTATCACATTGACTCTCAGATACCAAAGCCTAGGTGATAAATAAATCTTAGATTTTACATTTGCAACACCATCACCATTCACTGTTGTGGCATCTAGATGTGAAGCTTCTTGAAATGCTTCGTCAGCTTGTGTCCCTATCCAAACAGCCAGCATTAGCTCTCCTTTCACCTTTTCCCCTTTCCTATTCTCCAACCAGTACCATTGAGGAGCCAAAGGGCTATCTGGGGGTACCCTTTTTGGCACCTCATTGATCTCAAAAACCACTCTTCCAATCAAACCATCATCACTATCACCAATTCTTGATTTATCCTTCAAGAAAACTTCAAGAATTCTTGATTGAATCTGGTCCTTCAACACAACAAATACTTGGTTCCACTCAGGACTAGAACCGTCTTCAATGTGCAAAGTTAGACCCTTTAAATTCCCAAGTTGCACTTCAACAAAAGGGTGAGGATTGTCACTGCCATTGCTATCTTTCTTTAAAGGTAGCTCATTTGCCTTCACCACCCTTACATAGAAGTAATGCATTTGCTCAACAAGATCAAATGCTGTGCCAAGTCTGTCATTTGCAGTAACTCTTCCACCACCAAGAGTTGGAGTTGTCTCTTTTAGATTGAAATCTTCATTTTCTGGTGGATATGAGTTCTGATTTTGATTCGTATATTGGTTTTGGTTTCTATTCTGGAGCTGATTTTGATTTTGGTTTTGATTATTTTTTTGGTTCTTACTTTGATTTTGGTTTTTATTTGGATTTTGGTTTTGGTTTTTCTTCTGGTTTTGGACTGAAGTTTGGTTAGACATATTAGTACTAGCAAGAACAATTCTTGGAATTATGAGAAGAATGAGTTTTAAGAAAAATTTCTTTCAAGAATGTAACAATCAGAAGATGATAGAAATAGAGATGGACTCCTGATATTTTGGTAACTGATACCAAACCAAATGCCAACAAACACTTCCTTTTTCGAAAATATTTGAAACTTAATTGGAATTTAAACGTTTGAATTAGTTATTTGATTAAGGATGAATTTCTGATTTGATTGTTAGTAACTGATGCTCCTTGTTTAACTACAACAACAAATTCAAGAAATAAATCAAAAATGAAAAGCTGAAAATCCGGAACAAATTACTTTTGCATAATACTATTGTAATTATAGAGGAATTTTAGCTGATTATATCAAATATATGTCTATAAATATACCTCTTTCCAAATATTATTTGCGTTAAATTATTCGTAAATATGGATAGCAATACGCGCTACAACATTACCCAATTAAGTGGAAGTTTGATCATAAATATTTTTTTACTTTTTTCGGAGTTAAATTTAGAAGTTATATTTGGTTATAAGATTTTGAAAATTCAATGTGAAGTTATTGAAATTAGAATTTGAAAAACACCTAAAAGTTATTTTACCTTTTTTCCAAATCAAATTCCTCACAAAAATTCAAAAACAACTTCAATTTATATACATGATCAAACACAACTTCAACTTTCAAATAATATTTTTAATTTTAAAAATAAATTTTTCTTTTTCAAAATTAACAATTTTTATGGTCAAGCGAGTCCTAAGAAAAGCTAAAGTATGGTTAACCACTTAATTATTTTTTTTTTATTTTTTTAGAATTTTATTTACAACTTATGATATTAATAATTTATTTATCTTCCTAGGAAAATAATTATTGAAGAGTCAAGCCACAAATTTTTTATTTACACAATTCTAGTAACAAAGTAGTACTACGACGTTGATTTGTGTACTTTTAGAGATATTCAAAGTACCTAACCAACGAAAAAGTAGAGGAATTTAATGCTTTTGAATTACATAATAAAAATAAAAAATCTGCATAATGTGAACTTTTGGTATACCTGTAACTTAAAGTGCGTATTGAAATTTGAAGGTACATTTACTGTCCTCATTGTATGTTAAACGTTATCTTTTTCAGTTTTTCATGCCTATATTAAAGTCTGATTAATTGAAATGGTGCATTACATGACTTATTTTAAAGACTAATAGAATTTTTTCTTTTCTCAAAATTCAAATTCAAAACTTTCACAACTTATGTTGGTTTACCAAACATTATGATTCTTACTCTCTCCCTCTTAATTTATCTGTCATTATTTCTCTTTTATCCGTCCTATAAGTAAATATTAATTAGAAAGAATTTTTCACTATTTTATCTTCATTTATATCTTAAAATAATTTCTTTTAATTAAATAGTTACCCGTATGTGCAGTCTTCAAAACAATTATTACTAAAAATAAAATAGAAAAAAATAAATAATTTTAGGTTATATTTATAAAATAATAAATAATTTGAGATAATTATTTTTAAAAATTACAATAAATAATTTGAGACTATTTGACTCGAATTTCATTACTTATTTTTGTATACTTTTTTAACCGGCAATTGCCCTCCGAGGGTGTCTGTTAAATAAGCTTCCCTCTGTGTGTTTCAAAAATATTTAAACAAACAGTTCATTTGCCAAAAAATATATACTAATAAAAAGAAAAACAATAATTTATGTAAAAATGGAACAAAAAATATGTTTTCGCCAGATTTAATTAGCACAGATTAGTCACATTTTTAGCTATTGTGTTGAAGATTAATTCTGGACAAGTCAAATGACTTTATTTTTCCAAAGTGATAACAAATCTGACTTACTTAACCATCGTTGTGACCGTTAGTTTTTAATATCTGAATATATGTAATTTAGCCTTCTTAGAAAATTAATAAATATAAACTTTTAAATATTATATTAATAAATTAGGTGGTTGAGGTTGTTACTGTTCTTTTCTTCATTATTTTCTATATAGTTCACTTGAGTCAAGGGTCTATCGAAAATAAGTTCTCTACATTCATAATATAGGAATAAAACCGCATACACATGTTCCTACCAAAACTCTACTTGAGGGCTTACTCTTGTGGACTAATTATTATATTTGATAGTAGTGACTGATGATAGTGGTTGTTGAACAGTAGAAATGAAATAAATGATGATTGACAATGATGGCATTGGAGATCGGGCGGGGGTCGCAAAGATAAAATCAACCTTGGGAGGTTAGTCTTTTTGAATTTTTTTCTTTTAAATAAACTGATCTCAGGAGATCAGTTTCTAAAATTACAAAATAATAAAATACACCATCTGAGGTCTGAATCCATATCGTCACTATGGTAGTATATATTTCTACCAGTAGATCATTGATGTTTATCAGTTTAAGACAATATTATTTTTTATTTGTACTATTTAAATTTATTTTTTTGTAAAAACTGATCTACTGAGGTTGATTTTTAAATATTTTTATTGTATTTTTCAACCCAAGATGTTTTTTTGCTTTTTTTTTTTAAATCAACCTCGGGAGGTCAGTTTTTAAAAAATAAAAATTAGAAGGTCGGCTTGCGTTTTTAAATTTTTGACGCTAAAAAATTTCACTTCCAAAGGCCAATTTTATTAAAATAAAATAAAAGGCCGACCTCAGGAGATCGATTTTTTTAAGGTCGATTTTGGCTATTTTTTAGTAGTGAATAGAGATGGTGGTAGCAGTTGGTAATGCTAACGATTCTGACGGTGAAGGTGGTTATGGCTGGCAATATATGTTGATGAACATGGATCGATGACAGTGGCTAGTGATGGTGGTTATAATTGTGATTATGAAGGTGATTATGTCATAATGACTAGCGAAGGTGATTAGCAATGATATTTGTACGCGATTGCAGCTAGTAATGGCAACGATGGCTAACGATGTTGATTGTGTAGTAGTGATAGGTGGTGATGGTTGATGGTGATGGTGATGGTGATGAAAGTAATCTTACAAATTTTTTTGAATAATTTCTTAATGATAGTAAGACTATGTTTAGATTTGAATGATTAAAATATATTTGTATTAAGTGATCAAAACTTACTAAAAAAATAAATATATGATCATAGCTATCACAGGGGTGATCCTTCTCAATCGAGATTAACTTACTGTATGATATTCAAGGTCGCTTGCTTAACTCGGTCTGTTTTAGCACTT
The DNA here is from genome assembly GCA_035772735.1 of Datura wrightii. Classification (NCBI taxonomy): domain Eukaryota; kingdom Viridiplantae; phylum Streptophyta; class Magnoliopsida; order Solanales; family Solanaceae; genus Datura; species Datura wrightii. Next base: position 25,200,917 of record JASDFA010000014.1, read on the forward strand.
ACTGTTGTGGACTTAGATTATCTTTCCAAATCAGAAATATAAATGAACACACAATATACGAAAAATTTTCAAACTGTATTAAAATCAATTCAAACACAAAAAGATCCTCACTCGTTGTGGTAACAAGTCAGCCACAACTTCGATTTAGATATAATGACTAGTCGATTGCTTCCTAGACACTCTCTCAAAACCCTCATGTTTCTTCTGGCGGTTAGTGAATTTTATAGCTTAATAATTCTCTAATTCACTTTCTACTTTTGTTCAAGACAAAGACTGTACATTTTTAATACGTATGTCAACCTTTGGCTCACAACCAATGACCCGTCGACACTTATCACAATTAACATAGATCAAATCTAAAGTGCAGTTGACATCACCAACTGTCTAGACATTCAAATGCCGAATCAAAAGTTGCTACAAGAATCAAGAAGAGAGTGAAAAGGCAACTATAAAAGAAAATTATCCTATGTGTGTGGCACATGCTTATATGCTGCCCAAATTCGAGTCCCGAGGCCCTATTTCGTGCCAAGGCTACTGCCTAGCCATTGCCAACTTAAATTTAGCAACACATTCCTGTTGTGAGCGTTGCCGATGATGTCCTACCTACTTTTCCTTTTTATCATGTCAACTTTGGTTTTTCCTGTGTCGTTTCCTAACTTTCTTCTTGTCTTGCTTTGCTTTTGTATTTTCTTTCAAATAGTCCACCTTGACTTGCCCGCATTTGATCTGACCTTGGCACTAAGGGTGGCAAGGGAACCGGATCTGACCCGATCCAGTCCAATTTCAGTAACAGACCCAGTATCGATAAGACTTGATTCTAGTAGGTCCGGTAGAAAACGGGATAGGAGTACCGGGTAGGGGGTCTGGTGTGGAAAGAGTGTTTGGACTAGTTGAACCGGTACCGGTAGATCCGGTTCTAGTCCGGTTAATGGTTAGATTTTTAATTTTTTTGTTACCATTATGAGCAGTTTGCAACGAGCAGTGGGGCCCACCAACGGCTCCTAACAACTAGTTTTGCCCACAAACACACCCGTACCCCCTTAACACCTCTACACTGTAAATATGTTCCATATTCATCCTATTTTTCTCACAAAATCGCAAACTCTCTCTATTATTCTCTCAAACTCGCAAAATTTCTCTAGTCTCTACTCTTTAAGCTTTTAATTTTATTTTTTGTGGTATTGGCAAATTGAAGTTAGAAGAATTTTTTGAAGCGATTTGTAAGCTTCAATTGTCATCTCTCAGTTTCGGCTTTTAACATTTGCGTAAAACGTAAACATTCAGTACATTCGTTCCAACTTTAATCTCTTTATTTGTTTACTTATATTTTTTTTTTTGTTGCTATATATATATTGCTTGTTAATTTGTTATTCATATTTTATTTATTTAATATCTCTATTTTCTTAATTTATATTTTAAATATGGATACCGGTGAACAAAGTAGAGGTAAAAGAATTATGGGTGCTACTAATATGAGACCTAAAAATAGTTCTAGATCATTGCAGCCACCGCCACCGCCTAGATTTACTAGTATAGATGAAACTTATGTTGATGAAACTTATTTACCACGTCAACAACCTTATGATGTTAATTCTACTACTCAATTAGACCACGAGACTATAGATAGAGTTTATACTAATTTGAAGAAGACTTAGAGGATTCTCAAGATGTAGAAGAAAAAGAGTTAGAGAAGACCCCTATCCCTACTAGTCCAATTACGGAATTACCCATCTTTACTAGGGTCACTAGGGCCGAACATCCTAAAAGGTCTTTAGTTTGGCAATTTATGGTGCAAAAATATAAAAAAAATTACTGCTACTTGTTTAAAATGTAAGAAAGTAATGAAACATTTGACTGGGGGATCGAAAGGTGGGACGGGGTTACTAACTAAACATTTGAGGCAATGTAATAAGGATTTTGCTCACCTAGAAGCTATAGCTAAGTCTAAAAAAATGGTACACCATTGCTTGAATGATCTATAGGAGTAGGTGGGTCTAACATGGTTCAAACTATTTTAAATAGGACTAACCCGGCTGACCCAAGCACACATGTCACATATAGTCGGGAAAAAGATCGTGAAGAATTAGCTAAAATGGTAGTTGTTTGTGGTTTGCCTTTCAGTTTTTCTTCACATCTAGGTTTTATTCGTTACATTCCGGAGGTGTATAATCCTTCTTTTCAAGATTTTTCTAGAAACACAATTAGAAATGATATTTTTAAATATCAAGCTGAACACCGTCATTATATTCGTTGTCTCTTTGTATATCTTGATAGTAGAATATCTATTAATTTTGATATGAGTCAGAGTATTAATGGTAATTATTATTTTACTATTACCGTTCATTGAATTGATCAAGAATGGAATATGCAAAAAAGAATAATAGGATATAACTATGTAGAAAAGAGTAAAATCGGTTCTTATATAGCTTTGACAATAAAAGGTATTTTACAGTATTTTAATTTCTGTGATAAAATAATGGATGTCACTTTAGACAATGCTTCTAATAATTTGAAAGCAGTTGATTTTCTAAAATCTAGACTTTGTCCAATTGATAATGACATCTTTCATGTTAAATGTGTTGCATATATTTATAATTTAATTGTAAAAGATGGTCTTGATACTTTTGGAGTTAGTTGTCAAAAAGTTAGACTTACTTGTGCTTGAATTTTTAAAGCGAAAATAAAGGCTAGACTTTTTGAATATAAAAATCATTGTGTAGAATGTCAACTTGAATATAGAAAAGTTCCAAAAGAAGTGTCTACTAGATGGAACTCTTTATATGAAATGTTTGAAGTAGCTTATTTTATCGCATACCTATACAATTAGTTTATAATGCTCATAATACGGATTCTTATTCAAAACTTTGTGATAATGATTGGAATCAAGTTTATGAAATTATTAAATTTTTGAAAACTTTTTATATAATAACAAATGCAATATCTGGTCAATATTATCCGACTATTTCTTTAGTGTTAGTAAATATTATTGCTATTTCAATTGAATTTGCAAAATTTAAACAAATTGAAATGTTTCAAGAGCCTATTCAATATATAATTGAAAATTTTAAAAAATATTTTTCTCTATTCCTCAAATTTATTTGACTACTACTTTATTCAACCATTTTTATAAAGTTCAAGGTGTTGAAAAAATTTATGCAATTTTAGAAATTCAACCGGATGAATTGCCAGCCCTTGAGAAAGGTAAGAGTAGTATAATAGCTAAAGCTAGAAACTTATATAATGTATATAGAATCATCGAATAAAATATTCCACCGATGCGACCTGTTAGTTCTAGGCCTAAGGTAGAAGATCTTAATGGGTGATTATCTTGATCTCAAATCGTCTAACAGTAATGATTTTGAGTCATATATTTCACAGGCACGAGATAGTATCAGAGATGCAAATGGAGAGCCGCAACTTTGACGTGATGGAAGAAGCATAACGAACAATATCCAAGGCTTTCAAGGGTGGTTCGACATGTCACGTCTTCAATAGTTTCGGAGCAAGCTTTCAGAAGCAGGGAGATTTATTAATGGAGACCACTAGTATTCTCTGGCAAAAGACAATTTGAAAATATCAGTGTAATTCAGAGATTGGATAAATGCTGAACGAAGAAACTATGGACTACCAAAGTTATCGACCCAAATTGAAGATGAAATAGATGAGGCGTTTGGGGAAAATATCGATGACGACATGGAAGCAATGGAGGAATAAGGAAGAGTACAAAATTTCAGAAAATATTTCAGAGGAAATGACAAATAAGTTACGAAAATAACATTTTAGAGATTATAGATATTAGTATAATAATAGAGACCTAATTAAAACAGAACCCTTCCTAGAAGGTGGTTGCGTAGATTATGTACTCTTCTAATCTTCTAATATTTTGTAATACATGTACGATTTTATTTATTCGAATAAACCTATAGGCTATTCGCCTTAATTTTTTTTAATAATTATCTTTTTTTTAATGCAAGTCATTTTATAGATATTTTAAAATTTAATTTGCTAACTTAGTAATTTATTCATAAATTTATTACTATTTACTACTTTACAAAATTTTTAATAAGTTTTGACTTTTATAAAAAAATTAGTTAGTTTTGCGAAAAATTTCACAAATTATTAACTTTAAAGTTTAAAATTTAAACTTTAAACTTTAAAAATATTAAATAAGTTCTATACTTCTATTAACTTTTTAATAGTTTTATAAAAATGTTAATAATTTTTAACTTGATAAAAAGATATCCTCAAAAAAATAGTTATCTTAATAGACTAATGGACTAATGGTTAATAAATTATAAGAAATATTTTTTAAAATATAATATAAAGAAATCAATTAAAATTAAAAAATAAATAACTGTAGCACCCGGTTTCACACTGGTAATACACGGATCAGACTGGACAAAGAGGAAAAATTGATAGGTCCAGTACCAGTAAACCCGATTTCGGTCAACGTACCGATCAATCGGATCGTGAACTCGGTCCGTTTACGAAAAAAATCGATCGGTAGTTCCGGTTTCAGTTCGCTGCCAACCTTACTTGGCACTTGTCGCAAGCTAATGTGTCACTGTTAATTTCGTTTAGTGCCCATGCCATGAAACACTCATCTGTTGACATTGTTTATTTCAAATTGACAATGTCACCAACATTACTTACATAATTGATTCAACCCAAATCCAGGTCATGACAGGGTTATTTATACCAATCTTTTATCCCCATCGTGTCGTGTGCTAAGTCAAAGAGCCAAGCCCCTAAACTACTCATACTCTTTGAAATTGACATCTTTGTTAAGGACAGTCTTTCATCTCACCGGGAAATTAGGATTGGGAATACACATCATAATATCTTTCGTCTTAATTAGCCATCGTGCTAAGACATTAACGCCCATTGCTCCTGCCTCCTTATTCAATCCAATGCGTTTACCCTCATTTGCCCCTCTTCAAGTGTAGTTCGCCGCATGTAAAACAACTACCAAACTTGCCACCCTTCTCCCTCACAAAGGGAGACTTCTCTTGTTTTCCTTTCTCCTCTTTGTCTTCATTTACAACAACATAACTCTTTCCATTTTTCTTAAATTCCTTCACCTTGTCCTTAGACACGAAATGCAAAATTTCCTTGGGATCATAACATATCAAAGTTAGCCGGCCCATCTGCCGCCACAATAGTTGACAAGAAATTTTTGACTTCTCAACTCTCTTCAAAATTAGCCAATACTTTCAAGATGATTACTAATGGAGACAACAAATTCCTTTATCGTGATAAAACAGTTAAAACAATAAAAGAGAATATAAACTAACAATATATTGTAAAGAACTGTCACGTAAGATACAATAAGCAATAACACAATGAAGATACAATATTTATTTGATTAACTTATAGCAATTCTTTATTTATTAGACTAACTAATTATCCATCATAATTTTTCAATTCAGGGCATGACAAAATAAATTAAAATATGTAATTTTATTTTGCATTAATACGTTGAACAAGGCATTCAAGTGAATTATGAGGATCCCCGAGTCATTATGATTTTAAAAATACACATGATAGTTTAAAGATATTTCCAAATCATATGCATTGAAGGTATAATCAATAATTTAACTTTGTGATAATAGGTTAATTACTACTCATTTCGTCTTGATTTATTATTAACTTATCTATCTATACTATATTAAAAACAGGAAGGTCTTTAAAAATATTAACTGAACTTTTTGCTCTTCGTTAAAAACTCTATAATAGACAAAATTATTATTTTATTATTTTTTCTTATTATTTAATTATCTTAATAATATTTTAAGTATTCCACATCGGCTGACACGACATTTCCAAGATGATTTTTGATGGAGACAACAAAATGTTTTATTATAACAAAACAATCAAAAGAAAACAAAAGAAAATATAAACTAACAATATCTTGTAAAAAATTATTACGTGAGATACAACAACAAATAATATAACTGAAATACAATATTTATTTACACTATTGAAACTAATGTCACATTTATTTTAACGTAAGTTGTTATTTCAATACTTTTAATTTTTTTAATATATATATTAAATTTAATATTAACACGAGACATATGTGCAACAACATAACATAAACTAGTTAATTTAAATATCAACAAGTTGTTATAACTATACGAAGAAAAGATATATTGGTACAAAATAAAATTGACACTTTTTCCGTTCGGGTCAAATAATTTTATTAGTCATCTACAAAATTATTTTAAATTTTACATTTTTTTACACATAAAAGACTTGAAAATAATATAATTTTTTTAACATTATTTATAATTTTCTATTCAAGTTAAGCGCCCAGTTTACACGTTCTTTTTTTTTTCTTTCCTTTTCATTAGTGGTAGAAAATCAAATTCATGTTGGCCCTAACCTATACGGCGTCGTCTGGTTAACGCGATTAATACAAAGTGGCCGCTGCGTAAATAACCAAAACCAAGCAGTCCTTTTAAGGAAACACAGCGGCATATTCCATATTGGCGCCACTTTCTCCCGCGGTTTCTGACACAGAACCTCAAAATTTTCGAACCATAAAACCCCATTTAAGTATGCTGCAATTCCTCTTTCGGAGATTACTGAAGAGCCGAAGAGAATTAGGTCAGTGGAGAAACCTTTGAACTGAAAAAGTTCGCCGCCGTTCTTCGCCAATTGCCGTTCTTGGCTGCTAATTCGTTGACGGAAGAATGTTTTATTCGCACACATTCTTGGCTCGAAAGGGTCCATTAGGGACAGTATGGTGCGCTGCACACTTGCAACACAAGTTGAAGAAGCCTCATTATATTTCCACTAACATTCCCTCCACTGTTGGTATGTTCTCTTTCTCTTTCTAAATTCTCCGGTCTACATTTTTATGTTTTCTAATGCCTTTATTTTTTCTTGAAAATTTGCCCCTTTTTATTTCACCAAACTGCGAAGATTTCTCTTTCTTCTTATAAGGTTTGATGGTTTTTTTTCTTGAGCTTATAAAAAAAAAATCTGTTTTCCTATTTTCACGTGGTAAAATTAGGATTCTTGTTTTGCTGATATCAGTTGGGAGTTTTGTGATATTACTCTTTTGAATCTTTTAATTCAGCCTGCATTTTGCCATTTCTACGGATGAATGCTTATAAATCAATGTTCTTTATCTGCTCTAGTCATACTAGTTGAAGGCTTTGATTGAAATGTGCTTTCCAGTGTATAATTCAACGCATTGTTGCAGAGTTTGATTGTATGTAGTTTTATGTATTTGATGTTATTTTGGTTGCTTGAGAATCTATCCCTTTTTATTTCCCTAGCTGCAGAATTTTCTCTTTATCTTCATCTGATGAGTTTCTCTTTTTATTGTTGAATTTTTTTTCTTCTCTTTTCTTAATCTCAAGTAGTTTATTGTTGAATTCTCGTTCTTTCAAGTAGTTTATTGTTCAATTCTCGTTCTGCTGATATCAATTCTGAACTTTTTTGGAGACAAAGATTAGTTATTTTACATTAAAGATTAGCCTTTTTGATTAAATATCGTGATTTGGTTTGATATGGAGTTTCTGTCATTTGCAAAGATGAATTGATTTCTAATTCAGTGGAGACTTTGTCTTTCCTTTCTAGTCACGATAGATGAACGCTTAGATTAGTCTGTGCTTATGCACAATGTATTGTCAACTGTGTTGTTCGTTATTTATTCATTGATCATTTTATGGAGGTTAAATGAGATTTTCATTTTGATCTTTAAGTTTAAGTAGTAAAATTGTCTATGAAGAGTAAACTGGATGCTCCACACATATAGCTCATGATTGAGTAATAGGAAGGGGGACAACATGGGCTGTTCTTTAGCTGTGAAAAAAAAAACTAATATACTTGGAGGAGACTGGACTACTTTAAGAGGAACTCTAAACATAAAAGATTGGAACTTGAACTTAGACACTATATCAACTCTTCAATTCTTAGGTAAGTAGGAGAAAACAAATGTGTTTCATCACACAAATAAAATACCGTTCATTGGAATCTTTTTTCTGTTAAATGTGACTTCTAGACCTTTCTCTTTAAAGAGACTTAAAATTTGAAGTTTATAGATGATTCTACCATGATTTTTATTAGGGAAAAGGATCAATTTTGCGCCTAAGCTATTTGGAATGTAATAACCGTGTTATATGTTTTTCTTTTGGCACAAAATTGCCTTTATCATTAATCAAAGAACTCAAAACTTGGCCCTTTTCCTTTTCACTATAAGTGGCAGAATTTAATGAAGATAAGTTGGCATTTATAGGGCAAGCTTTCAGGGGGTAATGGAAAAGGGATGGACAAGTTAAGTAAAGAAGTATGTTATCTTAGAATTTGAATGTAATGCAATTAACAATACCAATCATAACTGCAATTTTTTGGGATGATATTGACTGAATTATAGAGAAAGAAACGCAAAATTGTTCCATTTCAAATAGTTTAGGGGTAAAATTATCCTTTTTCCATCTGAGCTGGAGCAATAGTTAGTAGGTGGATATTTTTGAGCTACTTGACCAACAATGATGTCATTTTTGAGCTACTTGATTGACGATAAAGGTATTTTTGTCCAAATTCTAATGGAGGGCAAAGACATCCCATTCTGAATAATTTAGGGGCAAATTAGATTTTTTCCAGTTTTATTAAGTCATATTATTTAAGATTGTTGTGCATTTATCTTATGTGAGAGTGTGATGCTAAATCTTGTGCATATGTATCCTCGAACTTTTAATGGTCCAAATGTTGCTAATTTTTATGGTACTTGCCAAATGTACTTTATTTGATTAGTTAGTTTTGATGCTTTCTTAATAACTTGATTGCTATGCAATCATCGTAATAAATTATATATTTTGCTTGGGTAGTAGGTACCCTGTGGAACAATCAAGGTGCTTATAAATTAGCCTAGACAAAAACATCATAAAGAAGTCTTGCTAAAGTTGATATTTTTCAAATTAATGACCACTTTATCTCACTGATATCTTATCCAAAGCTTTTCCCTCCTTGATTTTGCTAGGTTTCAACTAAAGCATGATTTCATAAAAAGTCAGAAAGGATGTATAATTTGCTCTACACAAATATATAGCAGTAGCTTTGATATGCATATGATATTTTTTAAAGTCTTTACTCATGATACTGTTGCTTATTTTTGAAATCTATTTCTAGAGCGCATCATGACTCCTGAAGTACCTATTGCGCTGCGAACGTCTGGCCACCTTCTACTTGGAGTTGTTCGGATATACTCAAAGCAAGTCGAATACTTTTCCGAGGACTGCAAAACATTACTAACAGGAGTTATAAAGGCCTTTTCATCCACAAATGTCAATCTACCAGAAGATGCCACTCATGCACCATATCACTCCATCACTTTACCAGAAACGTTTGAACTTGACGCCTTAGTTTTTGATGAAGATCTTGACCTGAATAGGTAATTTTCTATAGTACCTTTTTAGTTGTCATCTAGAATCTGTAGTTAGTAACATGTGCATTTGGAATTCCAGGGTTAAAGATACTCATGTTAAAAGTTATGAAGAGATAACTTTGGAAGGTATGTATTGTGTTTACTTAAATTCTTCTTTTGTATCTTTTTCTGTTTCACTTTCAATTGAACTTTTGTTTCTGAAATTCTCTTTTGCATAGATCAAACTCTATCACATGAAGATCAGTATGTTGCTATTTTCATTGATGAGGTGGGTTTATCTTTTGCTTCATATTAGCAGGGAAGTCTAGATTTATTCACTTAAGATGCAACTCTAGTTTGACAATGAATTTGTTTTTACAGGACACAGTGAAGAGTATGTCCAAATCAGGTGAAGTTTCTGGATTAGGTGCCATGCCTATGGAGACAGAGTACGGACTTATTGACTATAGATGTAGATTGATTCTGTTTATTGCCATGTTTTGTAATAGATATTTCTCTGATGATGCAGTTCTGATCCTTCAAATCCAGATGAAACTGCTGCTCAATCCCAACATTCTTCCCCTACGAATCAGGAAGGACTAAACAAAGGAACTGTTTGTGATGACATTCCTCAAGATATTCCAGAAATTGAACTCATGCGTGATGCTGTCCATGATCATAGTTTTGAGAATGTTCCCTTGTGGTCAGACCGTGGGAATGATGTGATGGAACCAGATAAAATTCTGGAGGAACAGATCATGAGAGACAAGGAAACTGCAAGCCCAGTTGTGGAAGAGATATTGTCCCCGGGAGGACATTCAATCCCATCTCAACAACAGCAAGAACCACCTTCGACTACTCCAGTGGAAGCTCATGAAATTGCTGATCCACAGATATCATTTGGTGGGTGCAGCCATGCAGGGTTATTATTCTTAAACTGAAATTACATATTCGTCATGTTTATATTCTAACATGGAACTCCTTTTCATGGATATTCAGGGCATCAGTTACCTGATTTAGCACTTCTTTCAACACCTCCTCTTGAGGAGCCAAAAACAAGAAGAAAGCGAAAGCTACTCATCTATGATAAGGACATAGTATTGCCAAATCAGTATGTTATTGTTTTATCATCATTAACTATTTATTTTTCTTCAACTGTTGGTCTTTTTGACAATGTATCATGTTCAACTCTACAGTGAGATGAAAAAGAGACTACAAGGCATCGGTATAAAATTACGCGAAAAGAAAAACGTCCCTTGTTCTTCTTTGGACATCTGGAAACAAAACCAGAGACTAAGAAAGGATGGAATTTTCTTTGAGCCTTTAATAACTGGTGGGTGTCTCATAGTCATCATTGTATGAGTCTGAATGTTCTTCACCTAAAATTCAGTTTCTGTTAATTTGTAGGATTATGTGATGATCTCTGCAATATCTACAAGGAAGATTTCATTTCAGCAAAAGTAAAGATGGCTTCGTCACCGGAGGATCATGTAGAACCCAGTGATAACCAATCCCCTCCATCTGGGAATGATCTTCCGATGGATATTGAAAGATTACGTCATAACCAAGACCTTGCAAGCACCAATTTGTTGTCTGAAATTTTGCCTTCACCAAATAAGTTCATTTCTTCTCCACAGATGTCCATGCCTTCGCCAAGCAGAATAGATGACTTCAGTCCTGCTACTACAACTTTTGGGACAGAATCGGGTCAGATAGGAAGAACCATGGATAGTGGGGTGCGTCCCACGCCCGACCCAGCAGCATCTACTGGGCATATTGGTTCTGATATGGATACACCTTCAACATGGTTTGGAGAAGGACTAGGTGTGGAAGATACTGTTCTATCTGATATTCCTGAGTTTGATAATTCTGCCGGGGTATGTTCGATCATGCTCACTTCCCTATTAAAAAGTGAATCTACTCTGATAATTATCTGGATAACATTTTCAGCAGATTTGTATCATCCAGAGTAGCCTCATTAACCCCTTAACACATCTTAGACTGGGATTTGTGAAGGGCTTATATTTGAATGTCCTTGTTGTTATTCTCATTCAAGGCTTTATTACCTAGTGCATTACTATGGTCAAATTGTTAGCCCATATGATTATTCAACTTAGTTCTTCCCTGTTTTGCATCTGATGAATCTCTAAATACCAATGTAGGATCTGAGTTTTCTAGAGCAAGACGATGACACTCCTATTGGTGAGCTATGAACCTCTTTTTTCCTTTTTAATTTTCAAGGGTTTGCATTAATTTGGATAACGTTGGTCAATTTTATGTGCTACTGTCTGCAGCATCTTATATCTGGATTTTTTTTTAATGATGTAACATATGCCTGAAACCTGTATATCCATATGCTAAAGCAGGACTTCGAGGAACTCCCGTATCAAGTAAGCAAGGGGGAACGCCGGAGTTTGACACCTTATCTGCTAGAACAAGGTAGCACACTATGCAGATTGTTCTCACAATATATTTACTTTTCAAGACAGTCTTTTAACTCTATGATTGCAGGGCCGTGGCTCAATATTTGAAGGGGCAGTCACCAGTAACCCCCATCTCAGAAGAGACTGGAGATGTCAGCTTAAATGCAATTTTAGAAGGCAAAAAGAGAAGAGTATGCGCCCGAATGTTTTTTGAGATTCTGGTAAGTCCTTTACAATATTTCCATGATTAATTGCTCTTACTTAAGGATGCAAATCAATTTAACTATAGGGTGGTATCTAGAGGTCTTCTAATATCAGTACCTTTTGCAGTACTATTATCATTTAATTCATTTTTAACTTTTTGTGGGTGTTTGAACTGAGTCAAGAAACAATTGTATACATAAGTTTTCTCTTTTTAGTTGCACATATGGTATGCTTTATTGCTTAATCAATCATATTTGTTATAATGTGTGTATATTGTTTGAGGAGCTTTTACTTACTGTCTTCCTTCTGGAAATTGATTACAGGTGTTGGAGAATTGTGGACTTGTAGATGCGAATCAACATGAGCCTTATGGTGATATAACTCTAAAAGTGACTTCCAAACTAAAGGAGAAATTTTCAAGCTGAGGCCATTGTGTAGATCTACATCTAGAGGTATCATTTGTCCTAGTTAATTGCACCCTTTCTACTGTATAAACAAACTAAAGATGCAGTTTTCTTATTAGCTTAGTGTTTACCCTGTCAATGCAGAAAAGTTTAACCAATGTAACTGAAAGAAAGAAAAAAACCAAGTGTTTTTTATATATACATTGAGACTTGTATCTTGATTCTTTACACACTCCATACCGGGAGAATTGTAGGAACAACACTTTTATCTATTTCTTTTCTCAATGATATACGACAAACAAGACTCCAGTAGCCATTTGTCTCCAAGGAAGGTGCATGTGCAACACACATTATGCATGTATGATGTCGCTTTGCTTGACACATCTGGATGTGATTTTCCTTCTGTAAAATGCAGTTAAATTACTGTGCAGCAGCATTGGATTGTATTTTGAATAGGCTCTTCTTCTATCTGGTGTCTTTAAGCATAACTTTCTCGTCGGTTGTTTTTCGAACAAATCTAAGTGTGATCTTTTTCTTTGAAATGCAGTTAAATCATTGTACAGAGATGCAGCAGTCAATATTAACTTTGTGAAGATGTATAACCCTGGCAGCCATTTTGTCTTAAATTATTGCTCCAGCTGCTCCAAGGAAATTAGCATTTTGCTTGCTCCTCTATCAAGTCTCTATGCCTGCTGATTTTAAATTATTTTTCCTAGCCTTTTAGGTGAAGTTTTTTTTTTTTTTTAATTTAAAAAACTCGTTGTATGCCCCGTCAAATCATAGAGGGTTCCCTTTGTAAATGTGTACATCTTGGTATGTTTTCTCTTTTTAAAAAAATTAAATAATTGAGTTTTTTCTCATTATTTTCACATTTGAGCTGCTCAAATTAGACAACAAAATGTTCAACATTCTTTATTGTTAATGACATAAATTACCAGGAATACACAATAACTAATAGTAATATTAAAAAATGGAAAATATAGCATAAGTAGATTTTAATCCCCAAGTGAAGGGCGAAAAACAATTTGAAGTATGATTATCTTTTGAGTTTTATACTTTTCTTACTTCAACTTACCTCAAATATTTCGATAAATATTTGGTGATAGTTTAAGTATGAAACTCGAAAAATCAACATACTTTAAATGCATCTTTTGCCCTTTCGCGCATATATATATATATGTATCACAACTTTCTTTCAGCTGGATGCTTTTGCTGCTTCAAATTGAGCTTTGTATAAAGGCAGTAATATTTCTCTAGAAGGGAGATTTTCCCTGACAATTTTACAGGACAAGAACTCATCAATCCATTTGCTCAACTTGGGAAATTTTTGTTTGGTCAGTAATTCCACCCCTATTGCTTCTTGAATTGTTCCAAACCAGAGAGCTATGTAACTGGCAACGATGTCGAGGAATCCAATGTTGTCTCCTCCAAAGAATTTCTTGTCTTGGAGTTCATTGTCAAGATATTTTAGGACCTCAAAAACTTCATCCATACCTTTCTCCTTTTCTTCTCCTTTGCCATAGCAAACTTTGTACATTGCACCCATTAACTGATGACATATTTTGTTAGTACACAAATAACATAAATTCAATGTAAAGCACTTGTAATCTTTTTACATTTAAAACCAACTCTTCTAAACCCATATTTCATTAGTTTCAATTTGTCTCTCTCTCTTTTCATTTTAGTTCATTTTTTTCTTAAAAAAATAAAATAAAATATTTTTTTAGCAACTCATTAATTATAATTTTTCAATACTACATCTTTAAGATCAAAAGATTTAAAAATTTTCTCTATCTTCTTACACTCCGTGTCAAATCAAAACCAACCAAATAAATTAAAATGGAGAGAGTACTGTAATAATAGTTCGTTGGATTGAGGGGTGTTTTTTTCCCTGGATTATATTTCTTAAAAAATAAATAATTGCTTACTTATTATTATTACTATTTTGATTTTTTGTTAAATAAGTAAAAATAACATTGATCCAAAAATATTATATTTAATCTAGAAAAATACTATGGAGGTGTGACGGAGAGTAGTAGGTTGGGGTTGAGGAAATTGAAAGGTAGGCAGGAGACAATGAACTTGATCTTTCACTTGTGAAACTTATTTTTTCCGCTCTTAACAGGAAAATCATTTTTCTAATTCTGAAACAATTTATTTTTTTTCAAAATATTTTGAACCAATCAAAAAATGAAAGTTATACACCTTAAAACTAATCAGTTACCTCTTAGTGAACCTGCTAAGATTAATTGGTTAAACGGAAGCAAAAGAAAAAATTGCAAGTAAGTGGGAACATATACATGTACCTTTTCATCAATTAACTTAGCACAGAAACGAGCCATGGATCTCTGATATGGATGTTTAGGCAAGAGAGGAAGAGTGTGTTGCTGCCAAATCTCATCAATATATTCAAGAATTATGAGTGATTCACATATTGGCTTCCCATTATGCACAAGCACTGGAACTTGTTTGTAAACTGGATTATACTTTACAAGTTGAGCACTCTTATTACACCTATCTTCTTCTATGTATTCATATTCCACCCCCTTCATTTTCAATGCTAATTCTACTCTTTTATTAAACGGCCCTGCAAAAATACCATGAACTTTCACCTCTGCCATTTTTTGTTTCACTAAATTTTGGGGAAATAATACTTTATTATAAAGGGAGGCAATAATTTCATTATTTAGTGGACAAGTTTCAAAATTATGGACTTTTCTTATAAAAGGATGACTTGAGTGCTTGCCTCATGTGATCATTTCCACTAATTATAATTAAACGGAATATTTAATTTAATCAACTTTTATATATACACGCATGTATTACTAGAAATAGAGATTTTTCTCATTGTGAATCAGTGAGAAATTTATGTTATAAAATATAATTTTTCCTATCTATTTCTACCAAATCAGCTTACTGAAAAAAAACATAAATTATTATGGACTGATATTCAACAAAAAAGAAAAAAACAGAAGGAAATTTCAACAAGTAATGAGCATTTTACAAGATACATGGACCCTGCAGCTTGAAAATGATTGAATAATTAATTAACCTGTGCAAGTTTGCGTATTTGACCTTCCTAAATTCATATGTATTTTAACTAATTAGTAAAAACTATGTTTGGATGTATTATTATTTTTAATTAAGGAGAAAATGCAACAGAAAAATTATTATGAAAACAAGAAGCAGCCAAATAAATTCAACCTTAGAGACCTCGAAATTCAATTGGTCAAATATGACGCTTAAAGATTCAACAAAAAGACAGGCCAATGCTTGCCAAGCAAGAAAATGGACCTGCGCAACTTGCGTTGCGTCTGCTTCCTTCTTATTGTAACATATAATATAATATAAAATAACGTGCGTTTATTTAATTGGATTATTTATTAATTAATCATATCCTTTTCCTATGAATATTAGGAGTTAGGCGGTATTCGACTCATCCCAATTAAATATAAAAAAATTTGATTTTTGGAAAAAAATTATAATTTCAATTTAAATAGATTTGAACTAGATTGAATTTTTTTAAATTCAATTTGATTGACAAAATTGCTCAGATGGTAAGCACCTTCCACCTCCAATCTTGAGGTTGTGAAATTGAGTTATTAAGGGAGTAAAAAGGGTGAGAGCTCCTAGGAATGGATAAAAAAAGAAAAAAAGAGTTCAATTTTGATTAATTTTCTACGGTTAATAAGAATTGTAACCTCCATGCTACCTATATAATAATTTCTGAAAATAGCTATTCTTATTTCTTAAAAACACACTTATTTCCGCTCAAAAATTTGACAAAACGTCATACTTTTTAAAAATAATCACTTTCACCTTTAAAAAACTTAAAGCAAATAGGTTATTAATCAGCTACTATTCTACTTCCCGAGTCTATTATATAGTCCACAACATATATAACCGAAAGTCAAAAAAAAGAAAAATCTGGGAAAGCAGGAGGAAGCTACAGAGGGATGATACCGACTTAAAAGGTAAATAAATGGAGCTGATCAACAAGAATAGCAAAGCCACATAATAAACTGTAGAATCTTTAATTAACTTTCCCTATATATACTTCTTCTGATGGGTTCGCTTATATTAGCTCTCACTAGCTACAAAAAAAAAAAAAAAAAAAGAAACATACACCAACTACCTAATTAATTAGCTTCTCTTTTAATTTATTAGCCAAAGAAAAAAAGATATGGCATATTTTCCAGGTTTGTTGAGCTGTTTCAGTGGGAGTGTTGCAGCTTCTTCATCATCAAGAGTTTGTGATATTAACAAGTCAAAATCATCAGGTGCAAAGACCAAAAAGAAATCATCATCAAGATCAAGTGCTCCAATTCCTGTTTCTTACTTCCCTATCAACTCACAGCTTTCGCGCTTGTAGTGTTATTAATAATTAATATGGTGGAGATGGGATCCAAGTTGCTCCGGCTTAATGTAGTTTGTCTCTCCGGAACAACTCCTTATTCAAAAGCCGCGTTTGGAACTTCATGAATTCTCTCACTCTATTGTAGCGCTAGCTGTGTGGGAAAAATGAAGAAATTTAATTTCTACTTTTTACAAATATTCTTGTATTATATATATAAATTTGAGTGATTAATTTAGTCTTAAAGAGCTTTAAAGTATCACTTGGTGAATTTTAATACACGAATTACTCATTATGGTGTGTTTGATTCGTTACAATTTGTCCTCAATTTTCAATCTCAATTGAATTCTATATCACAATTGTATTTTACTTCAAATAATAGGATAGAAACTATATATTTTTTTGTGGATAAGGACAACTCCACCATAGTTATACTTTTCTTGGAAGATAAAGTCTGGACTTCTATAAATAGAAGATCTCTTTAACACAATAATATCGACAATGTAATCATTAAAGGGTCTTGTTTGGGGGCGAATTTATGTAGAATTTTTGGGCACGTGAACTCATGTCTCTCCGTAAAGCTACATATTTTATGTATATATTTTTTAAAATTGATAAAATATTACATGGTGACATTCATGCTACAAGAAGGCTAAATGGTGTGCTTGGTTAAAAGTTGAGCCATTTACCTTGAATACTTGGGATCAATTCCCATTTAATATAACTTTTTTTTTCTTTTTAGTGGTGCATCCACGTTCTAAAAATTATAAATTTGCCTGTGGTCTTATTTAGAGGAGATTATTCTCTCAATAGTTTTATCCTTTTTTATTAGTTTTTCTAGTAGGTCACTTGTCCCAATCATATTAAATATTATGTTTATTTTAATACAATTTTATTTGTCATCAAATTTATCAATCGTTCAAAATTAATATTTATTAGCTTTCTCAAGATGCTCTCCTATTTCAAAATAAGTTAGATGACTTTGGGCTATGATTTAAGTATGAAGTCTTTTTCATTTTAGTCAACAATACTCCTAAGTCCTAATAAACAAGTAAATGTGAGTGAGTCCTCCAATATACCTTTGATGTTTTGATAAAATAAGATTTAAAAAACAAGGCATCATTTTGAATTAAAAAAAGAAGAGTTTATTGACTACTGATTACTTGCAAAATAGTACACACATGAAAAAGATGCAATAACGAAACAAGAAGTGAATAAAAGTCAGCTGATTGGCAAATGGAGCAAAACATCTCTCGCTTAGAAGCGAAATGATATAACACCATTTGAACTGATTTATTCATATCATATATTAACATATAGATTCATCTGTACATACATATGTCACTATTAAGGACAGGACAAAAATTGATAGAGAAATCGATGGACTGAATCGATTCAAAGAATCCAGAGAAAACCAACTCAGTCCATCGCTTTTTATGTTTTGTTTAAAAAGAATAAAGATTTAGCTTCAGATGAGATATTTAAGAATTTTAATGTACTTAATTATTATAAACTGATAGAAGAATTATTCTACGTTAATATGACGGGAATCAGTGTATACATTATCCCAAGATTTCACATATTGATACACCTCTTACATTAAGTTGTAAGATACATAAAGAGATCCTGATTGGATCTATATACTCGACCATGTCCGATGAAAATGTAAGTCGATTTCTTGCTTATTGTGATTCAGATTAGGAAGCCCACTTACATATTGGGAGGTTATTGATCACCAGGTACTCGGTAAAGCTTAAGGTGCTCTAATTTTCTGAAAGTTAAAGAAGTAGAAGACAATATTTAAAAATTCAGCCAAATTAAAAAACGCGGGACTTTGTGCACATCTTGGCCTGTTAGAAAGTTCAAAAAAACTTGGGAGTATTTAATTTAAGATAGAGATACTAGTAAAGTTTCTCTTATATAAGAAGCAACAGTTTAGCTGCTTCAGCTAGTGACGGAGCCAGGATTTCTATCAAGGGAGTTCAAAATATCAACCCATACATGCTGGGTGAAAGTATGAACCCCTTTACCACTGAATTAGGTCTTTGACTTGTGCTAAGGGGGTTCAATAATATATATACACACATAAAGTAAAATTTTAACTGTATATATATGATGTAATTTTTCGACGAAGGAGATTCGGATGAATCCCTGGGCTCCTCTAGTTCCGCCCCCTGCTTCAGCTATCTATTTCATGGTCACTTATTTAGCTTTTGTGCTTAAGGGTATTTTGGTAGTTATATCATAATAAATCAATATTATTAGTTATTAAAATATTTTACTGTAGCTTCAATAAAATCATTTAGGTATTTTCACCAGTTTGCCCTTAGCTTACAATCATTTGACATCATTCATCAATACTTTTCCTCAGCATCAATTCACTAGACCCCCACGTGGACCCCTCCCCTGCCACTTTTTATAATTCATCTTTTGTATATGCAAAATTTGCACATCTTTTATAGTATCAACTTTTTAATTATTTTTATATAATTAGTATTAGCATAGTAAATTTAACAGAATATGGAAATTCATTTTCTAAGTTGCTTCTACTATTCTGTATTTGTTATTTGGTGTTTTTCTTATTTTGGAGTTGTTTTTCATTATACAATGTACCCAATATTTTAAAAAGAAAACGAAGATGTTTTTACAATTTATAATTTTATATATATATATCGGTTATATAGTTATCATGTCTTTAAAATGAGTGATTTTAAATATGTCAAAAATATTTATATAATAATAAAATAATGCTACCAAAGATAAAACTAAAAGTTTTAAGTTAAATTACTTATAAATTTGTAGAAGATAGATTACAAAAATCAAATAGATTGAAATAAGGGCATATACTATGACATAATAAATTATTAGGTCCGTACGTGCAGATTGTTTTTATAACTAGCATTAGAATAGTGAATTTAACGAAATATGTGAATTTATTTTATGAGTTGCTTCACAATATATCCATTACTCTGTATTTTGATGGGAATTTTTTTAAAAATATTTAAGATTTTAAATATATTTTAACAATTATATAATTATCACATCTTTTGAAATATGTGATCTTAACTATGTCATAATTATTTATATAATAATAAAAAACTGTTAGCAATGGTAAAACTAAAAATGTGAGTTAAATTACTTGTAAATTGAAGGAGATAATGTTTTAAAATAAATAATAAAAACCAAGTAAATTAAAACAAAAACGTATAATATAACATAATAAATTATTGGGCCCGTGCTCTTGGATTCACCTAGTAAAGTTGATACATGAGAGTAAAGCAGCAATTTAAATCAGGGATGTTGGAGATTGAGCATGTGTCTAGTAAGGATGAATTGGCAGATTTTCATACTTATAAAACGCAATTCAGTTATATTTTATTATATTAGTACATATATATAAAATAACTTAACTATGTTCCTTATTATTTTGTTGTTCCTTTTTTATTCTTCCGTTCAGTTTTTCTTTTCTTTTCTTTTTTGATAATATTGAGTAAGATCTATTTCTTGTTATGAAAGAATTATTGAAATTGGCGTGTGGGCTCAATGTTTTCATAAGTTTAATTGCAAAGTATCATAGGGTTATCTTTATTTTCTGAAGGAGTGGTCGAATTTGGTAGTAATAAGCTACAAAATAATGAATTTTACTTGAAGAAAACAAGTTGATAATGCTAATATTGTAGTTCATGTGTTGCGTGTGATAAGTGCAGATTTAATAATACTCAACACTGAAAGGTGCTTTAAGGATCATTGCAACCGCAAAGCTGAGATTGGGAGCAACAAATGTATCTGATAAGAATAATGGAGTAATTTTGTGGTTCTGCTTCCCAACGTATTGCTTGAGCATTGAGATGTGAAACACTCGATATATCCGGGATGAGTCAGGAAGCTCCAGCTTGTATGCCACGCTGCCAATATACTTAATTATCTTGAAAGGACCAAAGTATCTCCTGCCCGACTTATGATCCTTACAAGTTCGAACCAATACTTGGCGGTATGGTTTTAGCTTGATATACACCTAGTTGCCCAACTCAAAGTGTTCCTCCACCCTGGCCTTATCGGCTAGTCTCTTCATACGTTGTCGGGATTTTGTCAGGTTGGTTCTCAGGGTCTCCAGGACCTCATCTCGAGGTTGCACACTTTTTATTTGTGTCATAACTCTATTTATAATATAAGTCTAAAAAAAAAATTCACCTTGTTTTCCTTTTTTGATAGTCACAAGTTTTTTTTTTTTTACTTTATTCTATTATATAAAATTTTCTACTTGTGGCCTAACTTTATTTATAGTGTAAAACTTAAAAAAAAAGAAAACAAAACAAAAAGAAGTAGAAAAGATTCTACCACCCATTTTTTTTGTTTTTTGATTGTAGGGAATTTTTATATATATTTTTTTCTTTTTGACCCCTCCCCCCTCCCTTTAATAGTAAAGATCGTAATATTCTTATACTTTCAAATGCTTTTTGATTTATAAATTCTTTTATTTTTGTAAAAGAATTTATAATTGTATAATTAATTCATAAATTCTTCTACACCAACACTTTTAATTCAATCTCCAACCATATATCTTTTCGTGTTAATCTATATTTTTTCTTTTCATGTTATGATTTTTTCTTATGTTGTGGATTTAAAAAAAGATAATGTTAATTGTTATGCCAGTTCAAGTTGTTTATATTCAAAATAATTTAACTAGGATTGTCTTCTTTAGTTGAGTATAATATTGATACTATGTTATCTCCTTTAATTGAGTCTTATATTGATATTATGTGATTTAAAATTTGAATTGTTTGTAACTGATCTATTCATACGTTCACAAGTTTCATCTATTTAGGTAAAATAATCTCTTCATCTCATAAAATATTTTTTTTGATAAAATTATTATAATTATAACTCTTGTGCACAATTTGTTTTAGATAATCTTGCAATGGAATGTAAAAAGGATTTCGTGAACGAAATTGTGCTGATTAACAATTGACGAAGATGTAATAATTCTTTTTGTATTCAAGTTGTTATATATTTTTATTATATTTTATATATTTATATATATATATATATATGTTTTGTGACTATTAAAGTTTAATTTTTTGCGTGGCACAAAAGTTAATGCTACACTTTCCAATAATTATATTGAAAAGTGAAAAAAAAATTACACCAAGACAAAATTTGTTACATCATAAACGGACACATTAATAATGTTAATCCTAATTTTGTATAAGTAAACAAGGAGATTGAGGCTGGATTCAATGACAACACTATAATTCAGGAATTCAATAGTCACTTTGCTACTATTATTTTTTCAAACAATTTTGTTTCGTTTGAAGATGCGATATGATCTTCCAATGGAACAATCTTTGGTAATTTCTTTAGATTTCATCAACTAATCTAACATTCAATATATACATAATATTTTACTCTTATTTACTTAACAAAATATTCTTTGTAGATACACTCACAAAGCTCCTTAGAAATGTTGATTGAACTTTTTAACCCTTATTAAAAGATTCTACAATAGACAAAATTGTGATTTACTATTTTTCTCAATTGGTTGTTATTTAATGTGAAGGCCCTTAGAAATGTTGATTGAACTTTTTGTCATTCATCAATAGATAAAATTGTCATTTATTGTCATTTAATTATTATCCTAATATTTAGAACTTTGAAATTAATTAGAATTATAACTATTAAATCTTTACTTATTTATAAAAGGTAAAAACTCCTAATATTTAGTATTTTAAAATTGACTAAAATTTTGATTCTTAAGTCTTTCCTTATTTGAACTATATTAAAAGTCCTCACGTTTAAGACTGTAAAATCAACTACAATTCTGTTAAACTTATATCAATTCTTTATTTATTAAACTAACTAATTATTCATCACAATTGTTTAATTCATAGTATGAGAAAATAATTAAAAAATATAATTTTATTATGCATTAATACGTTAAATTCCTTCTTCTTCTTCTTCTTACAAAAAATTTGTATAATCGAAAAAAGGAAAAAAATATAAAAACTCAACATACTTTAAGTTGTTTCAATTAATCGAGTGCTCTTGTTATTCACTCTCTTTAGTTAAATCTACATTATTTCTTTCATTTTAATTTATGTGAAGGTGTTTAACTAGACACATAGATTACGAGAGAGAGAGAGAGAGAGAGAGAGAGAAAGAGATTGAGTTGAAATCACTTATAAATGGTAAAATGAAAAGTTTAAAATTAAGTTATTACTAAATATTAAAGTGCGAAACCTGATAGAAAAATATCATTCATCTTGTTATCCTTTTAAAAATAGAATTTGCACTTGACAAAATACTTATTTAATTATTTTTTTAATATTTATGATTTTAAACTAATTAAATATTTGTGTATTAAATCTTTCCTTATTTGAAACATAAAAGAAATATTAATATTTAGAAATTTAAAAACGATTAAGATTTTATCTTTTGAAAAGATAATAACACGTTAAATAAAATTATACTTATAATGCAAATCAATTTTATGTTTAGAACTTTTGAAAATACATTTTCAGAAAAGAACAACTCAGTGCATAAAGTATCTCATGTTAATAGGGTCCGGAGAAGGATTGCACACCTTAAGGAGTGTGATATAGATAGTTTACCCTAACACAAATATTAGTGTTTGCTTTCACTAATTTTGATGAGTCTTTCTTAGTTTGGACGATCAATTACAATAAATAAATGCGTTTGTGATATGATATCACTTTATTAGTGTCAAAACAAGCTGACAATAACTCAAAACATGATTTAGTAAGTACTAATTATTTAGATTAATAACTTATACTATATGTTCTATTCTATAATACAACTTTGTATTACAATGCATCTTCGTAATGTTAATATTTATGTTAACCATTAATTCATTAATAGTGTAGTAATAAAAATTCTGTTACAATTGGCGTGACATTATTCTTATAATGAATGCATTTAAGTGCTCGTAAAAGCGAATATTTCTTTTACCTTTCAATCGAACACTATTTCTACGACATTTTTGTTTATTGAAATAAGTATTAGAACAAACTAAAGAAAGAATTATTAGATTGAATCAAACTCTTAAATATAATCATTTACCAATTTGAAAGTCATAATTTTCTTTCTGTTATGAAATAATAAAGAAAGAACAAGAATATTATAACGAGAGAAGGAGAGAAGATCTTATTTTTCTTGATGGGATGAAATACAAGGAAGGAGAACCCCTCTATTTATAGGGATAATTCCTCCTAACTTTTCTCCAAAAGATAGACTTTCACTATAATATAAACACATGTATCCACTACAATACAAATACCTTTATAGACATTCACTATAATATAAATATGTTTATAACACTCCCCTTGAATGTCTATTTGATAGATAATGTGCCTCGTTAAACTCTTACTAGAAAAAATTCAGTGAAGGAAAAAGAGTACACATATCTAATAATACGCATTTTGACTGCTTCATTAAAAATCTTATAAGGAAAACCTAGTGGGACAAAACCTTGTAAGGAAAAAAGAGTACAACGCGTATTAACTCCCCCTAATTAGAACATCCTTAAATCTTTGCATCTCGATCTTGTGCACCATCTTCTTGAAAGTTGCAGTTGGTAGAGACTTAGTGAATAAATCAGCCACATTGTCACTTGAATGAATCTGTTGCACGTTGATATCACCATTCTTTTGGAGCTCATGTGTGTAGAAAAACTTTGGCGGGATGTGCTTCGTTCTATCTCCTTTTATGAATCCTCCCTTTAGTTGTGCTATGCATGATGCATTATCTTCATACAAAATTGTGGGTACTTTGTCACATTTCAAACCACATTTTTCTCTAATGAGATGTATCATGGACCTCAACCACACACATTCTCGGCTTGCTTCATGAATAACTATTATCTCACAGCATGATTTGATGAAGTAGCTATGAGAGAATGCTTTGTAGATCTCCAAGATACAGCAGTACCTCCACATATGAACACGTAGCCAGTTTGAGATCGAGCTTTGTGTGGGTCAGATAAATACCCTGCATCAGCATAACCAACAAGATCAAGACTGCAATTGTTATAATAAAATAAGTTCATGTTGATAGTCCCTTTTAGATGCCGTATTATGTGTTTGATCCTATTCCAATGCCTCCTAGTAGGAGCAGAACTATACCTTGCTAACAAATTAACCGAAAAGGCTATATCAGGTCTTGTAGTGTTAGGAAGATACATTAGTGCACTAATTGCACTAATATATGATACTTCAGGACCAAGAATTTCCTCGTTCTTTTAAATTCTTCAAGGATTTCCATATATCCTTCAGTATCTAGACATGAAAATAATTTCATTATACGCATCTCAAGTTTTTCATGTATTGGCAAACTTATGAGTAACTCAAAATAATTGCATCTACCACAGGAGGACTTCTCCATATAATAATGTCAGGATTTGCGAAATATCTTTATGCCACAGGAATCCATTTATACTCATTAGCATTATACTTGAATTGCGTATTTTTATTTGGCCAATCATTTATCTGTCCATACTTTTTGACAGATTTGAATTCAAGATCTTCGTCAATATTATAATATTGAGTGTTACATTATATCAAAGGTATCGTCAATGATCATTTTGATATCAGTTCCAATGCGACATAACTTATTGAGATCTCTTTATTTTTCATCATTTTCAGGAACCTGAACCTTTGCCAAGGTTTATGAAGTGTTATGTCGTAGTACTTTCTTAAAGCACTTGCCTCATCATTATGACCATCTTAATCATTTGCTCCTCTCCTTCTTCAAGGAGTTCTATATTTGGAACTGTTTGGTCTATCACGCTTCAGGCGTCTCATAGATCCTGTCTTCAAGGACCTTTCATTGGAGCATTTGCAACTGAATTATAAAAAAGGGTCAGCAAATACATCTGGCAATTAACTTGCAATATTTTGCAAGTGAATTATCTCTTAACTTTAAGTTCACATTTTTTTTCCCGAGGATCTAGATAATTCATCTCACGCTCAATTTTCAGCTGCTAATCACTTCTCCCCTAATGTTAGGAAAACTAACATTTACCCCCCAAACTCATTTGGGAACCCATCTTTGTGCGTTGTGGTGGAGAAATTGAATCATATACGACACGTTCAAATTTTTAGATGGACTTATTTAGTTCCTGACCTTGAACCAATTGTGATAGGGGAACCTTGTTGGCTTGATGCATTCAAGTGTTGCTACATATTAAATAAACATATCTCATACCAAATTTTATTTGGGAGTTTTGTTCTCATAACCAATGGTTTAGCTATAACCGGAGACATACAATTTTGCTAACCAACTTAGATATGAACCAGCATTATCAACATGATTTTATAATTTAGAACTGTACTTTTAAATTAACAATTCGAGCAAACAACCTTGTAAGAACCAATTGCAAGTTGTTATCAAAGCACATGTGACCATACCATAAATGCATCTATTAAATTATATAATAGCAAATGGTTTACATGGCGGGTGAACGGGTCCATATTCACCCTTTTATAAGTTCCAAAATTTCAGGTAATATAATTCCAATCTTAGCTGATCAAGATCATTCTATCACGAGAACAAGCAACACAAGAGAATTCTTGAAGAATCTTTTATTTCTTCAACATATAGCCACGTGAATTCTCAATTATTTTTGCATCACATTTGAACCGGGATGGTCAACCAGTTATGCCAACTTATCTTTATTTCAGTAAACTTCTAGTTTACTTTTGTATGTGATTTTGTCATCATACTCATATTTATATACTACAAATAAAAGAAAACGGTGGGTAATCTTTTACATAAATATTTATAACCCGCTTCAATTGTAGTAATATGAAGATATTAGATCTTCACATAATTTATAGTCTCAATTTTTTTTAATATCTTTGAAACTTATAAGTTTCCTTTTGAGTCTTACTACAATAATTTCATTCATTCGAGTAGTAACACATTAGCTCTTCCGGAGCTCTCAATTAATTTTGTGTACTACTACATATTCAATCATATCAACATCATTAATAGTTTCTCCACATAGTTTCAACTGAGCTTAAAAAGTTTTACAATTTACCAATCTCAAATATCTGACTCTATTGTAAAATTAAAAAAATATATGGGTAGAATATGATATGCACTGTAATAAAACTAAATCATAAAGAACAACTCACACTATACCTGTTAAATATTTTTGCAGCACATTCAAAAAAGCAATATAATATTTCATATTTTTGTGCTAGATATTTATGTATGCTTAATTCTAGACTATCCTTTGTAAATTTATGAAATTGTTAAACATATATAAGCAATTAAGCATTTTCAAATTAAATAAATAATCAACACTCAAACTTGAATACAACATAAAAGATATATATTCCACCTTCCTTATATCTAGATATAGCAAAAGCAAGTCTCATGCATTCAGATCAAGAAACATACCAAATACTGTGAGAATACCTGACTGTTTGAAAAACATGTCTGTTCTTGAACATCCCACAATTGAAAAGGCGATTGTTGGAACATAATAAGAGACTCGTGCTGATAACGTGTTATGAAATAATAAAGAAAGAATAAGAATATTATAGCGAAAGAGAGAAGGAGAGAAGTTCTTATTTCTCTTGATGGGATGAAATACAATGAAGGAGAACCCCTCTATTTATAAGGATAATTTCTCGTAACTTTTCTCCAAAAGATAGACTTTCACTATAATATAAACACATGTATCTACTACAATACAAATACATTTATAGACATTCACTATAATACAAATATGTTTATAACACTTTCTAAATTCTTATATTGTTACACAACCACATCTTTTAAATATTATTTATATTATTTTTAAAAATTTATTCTTATTTATACGGGGGACGCGCGCACTAAAATTAGTTTTAGGAAAAATCACTACAATACGAGAGTTGCTTTATTTATTAAACTATTTTAGGAAAAATCACTACAGTATGAAAACATAATAGCATAAAGTATAAATATTATTACTCCTATAATAAAAAAATATGATTTATAGAAGAAACACTTTTAAAACAATAGAAATCAAATTTAACCCTCGGGACTTACACTTTTACGCCTCAAATTTCGCTTCACGCTTTATAGATTTATACATTTCATTTGCGCACCAAAACATTTTCGATATATATTGCCCCGAATCTCATTCCCAAACTTGTCCCACAAACGCCTTTGAAAATACTAATTTAGTGAACATAATTATCCTAAATGGAATAATGGATTGACAAATGGAACCAAATATTCTGTGAATTTAAAGATAGATCACGTTATATGCACTGAATATACTATTGGTGAGTTTAACTCTATGATAACATATTAATTAATTAGTACTCCCTCCGTCCTAATCTATTTGTAACTTATATATGTATACTATATTAAAAAGTATTAAGTTTCTTAAAAATATTGATTGATTTTTTGTTTTCATTAAATTTTTTTTATAATAGATAGAATTATTATTTACTATTTTTTTAAAATTATTATTTAATTATTTTTATAATATTTCAAGTGTCTCGCATTAGCTGACACAACACTTTCAAGAAAATTATTAACGAAGACAACAAGTTTCTTTATCATGATAAAATAGTCAAAACAATAAAAGAAAATATAAACTAATAATATCTTATAAAGAATTATCACATGAGATAAACAAATAATAACATATTTGAGATAGAATAATTATTTATATTATTAAATAAATATTAAATAAAATATTTATTTTGACATAAGTTATTACTTTTCAATAACTTTCTTTATATATATAATTTAATATATTGATACGACTCATACATTAAAATAGTAATTTTAATTTTAATTTTAATTCGACATTCGCAAGGTAAATCTCATAATTTTAATTGAATGAATTTAGTCGAAATTGAGGGCTTCATACAGACCCAAGTACAAATTGCCCTCTTCCACCGCCTCCCCATTTAGCCGCTTTTCATTTTCTTTTTTCTATTTCATCCGCAGCTTCTTCCAAAGGTCAAGTCTTGCGTCCTACTTGGGGCTTTTCACCCATCATAGCCCCAAGTTGTTTCATTTTTTCTTCACACATTTCTTGAAATTTCAGGGTTTCTTAATTTATTGTTATATATTGATTTGTTTTTCATCATATAAGAAAAAAAGAATCTGTTCCTTTAATAGATGAGATAAAAGCCCCCCAAAAGGATGCTTGTCCCTTTCAAAGCATCAAAAGCTACTGAAATTGCCTTCTCATGACCTTTAAAGCTCAGCAATTAAAGGTCCAAAATTCAAACCCAACTAGCCCCTTTTGGGCACATTCACACACATAGTAGTGTGTGTATATATATATATATATATATATATTCCCTCTGAAGTCTACATTTTTTCAGAGAAAAAGTTTACACCTTTAACTGCCATTGTGGTGTCCCTCATCTTCTTGAAAGAAAAGGGGGTATGGCTCTTGTGAGTAGAATTCCTTCAGTTTCTTCTTCTTCTTCTGCGGCAACCCAATTGAGAAAAATCAAATCTTTTGGCATTAATCCTGTTTGCTGTATCAACTATGCATCACATTCTTCTTCCCCCTTTACTGAGAAGCATTCAATTGAGAGATACCAAAGGGACAGTTGGATTTACAAGAACGAATTGGAGCAATCTGGTTCTTGCCCAATTCTACCTGATCCCAGCTATGTTAGGGACTATGACATAGCTTTGCAGCTGCCTGAGCTGAAGAAAATGCTTCAGGTTTTGAGGGAGAAGAGAGAAGGAGAAGGAGGCTGTGATAGAAGAGGGCCTGGGAATGTGTTCTTAGTGGGTACTGGACCAGGAGACCCTGAGTTGTTGACTGTTAAGGCTTTGAGAGTTATTCAGAATGCTGATCTTTTGTTGTATGATAGATTGGTTTCTAATGAAGTCTTGGATTTGGTTGGTCCTGATGCTAGACTACTCTATGTTGGTAAAACTGCTGGTTACCATAGCAGAACTCAGGTTTGTGCAATTTCTTTGTTGTTTTTTAACATTTCAGCTTTGAGATGGACTGAATAGATATAAAGTTGAAAAGGCTTGGTAAATTTAGGTGATATTGGCTCTTGGATAGACAACTTAATTCCTGCATTGATGCATGATTCCTTCAAGTGGAATGATGCTTTTGTTGTCAAATTTTGTAACATTTGGCCTTTGAATTTAGTGGGAACTTAATCATTTAGAAAATCCTAGGGGTGGTTAGAAACTGAACTCGTTTTTACATGAACACTTTAAAGAACTTTATGTGAGAAATTGTGCTTTCTGACCATTGTTTTTACAATGCTGGGGTTTTCTCAATAAGAATATATATAGTTCTGAAATGCAATAGTGGATTCTGATAAATTGGCTTCTATTGTAATGGTGGAAGAACTATAGCCTTTCCGCTGTTCTGTGTTTTAGTGGACCTGAATTAGCCTAGATATGAAATCTCATGATTCAAATGGTATACTTTAGTAAGTGCATTACTAGTGGTATTGATGGTTGAAAATCTAAATGCTACAAGCTTTTTAGCTGAATGTTCATCTTCTGCGTGTCATCATGATAACAAGCCAGCTTGCAATTTCCTTATGACATCTACTTGATTTTGCATTTTGCAGGAGGAAATTCATGAGTTGCTTCTGAGTTTTGCAGAAGCTGGGGCAAATGTTGTGAGACTAAAAGGCGGTGATCCATTGGTATGTCTCCGACATAGATGTTTGATGTATGCTTATAAATTTATATATAGTTGATTTTTACAATTCCAGAGTTGAAAGTTTGGAGCATTTGTTGGATTATCAGGTATTTGGACGGGGTGGAGAAGAAATGGATTTTCTTCAACAAAAGGGAATCCAAGTTAAAGTTATTCCAGGTATGATAAGTTTGTGAATCCCGCAAAGAACTTGATAGAGCTATCAAACCGCAGAATATAAATCTTCCGAAGTGTCATTTAGTTTGCTTGGATTGCAAACTTCATCTCGCTGAAAATATTCTTTAATAATCATGAAAAGATGTTTCAGTTTAGAGAAGGAGCATGAATAAACTGGTAGAATAAAGTATATTTTCTTCAGTATTCGTTTAGGGAACAAAAAGCAAGTCTCTCTGTATTAAGCATAGGCTTGCAACTTCAAGTAAATCATGTCTTTTTTCTGTAAATATATTCTCTCTTTGCAAGATTTTCCTTTCAGTTTAGATGCCAAAATTTATATCTTGGCATCTGTTGAAGAGGACATTAGTTATCCTGAAAGAAATTTACAGATTCTCTCTTGAAAATCCTGTATCTTAACTTATTATGAGCTGATTCATAAGCTAAACTATCTTTTCTCCAAAAGGCAGCTATTGACGCATCTGCCAACACTCAAAATCACTTGTGTAGTATGTTTACCAATATTATGGTCATTGATGGTTCCTTTTCTCGATTAAAGAATTTAATTTGCTGACAGAGTCCATCTGCACTTTCAACTGTAAATTGTTTATAGGTGAGAGTGGGCTAGTTATGTGTCGTGTATGAGTAGATATATGATGGAAGAAGTGAAATCTGATTCTGCCATACACAACTTGAGGTAGGCCTCATTCTGGTCATTTCATTTCAGGTATTACTGCAGCATCTGGGATATCGGCAGAGTTGGGAATTCCGTTAACCCATCGTGGTGTCGCAAATAGCGTTAGGTTTCTCACTGGTCACTCAAGAAAAGGAGGAACAGACCCGCTTTTTGTTGCAGAGAATGCAGCCGACCCTGACTCTACATTAGTTGTTTATATGGGTTTGTCAACTCTTCCTTCCCTGGCCTCAAAGCTCATACATCATGGGTTGCCAACTGATACACCAGCTGTTGCCATTGAGCGAGGGACAACACCTCAACAACGCATTGTAAGCAAGCCCAGTTGCTTCTCTTTCACGCATTCCTTCATTATTTGCCTATGTTCTTGCTTGCCAGCTACCTTTGAGAATAAATCAGTTGTTATTTGATATCTGCAAGTGAGAAATTGGAACAACAATTGGCTCGCATGCATTTAGGAGAGGATGTTTAAATGAGTATTCTCGCTTTATGAAACATTTCAACCCCTCTTCCTGAGAAATTAGATATGCTACTTCTAATTGATCTATTAATTTGATGATAGAAGGTTTCAAAAAGGTATTATGAAAAAGTGATGTTACAACAAATGGTTCTTCTGCCAAAAAGACCTCTACTTTTTCCCTCAAGTTTTGATATTTTTCTGATGTGGACCTTCCAATTGAGACAAAGCACTTAAAGTTGCACAGATATTGCAACACACTAGTGCAAGGATCCTTGGTCCCCAATTGGGGGGTATATTGGCATTGTTAGAACAAATTTGATAGTCTCTTTAAGCTTGGTCTTAGTAGGTATAAAACAGAACAATGTTTGTCTTTTGGATAAATGCTTGTGATGGTCTTCTTTGCCACATTGCCAACCCATTGGTTTCAGAGAACATTGGACTCATAGCTCTTGTGTTAAAACTACCACCTCTGTTCTCACATCATGTTCAGCTATATGAAGTTCAGAAATATGTTGGAAGTTGTTTCAGATCTCTAACTTGGAGAAGCTATTTGAGATAAAGCTTTAAAAGTGACTTAGACACCAGAAAATTCTGTATGTAGTGTTTATCATGCGGGTAAGCAATAGGATGAGCGGTAACATTCACAATAAGTTATATTGTTTATTGACGTAATATCTGAAACAACTGGAGGAAGGAAGTTTGTCATTCTTTGCTAGTTTAGACATGTTTCTTTTCTGCCTATTTAAGTATTCAACATGACGAGGATGTGGGATTTGCATGGCTGATTACAGTTTCCTTGTAATTCATTCAGGTGTTTGCAGAACTGAAGAATCTTGCTGATGACATCGTATCTCACCGGCTAGAGTCACCCACCTTGATTATCATTGGGAAGGTTGTAGCTCTTTCACCATTATGGCCACATTCTGGCGACGAGACTCCTATCTTGGTTGAGACTAAATCTTCAACCAGTGCATTGCAATAGGGAAGCCTAGCTGAACGGATGATCATTTGTGATCCCAAAACCTATTCTCTTTCCTGCAGCCAAGCTGGGAAACTGCTGCATGCTAAATGATGCGTAACTACATCAATTCTCTTTCGGATTGCGCAGTGAAGTCTAGTACAATAGAGGCAAATCTCATTTATTGGTGCTATGGCGATATTTGGAGGAGAATCTCCAGCCAGCATGAGCTCAACGGAACGGATTTTTCCTCTCATTCCAATAACTTGGCAATTCTAGCTCTATTTTCAAGAGCCAACCAGTGACACTACGATTTTGACTTAGATTCTTTAAGCAAAATACTAATCAATAAGCATTCACCAAGAGCCACAATCGATAATTTTGTAAATTGAGTTGGAAGGATATTTGTGTTGATGAATCTTTTAGTGATTTATTTTCAGAAGTTGCCTGATTTCTGTGTTTTAGTTTGATGCCAAGATTGCCTTTCCTGTGAGATGTTTCAGTTGTTCCCTCTGTATAATGAAAAAATTACATAATTAAGCAAATCTTACTACGTATTTAGAATAATTAGTAAATCTATCAAAAAATAATAAAAAAAATAGAAAAAATAATTACATAAAGAAGCTAGTTACCTTTTTTTTTGAAACATTTACTTTTGTATCTATTTTTCTTGACTCTTTTTTCAAATTACCGTGTTTTCTCTCATAATTACGTTCCTTTTTTATCTCATTGTAACCAACCGAAAATCTCTCACAAATTCCTCAAAATTTCTATCCGATTTTCTCTCCCACAATCAGCAATTTGCCACCAAAACACCCCTCTCTCTCTCTCTCAAAACCATGGTGATCTGGATACAAGAATTTTAGATCTCTTTAGAAAGCAAAAAAGGATTCAAACTTTTTGGTGAAGAAAACACATTTTCTCTCCTTTTCAACGTTAATGACTCCGAAGAGATGCTCCTTTTCGGTATTCTTGCTAACGCCACTCGAGAAATAACTTCAGACACAGTTACCTCGTACCCCGTTAAGGAAGAGGAAGTCAGTTCGACATCCCAGGCTGTCGGGGAAATCAGAGCGAAGCCTGCCAAGGAGAAGTCATATCGAGGGGTTAGGAGGCGGTCGTGGGGGAAATTCACGGCGGAGATAAGGGATTCTACTAGAAATGGTGTTAGAGTATGGCTCAGGACATTTGATAGCGCCGAGGCTGCCGCTTTAGAGTTGGAGTTAATATTGTATGTATCAGTTTTATCAGACTGATACATATTGACAGACAATCTTCATCTTATATTTTGATTTCAAGATGTTTTTGATTATTTTGTGATACATGTTTTGTTTTTATATTAATGATACAATACTCAAATGTATCAATCGATAATAGACTGATAAAGAATGATGTAGATAATGTTCATCTTATATCTGAGTTATTACATTCTATGATACAACCTCTTCTCCTTTTTTTTTGATACAACCAACGACTTGAACAATATTGTTTTTATATTAATGATACAATACTGAAATATATCAATCGTTAATAAACTGGTAAAGAATGATATAGAGAATGTTCATCTTATATTTGAGTTATCACATTTTATGATACATGCTTTGTTTTCATATTAATGATACAATATATTAGTATCAGATAAAACTACTTGGACACTTTTTTCAGACGACTGGAACGTTGATACAACCAAACAAATTTAAAAAAATTCCAAATCTGCAACGATGATACAATAAATAAAATGAAAAAAACTCCGAAAAATACAATTTCATATCTATACTAGAGCCATTATAAGAGGAAATTAAGGATTTAAATTTTTGATACAGTACTCAAGATTTTCATTAATCTGTATCAGAAAATAAATAAAAAATACTACTTTATGTGATTAAAATAAAATATATTATTTTGTATAATTATTTTATTATGTAATGCTATTTATAAAAATTAATCAAGAAAAAATTGTGCTTTTATGTTGAAGCCCAGGTCAAACTCCAATTTTAGGCCCAACATGTGTTTAGGTCCAAAGTACCAAGCAGAAGTTAACTTCTTTATTTTTATTGTTAGTTACCATTTTCTCCAACTGAAATCTTACTTCCAATTTTTCCTTTTATCTATTTTTCTTCTTTTGTCTTGTCTCTTCTCTATTCCTATTAGCAAGTTTTCAAGTGTGATATGAGAACTAATATGTAATCATTTGAAGCATTAATCAATGAAGTTTGCTAATACACCAGTCACCACTAGCAACCAAAATGTTTAAAGTTTGTTCAGAAAGTTATTGTGTAATTAAAATTATTAGAGTAGTAATTATATACGATTTAATAATTACATAATATAGTAATTACGAAGATATGTTTGTTATCATGGTGTAGTATAGACTGTGTAGTTATAAGTGTACTGTTTGGTTGGATAAGTGTAATTACACCGTTAAATTAAATTTTTAAAATAAAAATTAATTATAAAAAAATTAATATTTTACAAATATGTGTCCTTATAAATAATATTTAAATTGGGTATTTAAAAAACATATCGTCTCTGAAAATATATCAATTAATAAATATATATATTTTTTAATTAATAATTATAAAAAAAATAATTGATATATATTTTCAAATTGATAATATTTTAATTTAATTAATTATAAAAATCAAAAATCATGTTTATTAAGAGCATCACGAAATACATGTTTGACAAAAATATTAATAAATATATAATGCCATAAAATTATTTAAATATTTGACAAAATAATCTATCAACTAACTAAAAAATGAATAGTATGTCATGTGAAATAAAAAGTCAATATTATGTAAGCAAATAAATTAGAACCAAAAATGTAACATAAATTCAATATTAAGAAAAAAATTTAAATACAAACATAACTTAAAATAAGTTGCAATATAACTTAAGTAAATATAATTCAAAAGAGAACGAAAACATAATTCAATATTCAATAATGAAATTATATTTTAATTCAAAAATTAATAATGCATTAATGTTAAATGAAGAAAATAAAAAATAAATAAGAGATGAAAAATACGAGCAATTACATGGAATCACAACAAGTAAAGGTTGAGAAATGAGAAGAAAGGAAATAAATGATAAATAACATTAAAAAAAATTTAAAAAGAAATAAAAATAATACAAATCAAAAAATTAATTAAAAACAAAAACAAAAACAAAAACAAAAACAAAGAAATTAAAAAGTGACCTTGTAATAACACCATGTAATTACCTGCAATTCTCACCTCCACATGGGAATTGAAGAGTGTAATTACTTCCCCCCAATTACATCAAATTTCTGACTGACCATGTAATTATCTTGTCAAACAAACATGTCAAACTGTATAATTACGTCTAATTTCACCCAATTTTCATTGCCAGTTGGTTTTGCAAATAGGTCTTAAGGGAAAGTTATCTAAAAACTAGTAAATGAGTAAGATATTTGATAATATATAATTATTAAATTATATAATTTATAATATTCTATATATATATATATATGGTATATATGATTTTATATTATTAATAAAAAAGAATGTTATTATAAATAAAAGCTAAAAATAAGAAGTTTTCTATATTAATAATTAAAAATTAAATACATATCAAAATATATTAATTATTTTTAAAAAAAATTTCAACAGACTCAACTAGCATTCTAATTCATAAACAAGTATATTACTGCTTACATGATATATAATATATAATTTTTGAACATATATACACACAACACACATAAATACATATACATATACTTATATGTTATGTATTCTATTATATGTTATATATGATATATTATTTATTATATATTAACTATTATATACTATTAGCCTGTTTGACCAAACTTTTGAGAGGCCAAAAGTGCTTGTTTTTCTTTAAAAAAATGCTTATTTAAAAAAAAAAAGAGGTGTTTGGCCAAGCTTTTGAAAGAAAATAAGTGTTTTTAGGGAGTAGCAGAAGTTGTTTTTCGGAAGCTAAAAAAAGTAGCTTGTCCTCAAAAGCACTTTTGTGAAAAATACATTTAGAAGTCAAACATTAATTGCTGCTCAAAAGTGCTTTTTAAATTTATTGACCAAACATAAACTGCTTCTCACCAAAAATACTTTTTTGTTAAGCACTTTTAGAAGAAAAAAAAAACACTTCTCAAAATAAATTGATTTGAGAAACTTGACGAAACATGCTATATAGATAATTTTAATCATATTGAGTTGATTTTTCTATTTCATGAAAGAGAGAAAAATTAAAGATTAAATATGTGAAGCTGAGTTTTATGAGATTAGGTGTCCATTATTAATTAATATTTCTATTTTAATGGGACTTCATAATTGATTATTTTTATTTTTATTTTAATGCATTTTATAGAGATATTTAAAAATATGAAAAATACTATATGATATAATTAAAAAATTAAAAAGTATAATAAATTATATTTATATGATTTTATTATAATAATTATAACTTTTTAAAAAGTTATTTTTATGTAAGAAAATATTTAAACCAACAGAGCTGCTCTCCTGTATATCTTTTTATTTTTTTCTCATTAGAGAAGTTAACGTATGACAAATATCTATATATAAAAAAAATGATTTAAGATTTTCTTTGGAAGGTATCAGGAAAGATTGGAATAATATCGATTCATACAGAAGAAAGAAAAAGTGAAAAAAAAAGAAGAAGAATTTGAAAATTCAATTGGCAGCACCAATTTTTTTTTATAAAGTTGCATGATTTGCTTTTAAAATGGGTTGATTTTTAACTTTTGGCTGTCAGTTGGTTTTAAATTTGTCTTTTAACAAACCAACATATACTTAGTGAAATAATGTCTAAACATAATTTGTGACTTTGTAAGATATAATGATACGAAAATATAAATTTATGTCGCGTAAAAATAATTGGGCAAATTTTATATATATACATAAATAGTACTCGATATTACATAATATATCAAGATTTTTTTAGTTTACAAAACATAACATCATATTTTTGAAAAAAAAAAATCGCTCAAAAAATTTTGTGTATAAAAATGGTATAAAATGTGTATACTTCGCACAAAATTTTGAGTATAAAAATTATATAAAAATTAGTATAAAATATGTATTTCTGGCTCAAAGCTTGAAAAATGTCACTCAAATTCGGTATGAAATGTGTATCTAATAATATAAAATTTGTATAAAAATTCATAATAACATTTTTGAAAATCTAATACATCTATAACAAATATTGTATACAACTTTCATATAAATTTAATACGACCACAACAACATAAACTTAAATTCATACAATTTTGACAGAATTTTATGCAAAAATTACATCATATTTATATTAAATCATTTTAAATTTGAGATATAAGCTCCCCAAGGTGTTCTCTAATTTTTGAAACTACATCTATTTCAAAATTATTTCAAATTTTCAAATCCAAATTTCAACTTTGAAGTTTGAAGCTTCAAGCTTCATCAATGTGGAATTCGAGATTGAATCTAAACTTTTATTCAAAATCACATCAAATCTATCCCAAATCAGTTCTCAAATTTTGAAACCACAACTAATTTGAAATTATTTTAATTTTTCAAAATTAAATTTTAACTTTGAAACTTCAAAAATTCATCAATTGTGGAATTCTAGATTTTAGTTTATATTTTTTTTTTGATAAATTGAAGAAATAAGGAAGAAGGAAGAAATAAAGGAGGAGGAGGAGGAGGAGGAGGAGAAGAGAAATAATTCTTTTTAAAAAAAAATAAAATTCATCAACGGTGAAATTCGAGATTTTATCAAGAAAAAAGAGGAAGAGGAGGAGGGAAATAGTTTATCATTTTATTAAATATGTTATATTTTATAATATATTTATTATATTTTATAAATTAAAAAATATTCTTATGTTTAATAATTTAATGTGTTAAGTAGCCGTGAGAAATAAATTTTTTCAAAAAAAAATTATTTAGGATAAAGAGCAAAAACTTAAAATCCAGCACAGAATAAGAACAAAAGTGCAAATGATGAAATAATTATTTGAACAAATAAATACTCCTCAGTTGTATAATTAGGCCAAAATGATTTTGCAAGCATCCCTAAATGATTGAACAGCATCATTTTCTTTCAGAAGTTGAGATAGCTCCCAACCTCCTTTGTTTGTTTGTATCATTTTGTTGGTAATGTATAATTGGAGATATGTCTGAACCATAATGATTAGCCAACTGTCTTCTCACATTCTCCTTTCACATTTATACCCCTTTTAAAAAATTAATAATAAAAAACACTTTTTTATCATTTTATTCTTATCCCTCCAATAAATATACTTTATTAAAAATAAGACTAAATCAATTATATTCTAAGAATATCTAATACTTAAGATAAACTAAAATAAAATTAATTAATTTCATCTTGATTTTATAAAGTAACAAATACTACTTATAATAATAGATTTACAAGAATGTATCAACTGGCTGTGAAAGATGTACAATCAAAATGGCATATATACCTCCAAAAAATGTATGATTATATACATTAATATATATATATTTTTACATATACATCGACTATGGTAGATTACGTTCATATTTTCTAAAGAATGAATTGAATAAAATGAAGCTGTGTTTCATTTAAACATTATAACATATATTAAGAAATAGGAATTGGACTTGTATAAGATTGTTGCTTTTGTATCAGAGATTCATCTTTCCCAGTTCTGCTGCATCAGTCTCATGTTTACCATAAGTTATAACCACCAAGCATTCGCCTTCAAACTGAGGGAAAAGATAGTACTGCACCTCTAGCAAACACCGTTTGCTCGTCAGAAACATAGTGAGGCTAATCCAAAATTCTCAGGATGTTGTAAGAATGTATGATTAGCTGCAGAAGATTGTGCTTCATCACATGTTATTCCTCGATAAGGAGTTACATCGAAGAATGGTTCATAGTACCATTGCACATACACTCTGGGACAGGGTACTTTGTCACATCCCTTCCTGCTTTCCTCAATTCTGGCTGACCTAAGGAATCTCTATGCAAGTCCAGTATAATCCTGTTGAATTCTGTCTCAGAGAGTGATGAGTTTAGAAAATGTTGAAGCATCTGTCTTTTGTTGGGGGTAATAGTCTTTTTGTGCCCTGCATAGGCTCTTTGTCCCTATTGCAAAACAAAATACAGCCAAGTTAGAGAAAAGCTCACACATGTTCGGATAATCCTTTAGCGGAATTTTGTTAAAGAAAGTAAAATTTAGTGGAACGGTAGGCAATACCTGTATAGCGTGGCCCATGTTTCCACCATGAGATGGCATGAAAACATTGCTGTTCTCAGACACTATGTAGTCAAGAGCAGCCATAAGGGATGCTTTCTTTGCAAATGGCTCAAGTTCCCCAGGCAATGCAAGATCCTCTTTGTTATAGAATTGAGGGAATTCACTTGTCAGTGGTTGCAAAGCTTCTTTCCCACCCAAAGGAATTCCTCCAGCCCAATAGATTCTAGCACTCTTTGGTGCTCCCAGAGCTTTGAGCAACCTAACCACAGATTTTGGATTTGTTTAGTAGGGTAATATATTGAAGTGCATCAACAAAAACAAGGAAATAAGCAGAGTAAAACTTTCATAAGGGCTAATATACTAACCTAGTAACCTCCAAAGCATTCAGAGGGCAGAGACCAGCAAGCTTTCTGTCATGATAGGTCATGTTTGAACGTGAAGTTAAGAGCTCGGGTCTTTGCTTCCTCTCATTGTTTATCATCTCATCATACTCATGGCTTAAACCAGGAAGGCATCCTGTCCTCACCCACACATCCTTCTCCATTCTCAAATGAAGAGCAACATATGGTCCCTTGCTCCTCATCCTCTCAGTAAGTTTGTTACCAAGTTCTAAGATTGATGGCGAAAACCTTAAAGCATGAAATGCCACCTACAAGTTCACAAATCAGAACTTTGTCAAATTGACTGATAATGCCTACAGAAGGAATTAGGTGGGGTTACAATTAAAATTAGCAGTTGGTATAAATAACTTAGTTATACAACACCAGAAAAGGCAAAGATCCTAAATTTTAAAGAGCTGTTTTGTTTGAATAATCACATGTAACATATAAAGCATTAGACAAAGTTACTTAAATAGGACCACGTTATTATTGCAAACAAACGTTGCCCTACTTATAGAAAGAGACATGTCCTAAACTGCACTACATGGTATTCCCGTGTCTACAATAAAAACAAACATCCGATGACAAATCAGATAATCTAGTTATTATTGTTTGCCCTTTTGCAATTCATGTATCACTTTCTCGCGAAGCAAATGTCCCATGCTAGATAGTTTCTATTATTCCATAAAATGAATTGCAGGATCTTTGAGAGGTGTAAATTAAACTCAGTAACAGAACAAATAAGGATTAAATTTACCTTGCAGCGAAGTTTTTGAAGATCAGAAGGAAGATCCTTAGAAAGCCTTGAGTCAAGGCTTCGCAAAAGTAGAACACCATCCCTCCTAAGCTGCAGGAATATCAATTCAATAATCAAAGTTAGATCCTCTGTAGTTTCCCAGAACTTGTTTCAAGTTCAATTCACTAACCACTCTTAGATTAAACCAAACTATTTAAAACACTTGTATGAATAATAAATATCCTTAATGAATAAGTCTGAGAGTTGAATCGGTATTTGGAATTTTGGTTTAGGTAGCTATCTAAAAGTATAGAAAATCATTCCAGCTGCCATATAGTATTTCAAGACTTTGTCCAACTAGCCAACTAGAAAGATACTACACTTCAATATCTTCCAAAGATCTCAACTTTGGTATTAACCAAATAACAAGCAATCTTGATTTTCTCTAACCACAATAGAAACTTCAATAGCCATCATCAAGTATTACAATTTTAATTTTTTTTCTAACAGCGTGGACTTACTTAAGACCATCCATCATACATTAAACCTCAACTGACAAATGAAATAAAACCATTTAATCTTTTTTCTTCCCATTTTTTGGTTTCTTGCTTTCAATTATTTTAGGCTGTTGGACCAAACATTAAAGCAGTGGTCCTTTGCTATTGAACCAAAAGCAGGAAAGTAATAACTTCATAGTTTAATTGAATGATTCTTTTTACCTTTCTGGTATAATGTGAACGAATCCATTCAGGGGAGGCATGGAGAGGAGTCCTTTTCTCCTCCACAGGTCTAGTCATCACGTGTGTGGACGGAAGTGATGAAACTATTCTTACATCATTTGCCAATACTTCCTTAAAGTGATCCAAGTCAAATATATCAGAGAACTCACTGCGAGCAAACACCAAAAGTAACAAAGAACATACGTTAAGAAATCAAAAAGCACCCCAGAATAGCAAAGAAATCCAACTTAAACCAAACACAATGTTACTCTATGGAAATGACCAGTTTCCACCAAACTCTAAAATATTTCTATAATTGATGTTTCTAAATAGATTAAATTACTTGTTAGTGTTGAATTTTGGCAAGAACTAACTAACTGTCCAAAAATATAAGCTTTGTCAAGTTGAATAAAA
Organism: Datura wrightii; assembly: GCA_035772735.1. Taxonomy (NCBI): domain Eukaryota; kingdom Viridiplantae; phylum Streptophyta; class Magnoliopsida; order Solanales; family Solanaceae; genus Datura; species Datura wrightii. The sequence goes on from JASDFA010000014.1 coordinate 25,243,086, forward strand.
GTTGCCTAAGTTCAGAGAATTAGGCAGGACTAACAAACCTTTTTTCCCAGCTGAAAGAATCAAAACAAACAAATTGATTAACTTCTGAGCTGGAAAACCAAGAAAGATGGTTTAAAAAGACTAACCTCTCATCACCCCAGATGACATTAACTTGCAAAATAGGGACAACGAGAGCAGCACCAAGAATCCTTGCGATCACCACAGCATCAACAATCTGATTTCTCTGCTGATTCATTCCACCAGAAACCACCACCATCAGATATCTGGTCCTTCCTTTTACAATATCTAAACTTGTTTTTCTGTACTCTGCACTGAAATCCAAACAAGGCCTATAACCCAACCCATCAGGTTGTTTCCAAAACTCACTCTTTTCATCCCCTTCTTCTTCTTCTTCTTTCCCCAAAATCACAGCTCCAGTACTGAGCTGAGAAGCTTGATGGTCATTTGAGAATGAGCTTTTTAGTTGAAAAATCCCACACGGGTTTGGTGCAAAAGGAACTAAAGTTTCAAAATTAAACCACATCTTCAACATACCAACAAAACCGAAAACAAAAAGAAATAAGACCCAGAATCTAGGATTATTGAGCAAAAGTTTGAGCTTTACAGAAAAAGAAGGATTTTTTTTCTTGGGAGACAGTAACAGAGACTGAAGCCCTGAAGAAGAAAGTGAATTGATTATCTGAGATGGTACTGCTATGTAACATTGCTGCTTCTTCTTATTGGTCTTTGACACTGCCATTTTCAAAATGGCCCTTTTACCTCAAGAACTACAAAAACAATGAAAACAAGTCTCTTTTTTTTTTTCCCTCTAATCCTTGTTTATATATGTGAATTCTTGGTGTATTTAGAACAAGACTTTCTTAGAAAGTTTCTGGAAAAATTAAAAAAGGGGGTGGAAAAGAACGGCGGGAACACGAATTACGAGTACTAATGCGCGTTTGGTATTGGATGAAAAATGGTGGAAGTCAGATGGGGTGGCTATTGTTTTTGCTATTTTCCTATTTTTCTCTTTTGTGGGGGAACTGAAGAGTTGAGGGCATTTATATAAGTTGTGTGCCGAGTGGGGAAGAAATGTTTTCATTCTAACGTCTTCGTTTTTTCAAATTGAAATAGATATTCATTTTTTATTAAAATTATTATTTTTAAGAATGTGTTACATTAATATTGAATACATATAAATGGATACAGAGAGTATTTTTCCTATTTATTTTTATTTATTGCTCAACTTTATACGTTCCTTGAAAGATAATATAAATATTTTATTTTAATATTTATATAATTTAAAGTTTAATTTCAAGTGGGGAAAATAATTTAAAAAATAAATAATTAATATTTAAAATAAAATTAAAATGTAATATATTAGAAATAATAAATAAAAATAAAAATATATATTATTTTTTGATATGATGAATTATCAAACGGTGATATTGCTCTTGGTCAAAAGTAAAATAAAGAATAAAATTAAACAATCTAAGTCCATGAGAGAATTTATTATGATTGTTTTTGTTATTTTTTTTTATTATTATTATTACTATTATTGAGGTGTTGAATTTCTTAGACTGTTTGGAGTAATATTACTCGTGAAAAACGAATGATTGTAAAGCCGTGATAACGATATCACTCGAGTTATTTAAGAGTTTTCACATTTGTTCAGAGGCCAGGAACCAAAATCTATTACTTCATCTGTTTTATTTTACTTGATCGCGTATTTTAAGAATCTATTTGTTAGGAGTTTGTTTTCTTAAATTAATTATGCTTAGAATTTTAAACTTGATTAATATAATTAAAAATTTATCAAAAGATTTAAGTGAGGGTATTATTAAAATTAAAAAAATATTATGAGATAAAAAGATAAATAGTTTGATCAAACCTAAATGACTTATATATTAATTTTTGGCTTTTTGACTTTTTTAGATCACTTTTTAACTTTTTTAAGCATTTTTTGATAAAATCAAACACTAGAAAAGGTTAAAAAATGCTTATAAGTTGGTTTGGCCAGCTTATAAACTAAATCAAACACCCCCATACATACATACATACATGTGTGTGTGTGTATAACTCTTTATGATAATCATAAAATTTTTAAACAAATGCCGCTATTACCATAAAATTTAACTATACTACTTTATATAATCTTTTAATATTAAAAAATTAATTTATTAAAATAAATAAATAAAATTATATTTTTTAATATAAAAATCAAGTGAAAGAGAACCGAGGGAGTATTGAAGAAGAAATACGATAAGGGAGAGTCGATTTTATAAATTTCTCTTACTTCTCCATGAGAATAATAACAAAGTTTAATTTTTAGGTAAGTGCTGCACTTGGAATATGGCATGATAAATGTTGAACTTTAGCGTTTCCCAAACTCAACTTAGTTCGTCACAGTTGGAAATCATGAGAAATCGTTTGATTAGCAGAATAAAAGAAATAATTTTAAAATATTTTATAAAATTATTTATTTTATATTTGATAATAAATATTATTTTAATATTTTAAATTAATTCATTATTTTAACATAAATATAAAATAAATTATCTCATATAAAAAGTAAGATAAAGTAATTTTTTAAAATATGTTTGTTTATCTCGCTCGACCAATGATTTTAGAAGATTTTTGAGAAAAATTATTTTTTCTATTTTTATTTTTACATATAAAAATTATTATTTTTATATATAATAAATTTTAAAAAATTATATTTTTGTATTTAAATTGAAAACAAAAAATCTCATTTTCTATAAGAGTTTTTTTACGAATGTAATCATCACTTGAGAAAAAGAAGGAGAAAATAATTATTTTCGTCCCACAGTTCACCACCGTCCAATAATTTTTAATTATTTTTAAATTTTTTTATTTATATGATATAATTTAATTGATATAAAATAATTCGTTTAAAAAAAGAGATTATTAACCCCCTTTTGTCATTAATATTAGTATGATTATAAAAAAAGTTATGATTTTTTTTAAATTACTCTTCATTTATAAATTCATAATCTTTACGGTAGATACATAAAATTAAATTTTAAGTATAAAATTATATTACTATTTTGAATAGTTCTAATAAAAAATAATGACCCAGAGAATGTATTATTTAAATTCATTTACTTAATTATTATTCCTATAACTGAATTATAAAATGTCAAATGTCATCCTATAAAACAAGAAAGAACTAGCGGATACCATTTAATAAACAAATGAAGCTTGATTTTTATATTTTCATAATAATAAAATTGTAATTTACAAGATATTCACGCAATTTTGATTATTCATTTTTTAATGAAGAAAAATTTACTTTATCTTAATAAAAATATTTTTGATTATTATATTTTTTATTTTTGAAAAATAAAGTAAAAATTATAAGATATCGAATTAAATTATAAAAGTTCAAATAGACAATCAATGTTACTAAGATTTTCATTTCTTTATAAATTTGAAAATATTTTTTCTTTATAAGAAATTTTACATAGTCGTATAAATGTGACTAAAGCTACATATTTTAGATATTTTATAAATTATATAAATATTATATTCTATTTAAATTATAAATTTAGTTTTTTATTTTATATTTTAATTTTTGTATCCAATCAAATAAAACTACATGAGTCACATGAGAATGAAACGGCGTGATCGAGTCAATACTATAGTAGGAAATCCAAACAAGGAACTATGGCGTAATCTGCAAGATAACGTGCAGGACTTTGAGTTTCAGTCCTAATATAAAATATTTAAAAATATAATTTTATTTATTTATTTTTATAAAAGATTGAAACATCATATTTCCCCTAATAGAATAGAGTTATGCAAAACCAATGTATTCCACATACATTATTATTGCCTAACTAATTTTTGAGAACATGTTTTGGACATGTATTTCATATCAATTAAATTTTAATATTTTTATAAAATGTATCAATTTTCATTTATAAAGTTTGAAAATTTTTTCAAATATAATATAATTTTTTTGACTATGCTAAAGCTTTAATTTATTTTCGTTTTTAACTATAAATACTAATCAAAATTCAAAAATTAAGGTTCAAATACCAAGAAAAATGGGTGTGAAATGAGGATAATGAATCTCCAGGAAGAATTGGTGTCGTGTAATGAAGGGCCAGCTGGGCAATAAACAGTATGGGGTAAAAGCATCATGTGACCTTGCATCCTTTGCACCATTTGACAGCCTGTTTCTCTCTTTTCCCTTTCCTTTCATAAACGAAAAATCCCTAACCTATAGCCTTCAACCTACACCTACTCTGCATACTTTTCAATAATATTATTTATCGTAATTTTTAAAAAATTTAAAACATAATTAAATTGTTTATTTTTTCATTTTACTTTTAATAATAATTAGTTTTAAATTTTTTTATATAAAATAATAATATTTAATGATAAGAAATTGATATTTTTTTTAAGATGCGTATAGAAGAGAAAGGGGATAGAGGGTAGGACGGGTTATTCGATGCCAGCTGGACAGTACTCTATCTTACACGCTGGCATTTGGGCCAACGTGTACGACAGTGACCTTTCAACATCCTGCCACGTTGGAAAGGGCCGTGCATTTTGGCTTCCTGTTTTTATGGGTCCCCTCACGCATTCAGCTTTGTCTTTGTTTTAGGGTGCACTGCAGGAGATAAAAGGCGTATTTAGGGACTTAACTCTGCATGAAATTAGCAACAATTTCAAGAAAGAAAAAGAAAAAGGTACTGCTACTGCTACTGCCCTTAGATGCCTACATTTGAATATTGTTTGAGAGGAAGAGTATCTTATTAGGTGTCTTTTGGTTGATGTAGGACAAATTAGTCCCAACTTGAGACCAACAACATAGTGTTTTAAAAAGTGGGCCTTACTGTGTTAAAATTCAAAAATCACCACTCCAAAATCAATTATTTTTAGAAGATTTTTTTCCTTTTTTTTTTTTTTGTGTGTGTGTGTCTCACGGATTGGTGAACCCAAATTTTATATTCTTGAATTCATTAGCTCGTGAGATTATATTTTTTTTCAAAAGAAAAGATTCATACAACTAGTATAAAGCGTGTGAAATACTGAATGCGAATTTTCAGTGCTCGGGTGAGGCTATCGCCCAAACAGTCCGTTCAAACTGCGGCATATTATAACTTGTTCGAGCTTATACACCGCCATGAATTTCGAAGAGTATAATACGTTTAATTAAATTGTATTATTCTTTCGTTTCTAATTTATGTAGCATAAAAAAAATTAATTTATCAACCAAAAGAAAAAATCACCCATTGTACATTTAGAATAGTTTTCAAATTTTTATTTTATTCTTAGTGAGTTAATTTATATCTAACAAATATTAATGATTGTATTAAGTCATAAATTTGAATTTCTTTCTATTTTTATTTAAAATTTTATGTTCGATCAAATAGTATCACAAATTAATAAATAATATATATATCTATATTCTTAAGAGTGTGTGTGTGTATAATTTCTAACTAATTTATTTTCAATTTCTTGAAGGTAAACGTTAAGTGTTAGATCAAAACTCCTCTAGATTTTTGTTTTCTACAAATTCGCATGTGAATATTTTATATAACGACAAAAACTATTCATCAAGGTGATTTTATCGCTATAGTAGATAAGTTTTATGAATGTTAATAAATGTTATATTGAATAAAATTTAAGTATTTTAATATAACAAAAGTTAATTTCACAACTTTGTTGTTACACTGATTAAAAATCACATACGAGCTATTTTTCCTGTTATTTTTTATTTGTTATGTTTTGTTTTTTTAGAGTTAAATTACATGAATTTTAATAAATATTTTTTCATCATATTAATATGAGAAGGATTGCAACTTATAGTATTTTATATAATTTTTGAATATTTAAATTTAAAATATTAAATTAATTTAATTTAATTTAATTTAAAAAATTAATTAAATTAATTTTTATAAAATAAAATATAATAAATAAAAGTGAACGAATAGAACAAAAATTAGCAATAATTGTATAGAAGAGTAGGGTGCGCTTGAAGCAAACATAACAGTGTTATAGTGAAAACAATGTATGAAGTCTTGAATTCACAGGGACATAGTTTTTATGTCTTGTGACATTATTAATATGCTGTCACACAATTGGTTGGGACAGTTTAATAAGAACAAGGCGTCCCCTTCCACATGTTAATTATCATATGCTGTTGTTTCTTTAATTTATTTTTTAACCGAGTTAAATTTTAAATTATATAAATTTAATTTTTAAAAATTTTTAGTACTAAATTTAGATATATATTTGAAATTATAAATTTAAATATATTATTTATTATAATTTTTTTCACATAAATTTATATTTTATATAAAAAATTATAAATTCAATTAAATCCGTCCCCCAAATGCTACATCAGCCTCTTGCCAAAGGAGGGACACTCCGCACTGTGAACTGTGACATTCCTAGTGCCTCCTTTTTTTCTTTTTGTTTTTTGGTAGAAAAAACAAAAGTAGGGACATTTGTATTAATTTCATTCATAAGACTGGGTAAGGGTAACATTTAACAAATATATAATTACCTCTTTGTTTTAACAGTAATTGTACTTTCTAGGTCATCAAGAAAGTAGGAGTAAAAGATATCATTAGGGAACAGTAATCTCTTTTTGAATACTAACAAACTTATCATAATTATGGATTGATCTAGAAGTAAGATTCTGATTAGATAGACTAATATAAGCCAAAAAGGCACAATCAATTTTCTTCCTAAAAACTCAACTAGGGCACATTTTCTTTTTTAGGTGCTTTTATTTTAATGTAGGAATTCTGATGATGTTTCATTTAAGTTCAAATAATCATTATTTTAATTATTGAAAGTGAGAAGCTCTTTGGCTACTTCAAGGCTCCACCGAAATTTCCAGTTTTGGCCTTGCCCAGTTACAGGCCAATAAGAAATTAGTCCAATAATTATTAAAAAGGGCAACATGAAGCACTAAAGCTTTCTCTATGCGGGGTTCGAAGAAGGATCAGATCATAATAATTTATTGTATGTAGTTTTATCTTGTATTTTTTGCAAGAAATTATTTTCATAACTTGAATTCGTAACCTCCTAATCATATGACAATAACTTTACTGGTTACTCCAAGGCTTCCTTTTTAGTTCTATAATAATAATTTTTTTTTATTTTCATCTTGTGTTCATTATTTATTTATTTTTTTAAAAAACTCTTTTAATATATAGGTGTGTCTATGCCTTGAAGAATGATCATATATTCTAAAAGGACCTATTAAATACATTTTGCTGGATTGGGGTATTTGGTCATCGTGCCCCTAAGACCCTTGTTCGCAAATGTATGAATTGAATTTGAGTCTCACCTATAATAGTTTATATATTTTTATGATATTTGATTGATTCTTTATTTTAATTTATTTTTTAAAGAAATTGATATCTCCTGAATGAGCTCAAAAGATAATTATATTTCTGTTGCACTAAAATCCTATGTCCGTCTCTAATAGGAGTTAAAATTTTTACCGATAGGAAAAAGATGGATACTATAACCGTAGGCCGTAGCCATTTATCAGTTGCGTTTACTTTTAGAAAAGCACAAAATATATATATATAATAAGAAGAAGGAGGATTTCACTATCATGAGACCCCCATTTTTAATTTAATGTTTCTTTGAAAACGATCTTTTAAGAGAACCAGAGAAGCAATGTATAATTAAGTGATGTGAATTAGGTTGCAAGGAAAATGACTTTCTACTTTCTCACAATTATTTTCCTCATAGAAGTCAATTAATCCCAATATAATTTTATAGTGGATCATTATTCATGGCACATTGATTTGTATTCAAGCAAAAAACAAATTTATAAATTTGTGAAATTATGGCTGAAAATCATGAAGATCCATTAAAGAAGCTCTCAATCTCCAATCAAATTGTAAAGATTTATATATTATGCTGCCCCTTTTGGGACCAAACTGCATCGAAGTTGGACTAGTTTTTTTTTTTTTTAATTATTATTTTTTTTAACTCATACGTTTCTCTTTTTGTAAAAATTGCTTAAACTGAAAGAAAATGTAGAAATTATTATGTAAATAACAACATAAAAAAGTTATTTCTTTTATCCCCATGATTGAATGATTGCAATATCTTATAAAACTAGCAACCAAATAGGTTTATTCTTTTCTCCGAATCTTTTATTATTAGAAGATTTATGTTTGAGTTACAAACAAGATAATGAGCTTTAGAAACCGATTCACATAATATCCACGTGGTATCACTTTAAAAAATAAAATAAAATAAGTATTTTCTTGATTACTTACTAAATATTTGATACAGTGAAAGATATTGAGTATTATATTGATTTTTTTAGAAAAAAATGAGGTAGAAGAAGGGAAATGACAAATGGCATTTTATTCACATTTTTCAGGACAGGATTTACTTCTTTTTGTTTTTATATTTAATTTTATAATTTGGTGTAATAAATTAAATTTATCATCCGTGAAATTACCTCAATAAATGTTTTATATTGTATCTCTGTATTACATTTTTGTACTATCGTAAGTTTTTTACAAATTCTGAACAAAGATAAGTAGAAAAAAATTTAATTTTTTTACTCCTCACTTCTATTAAAACAAAATATTACTATATCATTATAAAAAGCTAATCATATAGGGAGAATCGCGATTCAAAGAAGAGCTTAAAAACTTATTATCAAAAACATTAATTTAACCTAAAAATATGCTCTTCGGAGAAAACGTTACACAAAAAGGACATATTCGGAGAATTAGAATTAGAACTAGAACCAATTTCCCTATATATGTTGGGGAAAAAAAAAGGACTTCCTAATTCTGGATTCCAATAGGTACAGGAGTAGTAGCTCAGTTGAGGGCAACAACATCTTGCATGTGATTTAACTCCATTCATGCAAATTGCAGTTAACAAAAGAGGAAATTATTATATCCCTTTTCTGCTATTTTCTTTTTCATTGGTTTAATTCTTATTATTAGTGGACTGGTGCGTTGGACGTGCAGTATTATCCCTATTAATAAAATAAATTGGAAAAAAGTATCTTTCGAACTTAATTTCATTTTGGAGCTGGCAGTCGCAATAATCACCAATTTCTATTTTATGAATAATGCCTTTTTCAAAATAATTCAGTCATACACAATTGATGTCTTTTTTGATAAATATTTATCCACATTTATATCGAATTACTGAATGCATGACACATATTAAAATATTTGTATTTATTATTTCACTATAATAAATTATATTGATTTAATGTAAATATTTTAATGTAGATAAAGTGTTTATTCCTTTTCGCAAGTATTTATATTCATTTTATACAAAAAATAAAGCCAATGTATTAAAGCTTAATGATTATCTTTTCCAAAAAATTATTGACTAACATTTATGTTTGAAGAGACGCCAAAAATTATATATATATATATATATTAGGGTCGAAGAAGAATTGTAACAATTAAAAAAGATCAAATCAGATTTTAAAAAAGAACATAGAACAATTGGTAAAATTAGGTATATAAAATATTTTCTTGATAACAAGACTGTAGAGAGGATACTATCGTAGTGGTTAATCTAAAATTGTAAGCAAAAATAGGTATATAAAATATTTTATTGCATGGTAGGTTCCAAAAATATTCGTATTTTCAATAATAGTATATACGTAATTAGAATTTTTCATATTTTTTTCTCAAAAGGAGCTGGAGCTAGAACTTTAGAGACAAAAGCAATTCCTTAACCACTTCAATAATATGTGCCTTTAATCAAATAATGGTTTAATTAGTGTTAATCTATTAATAATATTCTCCAAAATGATTGATAATCCCTTTTCTTAGGTGGATGTTTGGTATGTATATGCTTCAAATTGCTGGCCAGCGACCAACACCAACTTTTGCATATATGTCTTATTAATTAATTAATGTTTTTAAGCCAGCAATTTGTGAAAGATTAAGAGATAATTCTACTTTACTGGCTTATTTCTTAGTGAAAATAGCTGTTTTATCTTTTCTTTTTTTGGCTTAATCACATATAATTGCCGTAATATATCCCCAGGTTTCTAGCAGTACAATTACATCCCTTAATTCTAGGCTGGCAATTAAATTCGAGCGGATCAAAATATATTAAATTAATAATAAATTATTGCTTAATTCTGCCTAAATGTTAATTAGTTGGCTAAGATAAATTAGGTAAAATGGGCTGATAAAAGGTAATAGCCCAGCCCATTAATTATTACCAAATTTCAATTTCTTTATCAAACAAAATGAATAAAACTTATTTTCTTCTATGTTATAACTGTATATAATATATTAAAATAATTTTTTTATTTAAATATTTTGACAAGATTTTTCATAAGTTAACTTATGCTACATACTTAATTCAAATTAATCCGACTTTTAGATAAGCTAAATTTTAACAAATCAAAATGAGCTGAAAAAACTTGAACAGTTTGTGCATATCATAATATTTTCTGCCCCTACTTATTTCATTTGTTGTTGAAATCTTAACGAGTAATTATAACTAGAAAATGTTACTCATAATACAAAATCAGTTCTACAAGTAATTAAAATAAATGAGTCGATCGAATTTGTGAAGAGTTCAACAACTGAAATTTTAATCTATTTAAGTTATATCAGGTGTTATAATCAAAATTGATACTCTTCTATATATTATATAATATATATATATTTTTTTTAAATTTAGCTGAAGAAATTTACAACTGCTGAACTACTATAGTTGATTTGGTATCGACTAGGTCAACAACCGTAATTTTTTATTTTAATTATTTTTTGCAGATACATCAAGAGTAGACTAAGATCTTAGTTTAACAATTTTTTTTTAAAAAAATTGATAGTAATATAAAGAAATAATTGATCGGAAGGGCGTGTTATAATCAAATGTAGTTGTTATATTTGTTACATATGATGATCAAATCATATATATATATATATATATATATAAAATTAATAGTATAATCAAATGTCTATTTCAAATGATTTCATTTTTTGGGGTTTTAGAGTATGCTCTCCATTCAACGCTAGAAAATAAAAGCTTGATAAGTACGTAGTGACATTTATGATGATGACCTTATACTAATTTCTCCCACAATGTCAACTTGTTTATCGATAAAGATGATTAATTCTGGAGGAAAAATGATATTAGTAATTAGACCCTAACTTAACAAATTAACGAGGACCTAGCACGGTAAAAAGATATTCGTATTCGGTGTTTATATTATATTATGTAATTTTTTTAAAATTATAGAATAAGTGTTTTTTAGGCTCATTTTGTATTCATTAAGAAAATAATAAATATGCGATATAGTTTTATTAAGAAGAAGTAGTTCTTTGATAAAAAATATAATTGAAAATTATTATTATTTTTTTAGTTTGAATTTTTAAAATGATACAATGTCGGAATTTTATTTTATTTTTTGCTAAAGCTATATTTATTCTGAGACGATGGAAATATAATTAATTAATTTAATGAGGTGAGAATGCATATTAATTAATTATCATTAAGTTTTAAAGGTCGATGTATAAATACATATCATGTCTCTACTGAACGAGCGTAAACACCGAATGTGAATAATCTTAAAAGTAAAAGAGAAACAAAACAAAGTTAGATAAAATCTGAATGTGGAAAGAGGTTCTTTTTAAAAAAGAAAAAAAAATCATTAGAAAATGATAGGAGAACAAAAATAAAAGAGGCTATTACAAGATGGAGAATTAAAATCCTTACTAATAAAATAAAAAATAATATAACCAGCCAACTAAGGTATTGAAATTCCTCAAATACTACAAAATTTTAATTTATGATTTTCATGTTTGAATACATCAAAAATCTCAGAAAAAAGGGTCAAAAATACTCCTCTACTTTAGTATATTAGCTAACTTTGCCCCTGGTTATGCTATAGGGTCAAATATACCTCTGCCGTTAATAAAGTAAATAAATTTGCCCCTCAATTGAATGAAATCTCCCAAATTGACTTAAAATATTAAATTTCAATTAAATTATCGATTTTTTCTTTAAATTCAAATCCGACCAACTAAACTAAATATATATACTGTTCAAAATTTAGTCACTGCAATGTAGATTAAAAATGCTGTCTAATTTCACTTTACCGAAAAACTCAAGTTGCTTCCTTCATGATACACTTTGTAACCCAAGCCAATTTTTGAACTCTAAATGTAGCTATTCGTCAAATCTTTCTCTAAAAGTACCCCTACATCTCTTCTTAAATCTTTTCAACTACGAATATAATACTCTGTTCACATATTTAGTTATATTTTTATAAATATGTTAACAGTGTAAATCCAATTATTTGTTGTTACCAAAAAGAAAATAAAAAATAGTCATTTTATCTATATATTTTTTGTCTTATTTAAAATCAAATAATGAAACTGATCAGTAGATTTGAGGGTTATGGAAATGTCAGACTCATTATGTTATGGATCAAAAGTAACAAAGGCATGTGGAAGACTGAGCAAGTAGGGTAATATATATATATATATATATATATATATGTTTAACTAGATTCATTCCATAAATTAAAAATAAATAAAAAATAAAATCCAGCAGGTCTTAGTATGCTGGATAACTGGTTGATAGTTCTCCATGAATATACAACTTTGACAATCTAAATCATAATATCACCGGTTTGAATTTGGATTATCTCCTAATCAATATGGTTTAATTAATGAAGTAATTATTAATTTATTTTTTCAATTTTTTAGTTTATTTGAATTTCTATTAAAATTATATTTTCGTAGAATATATTTTTTTTGTGGAGAAGAATTTCACTGTATTTATTTTTTTTTTAGAGAAAAAGTTTTGAACTTCTAGAAATTGAATTTTTTTTTTTCCCATACATAACACAATAGTATTCATTAGGAGTGTATATAGTCTTAGTTGGTTCGGACTTTTTAAATACCAACCAAATCAATCATATGTGATTTTCAAATCTACAAATTAAATCAAATCAATAAAATTCGGGTTTTTCAACCTCGAAATTTTTGGGATTTTTCAGTTTTTTTGATAAAGTCTCCGTACAAATATATAACTTATACCTGAAATAATCCTCAATCTTAACAACATATAACTATATCTAAGGTAATTCATAATTAAGAAAATAACACAAACTATGAAATGAATGATGATATTATACTAAAATATTTAATAAAGAAGATAATAAAATCGCATAAAATAAATATTAATAATTAATAAACTATAGTGAAAATGATCGTACTTTAAAAGTATCAAAATGTGAAATAAAAAATCTAATAAATATTAAATACATAACTAAACATTTAAAAAGATAATAATAATAAAGTTAATGTATTTTTACCGTGTAAATCTAACCTGCAAAATTTATAAGCTTTGCACGATGCTTTGTCATTCCAATACCAATAATAAATTCTTATATTTGTGTTAATTTGAGAGATAAAGTGATAAGATAAAGGAGAAAACAAAAACAGGGAATGGTATGAAATTAGGAAGCAAAGAAAAGAAAAGGCCATGTTTCTTACATGTGAGTAATGTCTCCTTCCCATGTGCATTTATGTACTCATCATTCCAATGGGCCCCCAGTATTCTTTCTCTATTTCATCAAAAAAATTCACAGCCTTATATTAATTCAGAGTCATGACTTGGAGAATTGGGCCCTTCACTTTTTTCACTTTTTTTGGAATGCCTTTTTTCTTAAAAGTTGTGTGCCTTTTGGGCCTACTTTTTGTCACTTCAATCAATAATACACATGCTTCATTTAAGAATGAAAACCCTTTATTTTGAAGTGTTTTGTTTTAAAAAATTAACAATTGATTTTCCTCAATTTTTTATTTTCTTGCTCATAAGTCATCCAATATTTGATCAATATATTTATCTTTTTATCTTCATATTATTTTTATAATTTTAAAAACATCTTTAAGCAAATAAAATTTAGTAAATTTTTTTCTAATAAAAAATAAAAAAATTTTTACCTAATTTTATTTAAATTATATATTTTAAAAATTAAAAATAACATAAATAATTAGTTTATATTTAAAATAAATATAAAAAATATATTAATTTAAATTTTAATTATTTTAGAAATAAAAATGTCAAAGTAATTCATTTTTATAGTGTTAACAGCTTTAAAGACATTTCAATCATTTAATCAAAAATAAGTGCTTAACAACACTTATATACCAAACACATCAATAACTTATTTTCAGCTTTAGCACTTTTATCAAAACACATAACTGCTTATTTATAAAATAAATTTCAGCACTTCAAAAGATACTCAAAACACTTATATTTAAAAATCACTTTACTTCAGCTCAAACAAACGGGCTATTAAATTTTGTCCTTCATCTGAAGGGTTAATTTTTAATGCAATGTATCAATGAAATAAAACTCTAACGATAATATTATGAAAGAAAATTGGGGCTAGATATGCATCTCTTCAGAAAATTTTTCTAGATAAAATAGGATAGGAAGAAAAAATCATTATTATCATTTGCAGCTACTTTTTTCTGATTGATATATAAATGCTTGTACTTGTTAATATAGGATTACTGAATCAAATTTGTCCTTTAACACATTAAAAATAACTCATACAAAGTAGTTTTAACATCATCATTATGAACTGAGTTTGAAAATTTTCGTTCCAAATATTTAAGAAAATTAAGATAAAATCTTACTACATTTGACTCGTGGACATCAAAATAAATGGAAGGTGAAAAAATATTTTTCTCATTTAGTTGTGTTACTGAGAAATTTGCACAAATAGCGACATTTTTCGTAATAATTATAGTATATAGCAATAGTTTTGAAAATTACAAAAAAATATTGAGTATTTTTTATTTATTGATACAATTTATAAGAAAATATGTCTGTATTTTAAATTATAAAGTCTTTAAAATTTCCTTAATTAATATTGAAACAGATTGTTTTTAATGAAAAAGACGTGTTTAATGGGAGTAAATTAGTCAAATACGATCTCATCCGTTTTTTTACTATTCATTTTTTGAAAATTTAAAAGATTTAATAATATACAATCTCCTATGTAATTTATTTTAGTATTCAAAAACCAGAGATTCTTTTTTTCTTTTTTTTTTGTTTCATAATTTTTTAATTTTTTCAAAAATTGGAGAGAGAATATTAAGAAGTTTTTAATTTATAATTTAGATACAATCATTTTTTTATACATTACATCATTAACTAAAAGAATTCTCTATTTTTTATAATTTTCAAAACTATTATCAGATATTTTATTTATTATAAAATTATCGTTATTTGCGAAAGTTTCTCTAATTTAAAATAGATTTTGTATTGAGTTTGATCATGATTGAGTAGGACTCTTTTGGGTTGGGCCAAATTTTAAGCGGAACAATAAATAATGGCCAGTTTATAAATTAAATTTAATTGAATATTATAATTGTGTTATTAATGAAAAATAATTTTAAATTTGAAAATCAACATTAGGAACAAATATGATTTGGCAGAAGCATATTTTTGCGAGACTTTTAATATGTTAAGAATATTTTTGATTCAATAAGTAAAAGAATGACATTTAATAATAATTTTTATTCATTGAGGATCTTTTTATCTCTTTTCCGTTTTAAATTTCAGTCTTTTCCCACTTAATTAATTAGTTTCTTTTTGGCCATTGATAGGAGACTTGTTTTTTTTTTCTTTTTTTTGCACAAACTGATTGACAGCTTAATCATTTGGCAAAGTTAGATTACTAATCTTTCCCATTGATTACTTCAATTATTTATTCATAATATCGGACCACGTTGTTCTTCCCAGTCATTTTAAATCATGAATGCTATAATAATAATAATAATAATAAGCTATCTGTTATTGTAAAATATATATTTTTTTTAAAAATGCATTTTGCTAAATCAGACAACACAGTAATGCAAATATTTGGATAGATATTGATAAGTAGCAAATTTTATTTTTAAATTAATTAAAAGAACTTTTTTTTCCTGGACCAGTTTATGGACCATAAATAAAGCTGTCGCACGTCGAGTGGGTCAATTGCATTTTTCTCCTATTTTATGCTGAGTTTTAATTTTTAATTTTTAAAATAAATATTTTCTTTTACAATGTATAAATTTATATTTTTGAATTATAATGCCTTACTAGTTATCCCTTACGTCCTAATATAACATCAAATATTAAGAGCAAAATTCTAGAATCAGCATACTTAAAAAAAATAATATTAAAGGTCAGTTTATTTAAAGGGTTATTGTGCAATTAAATGCTACGAAGGTCAAAGTAATTTAATTCGGGCCATCTGCATAATATTTTTATTTTGAAGTGATTTTTAATTTTTGTATCTTAAATTTGTGATTTAAATTTTTGCGTTTCGACACTTTAAGTGATAAAAAATGATCAAAATGTCCCCAACAACAATAAAAAAAAAAAAATTGCAAGGCAAAAGAAAAATTCACAAGGTATAAATTTTGGCACAAATTGTGCCTCAGGGCATAAGTTCACTCAATTTATTCATCAGGAGCATAATTCAGTAGTATGACATAAGTTCAGCAACATGAACTTGTGCGAAGGGGATAGAAGTTCCGCAAGTGGGACATAAGTTCCACAACATGAACTTGTGTCTGGGGGCAGAAGTTCAGCAGTATGAACTTGTACTTGGAGCATAAGTTCAACAACACTAACTTACACCTTTTAGGTTTAAATGCGTCTGACGATTTTCTTTAAAAATATTAAGGAATAAAAGTATGTCTAGCGAATTAATTAACACTTAATTTATGTCTCCGTACAACTAAAAAGGGTTGGCTAGTGAAATTAAGTCATACTTAAGGATAATTTTGAATATAAAATTTTCATTAAATGAGATGTAGGGTAAAATTAAAGACCACAAATCTAAGAAGCAGAAATTAGAGACCATCCCAAAATGGGGTAGTCCGCCCAAAAATTTGAGTTGGATAAGGTTGGGCTAAAAGATTTGCAGCCCATTTAATGCAAATGTTTGTGATTGACAATTATATACATTCTTTAATAATTATTGGCATATTTGTAGCCAAGGATTAGATTTAGCAAATACCAGCCTAAAAAGGTATAAACTTTATAAATAAAAAAAATTATATTGTATATATATAAAAAATAAAAAAAATAGATTTTACCGTGCATTTTAATTGAAAGGTAAAAATTATCTTCCTGATTTCATGCTCCATGACATGTATCTATTAATAACACTCCTAATATAACTACAACACATTTTTTTTTCTTGTTCACAAATTATTTTTAATTAAAATTAAAAATCAATATAGAGTATGTAATGAGATACAATCAATAACCATATAAGATATCCTTCGTGAAATGTATATCAAAATGTATATCTATTATAAAAACTTGTATAATTGATTGTACATTAATTATTTAATAATATTTTAAGCATGATATACTGAATCGTGTTTGTCATTTTTGAATGTGTATAACTGTATAAATTCTCCTCCGATATATGTATATTTCTCGTAAAACTTGTATGGATAAGTATATAGGAATATAATATTTAATATAATTTTACCATATAAGATGTTCTATGTGAAATGTATATCAAAATATACATTTATTAAAAAACTTGTATAACTAATTTTATATTAGTTATTTATATAACTTTAGCCACAATATATATAAATTGTGTTTGTATGATACGCATAAGTTGTGTTTGTTATTTCTAAATGTATATAACTATATAACTGCTCCTCCATGCATGTATATCTCTCGTAAAACTAGTTGGATAATTGTATATCAACGTACTATTTAACAGAATTTTAGGCATGATATACATGCTTTCTCACACAATTTATAAACTAAAATGCAAATGCAACGCAACTCAAAAGGCGAATAATTTCTTAAACAATGGTATCAAAGACAGTCCTAAAAATCAAAATAAACATAAATTGAGAGAAGATATATAGTGTAATTGAAAGTTATCATACCTGAAAGGTTTTATTTTCGGTAATTTGATAAAAAGAGATGGAAGACATATAGGAGATAAGTACGATTAGTGAGAGAATATGGGGATAAAAGAGGATACCATTTTATTGGAAGAGAAGTAATACTATGTATATTTTTAAAATTTAAATTAAGTATTTTGTATTTGGGCTATTGGATGCCTCAAGTTAAATTTGGCTATTATGTATCTATACTATGCCCTGATTGTATTTTCATGTCATTTTTTTTAAAATTAATGCACACATAATATTATCAAATTAATTACCTATAATATCATTAATTTTATGTTTACCAAAATTATCACATTTTCATTATTAAAATAATATAAAATAGGATAAACACGCTTGTTATCCAAATTTACTAAATAGAATCTCTTAATTAATGCCTAAGTTTAAGGAATCTTTAATTACTGCTTATTTTCATTCATTTATAATTTTTTATAATACAACAAACTCCTATTTCCATATTTTACACAGACTCTTCAATATATATGTAAAATATTGAAAAATACAAATACTTTTATATATATTGTTTTGTAAAAAATTATTTACTTATCATTGTTACATATAAAATAAGTTATAATAATGATACAAATATACACTTGATATATGCTCAAAAATTGAAATAAGAAACTTCTATCCATAGCTATATCATAAAATACAACAGAAAAATGAACCCGTTATCATGATATACAATAAACATACAAATGATATATAAAATTAAAAAGAGATAAATGATACACCCACATTAGTGATGACAAATGGGTGGGTTGAGTTAAATTTGGGTGGTTGAAAATGGGTCAACATAATATGGGTATTATTTCAACTTGCCCATATTTAATATGGGTAAAAATGGGTTGGGTAACAAATGGATTGGGTAAAAGACATGTTTACCCATATTTTAAACGAGCAAATAGTACTTACTTTAGAATTCAATATCTAAAAAATACTTTAATTTTTTTAAAGTGAGAAATATTGAAATAATTTAGTTAGTTTTATTGAATCATAAAGTTGACTCCGACCCCCGACTCCGACTTACCGACCTCAACCTCTGATCCCGACCCCCAACTTCGACTCCCGACTCCGATCCTAGACTCCGATTCCCGACGCGGACCCCGACCTTGACTCCGACCTCGACTACCGACCTCAGCCCCAACCCCGACCCCTGACTCTGACTCCTGACTCCGACTCCTGACCTGGTCTCGACCCTGACCTCAATCCCCGACTCCGACTCCTGACCTCGACCCAGACCATCGACTCCAACTCCTGACCCCGACTCCCAACGCCCAACCCTAACTCCCGACCTCGACCCCGACCCTCGACTTTGACTCCCGACCCTGACCTTTACTTCCGATCTTGAACTCGACTCCCGACCTCAACCCCGACCTCGATCTTGATCCCCGGCTTCGACTCCCAACTCCCGACCTTGACCTCCACCCCGACTCCGACCTCGACTCCCGACCTCAATTCCGACTGCGATGCCAACCTCAACCCCGACCCCCGGCTCTAAATCCCGACTCCTGACCTCAACCTCGATTCCCGACTCCAACTCCCGACCTCAACCCCTGACCCCTGACTCCGACCTTAATCCCGACTCCAACGCCAACCCCGACCCCAACTCTTGACTCTGACTCCCGATCTCCAACCCCGACCCTCGACTCATACTCCCATATATTCAGTCATTTTTTAGTTCCATCTTTTATATTAAGTTATTTACAGTTATTGTCTTACATACTCGATACATGTTGTACTGACGCCTTTTTGTGGCGCTGCAGTACTTGCCTGCAGGTACTGATAGACGAGGAGCAGACCCCTCCTAACTTCCGGCCAGGATTAGCAGAAGTGTCGGTTCCTTTCCTCCGAAGCTTATAACTAGAAGGTTCACTCTTTTTGATTGTATAGTTTACGGGTAGGTCGAGGCCCTGTACCGGCCATCATATCACTCCTAGAGGCTTGCGAATTATTTCTATTTTCCTATGGTTAGCTGTTGTTGGCTGTGTGGGGCCTTTAGCTGATAAATTAGCAGCCTTATCGGCGATAGTTTAGCGTAGCTATGGATTTACTTTATAGTCATAACTAGACATCGTGGTGGTCTTGTCGGCCGGTATAAGATCCCTTATTGTTGTTGTTTCTGGCTAGCTGGTTTTTCTTACAGGTGGCTATAAGGCTTTGTCGGCCGGGGGCTGTGTTTACAGCCAAGATATAGCCTGTTGTTTCTTGATTTGAGGGGTAAGCCTGCACCAGGAGTGCTTAGGCTTAGTCAGTAAGTCAGTTCAGATCCTAGTAGTGCACTAGATGCCAGTCATGCCTCCCAAGGTGGGGTGTGACAAACTTGGTATCAGAGTAGGTCGTATCCCAGGGAGTCTGCAAGCCGTGCTAAGTAGAGTCTTGTCTATGGATGTGTTGTGCACCACATACTATAGGCAAGAGGCTGCGAGACATGTTAGGATGGTTATTCTTCTTCCTTATCCAGTCGTGCTATAGAGCTGTACAGTATAGGGTTGAATCCCTAAGCTTACTATATTATTTTTGTCTACAGAGAAATGTCGGACCCGCGACACCCTACGATTGGCAGGAGATTGGACGTGGCAGCAGGAGAGGGCACTAGCAGGGTGCCCCAGTTAGAGTCAGCCTAATCTGAGGGCGACAAGGAGATTTCATCTCGATCTCCCTAGCATTCTCCACCACGCTAGGAGCCGCTTGGAGCGGCAAATATGTCGGCACCCCTCCATCAGTACCTATACCAATACCGTCTGACCAGGAGGTTAGGAGTGTTGTTGTTATGTTGGCTCAGATGATGGCCGCACAGCATCAGCCCGTGGTACTGGTGGTTGCAGAATCTTCAGGAGGGCTTGGTAGCTCGAGGGTCCAAGAGTTCCTTGCACTGAGTCCCCCGCAATTTATAGGGACAGATCGGGATGAGGATCCTCAGGATTTCCTGGAACAGTTGCAGCGAATTTTCAGGGCAATGCATGCCACCCCTATAGAATCAGTGGAGCTAGCAGTGTTTCGGTTGCGGGACATTGCAGTACTATGGTACGAGAGTTGGGAAAGGTCCCGAGGCAGAGATGTTCCCCCACCAACTTGGTCCAGTTTATCAGAGGCTTTCTTAGATCATTATTTGCCACAGGAGATCCGTCAGGCTAGGGTAGATCAGTTTTTGCACCTAGAGTAGGGTTCGATGAATGTTTGAGAGTATGCTATGAGATTCGATTCCTTGGCCCTATATGCACCGGCCTTTGTGGATACTATGCTAGCTAGGGTGCACAGGTTTATTATGGGTCTGAATCTAGAATACGTGGAGACCTGTATCACAACTACCTTGCGAGAGGACATGGATATTGCTCGTGTTCAGGAATTTTTCCAGAATATTGAGGGGATCCGGCAACGGCAGCGAGGGATAGAGAGGGCAAGTCAGGAGCAGCACTGCAGGACTAGACTCAGTGATATGCAGACAGAGTCCCAGGGACCCAGACCACGATTATCAGACAGGCCACCCAGACCCCCACCTCCACAACAACAGTAGGGGAGCAGGTTTAGTCGTCGGGGACAGCTAGGGCCCGACGAGAGCTCACGGTCAGCAAGATCACAACAGCAGAGGGGGTCGGAGCAGAGCAGACATACTGTACCACTTTGCGTTATTTGCAGCCGACGTCATTTTGGGGCATGCAGGTATGGTTCTACGGCATGATATGAATGTGGACAAGATGGTCATCGGATAAGGGACTGTCCGGCTCGAGGTCAAGGCGATCGAGATTGATAGGATAGATCTTAAGTGGGGTCACGTGCCCCAGCCCCTCCAACGGGGCGCGGACCTTCAGCTCCAGCCGGCAGAGGCCGAGGTAGATCAGGGGCTTCTAGTTCAAGTATCGGTCCAGATCACACATATGCTTTACCGGGGCGACGGGAGTCAAAGTCGTTGCCATATGTTGTGACAGGTATGCTAGACATTTGCTCTCATTCCGTATATGCTTTGATAGACCCAGGCTCCACTTTATCTTATGTTACACCGTTAGTGGCTCAGAAGTTCGGTATTACGCCGAAATTGCTTAGGCGACCTTTTTCAGTGTCTACCCCGTCGGTGATTCCATTATAGCTAAGAGGGTCTACCAAGGGTGAATCGTAAAGGTCGTTGGTCGCCAGACTTTAGTAGATTTGGTAGAATTAGAGATGATTGATTTTGATGCAATTATGGGTATGGATTGGTTGGCGCCATGCTATGCCAATGTCGAATGTTGGACCAAGACTGTCCGATTCCACTTCCCAGGGGAGGTTGTACGGGAGTGGAAAGGTAGTGCGGCTACGCCAAAAGATAGGTTTATTTCCTATCTTCGGACAAGAAAATTGATAGCAAAGGGATGTATTTATCATATTGTCAGGGTTCAGGATGTCCAAGCAGAATCTCCGACTCTTCAGTCTATTCCAGTGGTTAATGAATTCCCAGATGAACTTCCTGGTATTCCCCCAAAATGGGAAATCGGCTTTGCAATTGACTTATTACCGGGTACACAACCTATATCTATTCCTCCGTACCGGATGGCTCCTGCTGAGCTCAGGGAATTAAAGGAGCAGTTGAAAGATTTGCCAGATAAGAGCTTCATCAGGACAAGTACTTCACTGTGGGGCGCGCCAGTCCTATTTGTGAGAAAGAAGGATGGCCCCCCGTATGTGTATAGACTACCGACAGTTGAATAAAGTTACTATCAAGAATAAGTACCCGCTTCCCAGAATAGATGACTTGTTCGATCATTTACAGGGGGCGAAGTGTTTCTCCAAGATTGATTTAAGATCTGGGTACCATCAGATTCGAGTCCGGGAAAGAGATATTCTAAAACCACTTTCAGGACCAGATATGACCACTTTGAATTTCTAGTCATGTCCTTCGGGTTAACGAATGGTCCAGCGGTGTTTATGGATTTGATGAACAGTATTTTTAGACCGTATCTGGACCTATTTGTGATAGTATTTATTGATGATATTCTGGTGTATTCCCACTCGGAAGCGGAACATCAGGATCATTTGCGGAGAGTACTCTAGATTTTCAAAGATCGTCAGTTATATGCAAAATTTTCCAAGTGTGAATTTTGGTTGAATTTAGTGGCCTTTCTAGTTCATGTTGTGTCAGAAGCTGGTATCCAGGTAGACTCCCAGAAGATTGAGGCGGTAAAAACATGGCCTAGGCCAACAACTCCAACTGAGGTACGTAGTTTCTTGGGATTAGCCGGTTACTACAGGAGGTTTGTAGAAGGGTTTTCTACTCTGTCGGCGCCTTTGACCAAGTTAACTTAGAAAGCAGCCAAATTTCACTAGACAGAAGCATGTGAACAAAGTTTCCAGGAGCTGAAAAATAGACTGACCTCAGCACCAGTATTAGCCTTGCCAGAAGGATCAGAGGGTTACGCAGTGTACTGCAATGCTTCGGGTGTCGGGTTAGGATGTGTTCTGATGCAGCATGGTGAGGTAATTGCTTACGCTTCAAGACAACTAAGGAAGCATGAAAAGAACCACCCTGTCCATGACCTAGAATTAGCCACGGTCATCCATGCCTTAAAAATATAGGGGCACTATCTGTACGACATTCATGTAGGTATTTTCACTGACCACAATAGCCTCCAGTATATCTTCACACAGAAAGAGTTGAATCTACGGCAGCGCCGCTGGTTAGAATTATTGAAAGACTATGATGTAAATATTTTGTATCATCCAGGAAAAGCCAATGTTGTAGCAGATGCCCTCAGTCGCAAATCTATGGGGAGTTAGCATACTTGAGGCAAGAACAACGGGAACTAGCTTGGGAATTACATCGGTTAGAAAATCTGGCCATCCGTATAGTAGATTCAGGAGACAGTGGGGCAATGATCCAGAATACGGTCGTGTCATCACTGGTGGTAGAAGTGAAAGAGCGGCAGTATGAAGATCCTAACCTAGTTCAACTCAGGAATAAAGCTCAGCGAGGGGAAGTAGCAAATTTCAGGGTAACTAGAGACAGAGTTTTGAGGTATAGGGGCCGCCTTTGTGTGCCGGATGCGGTAAGGCTTCGCCAGCAGATTATGGGCAAGGTACATTATTCCCGTTATTCTCTTCATCCAGGTTCAATGAAGATGTGCCATAATATAAAAGAAATTTATTGGTAGCCGGGGATGAAAAAGGAAGTAGAAGAAGTGTCTCTCAATGTCCTAATTGCATGCAGGTGAAGGCTGAACATCAAAAACCCGGTGGATTGACACAAGAAATAGCAGTGCCTATGTGGAAATGAGAGGCGATGAAATATAGACTTTGTGACAGGGTTACCTCGTACTAGGCATAAATTTGATTCTATCTGGGTCATCGTTGATAGGTTGACAAAGTCAGCTCATTTTCTGCCAATCAGGGCCACTTTCTCAGTTAAGGATTATGCCGAGCTCTACATTAGAGAGATAGTCCGATTGCACGGTGTTCCGTTATCGATTATTTCAGATAGAAGGGCACAGTTCACAGCTAAATTCTGGCAATCCTTCCAAAAAGGTCTGGTGACACAGGTTAACCTGAGTACAGCCTTCCATCCTCAGACAGATGGGCAAGCAAAACGCGTAATTCAGACGCTCGAAGATATGCTACGGGTGTGGGTGTTAGACTTCAGAGGCAACTGGATGAGTACTTGCCACTTATTGAATACACATATAACAACAGTTACCATTCAACAATTCAGATGGCGCCTTATGAAGCTTTATATGGAAGGAAGTGCAGATCCCCAGTTGGTTGGTTCGAGGTAGGAGAATCGGGATTGATTAGGCTAGATATTATTCACCAGTCAGAAGAGAAGGTGAAACTTATCGAAGAACGCCTGTTAACATCTCAGAGCCGCCAGAAGTCCTATGCTGATGTGCGTCGGAGGAACTTAGAGTTTGATGCGGGTGACTGGGTATTCCTAAAGGTTTCGCCGATGAAGGGCGTGATGAGATTTGGTAAGAAGGGCAAGCTTAGCCCAAGGTTTATTGGACCGTATCAAATCCCTCGAAGGATAGGCCAGGTGGTGTATGAGCTAGATCTCCCTTCAAATTTAGAATCTGTTCACCCAGTCTTCCATGTGTCGATGCTATGAAAGTGCATAGCAGATCCCTCCCGAGTTGTGCCAGTTGAGGATGTCCAAATCACTGAAGAGTTAGCTTATGAAAAGGTTCCAGTAGCTATATTGGATCGACAGGTGTGCAGGCTGAGGACTAAAGATGTCGCTTCTTTTAAAGTATTATGGAGGAACAAGAACAAAGAAGAAATGACTTGGGAGGCTGAGGATGATATGAAATCCAGATATCCACATCTGTTCCAGGCCTAGTCCAGATTATGCAGTTAAGGTAAGTTGTTGACTCAGTTGTTGTTTCATAATTTTTGTTATATAATGCTCAGTTGACTCCAGCTTTATTGTGAAATACTTGTTATAGTATTAGGTGAGATGTCTGTGTTGGACTTTTCTAAGTTTCAGGGTTTTCAAATAGTCCATGTTACAGGGGGGACTCTGCCAAAATTTTTCCAGAATAATAGTCCTAAAAAGAGATAAACTCTTGTAAATCGAGTTGACATTCAAGGACGAATGTTCTTAAGGGGGGTAGGGGAGGATGTTACACCCCGTGAAAGTTAACGAATAGTAGGTGTACGCGTGAATTTGAAGTAGACAAAGAGAGTACGAGGCGTGTAAAGAATCCTCGAAAGTCGGGTCGAACGAGGTCAGGCCGCAAGGGCCAGCGCTAGCTTGCCTGTGCTATGGGCAGTGCGGCGCGCCAAGGCCTTGGGGCTATGGCCAGCGCGGGGCGCCGACCTCTTGGCGCTTTGGCCAGCGCTGGGCGCCGCCTAGGCCACCTCCCTAATATATATATGTATATATATATATATATATATATATATATATATATAGTTCTTTGGTTCAATCTTACTTCATTTTAAAAGTTCCTCGACCAGAAAAGGGAGTGAACGAAGGTTTCAAATAATTTTTATCCAATTACGCTACCAAACGTCGTTCAAACTCCGATTAACTTTGGGTATTGAAGTTTAAGGCCGTAGAGAGCATCGCTACGGAGTCATTTTCACAAAATTCGCCCGAAGAATTGTCGTCCCGCCGAGCCAAAGTCGTCAGAATTACACCAAACTAGTTTTTATACGATCACAAGCTTCAAGTAAGCATTTCTCCCTTCTAGACTTTCGAGAAATAATGAGTTTTTGACCGTGTTCCGTTAAGTTAAAATATAATTAATATTTATATATAAAGTTTACCTTTTTGCCAAATTTAGTGTTAAAACTAGTCCTATTCTTCTAGTAACACGATTTCAGTTGGGAAGAGCTGTTGAATACGAATTGGAACTTACCAGTTAATCAGAAACCGGCGATTGAAGTATGTTAAGGCAGTTTCCTTCGGCAAGTTAATTCCTTTAGCATTATAATTCAGTTTAAATCCCGGTAAGACAATCAGAAGTACGTTAATCATGAATAGTTGTTGTTATTAGTTGAGACTAGTAATCCACACACGGTTTGGGATTTGATTTGCCTATATAGCCTTCCATGACCAACCCCAGGGTTATTAGCTGTGTCGACGCCTGCCAGGGGCGAGATGACGTCGCTCCAGAAAGAGCGGCATGTCGTCCGCGAGGGACGAAAATGGGGTCCCAGGTCCTCATAGAGACCATTCCATGGTTGTACTATTATACATACGCCGTATCGGCACCACACCCCCGACGAGCCTGGTACCCAGGGTGCAGATATCAGGAGTCCACTAGACTCAAACACAGCTACAGTCAGGGGCCGAGCGGGCTCAGTTGCAGACCCAGGGGACTGGTAGGACGACTATAGTTACCAGTTGACCCATTATGGACTTTGTTAGGGGTATATAGATTGAAGTGTACTCACCAGGGCTTATGGGGGACCCAGGTGGATTGTTCTGTGTTGGTTTTACCTTTTGACTTATGGGGGCCAGCTAAGGTTCTTGTTTGCTTTAGTTATTGATAGACTAGATAATAGAGAATCCAGCTACTTAGGTATGACTCCTATCCCTTTTCTTTCAGTTCCATCTTTTATATTCAGTTATTTACAATTATTGTCTTACATACTCGGTACATGTTGTACTGACGCCCTTTTTGAACGCTGCATTACTTGCCTGCAGGTACTGATAGACGAGGAGCAGACCCCTCCTAGCTTTCGGCCAGATTAGCAAAAGTGTCGGCTCCTTTCCTCCGAAGCTTATAACTAGAAGGTTCACTCATTTTTATTGAATAGTTTACTGGTAGGTCGAGGCCCTGTCCCGGCCATCATATCACTCCTAGAGGCTTGCGAATTATTTTTATTTTCCTGTGGTTAGCTGTTGTTGGCCGTGTGGGGCCTATATGTGTTTTAGCTTACATGTTGGCCGTGTGGGGCCTTTAGCTGATAGATTAGAGGCCTTGTCGGCCATAGTTTAGCATATCTCTGGATTTACTTTACAGTCATAACTAGACATCATGATGGTCTTGTCGGCCCGCATAGGATCCCCTATTATTGTTGTTTCTGGCTAGTTGATTTTCTTTTACAGGTGGCTATAAGCCTTGTCGGCCGAGGGCTGTGTTTACAGCCGAGATATAGCCCGTTATTTTCTTGATTTGAGGGGTAAGCCTGCACCAGGAGTGCCTAGGCTTAGTCAGTAAGTCAGTTTAGATCCCAGCAGTGCACTAGGTGCTAGTCATGTCTCCCAAGGTGGGGCATGACATAAATAATCTAACCCATATTTTACCCATGAATATCCATATTTTTATGGGTTGAATATGGGCTTAAACCCAAATTTTACTCATCTAAAAAGTCACTCACCCAACCCATTAAAATATGGGCAGGTTTGACGAATTATCAAAATATGGGCTTATTTTGCCGGCACTAACACACATATATAGGAAAAATTACATAATTAAGCAAATCTTATTACATATTTACAATATATATAATAATTATAAAAAATAGCAAAACAATTACACAAATAGCTTTTTACTGTAAGTTACCATGTATCGAACTTTTAACATTCTCTCTCCAATCTCATTCGCTGTATTTTACTCCAATTCAAATAACGTTTCTTGATCTTCTGAAATCTCCCAATATTTCCTCCGTATTTCACTCTCACGATTTTCATTCAATTTTTCTCTCCACTATTCTGTGATTCTTGTATAAGTTTTTATGATTTTTACTTCATATTTCATATATTATCAACTTTTTCAATATCTTTAAATTTTAGGATTTTTATCAAGGTATAATCTTGCTTTAAAATGGTGGATGAATCATCCTTTAGAAGGCCAACCTGAGGTACATCATCTAATGAACAATCTATGCAAGATTGTCCATCGTTTGATATGTGTCTTTTCACTTAAGAACAACCACTTGGTGGAAGTGCACTTGTTGTTGTGATACATTCTGAGAGGAGGTCCAAGGAAGAAGAAAGAAAGAAGAATTGATACACTATAATTTTTTCAAGCTTTTTTTTTGTCTTTGTGTATTAATGGCCAAATTGATATATGTATTGACGTGCCCGAATAGCGCGTCCGCAAGTGTACGGATCGTGCAAGTAATATAGTGGCTCTTTTTAAGAACCAGATTGTCGAACCCACAGGGACTGGACCCATTCCTCTAACTATCCATTTCTAGTGTGATCTTAAATACCTCATGTGTTGGTTATAGACATTTTCGATTGAGATTAATTAAGTCTAAGTTGGGTCAACGAAATATTCTGAAATTACTCTAGGAGCAACATAGAGTTAAAACCAATTAATCATGCGATACTACGATTTGCAATGGGTTAAGCATGAAACTATCAATTGTTATTTCACATAATTAGAATTGCATGTTTATGGTCTTTCGAGCCTCTAAACACGGCAAGCTAGCCTCACTGCATCATTATGAGCGAGGAGTTTAATTTCTAGTCGCGGGCAATCAATTATGTTATGGTTTACGGGGAAACGATTAGGGACTTTCGTGCATCTAACCATTTAACTCAACTTAGCCTCACAACTACTTCTTCGAGTGGTGATGTGACATTCCAAGTTGGTCTTTCATAACCCCCGTGTGTCAACCAAGCACGGTGTTAGGTATATTTCTATCCTGACACAAAAATCTCTCCCGAGATACAAACATGCTCCTCACATTCTCATGTCCTGATCTAGGTAATGCTTTCTCAAGCTATTACTCAAGCTAACAAATATGCTTTCATGGTGATCAATCATAAAAACAACCAACAATCCAGAATGCAAGATGAAAACGACAATCAATAACTTAATTCCAAAACAATTTCATAAAATCACAATCATAATTCATGGCTTCAACCCTAGAGGAAGGGTTCTTGCCACTCATGTTTGTAAAACTACAACTAACTACTACTAAACTAACATACTTACATGAATTTGGTAGATGAGAAGGGAATTTGCCAAACCCTAGATGAGTTCTCCCACTTCTCCCTTCACTCCTAGGTAGTTTTCCAGAATAAAATCGTGACCAATTGGATTTAGGAGCTAAGGGACTTATTTATAGTAAATGAAAAACGTGCACAATTAAGCCTGTCGTGGGATGGCTCCGTGTCACGGAGTGTATCGCGGAGCACTGCCTCCGTGACACGGAGGCAACGCGAAAGCTTTCTAGAAATCCCCCGAAATTTGGCCTCGGCAGCACCCTACCGCGTTGGCAGCGTGTCACGCTGCTTGGGCAGCACGTTGACACCTCCATGTCGCACAGCCAGCCTGCCGTGGCACGTTGCCAAGGTGCAGGTGGGCTGTTGTGATCAGCCTGCCTGTCGTGGCACGTTGCCGACGCGCAGGTGGGTTGTTTTGTGCCTCCTCTTTGCCGACGTTCGCGGGTTAATTCCGTTTCCAAGCCTCTACTTCACCAACTCATGGATTAGTTACTCAAAAGTCATCAAAACCTACAAAACAAAGGCTAATCATGTTGGTTAGCACATATTTTCACATTCATATAAAATTACATGAAAATGTATACAATAACTTAGATAAAAAAGACTAATTTAAGTCATAAAGCGTATCTCGGGCATACTATTTTTGCCCGTGATCATGTATCAGTATCAGATTTTTGATAACCCAGAATTGTTATGTACCAATGTATTGCTTTGTGTTTATTAATACATTATACCAATATGTTATTAGTATATCAATTTTTTCAGTGATACATGAATATAAAATACCCATATTTCTTTGTGTACCAATTTAGAAAATTTTTGTCAATTATTTATTTTGTTGCACATGTATCAGTATATTAAATTATTTACAAAGTGGGAGTTTTTACGTTCATGTTTTGTATCGAGATTTTTGAATACATATGACAAATGTATCAATTTATTCATAAAACATTTAATACCTAAAAAAATTTGTAGATTATAAAATCTTTGAATGTGTATCTGCTTTTCTTTATATACTTATCAGTATGTATCAACTTTCTAGTTATACTGTGTTTATGTATTATATTTGTATTTGTATCAAAAAATTTTATGCTTATTTGTCACGATTCGAACGTAGACCCAGATCGTAGACACGGGACAAGGGACCCTGAGAGACTAAAGTCAACCCATGGCATAAGCATTCCCTAATTCATTCAATAAACATGAAGAAACATAATTATAAACTCAGCAGAAGTCTAACTTAACATAACAACAGAATGAGCATCTGAAGTTGAATACATGACTAAGTCTGATAAGCCTCTAATCTGGATGAGCTGACGGGACAATATCCCCAACTAGCTCAACAATACTGAAACTGAAAATACAACCAAGATAAGTGAAAGTCTAGTCCTCGAAAGATGAGGACTCACCAACCAAGCAGGTACTGACTCTGATAAGTGACTATGAACGGGACTGAACCTGAGA
This sequence comes from Datura wrightii, assembly GCA_035772735.1. Taxonomy (NCBI): domain Eukaryota; kingdom Viridiplantae; phylum Streptophyta; class Magnoliopsida; order Solanales; family Solanaceae; genus Datura; species Datura wrightii. Next base: position 25,273,860 of record JASDFA010000014.1, read on the forward strand.
ATCGGATCGTGCATCATGAAACGATGCAACATAAAAAGTATGCGGTTAGTACGTGGAATGTACAGAGTATGCAAGGTAATTAAAACTGCTTAAGTAAATAAATCATTTAAAACATTCCATAACACATCGTAAGCTTTTAAGTGTAAATAGAAGACTATATGCATTCATTCTGAAATCGTACTCTTATCATAACATGACCATGCATAGCTTTAGAACATCATGATTGACTCAAATGACTCAAAGCTGAAACATAACATTTATATCAAAAGCTGAATAATGAGTCAATCCTTGTTTTACAAACATACATGCATAAGTAATCATCATGAGAAATGAATATGCAAATCTAACGATATAGACAGTGGGAGACTCGTCACTTAACCGACATACCACGATAGAGCTTACGTAGTCCCAATTATCACACTCAAGTGGGTAGATCCATCCATAACCTTGCCAGGGCGATGGACAATACCATCATATCAATATCAACCTGAAGGGCCGATCGGGTCGGGGAGAGCTCACAAGGGAGGTCCCAATAATATAAAAGAATTAACCTACGTTGGCGCGTAGTTCTGGGGCGTAGGGTTATCGACCCTTAGCTCGCTCGGTGCTCGACTCTTCTCCCAAAACATGTAATACTCTACATCATACAAATACGAAGCTCAACATCGTCTAGTGACGAAGCTCAACATGAAATCATGCATAAATTCAACATCGTATGAAACGAAACTCGACATTGTCTATTGACAAAACTCATTATGAAATCATGTATACACTAGACATCATATCAATATGAAGCTCAACAATGTCATTTCGACAAAGCTTAAAATGAAATCATACTTAGGCTCAACATCATGTGAAATGAAGCTTAACATTGTCCTTGACAAAGCTCGACAATAATATGCATATCAATTAAGGATTTACGCATAGAGAAGACTTTACTTTGAAACATACCACAAGCTAGAATTTATAATAAGGGTTAAAAGAAAATTTCATCTCAACCATGTGGTCAGCTCATGTCGGAAAAAATCACAATTTGAAAACATCATATGGGCATCACCGAAAGCTCTACCATACTTGGGTCTATTTAATCTTCTTTGAAAACATCATCAAAATCATGGGTAAGGTTGGAAACATGCCTTTCATCATCTATTCCATCATCGTCACATTCTTCCACAATCACTTCTATTATGAACTATCCACACATGGGCGTTTTAGATTCAATTTTTAGAAAGATAATTTTTGTAAAGAAAATTAAGTTAGAATCCGCCCAAGCTTGGTAATTCATCAATATCAACTCAATTTACTCATACCCATGAATAGAGATGTAAGAACCATGCAATTAAATGAAACCCCATACTTGATCATTACAACCCAATCACAAAATGATAGGAAATGGGCATGGGTGTGGAAGAAAACACCCAATCATAGCCTCACATACCTGGGATTGAAGAATTCTAACTCTTCTGAATTGCCCAGCTGAGATTCCCCTTTGAAAACCTTAAGAATTCACCTTGATTCTTCTCCTCAAACCCCCAACCTTGCATGCATGAAAGTAATGTCCTAATATAGGTTTTTCTCTGCTAAAACCCCTATAATACGAGCTTAAACGATGTAGTATAGGCCCTTAGAACTTAGAATTTACGTAAAAGCCCTTACTGAAATCGCTAAAAATAACTGTCAGGGGGTCCTAACAAACGATCCGACGACTCGTCACCAGGCTCACGATCCGTTGGTTCGCTCATCAAGTTCACTGGATAACTGGTCTGCCGGGGCTCCTATCGAGTGACATGACGACTCGTCCCCAGCAGCCACGACTCATTGCCACCTCCAGTCAAGTGCACTGGATCAATTTTTCGATCTTCATCTAGAACCACCCCATGACTGACATGACGACTCGTGGTGGCTGACCACGAGTTGTTACATCACCCGTGGGGACCTTGAGTCCCTCATCCTTTCAGGCCTTCCCACGAGTCACTTGATCACTCGTGGGGTCCCCTGACGAGTCGTCCAACGACTCGTCCTGCACTGCTGCAACAAATTTTCAGTTTTTCTCTGATTCACTTCCGGGTCCAATTCTTGAATTCTCGGGGTATAACATTATTAGTATGCATCAATATTTTTAGTGAAACACATAACTTTCATTTAGATAAATGAGTTTTGATACATGTATCAGTACAAATTTAAAAAAAATCCCAAATCTGCAACAATGATACACCTAAAGAAAAAAAAATTCTCCAAAATCTGCGATTTCAAATTTGAAATTAGACAGATGTGGAATTTTGATTTAAAATTTTAAATATGGAAAAAAAAATTCAAGATCATAAAAAGAGTGATTTACTCCCATTAAATATGCAACTTCTCTTAAAACAAAACAAACAACACCAATTAAGGAGTGATTGCGGGGTTTGAAATCTAGATACAGTCATAATGGTTACAGTAAATTGTATCAGAAAATAAAATAAAAACTTCTATTTTTTGTAATTTTAATAAATCATTTCTGATATGTTTTTGGCAGCATCAATTTTGGGATTTCAGAAATTCAAAAAACATATCAGAAATGTTCATTTTCCTCCTCAAAAGATAAGCGGCTATTCAAACCATCATGGTAATGGTTACAAAACCGACAAACGAAGAGAAAATAGAGAAAATTATTTACACTTAAGAAAGTGATTAAACAATAAAAGTAATCCAGATGAGCTTTATTTATGTTGGTGGAGAGCCAGCTAGTGTTACCTCCCGCTGAGGTAACACCATCCACCACAATCACCAAGAGACTGCACACTGAGTTAGCAACGGCGATGCCAATCGTGCAAATAGCTAGTGCAAAGCTGGACATGCTTTTTGGAAATTCATGGTAGATGAACTCCATCAATCCAACCACATTCAAAGCCTCGGCCAACCCCAATAGTGCAAATTGTGGCACAAACCACATAGCAGACATGTTCAACACAGCGTTTGGGTCATCCTTGAACCCTTCATTGATTGCCTTATTGCGTCGTATGCTTTCTGTTATTGCTGCCAGTGCCATGGCCGCACATGAGATAATCAAGCCAACTCCCATTCTAAACACAGGACTTAGCCCCCTTGGATACCTTGACATGAGTAAAGGCACCAAAGCACGATCATAGAAAACATTCCAGATTGTCAAAGTGAAAACTGAGAAAAAGGTGAAAGATCCTGCTGGAATTTCAAAGTTATGACCAGGGAACACGTGCCTGTCCACGGTCTTCAATTGAAATATTGAAAGCGGAATATTCATTGACACGATAGGCATAAAAGATGTGGACCACATTGGAAGAACTCTAAGAAAAGACTTCAGTGATTCAACTTGTTCCACACAACAGAGGCTCCAAGGATTTGAAGTTGTTCCATCAGGCTTCAACTCCTTATCAGGATCTTGAATTATGCAAGCTCTATTCATACACCTATAATATATACTATATACTAGTGTCATATGTGTACGAAATGGTAAAACCAAACCTTCCAGACACACAAAAAATTTAAGATGGAGGCCAACACCCATACCTGAAATCAGATGACGGTACCAAGCACTTTGATTCAGGTGCCTTATAGTAGCATTCGTCGTTATAATTGATCATCTGAATATCAATATGTCGTTTTCTAAACGCTGCCACTGCCACTTGAAACAATCCAACGAACAAACTCCCCCTAGCTTTTACTTTGACATAAAGAGGGGATCCCATCAAGAACATGGAGACAGATAAAACCATGAGGATAGCAGGGACACCGAACCCGACTTTCCAACCAAAATGATCTTGGATATAAACAATTACCGTAAGGGCAAGAAAAGTTGAAGCTCCTAAACTAGCATAGAACCAGTTGAAATAGCTATCAATAACTCTCTCGTTATCTGGATTTGTTTTGTTGTCCAATTGGTCGGCACCTAATGCTACAGAACAAGGTCTGACAAAACCAGCACCAATGGAAATAAGCCCAAACGAACACAAAATCAGAGCAAATTGGGCAGTTGTTGTTCCATTACAACCATGTTGTTGATTATTGCAGGGTGAAGGTCTGAATTGGGGTATTATAGTGGTGAGCCAAAGTATACTTATTCCCTGTTGACAGAAAAAGAATAAAACATTTGAATTGAGATCTGGCCCCTACTACAAAAGGGCGTCTACATCTCTCTGATTACAGAGTTGCAATATTGAATTGAGATCAAGACAAAGGAAGTTGCATCATTAACATGATCTCATAAAAGTTAACCAGTAATGTAACAAATTCAAGCTGCAGTTGTCCTTATTTGACAAATCCAACTGACTAGGATTCCGGATTAATGAAGCACACAATCCCTATGTTTCAAAGATTGCACAGTCAAGTTGGTTCACAATTAAGATATCGAGTGATCACCGCTCGACTAGAAATCGGCTTGTAACAAAGTAGGAGCTGAAAAGATCATGTTCCTAAAATAATAAAATAACACTTATAATGCCAAGACAAACAAGGCAAATTGACAAAAATATAACAGGTGTTTGTGCCAACTGCCCCTATTTTGGGGTGATCTTTAATTTTTGGCGCTTAAATTAATGGTCTTCAATTTTTATCCTTCATTATTTTAAGTAATAAAAATGAAACAAAAATATCCCTAATATTTGTTTTAAAAAATCGCAAAACAAACAAAATTCTCAAGTAAAAAAGAATTCGCAAGACATAGGATAGCCCTAAAAGACAGATATTCATGCTGCTGACCTGCTCCAAGCCACAAATACAGTAGATAGGAGTTCAATTGCGTGAACTTCTGCCTATAGGCACAAGTTTTCTTTTAAACTTGTACCCCAAAACATAATTTCATGTTACTGAACTTGTGCCTATAGACAAAAGTTCATGCAATTGAACTTCTGCGCCCAGGCATAAATTTAGTAGGCATAAGTTCAATTGCATGAACTTTTGCCCCTTAGACACAAGTTCCTGTTATGCCTGTCGGGTATAAGTTCATCTTACTTTTGCCCGTACGCACAAGTTTAATAATATGAATTTATACCTACTAGAAATAAATTTATGTTACTTAACTTATATTTGGAGGAATAAACTGTGTGAATGTACGTCTTAAAGTATAAATTAGGCAAAAACTTATATTAAGACCACCCAAAAATAAAAATATTTATGCGAATAATCTAAAATATAATACGAGAAAAAATCACATAATTAATTAAAGTGACTCACAATTAGACTGGAGATGGATCCAATAGCAACAGCCCTAAACCTTCCCAAATAAGAATCAGAAACAAAGGCCCCTACAATGGCCAAACCATTTGAAAGGGCTGACCATATTCCAAGTAAACTTGATGCAGCCGCAGCTTCCATGTGATAAAATGTTGTGATGTAAATTATCATGTTTGGTTGCAACCCAAAACTTGCCAATCTCTCAAATGATTCATTCACTGCAAATTCAAAATTCAAAAATTAAAAAAAAGACTCAACGTCACAAAAGACAATACAATAATCAATGAAAAAAAAACACATGCCTATGATGAAAGGCATGGTTTTGAGACCACCCTTTCTTGAATTGTGTGAGTGCTTCAGTAAATGCTCTTCTTGTTCTGAATATTTGCCCATTTCTTCCCTGTATGAAAGCTCTCTTGCTTACTACTCCTAGTAATACATGTACATTCATATACCCATTAATCTCAAAAAATATCCGAGGGACACAAAAAGTAAATTACCAAAGCCGTGTACACATGTGTCATTCAATTGTCAATTGCAACAATCACAGAGTCACATAAGTCATTCGTACAAATGCCCCACCCTATTTTTGAATTATTATTATTTTTTTTCAAAGAGTCACATGAGTCATTCGTACAAATGCCCCACCCTATTTTTGAATTATTATTTTTTTTTTCAAATATGATAGTCTTTTAAATTTTTATCTTTCGACATTTTAAATAAAAATAAGCGGTCAAAAATTATGCATGATACAGAATAATAAATAAATATGATGATCTTTAATATTTGTTTTTTAATTAGCATTTTAAGTGAAAATAAGTAGGCCAAAATATGTCTGACAATGAATAATAAATAATTTTTTTGTGAAATATAAATTTATATTTTCGTAACATAATATTTTCCGGGTTATGTCAAATAAACTTTAAGAATATGCTTCTATGCAAGCAAAACTTTCAAAACTCAACACAAAAGGGCCAAAAATACATCAAATTATATAAAAACAGACACTAATAAATTTTGAAAATATACTCTATATTATCAGAAATAGTTTAAATATATTATTCACTATATTTTGGATTCAAATATATTCTTTTTGTTATACTTTCAATTCCAAATATATTTCTCTCACTATATTTTAACATAAATTTATCCTTAATTTTAATGAATATCTCAATACTTGGTTCTTCCGGTTGATTTCTTTGATGGTGTCATATATCTTAAGCTTCATGTCAACTTTATTTGATAATGTGTCTTTTCTGTTTTTTTTTTTTTTTAAACAATAATGTGTCTTTTATTTATGAAGATCTTACTAATAGACAAGGCCATATTTTAATTTTTGTAATTAAGATTTTTGAATTTAAATATATATTTAATTATTAAGATATTATTATTATAAATATAAACACTTGAAAAGCTAATGATATTTGATGATGAACACTAATGATAATTTAGGATGATAATTGTGAATTTTGAGGTGCTTATTAGTGGTGGTGGATATATGATAATGACTAGCGGCATTAGTGATGATTGTGAAATGAAAGCAGATAGCCGTGATTGAACCATGAGGGCAAGTAGCAGCATTTAAAGCTCATATGTTTGAACGAATCTTTATACTTAAAGAAGATTTTTATATGGAAAAATCTTAAATAAATATCTTGATAATTTTAAGATTTTTCCATATAAAAATCTTCTTTAAGAAAAATAAAAATTTGACGTATTAAAAACTAATTCATATTCATATAGTTAAATTTTGTTATAACAGTCACATTATCAGGAGCAGAGCTATAGGGGGTTGAGCTAGGGTGTTCATTCAAACTCCCTCGGCAAAAATTACACTATATATATAAGATAATTTTTTAAGTTTTTATGTGTATATATAAACGTTGAATCCCCTAAAAATAAGTGTAGAAGTTGGCCTAGTGGTCTAAGGGGTTCAAAATTAAACTTCAAATTCCAAACTCTATGTTTTTATTTTTCGAACTCCCTTAGTAAAAATTTTGAATTCGCCACTGTTCGTTATAATAACATTTCACAATAACTACCTGATTTTCTCCAGAAGCATATATTTTACTTCTCTATAACAACATTCTATTTATAGCAGCAGTGACGTTCACTATAGCATTCTTTGTAAAATTATCCCTCAATAACAGTCATACTCAAAAATTATGGAATAATATTTTGTAAAGAATATATTATGTATAAAAATAAATATTAAAATATTTATGATAATCATATTGCAGCAGAAACATTGGGCATATTAGCGGGCTTATTCCATCTTAGCTTCCGTCTGCCACAACGTCTATACAACGGATTGGGTATAGGAAATATTGAAACCGTTCTTTCCAGTAGTATCGCTGCTGTCTTTTTTGCAGTTTTTGTTGTTGCCGGAACTATGTCATTAATGACATTCACGTGGTAAATTTCAAGTATAAATATCTAAAAAAAATTATATTAAAATAATGTCACCAGTTATGGTGGTAACTTCACAAAGAAAGACTAAAGATGTTTATTTTTCTTTTTCCTTCATATTACATCTATTTTTTGGTTAAATTTGTTAACAAATATATTCCTTTTTCTTGATATACAAAATAATAAACTAGATATTTGTGTACTTTTATTTTTAACAGCTAAATAAGATCTAAATATCAAACGTCAGTATATATATAGCAGTAGCTCGCTACAGTAACTATAAAATTTTCAAACAACTCACTGTAAAAAGACTTGATTCTATCTGTTGAGAGAAACTAAAAAAGCCTAAAGTAGTTTAGCATTGTCAATGCGTATTAATACATAAATTGCTATGTTACTGTATAACTCATTAGGTTTAGTTTTTCATTTTTATTTTCATTTTGACCCTTTTAGTTTTCTTGCCCTTTTGTAAGGGTATTTTAATCAAATGAAGACGGAAGATAGAGTGCAAGAGCGTTAGAGCGAGGAGAAAAGAGTAAAATAAGGAGTGCATGTAGGATAAATTTATTATTAAATGGATGGATTTTTAAAAATATTGGATATTTAAATTGAGAATTGTTCAAACAAAATTTATGCTAAAAGATAATAAGAAGGGTATATTGGGGTCGAAATTATAAAGGAAAAGGTATATTTAAATCAAAAATTTAACAAACATAATATATTTAAATCAAAAGTATAATGAGTGATACATCTAAACTATTTTTAATAATACGCGATATATTTAATTCTTTTCAACATATATATAAGTGAGTTTGTGTATATATATTAATTTTTGGACACGTGTTTCACACATGTATATCCACATTAAATAATTAAATATAAAGTTGCAATCAGTGTAAATTCAAAATGATTGAACTGACGTTTTGTTTACCTTAGTTTATTAATCATGCTTTGATGATGATTAAGTATAAAGCATGACAAGATCACTTAAATAAAATGAAAATAGAAAAATTTTCAACATTAATGCAGAAAAGAGTGAGAATTACATAAATACAAGTTACCATGATGGGCATAAATGTAAGCCACGCGCCAAGAATAAATTTAATCTGCAGGTTCGAAGCTGTTCTATCAAGTTTATGGACATATTATACAAACCTAAATTGCCAAAAACAACAAAACAAGAAGATAAATCAAAAAATATTTGAAAAACTATCAAAAAAAGTAGAAAGAATGTAACAACTTCATATTACCTATTAAAAGGAGTAGAGTATGATCATGACACAAAGACATATATTTTTCATCTTGAGTCTGCTTAATGCTACAAATCTTCATTAGAGGATTGTGTATAAATACCATTGTAACCGGTAGAAGTTTAGAAAATGAAACAATCGGAAAGTGAAAAAGGTAGTATATGAAATAATAATTAAAAAAATATAAGAGTATAACCTACAATAATTACTGGTAGGTGAAACAATCCTCCTCATTTACTCGGTTCAATGAATGACTTTGTTCATTTTTTTTCTTTTAATAAATAAATATATATATATATATATATATATTTGATAGTAAAATATTATTATTTAATTAGATATTTTTTATATTTAATTTACTATAGGGGCAAAATGGTAATCCAACTTTTAATATAACAATAATAATAATAATTATTATTATTATTTATAATAATAATAAAAATATATTTATTTATTTATTTATTATTATTTTCACTTTTAGTATAATATAACAATAATAATAATAATTGTTATTTATTTATTTTTATTATTATTTATCATTCGTATTTATTATTATTTATTATTTATATTTATATTTATTTATTATCATTATTATTATTATTATTATTTATATAACATAATTTTTCACTTTTTGACATAACAATAAATATATTAGAATTTAATGGTAAAATATTACTATTTCATTAGATATTTTATTATGTTTTAATTTAATATTGGGGCAAAATGGTGATCCAACTTTTATAATAAGAGTTTTCCACTTTTAGTATAATATAACTATTATTATTATTATTATTATTATTATTATTATTATTATTATTATTATTATTATATTAGTTATTATTATTGTTATTTATTATCATTATTATTATTTATGTTTATTTATTGTTATTTATTTGTTTTAATTTTTCACTTTTTGTATTCCCACTTATAGTAATAAATATATAAATATGATATAATTTAATAAAATATTAATATTTATTTTTATATTAATTATATTTTAATTTAGTGAAGAGGCAAAATCTAACTTTCAACTTAGAAAGTTTTCCTTATATAATAATAACATATATATATATATATATATATATATATATATTGTGTGTGTAAAATCTGGTGGGGAACTGCTGCTATTAAATGGACCTGCTGACATCCCAACAACTTCCATTGAAGTTACAATTAGTAACAGTACGAGGCAACGAAACAACTTCTCACCACAAATATTGTCATATATTTCCTCAATTTTAGGGGAAATAATTAAAAATACTTTTCTATTTTTATTTATTAATTAATTTTGTTCTTAACTATATATTATATGGTTAAATATATTTTCATCGTTAACAAAGTATGTATAAATATCTCTCAATTAAATATATAATTTAAATTAAATTAAAATACCTAATTTCAATTAAATTTCTCATTTCCTTTAAACCCGACATAAAATCGGACCCTATTTTCTTTATCTATCTTTTCATTCTCTCTCCCTTCCATCTCTTATTACACTACTTCAAATTCTACTTTTGATTCCGAATATTAAGTAGTAGACGAGAAAAGAAGTGATGAAAGTCGCATGGTTTTTGGATGAGTGGAAGAAGGATCAGTCTTGTTATTGCCTTGACATTTTAGCTGTAGAAAGTTGAGAAAAATCGTGAAGAAGAATCTAAGAATGATGAGGGAACAACTTTGTTCCTCGTACATATAGCAAATGTAGAATTTTATAGTCATGAAAGTCCCATAGATAAAAGTCGTCCACGCTTGGACAAGAAATAGGCTAATTCTTGAATTATTGGCCATTAATTGAACTAGAAAAGATAAGAGCAAATAAAAAGGAATGATTATGAAACAGAAAAAAGAAAAAGTAACTTTAGCTTGTTCTGTTTTCTTTATAAACCTCCACCTTTGAATCCTTTATATAGTTATTGTTGTAGGCCATGTTGAGAATAATTTTTTTTTTTTTTAAAAAACTCAACTTTTGGATACAATTAGTCGAGCAAGAAGGTGAAGGAAGGTTCATGGAAGCTGCCAATGTTTTTTGATTAAACAAAAAAAATCATTTCCAAAAGAAATCCCTTTCTCATTACTCTTCGTTTTCTTGTTGTTTTGTTTCAAATCCGACTTTTGAAAGAAAAATCTTTACTATTCTTAGCAATTAATTTGTCATGGCTACTGCAAATTGTTGAGCTTCAATTGTTTGAAAGTGGTGTAGTAAGAGGTGGTCGGGAGAGAGAATGAAAAGAGATGTTTTTAAAAGATGACACCGGAATTTGGGTCGGATTTAAAGAAAAAAATGTGTAATTTAATTGAAATTGGGTATTTTATTTTAATTTTGGGCATTATGTATATCTGAGGGGCATTTTTGCATAATTGTTAACGACGGGGATATATTTGACCCTGTAATATAACTAGGGACAAAGTTAGCTAATAAACGAAAGTAGAGGGGTATTTTTGATCTTTTTTTTCCTTTATTTTAATTATCGAGATAAGATTTGCATGATTTTTAAAGTGTATTTAAAAATTTATTTGATAATTAAAATTAATATAATTATGAAATAGTAATTATAGAGTATAACAATTACGTGTTATGTTTGGTTGTTATAATATAGTTATAGTATAACTACAAGCATACATGATTGCACAAGTTTAATTAAATAATTAAATTAAAATTTTAAAATAAACTTAATATTTAAAAAATATGTGCTTTTATTAAATGATATTAAATTAGTTATTTTGATACATATTCATCCATTAGAAATATATTAATTAATAAATATATTTTTAACTACAGTTATAAAAAGTAATTGATATATATTTTTAAATTGATAATATTTTAATTTAATTAATTTAAAAAACTAAGAATCACATTTTAAAGAAGATTATGGAATACATGTTTGATAAAAATATTAAAATATTATAAATATAATGCCATAAAATTATTGAAATATCCGACAAAAAAACATCTATTAATACTAACTGAAAAATGAACGACATGCAATGTGAATTGACAAGTTAATACTACTAAAGCAAATAAATTAGAATGAAAAATGTAACATCAATTTCAAATAATTAAAAAAAGAAGTTAATATAATACTCTTAAAGCAAATTTCAATATTACTTAAAATAAGTTCCAGCATAACTTAAAAGAAAATTTTATAACATCATTCAACAATGAAATTCAACTTTAATTCAAAAACTAAAATAATAATATATATACATTAAATGAAGAAAATAAAAAAAATACGACCACTTTCACGGAATTACAAGAAACGACCGTTGAAAAATGAGAACAAAGAAAATAAAAGATAAATAATTTAAATTTTTTATTTATAAATTTCAAAAAATTAAAATAATAAAACAGAAATTAAAATAAGAATAAAAAGAGAAGAAATTTAAAAATAACCTTATATTACATTATGCAATTATTTGCGATTCTCATCTCAATCTTTGAGTAGGGAAGTGTAATTACCTGCTTTTAATTACACTCAACTTTTAACTAATAAAATAATTATTTAACTAAATAAACAGATTAAATCATATATCATTTTTTAAAATATATATATATAATAAAATCAGGGCTTCGTTTGGCTTAAAGAGTTGGGTGGGTAAATTAATGCAAGATGTACGTACAACGCAAAGTCCATCCTGGCATGGTCCTAAGTAGTTAACATGCATTGATGTGTACTTTTGCGGTAATTAATTAAAAGGAAAAATGGAGTAAATGTATCAATCAATTTTATAATTTATTTTGAATATATTTTTCTTTAAGAAGTGTTTGTATATATATTCTTATTATCTAATAAAATGATGTTATTTATTTTTTTATTAATAGATCTATATTTATTTAATGAAAAAAAAATTATAATAGATTTTTTTAATTTCAAAAATATTACGTGGCTTACAAAAATTACTTTATCTATTTTTTTTATCCCTCCAAACCGGATTCAAACCGTCTTTGATGAAGAAAACTCAATCCCTCTTCTAGTTAATCATAAAATAAGTTTGGATCAAATCTGAATAAAAGAAAGATTGAGTTTCTTAGTTGAGTCAAGTCCAGATTGGGTCTGAGGAGAAAAAATTGAAGAAGTAACTTTTCTAAAATCACATTGTAATGAAATTAATTAGTGTGGATATCCACTACTCTAGGAAAAAATCCCCGCTACTCTCAACTCTCATCTTCATTACATAGAATAACTCTCACATCTCATCCGTAATCTCAAATGAATTAAAATATCATGTTCGTGACAATCCTTTATATCCTTCATAAACATCTTATAAATAGTGACATCGGAGATCACATTATATACACTTGAAGATACTTGAAAGAATAAGAAAGATCCTCTTTTATGTCACTTTATTATTCTTGCTTTATAAATTTCTTCTCTACAATATATTTTAATATTTTTATTTTTTTTACTTAATTTTATAACACGTTATTAGTACGAGACTCAAAACGTCTAAGCCTTTCATGAGAGTAACACATGCTATTATGATTTTGCCAAATAGTAAGGAAAAAAATTACATTTTATCTTGTTGATAACCACTATATTAAAAAAATTTATGAATATTTTTAATATATTATAATACTTGACATGAATGAAAAACGAAAAAAAGTCATATTTATATTTATTATATAAATAAAAAATAAATTCTTGATATGTTTATTTTGTCATGAAATGTGCAAATATATTTGTATAATAGACATATGCTATAAAATAATATGTGATAATGACAAATAAGTAGAACACTAAATATAGTGATAAATTGTATCTAATGATATACAAATCAGTATACATTATTAGAAAAATACATAATGTGTGCTATAAAAATAATCAAATAACACGAGCTATTATTTTGTGAGGAAAAAAAGTTATTATTTTATGGGCAAAAAAAGGATGCTATTTTGTAAAAATAAATATACTATTTTGTGAAAAGAAAAATACTGTTTAATTGGGGATGGGGGGTGGAGGGGAGGAGTATTGTTATGTAATTATAGATTAACAAAAAAAAAACCCACCTTTTAGTATGATAATTGAGATTATGTTAAAGAGGAAATTTGTGATGATTTTGGTGTATTTAAATAAATAAAATGCTAAATTCGATCAAAAAAGTGATTTGATGCGTGGGGTTTTATGTCCCCTTCACTTATTAGAATATAATTTTCAAACACGTGCATTCCAATACATCGTATTTTATTTTAATTAACATAAATATTATAAAAATTAATAAAAAATTATAAAAATTGAAAAGAAAAAAATATAAATTTAAATCAATGAATGATGAACTTATTCAACTAATATTATTACTGCATGACATATCATACTAAAATATTGTGATCGAATGAATTTAAAAAATATTATTTAAATAACTGCGTCAATTATAAAATTATTATGGTATATCAAGTATTTAATATAATAATTATTTTCTAATATGTCATAATACATAATTTAAATGTTAGTATTGATCGCAAAATATTTCTCACTGTTAAAGTAAAAAAATAAAAATTATTAGAAAAGTTTAAAAAAACAGAAAAAAATCTAATGGTCAGGAAAGCAAAATTGATTAGTGAGCAAGTTTAAGTTGAAAATAAAATAGATGCACTAAATTTTTCTAGAGAATATTAGAAATAACAAGAAAAATTAATACTACGAATATTTTGTTGTTCAAGAATTTCTGCTTTTTATTGTTATAAAATGATTCAGTTATCAAACATAACCTTTCATATTTACTAAATGTATTAAAGGTTATATTTGAGACTTTTACGGTGGTTGATTAATTGTATAATACTCAAATATGATAGAGTGATATTTGTTTAAATATATATTTATGTTTTTGTACAAAAATATTATAGAAATATATAATAATTGATTGAAGAATAAAAAGATCGTTCAATATTTTATATGCATTTTAGTAATTTTATTTTCAATTTAGGGACTTCCCTCTTATAGAATAATAATATATGATGCAAATTTAATTTTAAAAAAGAAATTAAAAATTATATTATGAATTCACATAAATATTAGTTAATTTAATTCGGTTCTAACTTAAGTGAAACAAATTAAAATAACAAAAATATATATTTTTCCAGCAATTATCTCTTTTTCCTATTTTCTCACAAAATTTTCATATTAAATGTCATCAGTAGTGTTCATAAAAATGTTTTTATAAAAAATAAATAACTTCTTTTTTTTTTTTTGTATATATTTGATAAGTAAGCAGGAAAACGGAATGAAGTTAAAATAAAAAATTAAGAGCATGTTTGAATAGGTTTGATTTAGAAAATTTTAAATATTTTTATAGTATTTAAATAAAAGTATTTAAAATAATAAAAATAATTTAAAATCCTAATAAGTTGCAAGTCAAAAGTCTCATCCAAATAGGCTTTATACTGGCTTCTGATGTTTCAGTACAAACTTTTGGGTTTTGGGCGGGAATTTGCATCCTTTCTATTCTAAAAAGAAAAAGGTTGAAGGAATATTTATGTATTAGTTTCTCTATTTATTGTTATTTATTTAGGTTAGAAAATTAAAGGATAATTTATCAATTTAGTTTTTATTTATTTTTATTATTAATTATAGCTATTTTTTAATGTATTTTACAAATCATTAAATTTAAAGAGCAATATAATAAATTTGTTATTTTATTTATTATTTTTTAAGAAATGTGTCAAATTAATATTGAAAAAGTAAAAATAAACGGAGAGAGTATCTTATTTTCAGGTTAACTGCCAGCTTAGTTGGTCAGTTGATTTAGCATTTTCTGAAATATATCTAATGAAGTAAATAAGGTAAATTGTATTTAATGATAGGTATGTTACTGTAATCTAATTAGGGAGAAAATTATTGTAATCCTATTTAAATAAGTTAGCCTAGGACGGCTATAAAATGTATAAAAAGAGATTATATTGTGAATATTAAAGAATAAAAGGAAGAGAAAATTTCCTCCAAAAATATGTCTCTTGTCCTTTGTTTCAACATCTTTTTATTGACATGTTAAATTAAGTTTTGGATTTAACTCACACCTCAAAAGGTATCTTTAATTCTTTATTTGGGTGGTGGTTACTCATGATATAATATGGTATCGTTATTAAGAGTATTATATTTATTTTGATGGTTACTTAAAAGATATGGTATGGTAGGGTATGGTTTGATTCCATGGTTAGTTAACCATAAAAAACCTGTTACACCCCGTAAATTTTCGACATGTAGATGACCTATTCGCATGTTGGTTAAGAGTTTTAGAATGCCATACATGCTAGGAAAAGGCCCGGGGAAAGACCGGATAAGCGACACGTTTAACCGTTGCAAGAGGAGGCTGGCAGACTTCCTCCGCGATGGCCAAAGTGTCACGGAGGCTCACCTCCGCGATGGCCAGCGTGTCACGGAGGCTCACCTCCACGATGGCCAACGTGCCACGGAGATGAGGTGCAGCCCCAAGTATAAAAGCACCAACTTCGATTTTAAGCAATTAAAACATAAGATTTTTTCCAGAAATAGGCAGAGAGAAACAGGGGCACGAAGGTTTGGTGCTAGTTTCCTTCCGATTACACCTATATACGCGGTCCAAACTCGAAATAAACGTGGGTAGTGAGGTATTAGCAGCAAGGAGCATTCCTACGGATTTAGTTTCTTAAAATTCGGCTAGCGAATCGTCGTGCTACTGAGCTAAGGTAAGTGGTATTGCTCCAAATTAGTATCAATATACTCCTAGCCCTAAAGTGAGTATTTCGCCCTTCTGGACTTCCGAGAAGTAGAGCGTTTTCGGCTATTTTTCGATAAGTCAAAGTTTGGGCTCTATATATATATTAAAAGTGATATTTTCTCTCAGAATATTAATGTATTTAATCCTAATTGATATATATATATAGATGCAGTTGGGAGAAATAGCGGAATATTGACCGAATTACGCCAATTAGCCGGGAAATCCGAAACGGAGGTATGTAAAGCCTGTTCCTTTGGCAAGTTAGTAATCCTAGTATAGCAAATAGAGTGAATTCTAAAAGAAAGAATCCAGAAGTTGAGTATTGAGTCCAGTATGAATCCATCAAGCATGTTTTATGTTATTATGCTATATTCAGAATAAAAATCAGTAAGTCAGTATCAGACAGCCAGATATTATTTCAGATACAGTTAGCTCAGTAACAGAATCAGTTTAATGCAGAAAAGAGATTCAGAATAGAATATCAAAACATGTATAGTATTTTCAGATCGAACATGCTTGCTATACGTGATTATTGTTTGTTGAGACCTGTTTGTGCTATGAGGGCACCCTTAGAGCGTCCTCGCTGCCCCTGGGTTAATAGCTGTGTCGACTCACCCGCCAGAGGGTGAGGATTCGTCACTCCGAGGAGTGGCATGCCGTCCGCAGTAGGACGAAGATGGGATGCAACATTCCCCATATTAGGCTGATCATCATTACAGTATACCCTGCCGAGCGCTTGCGCCCAGGGCACAGATTACAGATACAGATACAGATATCAGATATAGTTACAGGAGTCCTCCGGACTCAGATACAGTTATAGTCAAGGGCCCAGAGAGCCCAAGCTGCATACCCAGGGGGCCGGTAGAGGTGCTCGTAGTTAGTAGGCGAGTGGAGTGATTTATTTTTGGATGGTTTTGACCCTTGTAGGGGTATATAGATTGTGTGTTGGTTGGCACCTTCTGGCTTATGGGGGCTGGTATAGGTCCTTGTATGCTATATATATATGTATGTTGTTTACTAGATTAATAAATAGCAGGACGCCACAGCAACAGGTATGACTTTCATCTGCTTTTCAGTACAAATAAGCTTATTTCAGATCCCGTCAGCCCAAACAGTTTCAACTACTTTCTGCTATTTAAAACTACCAGTATTATTGCTTATATTCAGTTGTGTTCAGTTTGCTTTACGTACTCGGTACCAGTGGTACTAACGCCCGATTGGGGCGCTGCATTACTTGCCTGCAGGTACTCATAGACGAGGAGTCGATACCTCATGATTCCAACCAGCACATAGAGTCATCAGCTCCTTTCATCCGGAGCTAGACAGCTAGAGGTTTATTTCTTTTCTTTGTTATACAGGATGGGTAGGCCGGGGCCCTGTCCCGACCATCTTATCAGTATTCTTAGAGGCTTGCAGATTATATATTCCCTGTGGTTAGCTGTACCGGTCGTGTGAGGTCGTGTGTATGTCTTAGCTTGTTTATGATGGCCGTGTGGGGCCTTATTCAGTTGGTAGTGGTGACCTTGTCGGTCACGTAGCAGTTTAGCACCTGTTTTCTTGATTCAGAAGTAACTAGACAGCATGGTGGCCTTGTCAGCCCGCATAGGTTCCCCTATATTGATGAAATTCTGATTGGCTGTTGTCGTTGTACAGGTGGCTATAGGCCTAGTCGGCCGGGGACTATATTTACAGCCGTTATATAGCCCGTTGATTTCATAAATCAGAGATAGAGCCAGTCAGGCACCAGGAGTGCTTAGGCTCAGCAGTCTAGCAGTTCAGGTCCTAGTAGGGCACTAGGTGTCAGTCATACCCCCCAAGGTGGGGCGTGACAAAACCTCACTTTATTAAATCACTAATTTGGTGTAATCCCATTGTTCACTACTTTTTCTTTTCAATTATGCCCTTACTTAATATTACATAATCCTATTTTACCCTTTTATTTTATATTATTTAACTCCAGTCAGAATCTTAGTTTTCTGGTTTCAATTCTCTTCTGCGTTCGGTCTTCTCTTTTTCTAGGTTTGATTTCTTAAAATTTTTGCTAATCTTCTTATTTTTTCGTTGAAATTAGTGTATATTTATTTTGACCGATTTGTTTTTATTAATTTTATTAGAATTTGCATGAATTTAACAACATAATATATTTATAAGACATAATTTCTGACAAATTAGCAGAAAAAGATTATCTTAAATTATTTTATTAGTAATTACTGATGAATTTAACATATATAATAATTTAGGGGATTTTAGTAAACTTACCAGTTATGATTGTCGCGCCCCATTTTTACCTCGCGGAAAAGCGAGATTCGACATGTGACGTCTCTTAAGGATTGAAAATAAGAGAGTCGCCACCTAACGAATTTAAGGTGCGTTAGGACACCGTTCTAAGCTTTTATTTTCTAGGTTACCAGAGTCGGGTAAGGGCTTTAATTACCTTGAAAGGAAGGTGTTAGACACCTTTCGAGGTCCACAAATGTGGTTCCCGGCCGTACTCATTAAATGGGGGTATTAACTAAATGACCAAATAAAATCGGTGAGTTATTAAGTATAAATAAAATACTAACATAAATACTAAATTAGCAAATTAAGAAGTTAACCTTAAAAGTGGGATCAGGTTTTGACAAGGCTGAAAATGGGCCCAATGCGATATTACTCCCATCTATTCTATTTTTCTAAATCAGGATAGTATGAAAATAATACATACATATATATATATATATATATATATATATATATATATATATACATATATATATGCGATATTACTCCCATCTATTCTATTTTTCTAAATCAGGATAGTATGAAAATAATACATACATATATATATATGTATGTGTATATGTATATATTATATATTTTTAACAAAATTTTCTTTTTAATAAAAGTATATCAATATTTCAAACATAATAAGAGAAATTTTGAAATCTTTGAGAATTTCTTAAAAAATGACATGAAATTAGAAATGATGGGAGTAATATGTAGCTTTGTATTTACAAAGCAGATATGCGCTTCATACGAGAAGTCAGTAATAGCCTGTCTGTTTCTTCATATCCCGTCTACCCGCTTAATTAATTATTAACTTAAAACTTTATATGTGATAGACTATTATCCTAGAATTTGGCTACCCGCCCCAATCCTAAAGTCCAAGAGCATTGGACTACTATTTTGGTTTTTGGGTCTAAAATTCCTAAGGTTGTTAAGAGCGCTTTAAAAATACAAACAAATAATATATAAAAGAAACATTTGGCATATAAGGCTCCAAATAAACCTCTTTTAATAATTTCTCAAAGAAGCATGATTTTTGGAGACGTAGGAACAGATATTTAGGCATAATTTCTAAACATACGGATAAATCCTACAAGCATGTTCCATAATGTACAGATATCATATTCACACTTTTAATGCAATAACAATATATATCAGGCAGAATATATTCACGTATGATTGCACATGACAGTTATTAAGCATTTTGGCAATTAAATATAAGGCTTGCAACAAATGAACTCCTAAAGAAAGCTTTAATTAATAACTTACGCTTGACAAAATGCACGTCAAATTTAACCAGATTATTGTATGAGAGCAGCGTTACTTGTCTGGCATAATTTTAATTATAAACAGTGACTAAGCAGGCGAATTTCAATTACAGACAACTCAGGTGAGAACAAACTGTCACAAGGTTTATTACCTAAAATGCTAGATAGTATCTAAGACCCAACAATAACATGTAATATTTAGCTAATTTAATAATTTTTTGACATGATCAATCATACTTATATTAACGCTATAGCCATGAAATTTTGAAAAAAATATAAATTTACCAATTTTATAATTAAACCTATTCTTGTGAAACTAAAGTGAACTATTCAAAGAATGATTATTAACAGATAAATAAATTTGAACATACATATAAATTAAATTCCTATATGCGTGATTCCTAACTAAACAAGCAAATCCGCGATATTCTTATAGAGATTACTAAAGTTTCATAGGTTTAAACTAAATCACTTAATACCCTATAGGCATGTTTTCTAATGTTGCATGTATTATTAGAAACCTATGAACATGGTTTCTAGGTGAATTTAATAATTAAATGCAATAAAGTAAAAAAATACATAAACCCCACCCCCAAACCCCATTCCACTATTATTATAGTTTTATTACAAACATTAAAAAAAAATAAGAAGAATAGAATGAATAAGTACGGTATATTAAAATAACAATAGAATAATTTCGATGGCCTCCTTTGGTCCCGACGACTCTCCGATGAATGAGTAAATAAGATGATACCTGCGTAAAGGCGATAAATAACACAAGCAAAAGAAAATGAAATGTCACGGATACCACGACTGTTACCCACACTCAATACGTCAAGATCACAAGAATCTCGAGGATTCCGAGCAGTGCTCGTATTGAGGTGGGAAGAAAGAACAAAGAATAAAGAATTAAGAGTTTTGAAGGAGCATAGCAATATTTTAAAAAACCGTATATCTCTGACTGTGTTCCTCTCCCCCCTCCGTTTGTAAGAAAGAAGGTCAATTCTTATAGCAAAGATAATAACTCGTCAGAGAATAAGGAGAAATCGTTAATCAAACGGATTCCTTCTAAAAAAAACATTTCATATGTAAAACAAATATACATCTACCATAGTTAGTTCAATTAAACACAATTATGTCTAAATCAGCAAAACTAACAAATGTTATAGTCGTTGCATAATTAAAGGGAATATATAAATTAACCATATATGGATATCACAAATATATAAATTAACCATATATACTATTCTAGATATCACAACTTCCAAATACATGAAAACAAATCACAGTTTATCATATATATAGATAAATATTAGAGCTGTGACAATAAATATTCAATAATTAAAGGAAGGAATAAATCATAGCAGATTTTCCATGAACGGAACAAAAGAATCAATTTAGCATGAAGTCAATCAAAATTCCTTATAAGGGGCAGTAAATAAAACAATTCAAACATGTTGAAATAGTCAAGTACTAAAATGTCATTTACAATTAGGAAGTAACTCGATTGAGATATCAAATTTCTATCAATACAAAAGTGTTGACTGATGTCATCTTATGATTTTGTTCATGAGACAAAATATTACAGTATTAACATATGAGGCATTTCAAAATAAAGGTAATATTCTGGTATTAACATACGGGCGTGGTCGGAGTAAATCTGAGAAAGACAGGAATACATTTAAGAATCAATTATGAAGAGAAAAAGAGGATAACACGATTAAGCATGTTGATTCAAAAAGAATCGCATAAATTCGAGGCTCATTACACATATCAACGAGACTTGCTGATACAAACAACAATTAATTTACTAGAATATCAGAAATTCAACATTCATGAGGCATTCACATATGATAATTTTAAATAGATGAGCAACAGTCAAGAGAGAATATCCTGAAATCGAACATGCATTTGCACACATATTAATCGAAAATAACACTGTAGATCTTAATGGTTCATTAATCTAAAATAAACTGTAGATCTTAATGATTCTTTAGATCGGGCGGGTCTGATTGTTATTGTTTTCCGGCCGAGATGCGGCCAGAAATAATGACGGGGTGGAAGAAAGGAAAGGAGAGAAGGGAAACGAGGAGACGACTGGTGAGGTCCGGCGAGCAGTGGTGGGTTGTGGATGGTTTGGTGGTTTTCCGGTTCTGCTCTGCCCGGAAAATGGGAGGCTGGTGTTCCGGCGGCTGGTTTCTGGTCGAGATAAGGAGGAGAGACGGGAAGCGGCGGGGTTTGAATGCGGCTGCTGTGGCTGGTTTCGCCGGCGAGGACGAGGAAGATAGAGAGGGGGAGGAATGACGGCGACTGCTGGTAAGAGTAGAGGAGGAGTGTGGTTTCGCAGGTGTGGTGAAACGAAGATGGTGATATATTTGGTGAAGGTTTCATCGGCGTTAATGGTGAATTACGGTGGTTGGAGATGAGAGGAAAGATCGGCGGCTGTTGTGTTGTTTTTCCGACGAGAAGAGGCCGGCCGGAGAGGAGAAAGAGAGAAGAGGGAGAGAGGCGGCGGTTGTTCTCCGGCGTTAATGGAGGTTGTGCCGTGGTTGTGATGTGAGGGAGACAGGCGGCGGCTAGGGTAAGCGGAAAGGGGAAGAATGAAAAATGTTTTTAGGGTTTGGGGTGTAGGTGATAAATAAGGAAAATGTGTTAGAGGTTAATATGGACCGTAGGATTAAAGTGATGAGCGGTTGAGATTAATTTAAGGAGATTTGGGTCGGGTTATGGGTAGAAACGGGTTGTCCGGATGGGTAAACGGGTTGGGAATTAATTTGGGTTGAAATTAAATTTAAATAGTAGCCACAATTTATCAAGAGTAGCAAAAATTGACATAAATTCAATAGAAAGTGGCCGAAATTGAAATGAAATTGAATAAAAATGGCTATAATTTAAATAAATTGAATGAAATTGAATTTAACTGCTATTAAATTAATAAATATACTACACTTTAAAATAATTTAATAAATAGATATAAAATAGTTTAAATTATAAGAAAATCATATAAATATTATTATTAATAAATAAATTCTAAATTTAAGTATACTTATGTAAATATCATATAATTGAATTATTATGTTTATAAAATAATTTAATGACTAGAAAATAAAATTAAGTTATCAAATGTTATCAAAATCATATTATTTACATAAATAATTTATAAATTCGAGTAATATTATTAGTCAAATAAATTTATAAAATTTAGTAAAATTAGATAAATAGTTTATTCAGTAAAGACTATATTTCAAAATAAGGGCGCATATTAATACGAAATATATTATATACGACATAATTGTTTAATATCAAAAAATTAAAATTAATATGAGTCATATATACGTAACTTGAAATAATTTTCACAATATTATGATAATAAACTATTTTATAAATACAAAAGTAAGTCGAATATTTGCGTGAAATAAATAAATAAATATATACATATATAAGCAGCATATTAAGGAGCAGGTCGGTCAAAATTGGGTGTCAACAATGATACAATATCATACAGCCAAACCAAATAGTAAAAATGTTATTAAACAACACCAAACGATATAGTCTATTCAAACATTATTTTTACATTACAATACCGTACAATACCATACAATACAATACCGTACATTATGAAACCATGAGTAACCACAATCCAAACAAAGTGTAAGGGAGGAGGATTGCTCAAGGCTTATAAGGAGCCAGGATTTCATTCATTCACCGATGTGAGACATTCCATTCATCACTCTCTCTCATGCCTGGATCCGGACATTCTTTATTTGGGATTCTACTGTCTGGTCCAACATGTGCACATTCTAGGAACTCATGTCGACCCTGACTCTGATATCATGTTAAAACAAAGATGCGCGACGCATAAAGATATTTACCTCGTTAAGAAAATAGTGCATATATAATCTCACTATCTAACAAATGGTGCTTATTTTTATTTTTTAATTTTAGTTAACAGATTTATATTTATTGAATTAAAAAATATTCTAAAATTGATTTTTTTAGTATCAAAATGTCATGTGACTTTAAAAAATTACCTCACCCATCTTTTTTACCCCCTGAAACCCGATCCAAATGAAAAAAAAACTCAATTCCTCTTCTATGTGGTCATCATCCCAATAACTTAAATTTAAAACACTTTTAGTTGGATCAGATTTGAATTAAGTTTTAAAGGTTAAAAAAATAGGTGAAGTAATTTTTTAAAATTATATAACATTTTTTAAATTTTAAAAGTTCAATAGATGTATATTTACTAAAGGAAAAAATAAATATTTATATATGCATCACTTTTTAATTAAAGAATATACCATTTTTGAATTGCAAAGTTAAAAAGATACATTTATCCTTTTCCTTTCAAATATAATTGATTATCTCTCTGGTTATTCTTCATTAATTGATTAGTAAAATGTTGTTTTGCTATGATTATTTAGATATGTTATAGGGATGATGTACTTAAATAGTCAAATTCGTATTTTATGTAACAAATTGATGTCATCTTATTGTATATTATTTCTTTTATTTTAAAATAAGTGATAATTTTAGTTTGAGCATGTTTTTTAATAAAATTATTTATTTCTATAAAGAAGAATATATTTTTACTCAGTTACCCTTAATAAATATCTTGAAAAAGATGTAACTCTTTAGTATTTTCTTAATTATGTAAAATTTTATCCATTTAAATAAGGTTAAACTTGAAAAAAAAATCATTAATGTTTTTTTAATTATGTAAAATACTACTTATTTTGAAACAAAATTAAAACGTTAAAACATCACTAATTTTGAAATGGAGTGACTAATAATTTTCTTAAACTGGGTTTCATAATTTTTTGAAAGGTTTTAAATATTGATTCCGCAAATCCTGGAAAAAGTTGCTTTGTTTTTTTTTTTGTTTTTTTTTTAAGAGAGAAGGAAATCTTGTTATTTTCTAAAAACCCGAATTATTCTTCATTAATCACATTAAAGATTTGAAATGAACCATTGAGTTCTTTTAATTAAGTGGTATTAAAGTTTAAAGGCATTCCTTATATAATTAAATCATTAAAAGAGTCAGTTTAAGAATTGAGTCGGGTTTATGATAAGTTAGGTCTTGAAAAAAGTTTAAATTTAAATTTTTAAGAATATTTTTTAAAATTGACAATTATCATATCATTAAATAAATATTAAAAATTATATTTATGAAAATAATAACCGTAGAAGTCAACTTGAAAAAATTGAGTGAGTATGACGATTAATTATCCAAAATTAAATGACCATCTAAGCTTTTAATTAAAATAGTCATTGTTGTTATGAAATAATAAAGAAAGAACAAGAATATTATAGAGAAAAAGAGAATGAGAGAAGTTCTTATTTCTCTTGATAGGATGAAATACAATGAAGGAGAACCCCTCTATTTATAGGGATAATTTCTCCTATCTTTTCTCCAAAAGATAGACTTTCACAATGATATAAACACATGTATCCAGTACAATACAAATACCTTTATAGACATTCACTACAACACAAATATGTTTATAACACTCCCCCTTGAATGTCTATTTGATAGATAATGTGCCTCGTTAAACCTTACTAGAAAAAACCCAGTGGGAAAAAATCTAGTGAAGAAAAAAGAGTACACATATCTAATAATACGCATTTTGGCTGCCTCATTAAAAACCTTACAAGGAAAACCCAGTGGGACAAAACCTCATAAGGAAAAAAGAGTACAGCGCGTATTAACTCCCCCTAATGAGAACATCCTTGAATCTTTGCATCCCGATCTTCTGCACCATCTTCTTGAAAGTTGCAGTTGGTAGAGATTTGTGGAATAAATCAGCCACATTATCACTTGAACGAATCTGTTGCACATTGATATCACCATTCTTTTGGAGCTCATGTGTGTAGAAATACTTTGGCGAGATGTGCTTCGTTCTATCTCCTTTTATGAATCCTCCCTTTAGTTGTGTTATGCATGTTGCATTATCTTCATACAAAATTGTGGGTACTTTGTCACATTTCAAACCACATTTTTCTCTAATGAGATGTATCATGGACCTCAACCACACACATTCTCGGCTTGCTTCATGAATAGCTACTATCTCAGCATGATTTGATGAAGTAGTTACCAGAGACTGCTTTATAGATCTCCAAGATATGGCAGTACCTCCATATATGAACACGTAGCCAGTTTGAGATCGAGCTTTATGTGTGGGTCAGATAAATACCCAGCATCAGCATAACCAACAAGATCGGTACTTGCTAACAAATTAACCGAATGTTATGCCTTGTAGTATTAGCAAGATATATTAGTGCATCAATCACACTAAGATATGGTACTTCAGGACCAATGATTTCCTCATATAAGAATTATGAACAAGTTTAAAGAAACTTGTAAATGTTTCAGGCATTTCGAATCCTTCATGATTTTCGTACAAATTTTGTCAAGTGATAACATTAATTAGTATTTAAATGCGTGACATCTTCTAGTGTCTGGACTACAGGTCCAATAAGCTTTATGCTTATCAATACGCATCATTTCACTTGATAATTATTTCTACATCAACATGCTTTAATAGACGTAGAATTCAGATCTTCACAATCTTTTACAATATTGCGCACTATATTGTATCAAAGATATCGTCGACGATCATTTTGATATCAGTTCCAACGATACATAACTTATTGAGACCTCTTCATTTTTCGTCATTTTCAGGTACCTGAACCTTTGCCAAGGTTTTATGAAGTGTTATGTCGTGGTGCTTTAAAGCACTTGCCTCATCATTATAACCATCTTAATCATTTGCTCCTCTCCTTCTTCAAGGAGTTCTATATTTGAAACCGTTTGGTCTATTACCCTTCAGGCGTCTCATAGACCCTATCCTTCAAGGACCTTTCATTGGAGCATTTACAACTGAATTATAAATTAGAGTTAGCAAATATATCTGGCAATTGATTTGCATTATTTTGCAAGTGAATTATCTATTGAACTTTAAGTTCACCTTTTTTTTCCCGAGGATCTAGATAATTGATTCCACACTCAATTTTCAGTTGCTAATCACTTCTCCCCCTAATGTTAGAAAAACTAACATTTACCCCCAAGCTCATTTGGGGACCATCTTTGTGCGTTGTGGTGGAGCAATTGAATCATATATTGCACATTCAAATTTTTAGATAGAATTATTTGGTTCCTGACCCTGAACCAATTGTGATAGGGAACCTTGTTGGCTTGATGCATTCAAGTGTTGCTATATGTTAAATAAACATATCTCAAACAAATTTTATTTGGGAGTTTTATTCTCATAACCAATGATTTAGCTATAATTAGAGGCATACAATTTTTGCTAAACCAGCATAGATATGAATCAGCGTTATCAACATGATTTTATAATTTGGAACTACGCTCTTAATTTAATAATTCGAGCAACAACCTTACAAAAATCAATTGCAAGTTGATATCAAAACACATGTGACCATTCCATAGATGCATTTATTAGCAAACGGTTCACATGGTAGGTGAATGGGCCCATATTCACCTTTTTATAAGTTCTAAAATTTCACAGAATATAATTCCAATCTTAGCTGATCAAGATCATTCTATCAAGAGAACAAGCAACACAAGAGAATTCTTGAAGAATCTTTTATTTCTTCAACATATAGCCACGTGAATTCTCAATTATTTTTGCATCACATTTGAACCGGGATGGCCAACCGGTTATGCCAATTTATTTCAGTAAACTTCTAGTTTACTTTCGTATGTGATTTCATCATCATACCCATATTTATGTACTACAAATAAAAAAAACTGGCGGGTAATCTTTTACATAAATATTTATAACCCGTTTCAATTGTAGTAGCATGAAGATATTAGATCTTCCCATAATTTATAGTCTCAAATTTTATTTTTTTTCAATATCCTTGAAACTTATAAGTTTCCTTTTGAGACTTACGACAACAATTTCATTCTTTCAGGTAGTAATACATTAGCTCTTCCGGAGCTCTCAATTAGTTTTGTATACTACCACATATTCAATCATATCAACATCATTAATAGTTTCTCCACATAGTTTCAACTTAGAAACAATTTTGAATGTTGATGAGCTATACTCATGAACAGACTTATTGTCTTGATGAATCCAATCATATCATGCCTTTGGGTGGATGACAATCTTCAGGTGGTCATACCTTTCTTTTAGGCTATTCCACAAAACAAGTGGATCCTTAATCATGAGATATTCAGTTTTAAGAATTTCGTCAAGATGATGACGCAAGAATATCATAATCTTAGCATGATATTGATTTGATGCTTTGTTTTCACTTTTAATAGTGTCTCCAAGACCCATTGCATCCATATGGATTTTTGATGCTTTGATTTCACTTCAGGGACTAAATCTGTATTAGATCTATATTTGTAACATTTACCAAAAAGTTCTTAATTTCTCATTCTTCAGGAATGGAACATGATCATTTATATATGCCTTAACTACATAAGGTATGATAGCTTAAAACCTCTTTTAAGATATTGCTACTTCGGGAGTAAATCGAGGTATGCATATAACATAGATGATTTCTCTTACATATTTTCACAATATTGTTCTGCTGGAACAAATATATTTTCACAATATTGTTCTTCTAGAACAAATATATTTTTCACAATATTGTTCTTCTAGAACAATTATGAGGCATGAATTGCCAAGTGAATCAATAAGTCGTTCCTCAAGTTCATATACAAAATCAATATTGTTATTAGTAAATACAGAAATACCAAGAAATACTAACCTTCATCTTTCTAAGAAAACTTTAATTTTTCTTACCTCAGATCTTTCAAAGTGAGTGCTCAAGGCAGAGACTCGTGCTGATAACGTGTTATGAAATAATAAAGAAAGAACAAGAATATTATAGAGAAAAAGAGAATGAGAGAAGTTCTTATTTCTCTTGATAGGATGAAATACAATGAAGGAGAACCCCTCTATTTATAGGGATAATTTCTCCTATCTTTTCTCCAAAAGATAGACTTTCACAATGATATAAATACATGTATCCAATACAATACAAATACCTTTATAGACATTCACTACAACACAAATATGTTTATAACAATTGTTATTGTCACGCCCCGCCCTGGGGGGTATTACTGGCACCTGGTGCCCTAGTAGGACCTAGACTGCGATCTGGTGAGCCTAAGCACATCTGGTGCCTGGCTGGCTCTAACTCAAATTTCTGAAAACAAAGGGCTATATAACGGCTGTAAACACAGCCTCCGGCCAATTGGCCTATAGCCACCTGCACCTGGAAAATAGCTAACCAGAAACATACTACTACAGGGGACCTATGCGGGCCGACAAGGCCACCATGCTGTCTAGTTCTCTGTAACTCAACAATAACATGCTAAGTAATTACGTGACCGGCAAGGTCACTACTACTGACTGATTATGGCCACACACGGCCAACGGGAACAGAAATAACAAATAACTATAACAAGCTGCACGGCCTCACACGACCGGCTCGGCTGACCACAGGGAAATATATACAGACTGCAAGCCTCTAGGAATAGCAACAGAACTGATCGGGACAGGGCCCCGACCTACCCGTACTGTACAAAAGGAAAAGAAAATGAAATACCCCTCTGGAATTCAGACTCCGGATGACAGGAGCTGAATACTCGATAGCTGACTGGAATCACGAGGGATCGCCTCCTCGTCTATGAGTACCTACAGGCAAGTAATGCAACGCCCCACTGGGCGTCAGTACCACAGGTACTGAGCATGTAAAACAACTGAAATACACAACTGAAATGAATAACAACAGTAACATGACCTATAAGCAGAAGGTAGCTGAGTCTATCTAGCTGAGAATAACTGGGGAGAGTTTATTTATTTCATACTAAACTAAGCGTACCTGGTGACGTCGTCCTCCTGTCTATCAGTATCTAATAGCACATATAGGTATACATATAAATACACACAATACCTGACCGACCCCCATAAGCCGGAAGGTGCCAACCAACACACAATCTATTTATCCCTACTCAGGTCTAAACCAACCAAAATAAGTCACTCCACTCATCTGATAACTGTGAGCTCCTCCTACCGGTCCCCTTGGGTACGTAGCTCAGGCCTTGGCCTCTGACAATAAACTGTGTTTGAGTCTGAGGACTCCTACCTCTGGGCGCAGGTGCACGCGGGGTGTGTAATAAAAACTGCCCTTGGGTGCAAGCACGCAACAGGGTGATTTTATAAAAATCTGTATTTGAAACTGCCCCCGGCCACAAGCACACACAGAGTGTTCTGCCCCTGTAAACAGGGTGGACTGGCTCTGCGCAGAGTAAACTGAACTACCCCTGCAAGCAGGGTGGTCTGGACCGTATTATCATGGTGGTCGGCCATCATCGTCCTCTAGGCGGACGGCATCGCCCAACTGGTGGCGGTATCTGAATCTGGTATCGACACAGCTATAACCCAGGGGCGGTGGGGATGCTAAAAGGGACACCCACATGCTACAACAAGTCTCAACAAACAAATAACACATAAAAATAGCAACCATGTATAACTGAAAAGACTATCTGGAATCTAACTTCTTATTCTGATCTGTTTCTATACTGAACTGATTCTTACTAATTATACTGATTCTGCAATCTCTATTTAACTGTACGGCTAATCTGTAGCCATGATCCCATCTGTTTGAATGGCTAATCTGTAGCCATAACTGTCTGTCTATCAGATCTTTCTTTACTGACTGTTATTACGCAAATCTGTTCCTTTTTATTCTACAACATGCTTGTTATTCACATAATAGGCTGTACTGAATCTGAACTACTAACTTGCCCTTGGGCACGTGCTTTTCTAACTTTTAGACTAAATATGATATCACAACGCAAACTAGGTTTACTGAACTTGCACAATACTTAGCATTCAATCTTCCGGGAATTCTACTACGGAGTTTATTGTACAATACAAGGCTAAAACTACTAACTTGCCAAAGGAACTAGCTTTATATACCTTATCCTCGAACTATCCGTCTGTCGGACGAGGCTCGGCCAATACTTCAACTATTTCTCCCAACTGCATTCATAAATATGTCAATTAATACTAAATATAGCTTTATTCCAAAGAACAACGTCACTTTCGATATAATTATAGCCTAAACTTAGGCTTATCGAAAGACGGTCAAAAACTCGCTATTTTCCAGAAGTCCAGAAGGGAGAAATATTCACTTCACAGCTAGGAGCACATAGACACTAGTTTGGAGCAATTCTACTTACCTTAGCTCGGTAGCTCGACGATTCATCGGCCGTATTTCACGAAACTAAATCCGTAGGAATGCTCTCTGCTGCTAAATACCTCGGTATCTAAGGTTAATTTAGGTTTGGACTGCGTTTGGCAACGCAATCGGACGAAATTATATTACCCTCTTCGTTCTTTTTCCTTTCTCTGGTTTTTCCTCTCTGTTTTCTGGAAATTTTATGATTTAAAACCAAAATAAACCGAAGTGGGGCTTTATATACTTGAGCCTGGACAAGGCCAACGTGTCACGGAGCCAACGCGGAGGCTTCACCTCCGTGACACGCTGCCATCGCGGAGGGGCTCTGCCTCGGCTCCTCCCGCGATGGTTCGACAGGTTACTCGTCCGGTCTTTTTCCGAGCCTTCCCCTAGCACGTATGGCTGCCAAATATGCTTAACCAACATGCGAATAGGTCATCTAGGTGCCGGGAATCCTACGGGGTATAACAGTTATATAAATTCTTATTAAGCTTTTTTATTTAGTTGGCTAAATTATGCTAATATTTTAAAGTCTACTGCAAATTTATTTTATTTTTGGTTATTAAAATGTAAATTATTTGTTGGTTGTATATTTATGTCAATTCCCCTGGCTATAAAGAGGAGGTGTCCAAATAAATAATTGGGATGATTACGGGCCTTCACCATCCGTACATGGGTTCAATATAATTGATTATAAATTTTATATTAATTTTATATAGAGAAAATTTACGTTTTTGCTATTATTTTATTCATTAAAAAAATTATTCATAAACATATTATACAATATCTTGACCAATAATTTATTTATCCCAATTAAAATTTTAGCATTAATAAAATATTATAATAAAGTAATTTAACCCAAAAATATTTTTGAAGAATTGATAATATCAATTGTAGGAATATTCATTTCTTAAGTTGTAAAACGCTTCGGATCTAACATTTAATTTACATTTTACTATCACATAATGAAATAATTATTAGGATTTGAAAATAATTTGTTTGTTAGATTTAATAGAATTATATAACAATCGCGAGTCATTAGTTTAAAACTTGTTCTTGTCAATGTTAATTGGTTATGTAATTTTTCATATTATAATTATACATTCGGTTTTTTTTTCATCTTTTTTAAAATAGTAATCTGTTTAATTATTTTATTATATTTTTTGGTAATTAAGTAATCTTAGTTATCAATATTAAGTATTTATAAGCAAAGTAAAGAAAAATTCATTTATTTCTCTAATTTTTAATAAGTTATATGTTCAAAATATTATCAATATAATAGTTCCTAATTAAATTTCTCAAATATAATAATTTATGTAATATATTTGATATTTTTTAAAAGAGATAACTTGCTTAAAAAGAAATTTTTATCCTAGTTCTGTTTAGACACAAAAGAATAGCAATATTAAACATTTATTGATAATTTAAAAAATAAAGTAAGTAATATATAATAATTAATTAAAATTTTAATTTTATTAATTTAAAAGTATAAAAATATTCTATTGTAATACGTAAATTGGATTCAAGAAATACTTATTGTTTTTTATCAAAATATGATTTGATAACTTCAAAATTAAATCAAACTTACATTAGTTCATATATTTAAATTAATTTAAAATATCTAAAATAAAATAAAATAAAAACTTGATCCTTTGTTTAAATAAAGAATTATTATTTTAAAATCTAGTAAAGACTTTTATTTTACTTTAATTTAAGTATTACATCTTATATTATTTTTTTGCTCCTTAATAAATATTAAAAATAATAATTTAATTTAATTACCCTTATTTATTCTTTGATCTCAATTTGATATACTATTCATTTTACTACACTAATTTATTTCTAATTTTAGAACAAAAATAAAAGTAAAAAGATCATTAATTATATTTTAAAATTTAAAATAATAACTTTTTAAAAATTAAATTAGTTATTTTGATAAACATGACGAATAGAAAATATGTTATTAAAAGGAATAAATAGCAAAATAGAGTACTTAAATTAGATATTACACAAAGAAAAGAAAAGAAAAGAAAGTATATATGCTACTTCAAAATTATAACAATAATTAAAAATAGATAAATTCTCTCATAATCTTTTGAAGATATAAAATGGGCCCACATTTTTAAATGTACACATAATTTTTTTTACTCTTTGAAAGCATGAAAATCATTAGAACTTTTTAGAAGTTGATAATTTTTTTTTTAGAAAAAAAATTCAATACTCCTTGCGTGAAATACTACTATTTTAAGCTATATATTTTATTACAATTTATATTACTCTTAGTGCAACTCGTTATAACCGTGGTAATTCTTCAATGACTCTTCTATATAATAATATATATATTTTTTAATCATATATAAACTAATTAGATGAATTGATATAATATTTCCTAAATAGAATAACCAATAGTCTATGAAACAAGTTACTCACAAATTAATAGGAGCATATACTAAAAGAATCCAGGACTCATATAATCAAAACTTTTTTTATAGGAATGTCATATTTCATGATTGAAGAAAGGCTAAAGAATACACATTCTATGAGGTTACATTAATTAAGTGCATTTCTTCGTTGTAATTATAGGCCTTAATTAATTAGCCAATCGAAATTCTCTAGTTAATTAAGAAGAAATTTCTTCAACCAAAGAGCAGAGCGCTTGGGATATCTCTTTAGATTATCCTTATAATCAACATAATTAAGACCAAATCTTTGAGTATATCCTGAAGTCCATTCGAAATTATCCAAAAACGACCATGCAAAATAGCCTTTAACCTTCACACCATTTCTGTTATTAAAGAAAAAAAAAGAAAGAGAGAAAATAATAACAAGTTATCAATATTTTCATTCAATCTTCAAAAAAATACAAAAAGATAATAAAGAGTAATTAATTTTTTAAAACGTGAATAGTTTAGGGGGCTTAAATTTATGTTCCCCCATTTCCCCTCTAGGCAATTGAAAAGAACTATATATACTCCCTGTATTCTATATTAGCAGTCATTTTAGCTCCAAAAAAAATTTTTAAAATAATTTTCACTCTAAGAATTCAAGACTCAAGTTGATAATTGTTTTCAACTATATTTATCTTTAGTATTAAACAAAAAAAATATATTGATACTATTCAATTCTCAAAATATATTTAATAAATAGGAGTAACGTACTAAAACATATTTTGTATTAATTATTTGCTTCATGAACTAAAAAGAGCTAAAATAATATTTAAATTAAATTGGAGGATTAGTATAATTAAACTAACTCTAACTATAATTAGTTAAATTAAGAAGAGAATGAAGTTAATTAATTACGTACTTAAGGGCTGCCTTGAGAGCCAAAAGATGACGACGTAAGAAATCCACCCTTTGGAAGTCATTGACTCCTTCCTCAACCATTGTTACATTTGCATCACTCATACCTTTTATGATAAATTAAAATAAAATGTTATATTAAAATAATTAATTTAATCAAGAAACTTGTTGGAAAAAAGATTCTTGTTATCATACCGTTCTCTGTTATGTAAATTTTTGGATTACTGTATTTTTCTTTTGTATAGACAAGAACTTCTAAAAGTCCTCTTGGGACAACATAGAAAAATGCCGACCCTGTCTGCATCCCAAATAAATAAATAAATAAATAAAAACAGATGTAATATTAAAAAATATATATAGTAATTAATCAATTAATTAATTTCTCTTATCTATAGAAGAGAATAAGGACATGCCGGTTCACCAATGAGCTTTCCATTTTTTTCCACTACAAAAGAAAAACAACACAACAAAATATGAAGTGTTATAAGGGCTATAAAAAATTTTGAATAAAACAACGGACAAGTTAATTATTTGGTCGGTTAGTCAAAAATAATTATATTTGCTAGCAAAATATATATCATTTTGTATCAAAACAAACAATTAATTAGTTACCTGTTTGATTTACTTGAATATCTGATAGGTAGCTAACGTTTTCTTTATTTCGAGTAACATTATTAATATTTGCTGCATACATTGTTGTGTAGTAATTTAGTCCTATAAAATCAGAAGAACCCTTCACCATCTCAGCTTGCCCTGTTGTAAATTTTGGCAAACGGTTTCCTACGATTTTGCACATAATTTCTGGATATACACCATATGTTAATGGATTTATAAACCTGCACTAAATGGATGTCATCAATTAAGCATAGGCAAAGTAATTGTAGACGCATAATGAATTTAGAATTTGAACTTTATTTGATTTAGAACATCGAATGTGTATTCGATCAGTTAATGACTTTATTATTTGTATATATATTTAATAGATTTCTCAACAAGCATCTATGTGCTCACCATCCAAGCGAGAAGTCAATAGCTCGTTGAGCTGCATCTACATCTTTCTTCGTCTTGGAATAGGGCTCGAACCAACTAGCCACTAGTACTATTCCTATCTCCCCTTTCTGTGATACCTACATAATTATATTTCTCAAACATAAAATATTTTTCAAATAGAATAATTTCCAATACTTAAAAGAAAAAAAACTAAGTAATTATTCTTTTTTGTTTCAAAAATTTCGTGTTTAGTTAAAGAGTGCCACATAAATTGAGCGGACGGAGCCGGAACTACCTGATATTTGTGTCGGTATAACTTGGCAGTTTGTGCATGAGCAAGAAGCAAATGATGGGCAACTATGTAAGGCTCAGTGGAAGAGTTGCCAGCAGGACAACCAATGTTCCTCCAAGAAGAGCATCTCATAGGAGGGAAAATGCCTAGGTCATAGCCAGTAAGTGCATAGCCACTTGGTTCATTTATTGTGGTCCAAAGTTTAACTCTATCACCAAATTCTTTGAAGCACAACTCTGCATAATCTCGAAAGTCATAGCTACACACAATAAAAATGTTACGCACTTCACTAATCACTATCTCAAGTTCTTTTAAAAACTCAGAGAGAGAAATTATGTTATTTCTATGTTCAAATATAGTAATCCAGAAATATAAAAGAAATAGGAAAAATTGTTAGTATGAGTAAGTTTCTGAGTCTAATAGAAAGTTGTGTTTCTTTAAGAAATTTGCACAAGATTTTGGATTAATTTCTTTCAAGATAGAATAGAACACTATTTTACAATATTGTCAGCAGAAATTGTAGAATTTAATGATATAATTTTATAGCCAACTAAATACGTGCAAAGATACTTGTTCGCAGAGGCGGATTTAGAATTTAAATTTTATGGGTTCAATTTTAAGATTTTAGTATTGAACCCATAATATTTTTAAAATTATAGGTTCATATCTATTATTAGTTTCAAATTTAATAATTCTTTATACATAAATTTATGCTCCGCGTTGAAAGTTATGGGTTCAATTGAACCCACATCTTCAAGGCTACATACGCCTCTGCTTGTTCGGAAAAGAAGATGAAAAAATAAATTTGGCCAAAAAATTTATCAATCAATTGACTAAATCCAAATTCAAGCAATGACAACCAACAAAAGAAAAGGCGATTCTCAATTCTTTGTAAGTTAGAAGATATGCTTCTAATATAAGCACACAAGTCTTCCTTTCACCCACTAATGAAGAATAAATTTTACTTATAAAAAATAACATTTCAAATTTCACTTTGGTCTATTTTAATTTTTTACCATAGATAGTCCGCATCTTCACAGACATATCTATTTCACCGAGGCTCTCTCCGAGATAGTGCCCAGATCAATCTTTAAAGAAGGCCAACCAATTGCACTAAAAATTGTTTTACTTACATAATTTGAGGGTTTAGAAAGCCAAGATACTCATCTTCAAGGACTTGGGGTAGATCCCAATGAAATAGGGTAACCATAGGTTGTATACCTGAATGAGTTTTGTGGGGAAAACAACTTTAATATAAAGTGCTTTTTTTCACCCCTTAATTAATCGAAATAATTAAGAGAGAATTGACCTTTAGCTAAGAGCTCATTGATAAGATTATTATAGAAGGCAATGCCCTCTTTGTTTACTCCTCTACAAAGCTTCCCATCTAATAAGACATAGTAAAAGATAATTAAGAAGATTGATTAGTGGCGGAAGAAATATTGTTAATAAAATGTCATATCTTTAAAGTTACTGAATTCCTGTACTAATTTTTGGATTTATATTTTAGATCAGTTGTTGGATTAAAACGGTTCAAAAATATTTTTAATATGCCGTTATATCATCTCTTTTGAATCAAGCCTTCACGATTTTTTTCAAAAAGCTTCACATCATTAAGTGTATCCAATATTTAATAAACTACAAGTATCTTTTTTTCTTTTCACCTACTCATGTGGAATTTTATTAGCACGTCCAACATACGAAAGATTAATAATAGTGAATCCTTAAATTTGATATAACATGCAATTTCATAATTATTCTTTGTAGTGTTTCTCCTTCGTAGTAAACTTTTGTTGCAACTACCATAACATAACATTTTTTCAGTAAATTAAGGAAAAATCTAAGAGAAGTAATCTTACATGGTAAAACTCTTGACCAAGAGATGGAAAATCTGAAACCTTTTAATCCTTCATATTTCATGAGCTTTATATCATCCTAATTAGGAACATCGAAGAAATTAAAGGGTTGCATCAGAATCTAAGTGTAACAATTGGGATTTGCATAGTCAAAATTAAAACTTTCGATTTAATTTGTTGTATTTTGATAATATATATATATATGTTACTTGATATTAATTAAATCAAATACCTTGTAACGATGATAAAAACCTATGGCTACATCACCGTTGCTATGGTCAGCTATCCTTTCTGCAGAATTAAACATCACATAAATCGTTTAAAAAATATATATATATATTTCATAAAAAATATTTTCTTTCCTAACGAATGGCCTTACCAGGATGGTTGTGGGTAAATGTGTCCCAGATACTAGGACCTTTACCATCTTCATTTGCTGCTCCTTCATACTGTAAAAGTAAAAATTAACATCAGAACGAACTATGAACAACATCTTTGAAACCATATTTATTTGTGTGGATATAAAATTTAAGAACAAGAACGAAATATTTTTAAACCTATATATGATTGAAAATATGTTTATGCTGACTATAAAATTATATCATTAAAGATAAAATAAGATATTTAAGTTAGAATAGATTAAAAAGGAAGGTGTGTTACATAAAATAAAACTGAGGAGAATAAGAATCTTTTACAAAGGTCTAATTATACAAAAACCTGATAAGCAGCAGAGGCAGTTCCAAAGATGAAATCTGTTGGAAAACTGCTTCTATTAAATGGAACTGAGATATTATAATTAGGCACAGAATAACTTAATGGTACTATAAGTATCCCAATTAAGAGAAATAAAGAGATCTGAATTAGCAACCTCATGGCTTAATTAGTATATGTTTTTAAGAATTCCATATTAAGCCCTTTATATAGATTGCCCGTAACATATTTGACAGATTTATAAAAAAGTAAATAATCTTAAGCCTAATTCAACATTGAAAAATTAATTAAAAATGTGAAGATTACTCAAATCATATTAATTAAAAGACCACTCAGCCCTTATAAGATCAATGTATAAGACTCTTCACACGATCTGCCAAAATAATTACATTCTCTAACCAAATATACGAAAAATGATCAGGGAAGGCGGCATATGGAAACAAATTAGTTATTGTTAAGTAATTAATGGACTTTTTAAATTCTTTTATCTTGGACGTGAATTCTAACACATCAGCGAAAAAATAATTTTTAGTGGTAATATATAGCACATCCAGCTTCATAACTAATCTATTTGAATAAAATAAAATATAAAAAAAAAAAAAAGAGAGACGGACCGCGGACGGACAGACTTGCCGTCTATTTTGGATTAGAAATTAAAGGAATTTTCCGACAGTAAATTTTTTACGTTATTTTCTAAACAGATTTATAGCCAGTCTGGTCGCTTGCCGTCTCTCTTTACCATACATAGTCCATATGCAATTCTTTTATTCTTAATTATAGATCATTTTTTATAGATTTTAAATAAGATTTATTTATTAAAAAAAATAGGCAAATTAATAAATTCCAATGAGTTAAAGAATGAATTAAATAAATTGAGTTTGATTTTGCCATTCATATGCATACTATGCATTAACACCTGATACACTGCTTCAGAGAGATGAATCAAGTTGCCGACAAATTGGCCCACCACCCAAGTTGTATAGGCCTCACTTGGGGGTGTGCAAAAAACAAATTTAACGGACAAATTGTTATTCGGTGGTATCGGTGAATTATTATGTTAATAATTTTGTAAAATTTTTTGTTGGGCAATTGATTTGATTTTTGACTTTAAAATTTTAGTTAATGGCTAAATCAATAATATAATAAGATTATATAATTAAAAGTATTTTTATTCTCTAATTATATAATAGTGACTTTAGATTTTATATACAAATCCTATTTTCTTTTGCATTTTATAATTGTTGTCTTGATGCTGATGTTTTCATTCTGAAATTATTGGTTTGGTGGATTCTACCTATCAGCGTGAACCATGTATTACTACAATGTTACTACATCCACGTTTTGCTATTTAACAAGAAAGAGAATAAGTTTATTTTAGCAATAATGTATATTGTAATTTGGGCAAAATACCTATTCCCCCTCCTAAACTTGACACATTTTTTTCGAATCCCCTATAAACTATCAGCAGTCTAAATTACCCCCTAAACTTGTCTATTTGATAGTTTTTAACCCCTTATGTGCTGATGTGGCAAAGAAAATGACTACATTCTCTTTTAAACATGTGAGGATGAAAAATAAAATAAAAATTAGCTTTTAATTATTTATTTTAAGTGTGTATTTCTATTTTTTAGGAAGATTAAGAAAAATTGACTCAAAACTCTACCATTCTAGCAAAATAAAATTAATTTTTTAAAAAATAATGAAGTATCAACTGTGCATTTATTTTTTTAGATGAAATACTATTTATTTCACTGTGTATTCTCTTTTCAGGCCTAAATCAATTAAAAAAACTGAGTCCCGTCATTTTTATTTCATATAAAAAATAATTTAACCTGAATAATGAAGTTGCAATTGTGTAATCTTTTATTTTTTGCTAAGATGCAATAACTGTTTATTTTCTTTCAGGCCAAATCCGTTTTATGAAAAAAATTCGGGTAAAGCTCCTTTATTATTAGTGAAATAAAAAGTTTTAGCAGAATAATGATGCTTCAACTGTATAATTTTTATTATATTTTACTCAGATATAATGACTATCTATTTCAACAATGAATTCTTTTCGAGTAAAATTTGTAAAAAAGAAGTTAATTATAATTTCATTATTTTTAGCAAAATATTTTCTTTGTTTGCTAAAAAAGTAGAGTCTAACAAAGATTTTTTTTTACTAATTGAAAAATTAATAAATTTTAAAAAGTAAAAAATTATTTTTTAAAAATGACACGTGGATAAAAAGTTCACATGGCAGGAGAGTGCATCTCACTCTCTTAGGATGAGATGGGGCGAGGGGGGGGGGGGGGAGGTAAAGACAACCAAATAGCTAAGTTTAGAGGGGTAGTTAAGACTATAAATAGTTTAGGCGGTATTTGATGAAAACACGTCAAGTTTAGGGGGGTCTTTATGTATTCTCTCTTGTAATTTGTGTAGACTTTTATGCATGAAGACAATGTATATTGAATAAATAAAAACAAGATAGAGAAAAAAATATTCGAAATATATTTTCTTATTCAAATCGAAAACTGAATCATTGAAAACAAAAAATCGAATAATAAAAAATTGATATAGAATATACTACTAATTTAATTATCAATTTAGCATGTTTGCAAACTAAAAACTAATAAATCAAAACAGGTAATATACAAAATCAAATCCACTGATAAATAACCTAGCTAGGCATCAAGAACTTGGATAGGTGTAGTTTTCTAACCACACGCATCTCCGGCAGAAGGAAATCAAAAATCACACATGACCCTCCTTGATCGATGCCCCTCTATTGGGTTGAAGAAATTGAACTTGCCCGCAATGGCGACTATTATATAACATATAATGCGTGTTGTTTCTCAAAGTTTGCTAAACTCGTGAACACCTTGTTTTGAAAGTTAGCAGAAAATTGAATTTAAGTGTAATTAAATATAATTATATAATTTGATTGAGGTGAGAATTGCACGGTCAAACATGTATTTTATGATGTTCTTAAAAATATGAATTTTAGTTCTTATAATTAATTAAATTAAAATATTATTAATTTGAAAATACATTTATTATTTTTTATAATATTAGTTAAAAATATATGTTTATTAATTAATATATTCTCAATAGACAATATCTATCTTAAATACCTAATTTAATGTCATCTATATTTGTCAAATATTAATTTTTGATAATTAACTTTTATTTTAAAATATATTCTAACTATATAATTACTATAATATTCTAATAATTACACCAATTTCAATTATCAAATAACTTCCTAAACATACCTTAAAGAACTTATACTATATTATTTACTGATAAAGTCATAGTCTAAAATCGTTGAAGTTTTTTATGCTTCTTCAAACTTAATTACTGTGCTCATTTGTTTTCATTAAGATCAAGATGTCTGAATCTAAATGCACATCTGAATAATTAGGATGTTGTCTTTAAATCTGAATATTGAATGAATAAAACTGTTTGTTTTTTCAACATCTGAAGTGTATACTTTATTTATTTGTAAACAGATTAAACAATTCAAATAAAAAATAATTAAATATTAAAAAATTAATTTAATAAAATAAATTTATTATTTAATAAAAAATAAAATATTTTTGTTTACTAATGATGCTGGTGGTTATAATTGGTATTAGTGGCTTTGTAATGGTGGTGGTGATAATTGTTAGTAATGGTAGTGGTGATAATTGTGATGTTGGAGGTGGTTGGTGTTGTAATGGTTGATGCAATAGTGATGGTTAGTAGTGGTGATTGTGATGGTGAAGTTAATGTTAGCAGTTGGCGGTACTAATGGTGGTGGCTGAAGAACGTGTGGTGGTATACCTGGTGGCAGTGCTAATTGTGATGGTGGAGGTGGTTGGTATTAGAGATTGACCGCAGTGGTGATAGTGATTGATAGGTGCAATAGAAGTGGCGGTGGCAACTACAGTGAAAATAACTATAATGATGGAGGTGATATGTGTTAGAACGACTGACATTAGTGGTGGTTAACGATGATAATGGCGGTGGTGACTTTGATGACATAGGTGGTTAGTGGTGATAACTGGTGATTTTGGTTATAGTGGTAGTAAAAATTATATACACAAACAATCCTCTTAATGATATTAAGATTTTGTTGCAGATTTTAAAGATTAAGACCTATTCAGACCAAATAAGTGCAGAAATTTTAATGAAAATAAATGCACTTAATGACCTAAGGTCTGAACCATTCGCATTCAGACCTCCATTAAATGCAAACAAACGAGGATAAATTGGGTTTGCACACTTGGTAGCAGGGAAGACTATAAAAAATTGAGAAGTGCCATCACTTTTATGCGCGATTTTTCCTCCCTTTATTTTTATTTATTTATTATTATATATTTTTATTTATTTAAATTAAATAATTAAGAGATAATTATCACTTAATTTTTAATTTATCATTATTTTTAAATTTAAAATTTTCCAAAATATTAAATTTTTTATATTCAAAGGATGATATCGTAAAATTGTCATTCTATTTTTTGTTTCTTAAGGATATGTTAAGTCAATATTAGACAAGTAAAAATGAAAGAGAGAGTAACATATTAGTACACTATACTCCCTCGGTCCAACATAAGTAAATTATAAAGTTAATTTAATTACTTTTGCTTGTCCAGTTTAGAAAACTAAGAGATAATTATAAATCTATTTTATCCATATAATTAATTATATTCACTTTCCAATACACTTTTCAAAGTATTGAGTTTATTATATTCAAAAGTGATCTTGTAAAATTATCATTCCATTTATTACTTTTTATGAGTGTTAACTGAACAAATAAGAACGAGCAGAGAGAGTAATACCTTTTTATATTTTGAAAAATTCATTTATTTTGAATTTAAAAAAAAAGTTAAAAATTTATTTATTTTGAATTAGAGAGTAACACATTTTCCTTCATTTAATTTAAGCTTGAAAGTTTTCTCAAAATGCGGAAGGTATTAGGAGTTCATTAACTTATGGCTTACCTATGAGTTAGTGACTTTTGATTTCTTTTTATTATCTTGGCTTTAATAAATATTTAAAAATTATTTTGATTTAAAAATATTTAAAATAAATCAATCCAGAAAGAGTCCAATTCTGTTCTTTTCCCATAAGTTACAACAATGGGCAACATATTGTTATTCAACTTAAGTTTATTCTCCATTGATTACAAGAACACATCCCCTGATCTCATAAATATAACAAACAAGATAGTACTAATGATGAATTAAAGGCCAATAGCACTTAAGTTATTCAAGATTGATACCACAACTAGTTAATTAATTCAATTGAGAAGGAA
Source organism: Datura wrightii (assembly GCA_035772735.1). Lineage (NCBI taxonomy): Eukaryota > Viridiplantae > Streptophyta > Magnoliopsida > Solanales > Solanaceae > Datura > Datura wrightii. The sequence goes on from JASDFA010000014.1 coordinate 25,317,583, forward strand.
TTTCTTCATCCAAAGAGCAGAACGCTTGGGGTATCTTTTTAGGTTATTCTTGTAATCTATGAAGTTGATGCCAAACCTCTGCGTGTATCCTGATCCCCATTCAAAATTGTCAAAAAATGACCATGCAAAAAACCCCTTCACATTTACTCCCTCCCTGAAATATTAAATTAAAAAACAAATATTAATAATTACACCATTCTTCCAAATCTCAACGTACAACGAAAACTACGTATTTAATTTGATTTTGATTGATTTATTTATTTCGACGATAAACAAAATAAATAAAGAAGTAAGTACGTTACTGACCTAAAAGACCGATAAAGAGCCTTAATATGACGTTGGTAGAAATCAACCCTCTGAGCATCATTGATACCTTTTGCAACATCATCAATATTCGACTCACCCATTCCTGATCATATACAACAAATTATATTTCAATTTTATTAGGAATTAAAAGGTACAATTCAGAGACATTCTATTAATATAAGTTTTGATTCGATAAATACTTGAAATTAACATATAATTATATAATAAATAAGCTAAGGTAAATGAAAATAATTCACTTACCACACTCTGTGATGTAAACAGTTGGATTCTTGTAATATTTCTTAGTGTAAACGAGGAGCTTATAAAGTCCCTCTGGAGCAACGTAGAAAATACTCACACCAGTCTGCATGCAAATTAATATTATAAATCATCCAAACTGTAAAAGAGAAATAACGTAAAGAGGTCAAATGAAAAAATAAAAAAAAGGGAAAAGATCAAAATTGTCCCTAAACTATATGAAATGAATTACATATACCTTCCGTTATATTTTGGTAACAAAAATACCCTCGCCGTTTAAGTATAAGACCATAAATATCCCTAAAGTTAACAATAGTTTTTTTTAACTGACGTGGCAAGCCACGTGGGACTTTTTTCTCCACCTAAGCAAGCCAACTAGGACTAACACTACAAGAAATATAATTTGCTGTGACAACTTTTAGTGGCGACTTGAAAAGCTTGTCACAAAACGTTATAGTTTTAGGAGCAACATTAATAGTTGCCACTGAAAATAATATAATTTTTTTATTTATAATAAATAACTCTATGTATTTTTATTTATTTATACAACACTATAATATAATTATTAATACTTTTAATATATTAGAAATGAGTATTCATGTAAAAATAGTAACCCTTTTAATAAAATTTATTGTTAAAGTAGAAATAGTAAAAATTACACTTTTAATTCATGTAAAAATAGTAACACATATTATTAGACATAGTTAAAAATACATGAAATTAGCAATAATTTCTAATAAAAAATTATTATATATAATGAATAACTCTATTTATTTTATTTATTTATACAACACTACAATATAATTATTAACACTTTTAATATATTGACATAGTAATTATATATGTTCAAGTACTCTTAAAAATTATTAGCAATAATTAATAAGATAACACAAAATTTGAATATATATACAGACAAAACAAAATAATCAGTGGCAACATAAAAGGGTTTCTTTACTATTTTTACTTTTAATAATAACTTTTATTAAAAGTATTACTATTTTTACATGAATACTCATTTCTAATTGATTAAAAGTATTAATAATTATATTATAGTGTTGTATAAATAAATAAAAGTACGTAGAGTTATTTATTATAAATATTTTTTTATATTATTTTCAGTAGCAACTATTAACTTATCTCCTAAAACTATCACCTTTTGTGGCAAGCTTTTCAAGTCGCCACTAAAAGTTGTCCCAACAAATTATATTTCTTATAGTGTTAGTCCTAATTGGCTTGCTTAGGTGAAGAAAAAAGTCCCACGTGGCTTGCCACGTCAGTTAAAATAAAGTGTTATTAACTTTAAAGATATTTGTGATCCTATAATTGGACGGCGAGGATATTTTTAATACCAAAATATAACAAAAAGTATATGTGATCCATTTCACATCATTTAGGAACAATTTTTATCCTTTTCCTTAAAAAAAATAAAAAATTGAGATGGTGTAAGCTGAAGTGTCAGTTGAATGAGATATATATACTTACTGGATCACCAATCAACTTTCCGTTTCTTGAAGCTACAATTAAAAACATAAAATAATTTTTTAAAAAATAAAAATAAAAATAAAGAAATATGATATTGGTTGGGTATTGAATGCAAAGTTCAAAAGGCTTACTCGTTTGATTGACTTGATTATCAGTTGAGGAGCTGATATTGACAGTATTTGGTGGGGTAGAAAGATGAGCTGCAAAATTTGAGGTGTAATAATTCATTCCTATAAAATCAAAGGAGTCTTTCAGCAATTTTGATTCTTTTGGGGTGAACTTTGGTAGTCGCTTTCCGACGAGTCTCCTCATAGTTCTTGGATAATCTCCATAAGTCAATGGGTGCAAAAACCTGTCAACCGTATTTTTAGTCTATAAAATATAAAGTAAAGTAATTTATATATAATTTTAGTTTTTAAAAAAAAAAAAAATTACCATCCAAGCATAAAATCAAGAGCTCTTTTAGATGCTCTTTTATCCTCTGGTTTGTTGGAGAAAGGCTCGAACCAATGTGATACCAATACAATTCCTATTTCACCCTTTTGAATTGGCTGCACTTGCATCACCACCAAATAAAAACAAAGTTAATAATTAATTAATCACATATACACCAAATTAAACAATACTTAACGTTTGTCTCATACAAAAAATGTCTGAAGCGGACGTGTCAGATTCGCTAAAAATAGTGCATTTTAAGTGAATTCAATATGAACGCGGCAGCACTTTTTTTAAAAATCCAAGCAATTTAGATAATAGTGATGGGTCACATTTTTTGTTTTTCATAGTCAAATGTACTTGATTATCACTAGTAATATTATTTATTAAGTACTAAAGTTTAACTGAACCTTGTATTTTCCTCTGTATAATTTGGCAGCAGCTCCATGAGCAAGAAGCATGTTGTGTCCGACAATATAAGGCTCAGTGGCGGAGTTTCCGGCGGAGCAGTTGTTGTTCCTCCAGGCAGAACACCGGCCAGGCGCCAAAGAACCCGAATCATAACCCGTTGATGCAAAAATCCATGGCTCATTCATGGTTGCCCACAGCTTCACTCTGTCTCCAAAATGTTTGAAACAAATCTCCACAAAATCTATGTAATCATCCCTGCATAAACAATCAGAGACGGATTCAACATTCGAACTTGATAGATTATTTCTTTAAAGTTCTTAGCGCTCAGCTTAGTGTATTCACAAAATTATGAGTTCCGAATATAATATTTGTTGTAAAATTAGAGTTTGGGGTAAAGTACTTACAAGATCCTAGGACTTAGAAACCCATGGTATTCATCTTCAAGGGCTTGAGGGAGATCCCAATGAAAAAGTGTCACCAAAGGTTTAATACCTAAATTGCAATTTATTAGTTAAGTTTAGTTTTAACCATACAATATTCATTTTAATAAAGTTTTTACTTGTGTGTGTTTCTGCATGTAGGAAAGACAAGAGGGAGAAAAAAAGTAGCAGCAGCAGTAGTAGTAATTATTACCAAGGGCTACTATCTCATTGATGAGATTATTGTAGTGGTCAATACCAGCTTGATTTACTCCTTTACTTAGCTTCCCCTCTGAAAATACACAACGTAAAAGATGCATATATAATAACATCACGAAGATAATCAACTAAGTTGCATATTCCAAAATCTTAATAGCTCAATCAATTTACTATCTAAATTTTATTTTATTGATGATAGTTTGATTCTCACGATATAATCCCCTCACACATTTTTCGTTCCTCTGCCTCAAGTTTTTCTTTTTTTTTTCCAAGAAAAAAGGTCAAACTTATAACTAACAAAAGGACAAATAATACTAAATCATATCTTACTTGGTAAAATTCTTGTCCATGCGATAGAAAACCTGAAAGCATCGAGTCCTTCGAATTTAGCTAGTTTGACGTCCTCCTGCATATATAAGAGATCGCAGTACATAATATTAGTATACTAATTTTTGTTCTTTGTTTTTGGAAGATATATAAAGTAAGAAATTAAAAAATATTTCTTCATCTAATTAATTTCCGTTTAACCAAATAATAATTAATTAGTATTACCTTGTAACGATGATAAAAGTCCAGAGCTATGTCTCCATTGCTGCGGTCCAATATTTTTTCTGCATAGAGTTCACAATATTGTTATGAGTTTACAATCATTAGCTTGAGTTTAATTTCTTCCCGGGCTGTTAAATATGAACTAAAAATTGATGATCTATTTAATTCATTTAAATTTTATGGGTTAGACACGATGTGTGTGTGTGTGTATAGGCTAAATGAAGTGATTTCCATTTTAGCTTAAGACGAGTTCAATTTTAACTCATTTTAAAGATTTATCTTAATTTAATCGGGATTTACTTTAATTTTTCTTTTTTTTAATATATACTCACTTTTTTTGTACCAGTACCTTATGAGTTTTCACCCTATTAGATTAATACATTTATCAAATAGTGCAACAATAACCCTAATTAACTACATGAAAAATTTTCAATACTTCCCTATAGAGGATGATAAATTTGGACACATTTTTCTTGTGTATAAAAGTATTTGTATTTGTCATGTTGCTTTATTCAAAATGATATCGTACAAAATAAATAAGATGATTACTTAAAATCCCATTTACTAAAAGCAAAAAATATTTTTTAATAATGTTTAAAAATTCTTTAAAATATTGAGTCAAATTAGACCGGTCCAAGCTATTTTTAGCCAATTTTTAACTCGCTCATTTAATATCCATGATTTCTTTCTCTCTTGGGTATTTGCTAGAGAGAGAAAAAACAAATGCAAAAGATAATGTATAAGGACAAGATAATATATTGCTAAGATGATGGAATTATAATAATTTTAGAAATTAAATGTATGATGTATTTATTATTTTAACTATGGTTAGAGATTATTTTTGATAAATTAAATCTTAACCATTAAATTCAACTTTAAGTCATTTGTCCTTAATCCAAGCAAGAACTTGGGGACAATGAAGAGAAGAGAAATAAAGAGGAGCTCAATACAAGCTTAGGGGACATTTGGCTCGGAAATAAATTATTTCGGAATTAGTTATTCCGTGATTGTTATCACACCTTTAATGTGAGATTAAAAAAAATACTATAATTCCGAATAAGTTATCTTGAAATTTTATCTCAATCAAATATGAGATAGATTAATAAAATTAATCTCAAAACGATTTATCTCATGAATTAAGATATTTCATGAAATTAGTTATCCTAACATATATATAGAATAATCTATCCAATAATTATAGTATAAATAATTGCGAGAATAACTAATACTCTTTATGAGAAGTAAAATATTTTTATATTTATCTAAAAATTATAATGTTCAATCCAACTGGATTTGCATGGGCAACACACAGAGGTCTTATCCAAGGGCCCCTCCACTGGCCTAATAATTTGGTGGATCCTTCTAAGTTCTATAACCTTTCAAGCTACTTTTAATGTTGTCAAAAACCCTCCACTCTCCCTGTTATTAAGTGGGTACCCCACACCATCTAAACTTTTCAAATAAATACTGATGGAGCCCATGCTTAATGATTATGTACTTACATCCTTGCTTAGATTTGATTATTGAGATGTTTTCAAAAAATATTTTTTTTAAAAAAATAAAGAAAATTATTGTGCTAAAAGAAGTTTTTAAAAAAATCATAAATATTATTGCAAGTTATAATCTCCTCTCCGCTCCCTATCCATCGCCATTTCCTCCATTTATTTTTATTTATTTATTATATTAAAAATAAATTTTATTTTTATTTATTCAATTTAAAAAATTAAAATATAATTTATTATTTAATTTTTATTTTACTTTTTATTATTAACTATAATCATCTCTGGAAGATAATAAAAATAAACTGAAAAAATACTTTATTGAAAAGAATAATAAAACTCATTTGACAAAACTGGAAATCCAATAATTTATAGATAAGAGATGATAAAAGATCCCCCAATCAGGAATAGACTGCTCCATGTGCAGTCTGACTTGAATGGAATTGGAAAGATACAAATCTTCAACTGTGAAATGAAGAGTTGAATAATATTTAATATTTAACAGTACATTTCTGTTTTCCATTAATTTTCAGTTAAGGCCCAGACTCCGTAACAAATAGCGACTCCATATTTCTATAACTTTTACTTATTATTTTATACTTTTTTCTTTTTAATTTATTTGTTTTTAGCTTGAATATAAAATTTTAAATAATGTAATTGTTAGTTAAACATATATATATAAAAACTTATTAAATTATTTTTTTAATTTTATAATTTTAAAATATATCATGTGAAAAATTATTAATTGGTTCACATATGCTTTACTCAATTAAAACTAAACGTATGAAGTTCATCACCACTTGTTATTGAAAATAAAATGACAGGAGATATAAAATAAATATATATATATATATATATATATATATATGATTTTTAAAAATTTAAACATTTAGATTAAATTATTAAAGTGGATCCACAATTTCAACTATGAATTCACATAAATCTAAATAACTTTTTTCCGACTAAATATAAATATATATATATATATATATATAAATATTTAATTATAAATCAACTATTATCATATTTATTAATTTAAAGATGATATAAGAAATAAGGGTCTAGGTTCTCTTATATTCATTCTCTTTTTATTTTTTGATTAAATGATTAATAAATATATTTTTTTTCATATATAAAATTATTAAATTCAACTTTTACATATTTTTATTTATTACAATTAAATAAAATTTAAATATTAAATATCAATATATCGTAATTATAACGAAATGTGATAATAGTAATTGCATGGAAAATATTTTCACTGATTTTCCAGTTTTAAACTGGACGGCAGCCCCTTAGATCTATATATATGGTTTAATTAGATGTTGCTTGGAAGTCGATTTAATTAAAAGTCAACTGCCATCTAGTTAGCGAAGCACATAATTAAACGGAACATAGAAAGAATTCAATGACTAAGAATTAATTAATTAAGGATTAGATAAAGGTATTATTATTACTCTTTTCATTTCTTTTTATTTGGTAGGTATATTAAAAATTATTTTAAAATGGTTGTTTATTTAAAAATTCAAAAATTAATTGATCAGTTTATTCCAACTCTATTTTTATTATTAAAGTCGCTCTAGAATGTGAAAAGAATAATTATTCTATATTTTTAAAATGTATCTATCAATTAATAAGATTATATTAGTTAAATTATAATCCCTGTTAATTTTTCTTAAAGAATATGTATACCTTATTCTATCAAGTAAAAAAAAACCGTTGGGAGAGTACTACTAAGTGAAAATTGGATGAAAAAACCATGAAAATTTAGAGTTTATATAATATATATGTCAATGTAAATAATTTTTATACTGTCATATCATCTAACATATCTCGTTTTTAAAATTTCAAATCTCACATTTAAAAAAAAATATCTCTAGATATTCTTTGCATGACGTGGTAATATAAAATTTAAAATTTAAAATTTAAAATTTAAACTCTAAATTTTGCGAGAGAGAGAGAGAGCATGGAAGAGGAGAGACCAGGATGAGTGTGGACGAAAGTATCCCAAATACTTGGCCCTTTGCCATCTTCTTTCCATGCACCTTCATACTGTAAAATGTAAATTAACAACAAAATTTTTTATTTTAATTAAGTAAATAATCAAATATACATAACATGTTAAAAGGCAAATGGAAGGAAAAAAACTACTCCCACCGTTTCAAAATAAGTGGTGTTTTAGCCTTTTAATTTTATTTCAAAATAAATGGTGTTTTACATTATTAAGAAGACATTAATGATGTTCTTCCAATTTTATTCTTATTTAAGTGGAGAGAGTTTTACATAATCAAAAAAATATTAAAAAGTTGCATCTTTTTCAAATAAAACTATATTTTTCTATCTAGAAATGAGTAGTTTTTTTAAGAGATGTGTTCAAGCTGAAAACACCACTTATTTTGAAATGGAGAAAGTATATATTACTTTGAATGAAAACATTAGTATATTAATTACCTGATAGGTAGAAGTGGAAGCTCCGAAAAGGAAATGAGATGGAAATATGGTACGATTAAATGGAACCGAAATACTACGGCTTGGCACTTTTGCTGCAGATACAGAAAAATGAACCAAGAAGAAGAACAAGAGGCCAATTGCCCAAATTGGACCTTGATAAGCCATAGCCACTTGCTATCTCTGAGTTCTTTGTACCCTCTTTATATAGAGTTTTTAATATAGAGGCCAATAATATACACCTAACAATTCTAATTTCTTTTTTCAATTTTCCAATCAGTCGGGTTGACTTGGGGTTGGGGGGGGGGGGGGGGATATTGATGAGTAAGCAAGGGTGTGTTTGGTATGATGGAAAATATTTTTTAAGAAATATTTGTCAATTCTATAATGTTCTTTTAGTTAAAATTTTAGAGAAATATTTTCATTATAAAAATAAGTTTCATAAAAATGTGAAAAAATGACTTCCCTAAAATAAGGTAAAACAAGTTTTATAAGTTACATTTTACATTAATTGTGTTCTTTTCATGCTCCAACACACTTATCTAATCATCTTCGCGCCGAGAACACCCGTAACCTCCATCTCACCTCCACCTCTCATTAATTAAAAAAACTTTTGCACTTATTCTCAATTATTTATTAAAAAGTTAAGTTAATCACATAAACTATGTTATTTTTCTTAATTATACACATTAGCCTGAATCGCAGCAGATTTGATATTTTATAGCTTATTAATATTAATCTTATAATTAAAGAATGTGACATATTTTAAGTCTTTAACTTATCTACACTTGAGACTACGCGCAAAAAAGTTTCTAAAATTTGAATAAAAAATATCTAATAGGAACATTATATAATGTGTCCAAGTGTTCAGTTGGAACAAACACTAATTTAAGTGTTTATACGAAATTTACCGACAAATTTTAAAAAATTATCAATGCATTAAGACAAATAATAACTCTTATCATTTCGTTCCCACATTCTGCGAAGAGCTGAACAATATAATGAATTATTTATATCATTAGTTAACGTAATTAACTTAACATGTTATAAAATGTTACATCTTCATGCTAATTAACTAACATGTTATAAATAATGAACTATTTATACCATTACAAGTTAAAGTTGTAGGATATATTTAGATATATGTTGCAAAAAATGAGAAAATAATTAGATGAGAAGTTGCACTAAAATGCGTCAAGTTTACTATTCAGGTACAAAATCAAAGGAAAACAATAAAGTTTGATCCATCACCAAAGTCTTTCTTTTTAAAAAAAAATTTAATTTAAATAGATACTCATTCAATCATATAATTTAAAATTGTTAATAAATGTTTAACATATATATATACACACACACTAAAAAAAATAAGTATAAATCTTACTATTTATGTAAACAGTCCATTTTTTACAAATAAAGTGAATACACTTTATTCAATGAATAAAACTGTAGGTAAAAAATTTTTAACAGAAAAGGATATGTAACTTGCTATAATTTAATTGGGGATACTATAAAAATATTTTTACAAGTAAAATCTATATTATATTAAAAATATAAAAAAATTTAAAAATATTGATTTAATTATTATTTGTTTTTAATTTTAAAAAAATATTTATTATTTTTATTAATTAATTATTATTTATTTGTTATTTTAATATTTAAAACTTTTAAAATTAATTAAATTTGTAACTATTAAATATTTACTTAATTGTAAATGTAAGAACTCCTAATATTTAGTTCTTTAAAATTGATCAAATTTTATTTCTTAAATCTTTCGCTCTTTGAACAAATCATGTTTGATCTATAAATTTATAAATTGTATTCGTCGAATGTGATTTATAAAACGTATTTGTAGAATACAATTTATAAAAATTATTTTTGCATAATGTAATTATAAATCGTGTTTATATAATGCGACTTATAAGTTCTAATTATTTAATGAAATAACTTATACTATATGTTCTAATATACTATATATATAACTCTGTATTCAATGTGTTTTCATAATGGTAATATTTATATTAAATGGTAATCCATTAATAGTGTATAGTAATACAAATAGTATAATAATATAACGTGAAATATACATATAATGCACGTATTTAAGTGCTCATGTAAAAATGAACGATTTTTTTAATTTTTCAATCAAACATTAATTCTATAACACTTTTGTTCAATGAAGCAAATATTAGAATAAATTAAAGGAAGAACAATTGGATTGGATCAAACTCTTAAATATGATCGTTTATCAATTTAAAATTTATAATTTTCTTTCTAAATTCTTATATTGTTACACAAACACATCTTTTAACTATTATTTATGTTATTTTTTTTAAAAAAAATTACAGCTATACATGTTCGTTAAAGATTATACAAGGGATTGAACAAAGGATACGCAAGAACACGTAATAATAATTTTAATAAATAAATGGCTGACACAAAATGTCTTCAAAATAGCAGGCATAACACAACTTATTTATTGACACTTTAAAGTTAACAAGTACAACACTTAATTGTGTGCTTAAACAAAAAATTTCAACTGCCAGTGGATGGAATTACAAATAAACCATAATTTATCTTCAAATTAGTTATCAAATAATCCCATAAGATTCTTACATTATACTGAAAAGCTATCAAAAATCGGCCTAAAAAAAAAACAATCTCAAAAGTGATGGTCGTTTTTTTTAAAAAAATAAAATTGATTTCTTTTCAAAAAATAAGTCTTTAACCCACCTCAAATTATAAGCCCTTCTACAACTTCTCATGTTATTCAAGTGAGTTTTAGGTTAAAATCATTTCTGAACTATAAGTCAAATCTAAGACACATTTTTATATTATCTTAACAAATAAAAAATATCTTTGTCTTATTTTAAAAATGGCAAAATTCATCCTTCTGTTAGTTTCAGTCAAAAATTTAATGACATCAATAAATAAATGTACCAGGCACGTGACTTTCGCACATAATTTTCAAATATATCCCTTCACACTAATTATCCTTCATCTTCAGCGAAGCAAGAGCTTTTAAAAACTGAGTTTCCTTTCATTCTAAAATAACCTAAATCTTTTGGGAATAGAAACTATACACTCAAACATTATCTACATCATTAACAACTCAATAGCAATGATTTTTGACAAAATTTGTAGTCCGCCGTTGTTATAGCTCATCATAAAATAAGGTAAAAGTTCATAAGTTTTTCTCTTCTTTCTTGTTCATGTAGTACTTGATTGGTTAATGTATTTGATTTATGTTCTCATCATCTATATCATTCTGAAAGAAATTATTGTTTGCTAAGAAAATTAGAAATAATAAAGATTGACTAAGTCAGTGTTAAATTATCCATTACATGTTTAATAAAATGCCAAAAAGATTTGCATTTTTTTCTCATTCTGAGTTTGATGTTGCACTTATTTTGTAATACATAAAGAAATATATATCTGAATACTAGATAAATTAAAAGAAATTGTTAGTTTTTGAAACATCCTGTTTGGCTAATAGGGAAAACCGATGAGAGATATATTTAAAAAATTTTGGGGAAATCACATGTTTGATATATTTATTTGTTGGTGGCATTATTTTCTTGACTAAAATTAACAAAAGAATAAATACTACTATTTTTTAAATAAAATAAAAATATTTTTTATTTATTAAAATAATATAAAGATGTACCTTAAATTTAAACTAGAGTTAGAAGAAAGATTTTAGCCCAAAACTAAATTCAAGCAATCTAATCACAATTTACGATCTACCTGATAATTGGGTTCAATTCATATCAATGTATGCCCAAAGATTTTAACTGTATGCACTTTTATCTTATGAATATTTATTCAAGTACTGTAACTTGTAACTTTTTCACCAGCACATAAAAATTAAATTTTACCCGCTTCAATTTTATAATTCAATGGGTAGAATCATTATTAATTAATAACATTACAAATCATAAAGTTCAACATTCAATCAAAATTTCTATCTTTTTTTGAGGTTCACCAATGTCGTCATTATTAAATGGAAAGTTAAAAAAATGCCAGCAAGCTGAGACGGAAACGTGCAATCATGTGCGAAGTGTATCCGGTATGTTTTAAAAAAAGAGAATTTCACTTCAACGATTAATGAAATAAGTTATTTGTATATATATTTTTATTTTAAAGTGATTTTTTATTTTTCCTTTTCTCTCTTCGGCATTTTAAGAGAAAAAAGTGATAAAAAATGTCCTTAATAATTAAAAAAAAAATTGCAAGGCAAACATAAAATTCACAAGACATAAATTTTTGCCCAAACTATGTTTTAAGGCATAAGTTCACACAGGTTATGCCTCTAGACATAAATTAAGTAACATGTACTTGTATCTTCGACATAAGTTTAGTAGCATGAACTTGTGTCTAAGGGAAAAAGTTTATGCAATTAATCTTCTGCCTACCGAACTTGTGCCTTGGGGCAGAAGTTCATGCAATTGAACTTCTACTTACTGAACTTCTGTCTTCTAGGGTTAATCCATGCTTTGCAAATTTTATTTGTTTTGCAATTACTTTTTTAAAAAAAAAATTAGGGGTATTTTTATTCTATTTTAATTATTTAAAATACCGAAGGGCAAAAATTAAAAACCACCAATTTGAAGGAAAAAATTAAAGACCATCCCAAAATAGGGGCAGTAGGTGAAAAAAATTGTAATGAAATGGGTGTTTCGTTATATGGACTTCGGCAATACTCATCCTATAAGCTAATTTTTTTGGGTTGAGTTAGATCCAAAATTCATTTCTTTACATTGATATTAGAGCAGGACTCATGCACTCATTTCACTCAATATCGGACCCCAAAATTTAATTGCTCATACTCCAAATATTCAATCCTAGGGGTGAGATGGGGAATTAAAAATTGAAAAAGTCTCAAATCGGTTGTTAATGTGAGGTGGTCTGTTTATATGGATTTCGGCAATGCTCACCCTATAAGCTAGCTTTTGGGGTTGAGTTAGACCCAAAACTCATTTCTTTATGTGGTATTAGAGCAGGACGCAATCTCATCCAATGTTGGGCCCCCAAATTAAATTGTTCACACTCCAAATGTCTAGTTCTGGACGTGAGGTCGGATATTGAAGATTGAAAAAAATCTCATATTAGTGGTCAATGTGATGGGTGGTGTCACGCCCTAGATATTGGGGTATCTTATGGCGGACAATATGCTGGCGGATGTATCGAGATGCTGACAGAATGGCTTCAGAATGGTGTGGCGTAGGGACGACTGTGTCCCCTTCCTGAATTGACGGTGAAGAGGGGACTTGGCCAACCCTGCACAAACCTGGTCGGGAACTGGAGCCGTTCTCCTGATGAGCCCTTGGCAGGGCGAAACCAGTGTATTGTCCCGGTGAGAGAGGCTGGCCTCGCGGGGCGAGGCACCGCACGGGCCTCCGGAGCGTGCTGGAAGTCTGAGCCCGTGACAGATGGTATCAGAGCTTTGGTCGTTAGTGCGCAATGGCTGAAGAATCACACCGTGTCGAGGAGGAGGTTCATGAGGGAGAGGTCGTGGAGGCCAGGATCTCTAAGAAGGACAAGGCCAAGGGTCGTGGTAAGAGTAAAACCAAGGACCCAACTCTCCCTCCGTTCACCGACGCTAGGGCCATGGAGGCCGAACCTTCTTCAGGCATTGACATGTCCGAAGAACGGATACTTGGTGTTGAAGCCTTTCTTGGGCAGCAAGCGCAAAGGCTAGAAGCGGTGGAGAGCAACTTAAACAACTTGGAGTCGACAGCATTTGATGGATTGGACGACATCAAGGAAACTGTCGCAGAGCTGGCCGAAGAACACCGCGAGGGCATCAGGGCCCTCAAAGTAGAGCACCAAGAGGGCATGACGGCCCTCGAACGCAAACTCATGGCGGCTCTCTCCTCTTTAAAGGAAGAGTTTGAAGCCAAGTTGGAAGCTTGCAAGAGGGAGTTAAAAGCAAGTTCATATGGGGTAGAACGTGCCCCAGCACCCCGTGTAACGGCACCCCCGCCAAAAGAGTTTAAGGGCGAAAGGAATGCCCAAGAGATAGAAAACTTCATCTGGCAGGTGGAGACATACTTCGAGCACCTCGTTATTGAGGATGAGGCTACCAAAATTCGAACGGCAGCCATGTACTTGGGAGATATGGCCATGTTGTGGTGGCGAAGGAAGAAGGCGGAGATGGACAGAGGAGACTGCACCATAGGGACATGGGAGCAGTTCAAGGAAGAACTCAAGAGACAGTTCTATCCACACAATGCCGTCAGGGAGGCACGGCATAAGCTGAGGGAGCTAAAGCAAACGTCCACCATCCGAGAGTATGTGAAGGAGTTCACTAAGCTCTCTCTCCAGGCGCCCAGCATGACCGACGACAACTTGCTATTCTTTTTCTTGGACGGCCTACAGAATTGGGTCCAACAGGAGCTAGAAAGGAGGCAAGTGCGATCACTCGACGAAGCTATTGCGGTAGCGGAGTCGCTGAAGGATTTTCGCTCGGAGTCCACTAAGGCCAAGGATAAGACCAGGTCTGCCGCTGCCAAGGCAGAAACGGGGGACAGATATAGAAGCAAGGCCAACAACGGTAAGCCAAACCGGAGTTCAACGTCAGACTTCCACAAAAACTACTTGGACATGAAGAAGACGGCCCCTTCACAATTCAGAGGGTGCTATCTTTGCGGAGGAGACCATTTTGCCCGACAGTGTTCTAGTTGGGGCAAACTCGGAGCCATGATTGCTGCTAATCAGCAACAAAAGACTCAACAATCGGAGGAACAAGCAGGGAGTTCAAAGGGCTTCCCAAACCAGATGACTCTCAACGGTCATATGAAGCTGATGGCCATGGCGGCTCAGCCGCTTCGTGCCCAGCCAAGAGAGTCTCTGTTTATTGAAGCGTGGTCAACGGGAAACACACGCGCATCCTTGTCGACACAGGAGCGACACACAACTTTATTACCAAGAACAAAGCAGAAGCTCTTGGGATGAAATATGGTGCAACTGATGGCATGATGAAAACTGTTAATGCACCACCGGCAACAGTCAGCGGCATTGCTCCTCAGGTACCGATCGCTTTGGGAGACTGGAAGGGGCACGCCAATTTTATCATTGGGCCAATGGACGTATTCGATATTGTACTAGGACTGGACTTCTGGTACAATGTGGACGCATGGATTTCTCCATGTCGCAACCAACTCCTAATCCTTGAAAAGGGAGTTTCCTGCGTCGTGCCGCTTATCCGTGTTCCGCAAGATGGAATGCGCCTATCAGCCATACAGCTGGCTAAGGGCGTCAAGAAGGGTGAACCAACCTTTCTGGTTGCCATAAAGGAGGTTTCACAGGAGTCCCATGAAGCCGAAGCGATACCTCAGTGTGTGTTGCAAGTCTTAGAAGAAAACAAGGATGTAATGCCGGAAGAGCTTCCCAAAAAGCTACCGCCAAGAAGGGAAGTAGATCACAAGATAGAGCTTGTTCCAGGGGCTAAGGCACCCGCCATGTCCCCTTATCGTATGGCTCCACCAGAACTGGAGGAACTCCGAAGGCAATTACAAGAACTACTTGAGGCCGGCCATATTCGGCCATCAAAAGCACCATTTGGAGCGCCGGTGCTATTCCAAAAGAAGAAGGAGGGTACTTTACGACTTTGTATCGACTACCGTGCCCTTAACAAAGTCACAATTAAGAACAAGTACCCCATTCCACTCATTGCGGATTTGTTTGACAGACTAGGGCAAGCAAAGATCTTCTCAAAGATGGACTTGAGAAAAGGGTATTATCAAGTCCGCATAGCTGAGGGGGACGAAGCTAAGACAACTTGTGTCACTCGATATGGAGCTTTTGAATGGTTAGTCATGCCGTTTGGACTGACCAACGCCCCCGCCACATTCTGCACGCTGATGAACAAGCTGTTCTATCCATACTTGGATAAGTTTGTAGTCATCTATTTGGATGACATTGTCATTTACAGTAACAGCTTGGAGGAACACTTGGAGCACCTGCAGAAGGTCTTTGAGGTGCTAAGGCAGAATGAATTATTTGTAAAAAGAGAGAAATGCAGCTTCGCCCAGTCGTCAATACAATTTCTTGGGCACACGATTTGCCACGGGCAAATCAAAATGGATAGCGACAAAGTCGAAGCTATCCGCAGTTGGGAGGCCCCGACGAAGGTAGCAGAGTTAAGATCATTCCTTGGCCTCGCCAACTATTATAGAAGGTTTATAGCGGGATATTCTACCATTGCCGCCCCGCTCACCGACTTGTTGAGAAAGGACCGAGAATGGGCTTGGTCCGATGCATGTAAAAAGGCGTTCGAAGACCTCAAGGACGCTATCACAAAAGAACCAGTACTAGCATTACCCGATTTTTCCAAGGTGTTCGAAGTGCAAACGGACGCATCAGAGTTTGCCATTGGAGGAGTGCTGATGCAGGACGGTCATCCCATTGCTTTTGAGAGCAGGAAGCTGAATGATGCCGAGAAAAAGTACACCGTCCATGAAAAGGAGATGACGGCCATAGTCCATTGTCTACGGACGTGGCGCCACTATCTTTTGGGAGCACATTTCGTGGTAAAGACAGACAATGTGGCGACGAGCTACTTCCAGTCCCAAAAGAAGCTGACTCCTAAGCAAGCACGATGGCAAGACTTCCTGGCAGAATTCGATTTCACCTTGGAATATAAGCCGGGAAAGACCAATGTGGTAGCAGATGCGCTAAGCCGCAAGGCTATCTTAGCGCCTATGATCAGCTCAGCAGGAAGCAACATCATAGACACCATCAAGGAGGGCATGCTGAACGATCCTGTCGCAAAGCAACTTCTTGACTTTGCCAAACAAGGCAAGACCAAGAGGTTCTGGCACGAGGAAGGCCTGTTATACACAACAGGTAGGAGGATTTATGTCCCAAAATGGAAAAACTTGAGACGAACATTGATGAAGGAGGGACATGATTCCACGTGGGCAGGACACCCAGGGCGAGAGCGAACGGCAGCGTTGATCGAGGCATCGTACTATTGGCCACAAATGAGGGACGACATTGAGACATACGTGCGAACCTGTCTTGTCTGCCAGCAAGACAAGACCGAGAATAAAGCCCCCGGAGGCTTACTGGAACCACTGCCCATCGCAGAAAGGCCGTGGGACAGCGTGACAATGGACTTCATCACCTGTCTCCCCAACTCAGAGGGCTTTGGTACCATAATGGTCGTGGTGGATCGCTTCTCAAAGTACGCAACATTCTCTCCCACCACCGCCAGTTGTAAGGCCAAAGAAGTTGCCCGCTTGTTTCTAAGAGATGTAGTAAAGTATTGGGGAGTGCCCAAGCACATAATTAGCGACAGAGATCCAAGGTTCATAGGAGCATTGTGGAGGGAACTCTTCAGCCTTCTAGGCTCAGAGTTGTATTTTTCAACGAGCTTTCACCCCCAAACTGATGGGCAAACAGAGAGAATCAATGCTTTATTAGAGTGCTACCTGCGACACTACGTGAGCGCCAACCAGAAAGACTGGGCCAAGTTACTTGATGTTGCCCAGTTCTCATACAATTTACAACGGAGTGAGGCGACTGGAAAGAGCCCATTTGAATTGGCTACGGGGCAACAACCCAACACCCCGCAGTCACTGCCCGCACAAGTTGGGATGAGGAACCCAGGCGCATACTACATGGCCAAGGCCTGGGAAGAGCAGCTAGACATGGCCAGGGCCTATCTTGACAAGGCAGCCCGCAAGATGAAGCGGTTTGCTGATAAAAAGAGGCGTCCCGTGAATTACCAAATCAGAGACAAGGTCATGGTGAAACTGAACCCTCGGCAGTTCAAGTCCTTAAGAGGCGTCAACCAACATCTAATCCGGCGCTATGAAGGTCCCTTCGAGATTATTGCCAAGATTGGCAAGATCTCTTATAAACTTGACATGCCTCGGCATCTGAAGATCTACCCAGTCTTCCATGCAAGCCAACTCAAACCTTATCATGAAGACCGGGAAGACGTAGAGAGGGGTCAGGCCAAGAGAAGCCAAATTTTCATCACCCCGCCTGCTATAGACAAGCAGATTGAGGCAATCATGGACTACCAGCTGGTTCGAGGGAAAGGTTGGAACAATCGAGCAGAGATGTTCCTCATACACTGGAAGGGCCAGTCTCCAGAAGAAGCAACCTGGGAACGCTATGAAGACTTATGGCAGTTCAAGGATCAAGTACATGCGTTCCTGAGGCAGCAGCAGCAGTTGCAGCAGCAGCACGGCGCCGAGGACGTCGCCGATTCAGGTGGGGGAGTCTGTCCCCACCCGGCTTGAAATTAGGGCCCCGGACTATTCTAGAAGGATCTAGGGCGTTCTTGAGTAAACTAGAGTCATCAAGCATGACCTAGAACATTCTAGGAAATGCTATGAGACATAGAAACGCCCCAACACTCACTAGAACATTCTAGGCTAGTCTAGGATGCTCTAGGCAAGACAAAGCATCTCTAGAAGGTCCCACCTTGTAAATATCTAGGTGTGTTCTAGGATGTTCCATAGATTAGTATAAATAGGGGGGATGGCATTCATTTGCAACCATCCAAGAAGCAAGAAAACAAAGTCCTTCTCTTGTAAAGCATTCTTTGCAATATAAAAGAGTTCTTTTGGCATTTGCCACCAATCCTCTCTTCTTACAAATCTTCCATACTTGAGTTCGTGTGAATAGCCAAGCGTAAACGGTTCTTAGCTAGCAAGGCTAAGTGTTAGAGCTGAACCCTTTCAAGGCAGAGTTAAGGCAACGATTGGGTGCTCCGCGTGGTCTAGATTTTGACCCCGTGACAACTGGTATCAGAGCGAGTTGGGTGGGGGAGGATGTCACGCCCTAGATATTGGGGTATCTTATGGCGGACAATATGCTGGCGGATGTATCGAGATGCTGACAGAATGGCTTCAGAATGGTGTGGCGTAGGGACGACTGTGTCCCCTTCCTGAATTGACGGTGAAGAGGGGACTTGGCCAACCCTGCACAAACCTGGTCAGGAACTGGAGCCGTTCTCCTGATGAGCCCTTGGCAGGGCGAAACCAGTGTATTGTCCCGGTGAGAGAGGCTGGCCTCGCGGGGCGAGGCGCCGCACGGGCCTCCGGAGCGTGCTGGAAGTCTGAGCCCGTGACAGATGGTATCAGAGCGGTGCCGGCATTGTTTCATAGCGTCCTGCGCTCGCATGGAGAAAGGTGGTGTTGAGTTGAGGGATCCTCACATCACGAAGTGTCGAGTTTGTCAAGGGGTGAGCATTGTCGGACGATCCTTGGGAAACCTTCCCCTCGGCCTCCGAGTGTGTTGTGGTGTTTGAGGCACCCGGTGCAGAGGGCACTCCGAGCGGCAGGTGGCCGCAAGTCGGGCAGCTCGGGCGAGTGGCCGTGTACGAGGGCGTACACCGAGTTGGGTGGGGGAGGATGTCACGCCCTAGATATTGGGGTATCTTATGGCGGACAATATGCTGGCGGATGTATCGAGATGCTGACAGAATGGCTTCAGAATGGTGTGGCGTAGGGACGACTGTGTCCCCTTCCTGAATTGACGGTGAAGAGGGGACTTGGCCAACCCTGCACAAACCTGGTCGGGAACTGGAGCCGTTCTCCTGATGAGCCCTTGGCAGGGCGAAACCAGTGTATTGTCCCGGTGAGAGAGGCTGGCCTCGCGGGGCGAGGCGCTGCACGGGCCTCCGGAGCGTGCTGGAAGTCTGAGCCCGTGACAGGTGGTCTCCTTATATGAACTTGGGCAATCCTCAACCTATAAGCTAGCTTTGAGGGTTGAGGTAGACTCAAAATCTATTTCTTTATATGGTGCACACCTGTTATGAGAAAATTATGTAGCGTACATAAGTTAAATGTTAGCTATTATGAGTGAATTTTTAATTTTGCACTCTTAACACAAAAATTTACATACTTTTCACTAAATTCCTGAATCTATTACTGCGTGTAACTAATGTAACAACTCAAGAGTCAAATTATTTTTTTCATTTGGCTAAATCATGAGTTAAGTGACTTGGATAAGTAAGATTTATTTAAGTGGTTGAATATGTTTATCATTAATCAATAACATTGAGAATTCTAATTATTTAAAAGATAAGTAAGAGCACTGTTAATACTCTGAACTTAGGGACCGGAATGTCAAAAAGAAAAAAAGAATTTAGCGGCTAGAATATTTCTCATTTTTCATCTTTTAATGATGTGCCATGGACCAAGAACCGGAGAATTAAGGGGTGCAGCATTGCAAACTATTGAGCCGTCCATGTCACCTTTTTTTTTTTTTTAACCAATAAATTTTCAATAGACATAAAATAATATCAGATTTAAAAATATTATCTTAAAATCAATTATATGTTTAATAAAATAAAATATAAATTTAATTCCGAGACATATATCTTATTCAACGAATCAAACAATTCGTAAATACATCATAACAATAGTAGATTATCCTTACCAACTTCTTAATTTGGATTTGCTGTGTGTGAACCTTCTCTTACAAATCATCAAGTGTTTGAAACTCTTTGTAGGCTTGGTACCCCTTGCTTTATTTTAATTCCCTTTTGATTGTTTTTGTTTTCTTTTATCTTTTTCTTTCTTATCATCGATCAGTATTCGATATTCATATTGAAGTCTGAATAAATTTAAATTTACATCAAAAAATTTTACATTATAAAATAAAACATTTTCTAATAAAAGAAATTTCATACTCGAAACTTAAATGTGAAACCTCTAATAAAAAAAAAGTGCTTATTATATATTGGTAGTTCCTCAATCACTTCATTTAAATTGTATGGATCATTATATCTTTCGGACACTTCAATTAAGTTATTACACGTGTTACTACAGAAATTTTAATTAAGCCTAAAGACTTTCTTTTTACATAAACTACTTAAAGGGCAAGGAGGTAGGAGATTAGCAAATCACAATGATATTTTAAAATAACCAGATTTTATTTAAATTAATAATATTTGCTAATGCTGATTAGGCTCTTGTATTTTAATTGATTTATTTTGATTTGAACTAATCTAGATTCTACATTATGCCATAACACTATACTTAGCATCATGTTTAATCATAGTTTTGTCTTTTCTTTTAGCACACACTAGTCTGCACGACGTATAATATATCAGACCTAATCAAAGTTTTATCACATTAATTCTGTATCATCATTTGTGATCACGTTGTTATAATAATATTAGTCAAATGCAATTGTATTAATCATACAGATGGAGTTTGCAATTATTGATTTTTTATCTTGTCTTTTTTTTCTAAAAATAAATAAAATTTAAATCCTATATATCTGGATTCTGGTGTATCATGTTTATATCAGAGTATTGCATGACGAAATTAATTTGCAAAAATTATTTCATTCTCATTTCAAAGGCTAAGTGTTCAAATGGGCAGTCATTATCCAGCTTGGCTATTGTTTAATCACCAAAACCCAAACTTAATATTTTGAAACAAAAATAAATTTAAATGATAAAATATTTGCAGTGTTCCAAATTAAACTGTTTTATCTGGTCATAATTTTGTGATATGGATATATCATAATTTTATTATTATTATTCTTTTTGTACGAAAGGGTGTTTGCTGAAATGACACTCAACTGTCCGTTTCCTGAAACTACAAAAAATAAAATAAAAGGATAAAAGGAAGAAGAAAAAGAAAACCAAAATAATAATAATAATAATAATAGTAGTAGTAGTACTAATAATAATAGTAGTAGCAGCAGCAGCAGTAATAATAGTAGTAGTAGTAGTAATAATAATAATAATAATAATAATAATAATAATAGTAGTAGAAAATTTCATTTGAAAATATTTAACAAGATTTTACATAAAATAATTTAAATTAAATATCAATTTAACTTTTGGTTAAATTAAATTATACGAATGAAAATGGAATGGACAAATAAATAAACAGATCAAAGTAGTCTTTCACCAAAACTCCAAAATTGCTTTATCTGGTCTTAATTATTGGTTGGCGAGTTTCGTAATATGGATATCTCATCAAATATTTTTGGTCGTGGCAAATTGTCAAGAGAAGGACTTAAAAAAAATACTTGTAGTTACTCCATTCATTTCAAAATAAATGATGCTTTTAGTTTAGACACATCCGTTAAGAAAATTACTCATTTTTAGATTTAAAAAATATATTTTTACACACCTAACCCTAATAAATATCTTGAAAAATATATAATTCTTTAATATTTTCTTGATTATGTAAAAAGGGTAAAATTGAAAAAACATCACTAATATTTTCTTGATTATATAAAACAAACACTTATTTTAAAACAGAGAAAGCAACTCAATTAAAGATTATGCAAAACCATTATATTAAAACCTTATTTTTGTCCAAACGTATGTGATACAATGTTCTATTCTAACACTAGTTTTTAGTTGTTTTACCCCATTTTTCGAGATATATTCCCATTTTCCAACAAATAAATTCTTGAGTGTTCTTCTGATCTTCTCTTACTAATTAAATTACAGTTTCTATAAAAATATGTAAATCGTATCTTGGTAAATTCAATCATTTTCCCAGCTTAAATCTACTTCAATTCATATTCATAAGCACGTACAATTCCATCTTCAACTGAAACCACTCTACCGATTTCATCCGTTGCTAATTTGAATTTTTAATGTAAATCTTATCTTATTAATAAAAAGGAAATGGAGAGAGTATATTACAAATGGGTATGCTTATCCTGAATCCCCTCTTTCTGCCCTACTTCATGCCAATCACTCTGCTTCCTTCCCCAAGAGCCAGGTTTACGGACAAGTCAAATGACAGGTATGCCCTTGGAAGATAAACCGTGCCTTTGGACTATGATTAATGAGGGATCCAACTGGACAACATATATATATCTTGCAGTCAATACTACTATTCTGTCATGGCTTATTTCTTTATTTGTAGCTTTGCCTCTTTTGAAACTATGACGACCCGACATGATTTGTGAATAATCAATCTGACAATACAACTAATTTGAAAATAACACCAAGTAATGCCAAATTCGTTTTTGTTTCTGAAATGTAGTTGGATTCTTGTAATGTTTCTCTGTGTAAACGAGAAGCTTATAAAGTCTCCTTGGAGCAACAAACAAAATACCAAACACCAATCTGCAAATATTAAAAAATTAACTCCAACTACAAAAGGATACATTGCTTCTATATAACATCTACAAAATGAAACTGTATTCAGTATTCCAGCTCGTCAGATTCTGAACCTTTTTTCCCTGTCGAATGGATGTTGTAGCCACGTCTGGTGGATCGTTTACATCTCAAAAAAGGGCGTCCGGAAAAATCAAACTCAAGATCCTCATAAGATAGCTACTATAATTGATCATCACCAACGTAGAAGAATTTATAAGGAGCAACAAATCGGGATACTGCAGCTTACATGAAGCAGTGGTACACAACGCAAACCATTTTACCTCACATGGCAAATATCAGAAACACCAGTGGCACTCCAGCATCAAAGATAGACAATGTGATCAGCTTAAGGCACGGACAAATTAATATGGAGCTATCTCCCCTTCCTCTAATTCATCTTCCATAGGTAAAACCTCGCCCAGCAATGACCAATCCATTTCTCCACTCAGATCCTTCACTTCTGTTGTCAAAACTTCAGAATCAAAAGTTATGCAAGTGCTACCAACTACGTCTTGCTCACCTTCACTAACATGTCCATTAAACAATGATGTGGTACCCTCAATAAGTGATGACATGTCTAATGACTTGTTAGAGGTCTGGGATGCTAGATTTAACCTGGCACAACTCGAGAGATCTGAAATGTATGGGTCTGATGATCCACCATCCTCTATATCTTCCTCCCTGAACATCACTCCTTTGGGACTTGGACTGTCACCACAATCTAGCTCTTTTGGCTCGACTTTTGGAGGAACGGAATATTTGATTACTTCAAAGTCATAGCTGTGTGATGGAAGAAAAACATAAATGACAGGGTACTCTAAAATAACTTTATCGGCTAGTTGCTCACGCAACGGGGCTTTTATATTTAGCTGATAGAAAGGTGATTTTGACCCCTGCAATCAAACAAATATTAGACATCAAAAGAAGTAAAACAAACAGAGCAAAAATTTACCCCGAGAAATAAATGAAATAGTAAGCAGAATCAAGCACCCAAACAGTGCTTAATAAACATCCAGGATCATGAAGCGCGTCCTCTGACAGATGTCATTGTTATCCTAAAACAGGACTAAGAGACAATCTATTCAAAAAGTAAGGGCAATTACATGAGCTGCTTTTTGCATCAAAACCGCATGCAAAGAAGAGCAAGGTAATGGTTTTACACAAAACACAAGCATCAATTTAAATAGGAGGCGATGTACTTCCTATTGTAATGCTAAAATAAATGACCTACTTACTGAAGTTGTCACGCCTTGAATTGAGAAAAGAATTTTAAAAAAGCAACAGTATTGTCTCTTTGAATGTATGTCTTTTATCCAGAAGTTAGAACTTTGTGCTTAACTATATGTAAGGACAGAATTCATATAGCAACTATGATTGTGCATACTCAAGAACATGATCATATCAAACAAGGTTATTGAAACAAAACAAAGAGAGCGACCTTTGGATGTTTGCGAATGAAAAGTTTAAGACTGTCCAGACGCTCTTCACAAAATTGCTTCAGTGGATGATTCCAGGGGCCAGGTTTCAAATGAATCCCAAGCACAGAACAGAGACTTGTGTTTTCATGTACTCTGCAATGAAAGCAATAGTATAACTACTCAAAGCTTCTCGAGATGGTGCTGACAGATCAATATTATTTACACCAACATAGAGAATACTCTAGTAAATAAAAGGGATAAATTTGGTCGAGGACATTTACCCATGGTCAAACAACACAACATCTGTCGAATTAAACCGCCATTGAATTGTCCAAGATATGAACTTTTTCCTGGGGGAAATACAAAAAAGTGTTGCGCATTAAAATTTCCGAAAATATACAGATGCACACCAACAAAAGCTTATAGATACCTATATCCTAAGTTCACAGAATAGGGGAAGAGGAACCCAATGAAAGACAAAGCAAAATACTAATTCTTGTTGATGAGAATGATGATAAATTAGCAACCAAGTCTTAACTAAAGCTGAACTGCAGCAGAATTCTCCATCATCTACAAGGCAGTCCTACCAAGAATGTTAAAATTGAGTGAACAGTTACATGGGAATCAGACATTGCCTCAGCAACAAGAACTTGGTAATAAGAAGTTGATCGAGAGCATCATGCATGTAACTCAGGAAAGTAACTAACGAAATCCTCAAGAGGACACCAGACAAGCTATAATATGCATCTGACTCCCGTATCAAAAAGTAGTATGCATCTGACTACTTCTCAAACTGTCACAAGCATAGCCTTCCATTGTGAAATTATCCCATCCACTAAAAGTCCAGGCCAGAACAGCACCCTCTTCAGGTTATGCGATGTTCCAAAGACACTTCCACCAATGGCTGACAACATAACTATTAACTTCCCCTCGAGACAATCATCTCATTCACTGGATACTATTGACACAAACTAGAAAGAGCAGCTGCTCACGACCGGATGCACAAGAATGTATTTATCGAAGCCCCTCTAGTAAAGGCCTTTAAAATCGATGAATACTACGTGGCTCCACAAGTATAAGCTTCAATGACATATTTGCGCCATGATATCTGTTATGCATGGCCTATCATTCACATACGTTTTCTAAATACTGCATATGCCAGAGAGGAACCTACCAATGCACCTCACCTCAATGGTAATGGCACCCAAATGTATTGTCACGCGGAGACCATTTAACAAAGCATATCCAACATTAGGCCTTCTAAAAATCCCTGGTCTGATGATCTTAACATAAAGAGAATTTTTCCCAGATTAGGCAATTCACTTTCTCATGCATCCACCTAATGATGCAGGATAAGCCACAAATATATGAGATTCTAAGTTAAGCCAGCAAAGGGCAGTAAGACTCTTTCAAAGGAAAAGCATAGTGGAGTAATAGAAAGAAATTTGAGATATGACACATTTTTGAGGACTAAGTACTCCAAATTAAATAAAAATCTGAGAAGAGTACTAGAAACTCCAGTTTAGCAATTAAATGAAAACTCTTTCATCACAATATTGATAATAAACATAGCACGATTTTTTATATATAAGAACCTCAATTTACAGATTTCACCAGCTTCTTTGAGCCTCATAAACCTATCTAAGATTTCTTTTCCACCTCCTCAAATGAATGGAGTGATGCATTCTACACGACATTTATAATGAGCTACACACTTGATTAAGATTCCTAGTCTTTTAAGTTGTTATAGGAAAGCGTTAGCTAGTAGTACGGATGCCAATATCAACCCAAACCCGCCAACCCGTCTGATATTTCTAGGGGTTGGGTCATGACCCGCTTGTTGAGTCCCAATGGGTTGAATCTAAAATGACCCGTCGTTCAATCGGGTTAAAGTAGTGTTACCTATCAGGTCAAAATGTAACCCAACCCAAACACAACGAAAATTAGAAAAAAGAAATTGTTCATTTGATCAATAGAATGTATTGACATTACTAAAATACTAAATTGGTCTGTAACTGCAGGATAAGAATACTAATTCGTTATATTATTTTGAAAACATAGTCTCTTTTCAGTTAAATCTTCAGAAAGTATTTTCTTTTAGCTTTTTAAAATGATCCACATCAGTTGATGATTTGATTGATACCTACAAACTAAAAACAAAGATAGAGGTGTGATAATATAAACAAGCAAAAGAATGTACAGAAATTCACGCATGATGTAGAACTCATTACTTAGCTTGTTAATCACCTAGTTTTTTAAACTAACCAACTGAATCAAATTTTCTCATAATTTCAACTAAACAGGTTATATTAGCATATAGAAAATCAGAAACAAGAAAGATATACCTTCATAAGAAAAATTAACAATACAGTAATACGAATTAGTTGATTGCAATAACTGTAAAATTTTTAGAAAGAGGGGAGAGGTCGGGTTATGTTAGGCGGGTTAGATCTTGACCCATTTTGACCCAAGCAAATTTTGGGCTGGTTGGGTCCATTAGCTAGTAGCTCCAAGGGTTCTTTTAGTAACCTGTATTACTGAATATAATTTTGGTACTCGCTCACACAATTTATGTGGTATACTTTGCCTTTTAGTCTGCCCTCAAAAAGAATGTCATACTTATTTAAAAAACAATTTAGCTTTAAACCATTATCTATAGCTTGTTTTAGACTTTAAACCACTAGTATCAAAAGTCTCTCTCTTTCTAAACTTTGTGCCAGTCAAACGCAGCCGCCACATAATAGTTCGGTGGAGTGAGCTATCCAAAATCTTGCAAGCAACCTACACTAAGCTGAACGAGCTAGGAGGTAAAATGGATCTTTTTTGGCATCTTTTTCTTGTTTTGACTGCGACTTTGTTTGGTCTTCCTCTTAAAGAGTATTAAATTTCACATTAATTAGTGTTTGGTTAGCATTTTTATTTTTCTATTAATAATAGAGAGGTATTCCATTTAACAGTACATCTATTAAAAATACTTGCACAATAGCACATAAATGACAAAATTGCGCTTTATATTCGATTTTTAGAAAATGTAATATTGAAAGAAATTTTTAAAATAATTTTCATAAGAAACGTTTATGTAAACAGAAAATTTCGCGTCTAATATAATATCAAGATGATACAATTGAGTAAAAAATATATTATTCAATTTCAAGTATAATGAGTGCTACAATCTCTATGGCATTTAAATTGTGTCAAATCCTCTAAATGTTATCAACTCCGTTAGTCTCAATCTCCTGATAAGAGGGTTCATCTTAGATCCTTCCAAGTGGATGACCAAGTTTTTGTCATAAAAAGGCCATTATTACTTCTCGTCGATCTGGAAGCAAGTTCTCGAAAAATGGATCATATGTTGTACAAGAAGTATACTCAAGTGACACTTACAAACTTGTTGACTCAAAAGGTTTGCGGATTGGGCCCATTAATGGAAAATTCATGAACAAATATTATCCTTGAACGAAATGAAAAAACACTCCTTAAATGACAAGTATAAACTGCATGTGGCTCTAGGGATGGCAATGGGGCGGTGTGGGTGAGAAGGGGGTGGGTTTAAGAGTATGCGGGGCGGGACGGGGCGGGTTCAAGCATATGCGGGGGCAATGCTTTTTTAAAAAAAATTGGTGGGGCGGGGCGGTAGTGGGTTGAAAAAAATCCTGAATTGAGTATATATCATTGCCTAACATTTGTACAAATTCCCTAGAAGTATTTAATTTTAATTTGTTATTGTTCAACATTATAAAGAATTCTAAACCTATTTATTTTATTGAAGATTTTTATTGTAATCTTTCTTTTATATTTCAAAACAAAACATTCATTTTTCTTGTTTTATACACGTAGCAAGCAAAGAAAAAAAACAGTTTCCGTTCAACTTCTCTTCTTTTAGTATTTTTTTCTTCCTCTTTCTTTTCATTTACAGATTTCTAGTTTTTAAATAGAGGATACAATGTTTTCTTTTTTTGAACTTAAGAATATTTTAACTATAAAATCATGCGCTAATGCATATTAACTATACCAAACAGATAGTAAAAAATCAAAAGTTGTGTAAGTTACCATATATAATCATATATGACCATATTAGTTTTTTGAAAAAGATGGATACAGCAAAAGAGTATGCTAAGACAGTAAATATGATTTGCATAGTTTCTGTATTGAAGATAAATTATGGTGCAATAAATATTACTTTCAACCAATTCTTGTATAAGTTTAAATAAATTCTTGCATTAGTTTAATATCTTGTCGGTGAGAATTGTTTAAATTACCAAGCAAACTGAATAAGAATATACAAAGTATTAGAGCATCATAGTCACGTTTTAGTATTTAAGTCTATACTCATTTCAAACTGTGTAATTAAAAAAACACTTAAGGGGGGCAGGTGGATGCGGGTGTAGTGTAGGGCGGGTACATGTGGGTGAAAATGTTATGCGGGGCGGGGTGGAGCGGGTTTAAATTTTGCGGGTTAAGAAAAAACCCACACCGCACCCATTGCCATCCCCTATGTGGCTCCCCGAGGAAAAAAAATTGATTGGAAAAACTT
Source organism: Datura wrightii (assembly GCA_035772735.1). NCBI lineage: Eukaryota > Viridiplantae > Streptophyta > Magnoliopsida > Solanales > Solanaceae > Datura > Datura wrightii. Next base: position 25,346,658 of record JASDFA010000014.1, read on the forward strand.
GAAAGAGACGGTCTAGGCATAAGTTAAAACGTAAGAAAGTCAACTTGTTCTAAACTACATAATGACTTGATCCTCTTCACTGAGGCGCATAGGCAGCACGAGTTCTATTCTAAGTTCAGTCGCCTTAAAAAAAACTAAGGTCCTTTTACAACCAAGCCTTGATTGCTGAAGTGCGGGAAAAAAAGTAAATCAATGACAACGCGTGATATAAAGCGAAACAGAATGATTTTTATTTATGATCGAGAATTTCTTCTAACAATAAAATGAAAGAAAAAACAAATAAAATCGTACTCCTAGTAATCTAAACACAATTGTAATTGATTGGTTTTGGTGCATAGCTTCCAAACGCTCCTTATTTTCTAAATCGAAGTTGTCAGCAGTCAACTAAGCTACATCAAAGTACACATAATAATCCTTTTCAGCAATCGAGACTCTTAATTTGGCTTCTTCAAGTTCTTTCTCGTTAGCTCTAAAAGGATTACTAAGTTCTCTTTTTTCACGAAACTTTTGTATTTTCTCTTTTACCTTGTCCAGGGACTAACAAATGCATGACATTTTTTCAACATTCTTAAGTTCTTCAATCATGGCATTTGTAAGTTCTCCAGCTATTAGAAAAACTCTAATCTTACAGCTTTATCATCCTTATGGAACTGTGCCTAGTCATATGAAGCCCTAACTCAAAAAAGAACATCACTAAGCTCTTCAAAAGAAAAACATCCACATCCGACATCGCGGAAAGGATCACTTGGACTTCTTTTCCAAGCTCAAAAACAGGGTCTACAACACTTTTGAAAAAGCTTAATCTAAATCACACTCCAAATTTTCAAAATAAAACCATTTCATGGTCTAAGACAACCTTTTCTCCATCAAACACGGACAACACAATTGGATATTCTGTGAATCAAAGCCCAATTTTGCTCTAATCCACAAGAAATAGAAACTGCCTCCTCTGCTTTAGCGGTAGAAGACGATTTCCTTAGGATCAGTTCCGCTAATACTCATCTTTATCCTACGTCTTTCTCGGTGTAATGCTCCTACGACATTTGACGACATAAAAAAGGGAAACAAACAGTGATGCCATTTTAGGTTATACTCGGAAGGCTGAAAGTTTTAATCAATACCTCTTTAACGGGAATTGCCAGTCTTAGAAGGGCTACCAAAACTACCAAGAATCACAACCACATTTAAATCAGTTTCCTAACTCACTTGATTTGACCTTCACTCGCTTCTAAAAATGATCTCCATGATTTTTATCACTCTGGTCTTGAGATAATTGTTTGTTAGCAACATCCACAGGTATACCTAATTGAAAGAAACTCTTGTCATCTTTGATGAATTTAAGCATGTACATTTTCTCCTTGAACTCCTTCATCTAGCTGGGGTTCCTTTGCCTTTGTGCAGCCAACCACTTTAAAACCGGAGGCTTGTCAATTACTAAAACCTCATTGTCACGTTTTTGAAGAGTATCGGTAATTGTCTTAGTAACATTTACCCAAAATTGCAAATGGTCTTCAAGAAATCCTCATGCACTTTTTCGCACAAAAATTTATAGCTAGATGATAAAAATTTCTTCATATTGGATCCAGTAGGAGGAAACATGTCTTTGACCTAGATCTAGTCAACACGCAAATTTGTGCAATTTTAACTCGTCTTCTAATGAGGCCTCGAGAAAATCTTGCTCAACTGACCTAGGACATCCTGGTAAAAATCAAATTCGTGATTGAATCTATTAGGAATATATGGCTCAATAATAAAGACAATTTCATTCCTCAAAAAAAGATAATTTGACTGAAACTTGTTTGCATTGTCATCATCGTGATAATAGTGCGGATGAGATAAGCAGACTTCTTTTTTTAACTGGACGTTGTTCATACTTTGAAGCCTCTTGCTCCAAAACTATACCCATTTCCTCACAGAAATGCTTGGGTTATTGTTACTTCCCTCTCGAATGCATCAAATAAATGTTCACAAGCCTGAGGAAATCCCAAAGTGATATAGATAATTCTCAAACTGCGGTAAACAATGTATTTACAAGATGACACCAAGTTTTACAGAATACTTGCATGATGCTTGTACTACGAACACAAGTGAAAAGTAAAGCATATATGACATAATAAATTGATTCATCCGTCAAGATCTTGTAGCTCCTGCTAAGAACCTTTTCATCCCACTCCCAATAACTGGGAATGTATTGAAACTTGCCACCAATTATCAAATTATTACTCCAATTAGTCTTTATTCATGATTCATTGCCCTAGGCACGATAAAGAACTTGCAACATTTCTACCACCATGATTGAAGGAGCAAAGGATTCACGTCTTGGACAGACGATTGTTGTATCCAAGAGTCCAGTTAGCCAAACAAGATGGACTCCTCGAAGGTGGCATGGAGCAATATACTGGTCAACTAGTGGTGTATCAATAAACAATCTCGTCTCCACCTTATCTGAAATTATATGATATTTTGACTTGGACGAAAAAGATACCAAGTAAACCATGTTCAAATAGCAATACAAAAAAGTGTCCATCAACATTTAAACTTAGTAAGACAATAATCATGATTCTGAATCCAAAGTCTTCGGCCTCCGATTGTATAAAGTCTACGCCTTACTAAGGGTGTTGAAAAATACTTCTTTTGTCTTGCGGTTTGAACATATTTACTCAGTATATTCTTCCTCCTTTCTAAAGTACCTTATAATTTCATACCACAAGGGCAGCAAGTGGAGACTAAGACAACATTATTTGTTGATACACCATTAGTTGGCCAGTATGTTACTTCGTGGCCACCTTTGAGGCTTGTTTGACCGACTGAATCGTTTGCCTAAGACGTGAATCCATTCCCCTTCAATCATCCAGATAGAAATATTGTAAGTTTGCCTTGGGGGTCGAATCATAAATGAAGAGACTAATTGGAGTGGTACTTCGATGGCAAGTTCCAATAGATTCCCAGTTATTGGGAGCGGGCTAAAGATATTCTTAGCAAGAGCTACAAGACCTTAACGGAATAAAAATTTATGATGTCATATATGCTTCACTTCTCACCTATAACCGCAATACAAACATCATGAAAAGCTTCTGCGAAGTTTAGAGTCCTTTTACAAATACATTGTTTACCTCAGCTCGAGAATAACTTATGTCACTTTAGGATTTACACACAATTGGTAGTCTACCCATAACAGGAGCTCCCTATGAAAAGGTTGTGCCAAATGGCGTAGAACTTACAAACGCATATGACACGGAGAAAAGGTTCCTTGCTCAAACTTATGAGCATTTATTGATGTCTTTCATCTGCTTTGAGAGGGACATAGCAATAAGTCAAGCATTCCTACGAGGAAATAAGTAAAGTTTTGGTGCAAGAAGGTCGCAAAGTATGAACAACTTCCACTAAAAAAAGAAAAGAAGTTTGCTCGTCTCAAATTGATGCACAATCCAGTCAAGGTCATTGATGAAGTTGTAAGTGGCCAATTGTAAAGAAGTCTTATTCCATAAGCTAGGAGTTAAGAGTCACAAGACAAATGAAACATCCTTAGCTGCCTTTTTATGATGTTGGTTATGTATCTTTATGCTCCCTACAAAAAAGAGTGACTTCTTTTGTCCTGGAACTTCAAAATCGTGTGTCATTTGGTATGCGGACGAAAAGTTAGCTTGTAGACCCAGTCTTACCTACTATTTATAGTGGTCTAAATAAAATTTAATAATGCTCACAACTTGATTTTGTCGGGCTTACTTCCCTTCCCATTACATGTATGGTTGGTTAGCATATTAGTTCAAGACTCATTATCCATTATCAATTCTCATTGATCCTCCTCTGGCCAAGTATTCAAGCGAGGATGCTGCTAGGTACCTTGGGAAAGAGGAGGCAAGGAAGCATATTCATCAAAAAAGGAAGTGGTTAATTGACTTTAGCAATGCTCAATAGATCTCATCCACACCATTTTCACAATGATGGAATGCAAAAAAGTTTGAGTCAAATTACTTTTAGGGTATGCATTCAAATTATCTTCCTTTGAGGGTTAGACTATCTTTATTATTGAGTCATATAGTCCTAATAAATTGAGCAGCCAAGTTGGTTTTTACCAGGATATCCCTGATTAGTTGGAGCGAGATTTTCATGAGGCCTCATTAGAAGATGGGTTAAGATTTGCACTAATTTGCATGTTGACTAGGTCTAGATCAAAGGTGATGTTTCCTTCTATTGGTCCAACATGAAAAAAATTTATCACGTAACTATAAATCTTGATGGAAAAAAGTGCACGAGAGCTTTCTTGAAGACTACTTGCAATCCTTGGTGAATGTTATTGAAACAATTATCAATATTCTTTAAAAGCGGGGCAATAAGGTTTTAGTGATTGACAAGCCACTCATTTTAAATTTTAAAGTAGTTCCGCCGCACAAAGGCAAGGACCTCAGCTACGTGAAGGAGTTCAAAGAGAATATATATGCTCATACTCATCAAGATGGAAAAAGTTTCTCTCAATTATGTGTACCAGTAAATACTGCAAACAAGCAATTATCTCAACACGAGAGTGGTAACAATCATGGATATCATTATTGGAAGCGAGTGAAGCGACGTTCAAGCGGGTTAGGAGACACTAATTTACATGTACATTATTAGCCCTTTTAGGACTATAACAGATCCTACTAAGATTATTTCAGCCTTCTAAGCATACCTAAAATGACATTACTAACTGTTTGTCCCCTTTTTATGCAACCAAACAGTGTTGGAGCATTACAATGAGGAAGGCCGCAGGATAGTAATGAGTGTATAGCGAGACCGGACTCAAGAAAATCATCTTCTATAGCTAAAGCAGAGGAAGAGGCAACTTTTATTTCTCGTAATGGAGTTGGAGCAAAATTGGGCTCTAATATACGCAAACATCAAGCAGTTGCAATGTCTGTGTTTGATGGGAAAAAAGTTGACCTACACCATCGAAAGGAGTTCATCTTGAAACTTTGGATTGTGATTTAGGATAGGGCGATCAAAGACGTGTATGATAAGTCAAGACTTGGGTAAGGGCGGTGGGAGGAGAATCAAAGCAAGACGGTGGGAGGAGACTTGGAGCACTTTCTCGTTTTGACGAGGTTCACCAAGGATCAGCACTTAGCCCATTTTTATTTGTCTTGGTGATGGATACATTGACCCGAGGAATTCACGCTGAGGTGCCATGGTGTGTTCTAGTTGACAAGACTCACGACAGCGTAAACGCTATGTTTAAGGTGTGTGCTGAATGACATAGTTCTGGTTGACAAGACTCGGGGCAGCGTAAACACTAAGTTGGAGGTTTGGAGACAAACCTTGAAATCTAAAGGGTTTAGGTTAAGCAGGAATAAGACAAAAGATTTGGAGTGCAAATTTAGTGTCATAATGCACGAGTCTGATAGTAATGTTGGATACACATGTCATCCAAAATAGAGTTTCAAGTATCTTGGGTCTATTATCCAAGGGAATAAGGAGATCGATGAGAATGTTGCTCACTGTATTGGTGCAGGATGGACAAAATGAAGGCTCGCATCTGGGGTCTTGTGTGATAAAAAGGTGCCAACAAATCTTAAAGAGAAGTTATACAGAGTGGCGGTTAGCCCAACTTTGTTGTATCGAGCGAAGTGTTGGCCAGTAAAAAATTCCCACGTTAAAAGATGAAAGTTGCAGAAATGAGAATGTTGCGATGGATGTGTAGGCATACTAGAAGAGATAGGATTTTTTTTTTTAATAACAACTAGGAAAGATAGGATTAAAAATGATGATATCTAGAACGAGGTGAGAGTGACATTGATGGAGGACAAGATGTGTGAGGCGAAGTTGAGGTGGTTCGGGCATGTGAAGAGAAGATGCAAGGATGTCTCAGTGTGGAGATGTGAGGCGTTGGCTATGGATGATCTCAGGAGAGGTAGAGATAGAGCGAAGAAGCAGCAGGGATAGGTGATCAGACAAGACATAGGACACTTGCAACTTGACCTTAAATAGAAAAGTGTGGAGCATACAGATTAGGGTAGAATGTTAGTAGGTGCAGTGTGTTGTCTTGCTTTCCATTCTCATTGATAGTTGTATTATTTCTCTTATAGTTTCTTGTCCTTCAATTTCTGTTACTATCTGGTGTTCCTTGAAACTCGATTATCGTATTGTTGTGTGTAGTTTCTGCTCTGTTGCTAGCTGTTGTTTTTGTTATTGTCTGTTGTTTTTTGTACTTCCATTACTTCTTTTTCAGGACTGCTTTGAACTATTTTTCATGGAGCTAAGGGTCCACCGGAAACAGTCTTTCTACCTCTGTGGTAGGGGTAAGGTCTGCGTACACTCTACCCTCCTTATACCCTGCTCTGTGGAACTACATTGGGTATGTTGTTGTTGTTGTTGTTGTTGTTTGTCAAAGTGATATAGACTGTGTTTCCGAGCTTGAAATGAAGCTCAAGTGATCCTTGGCACAATGATGGATGGGGATGATGTGGATATTTCCCATTTGAGGAACTTATGTAGTCCTTTTTCGATTTTTGTATTCATTTTATCAGGCACTATACACTCTATTTGGTAAGGCTAAGGAAGCTGCAAGATTAGAGTTGGCTTTAATAGTTGGAGAACGTCTTACAAATATCATGATTGAATAACACGAGAAGGTTGAAGAAATTTCATATTTTCAATCCCTAGATAAGGTAAAAGAAAAGATAGAAAAGCTACGTGACTTAGAAGTCCATTTAGAAGCTACAGAGAAAGAAGTTGAAGAAGCCAAATTAAGAGCCTCAACTACTAAAAAGGAGTATGATGCATGATTTGATGTAGCCCAGTTGACTGCTAACAACCTGGCCAATTTAGAAAACAAATAGCGTTGGAAGCTATGCGCCAAGACCTGATCAATTGCAAATCGTGTTTAGATTAGACTAGAAACACTATTCCTTCTTTTTTTTCATTTGATTGTTTAGTAGAAACTCTCAATCGGAAATAAAACTCATTCTATTTTGCCTTAATTGCGCACATTCTCTTTTTACTTCTTTCTTTTTATGCACTTCAACAATCAAGACTTGCTAGTTAAACCACATTATCTACTATCTTGGAAAAGCCTTCAGTTTTTTAAGGTGACTGAACTTACAATAGAACTCTAAGTTGCCAAAGTCTTTTGGTGAATAGGATCAAGTCATTACGTTATTCAGAACAAGTGAGATAAAATGATCTCCGTGTATGCTACTAGAGTGGCTCTAAACAAAGCGATGTGATATGATAAAAGATGGAAATGGAAGAATGGAAGGGAGAAAACGATGTCAAATGTTAAGGTCGCAGTTAAACCAAATGGCCATTGACAGAAACTTTGTATTTCATGATACGGAAGATGAGAACCTCCAGAATTTCATTTTTCGACTAAAAAAATACAGACAAGTTGACACAGGAAGGGGTTCTCTGTTTCTTCAATTTATGGTATTCATACCGTAAGACTAGCAATATGGTAATCAAAGCAGAGAAATAAATACCATAAGCATGATGGGTTGACCAAAGAACCGAATATCACTGTAACTTTATGCATTTGAGATCGACAATTTACCTGTTGTTGTAATAAGTTTGATTTTTCTCTCTCTTTGACATTCCATTGGACAGAAAGTGTATTTTGGTTCTGCGACTGGCTGCAGCTCTACGAAGGTTTTTAAGAGGGACAGGAAGCTTAAAATGAGAGTAGCCACATAAACTCTGTCTCATTCTTCTTGCAGATTCAGCAAATCTCTTAACATCCTCAAGCATATTGTAATCTGCAGAAGGAAAAGGTTCTCAAATAGCACATCATAATCAGAAAAATAAAGGAAGAATGCAAAGAAGTAATCCTATTGTTCCACTGAGTACAAATGAATCTAAAGTAGGAGCACTAAATAGATAATAATCAAATATCTTGATAAATGTCACAATCACATGCTCAAACATTCTACTAAATCTGATGCAAGTCATGTTTCAAGAAAAAATATCAAAGTAAAGCAAAGGTATTTTTCATAAATCAAATAGAGAGAGACTTGGATAAAATTGTCAATGGCAAAGGTAATCAATCTTTAGACACCAGTTTCACCAAAATGGTCCAAAGTAAAGAGTTCAACAGAAAACAACAATATGGAAAAGGAAAAGAGGTGAAAACCCTACTTTGAAGAAGATCCCAACAAATTCGAGGCAAGTTTGTGTTTCACGGCAAAATCATTTTGATTAGAATAGAAGGTCACAGAAAGAAAAGGAGACAAATTGGAAGTAAACGAAAGGTCCTATTCCTCGATCAAAGAATGCAGCTTTTATATCTTGAAGAATAAATAAAATCTATGTTCTCAAGTTTCACAAAACCTTTCAAGTAACTGGCTCCACCAGAAAAGCAAATTCCAAACAGAAAATTCCAAGCAGTTCAACTCTTGCCCGAAATACAAATTGCACAAAAGAACTAAACCAGACCTATTACTGGGTTGTGTGAATTTGACACAATGTAAAGAATTCTCATTAGTAGAGAAATTCAGCTACTAATAATGACCTAATAAGGAACATTAAGCAATTCCAGAGAAAATAAGAATCTCTTAGATGATAAAACCTAAGAACCTTTATGCTCAAATATCACCAAAATGCACCAAAGCAAGGAGTTCCACACAACGCAATAAAAGGGAAAATATGTTGCAGTTCTAAAACAAAATCCCCCGATAATCAAAATAAGAATTGATTTCAGAAACAATAAGAACAAAAATATAAACTTTTGCATGAAAAGCACGGAATTATGCAAGAGCAATTAAGTAGACCTATAATCACTGTTTAACTGTTCTGCAACACACACCTAAGCGTACATGCTAATTTTGATCGAGCTATATATACAGTTGAATTTCACGCGCGCACACAAACATTTATCCCGAGTCCGAACAAACCCATTGACATAAAAGTAGTAGTAAATGTAACTATACTTCGTTGACTTAAATTCTGGACCACATAATATTTAGATGTATCTTTTTCATATGGGTATCTAGTAAGAAAAAGCTAAAAGAGTCCTTGAATACATACAGAACTTTTTACCATAAATAATGACCAACCTGATAAAAGGAGGTTATCGTCGAATTGAGAAAGAGGAAGGACGTGATTGAAGGACCTTTTTCCATTGCAAGCAGTCCTTTGCTTGTGGGAATTGACGCAAGGGAGGCTACAAGTGCGTATAGAGCAACCTGGGCACTTGTACTTCCATGGATTTGACTTGCACTCTTCACATTCAACAGGGTGAGGGTTTGTCACTGGAGCTGATTCTCGTTTCTCCTCCATTAACAGAAAATCCTTACGGGGGTCTTGATTCTTTTCTCTTTTGTGTGTGTTGTTTCTTGAGTTTTCTGCTTTCAGGGTTTTGTATTGGCGCAAGGGGTTTATAATGATAATGCTAGGGAAGGAAGTGAAGTTCTCTGCAATTAACCCCTAATATCTTTCCTCTCTAATCTACTTTTTATCCTCTATTTCTAATTATTTACCTCTAATTTCTTTAATTTCTAGTAAAATCATATTCCCTCCATTTTAATTTATTCATTTCATTTTAATTTGCCACGAAATTTAAAAAAAATTAAAAAATATAAATATTCTAATTTTAAATTAAAAATATATAAATATATTAAAATATTTTTATTTAGTGATTTTATATATGTTATGTGAAAATAAAAATTGAAAACTTATTCAAAAAGAAAGGAGAAATTTTGTAAAATGGACTAAAATTAAGAACTATTTTTTTCACTTTAAAATAGTTTTTTTTCAAATTTCACAATTTTCATGATCAAAGGAGACTTAAGCCTCATTTGTTGGCACTTTGGAGTCGTTTGGTAGGTTATATTAATTAGAATAGTCCTTTGATTAAAATTTAGTCCAGCTAATAGATTGTTTGGTTATTTAATTAAATCTAATACATGGATTACTTATACACCATAGGGTGTATTAATTTATACCAAAAAAATAAAGGGATAATTAATCCTGGAAAACTAATCCCTAGATAAATCCATAAATGACTAGACTACCCCTCAATCCCGTTTTCTATATTTTTTTTATACAAAAATTCAAGGGGTAATTATAAAAAAGATTTTTTTAGAATTTTAAATCAACACAATACATGGTATATTTAGTTTTTAACATAATAAACCAAACACAAAAGATAATCTCTGCATTACTAATCATTGTATTAACATTCCCTACATTATTAATCCTTGTCTTACTTATCTTCGTACCAAACGCCCCTTAATGGAGTCATAAGTGTGTTTGTTTTCGTTAAGATTTAAATACATATTTGATCTGAATAGGTCTTAATTATTAAGATCTAGAATAAAGTCTTAGGCCTAATTTATTTGACTTAATGGAGGTCTGAATCTGAATGGTTCAGACCTTAGGTCACTAATTGCATTTGTTTTCGTTAAGATTTAAGTACTTATTTGATCTTAATAGGTTTTAATCATTAAAATTTAGAACAGAGTCTTAATATCATTAAGAGGTATGTTTATATGGATAGTTTTCACCAACACCCTTTCCACAACCACCAACTACTACTATTGACCATCTTTATTATCACAACCACCATCACCATTACCATCGCCAACCACCAACCACCACCATTATTGTAACATCCCAGGTCGCCGCTTGTAGATATTGTCCGCTTTGGGCAGCTAGTCCCTCACGGCTTTAAAAAGCGTCTACAATGTAGAGGTATCCAAGCACTTATAAAGCACTCTTCGTTCCCCTCCACCACCGATGTGGGATTTGCCTAAGTAAACCAGGCGTTACGTATCGCCGTCCCTGGTTACCCCCCGTAGGGACTCAGCGTACTCGCTGAGGTTTGCCCCACCACCGGCCGGCACCGGCTCTGATACCGTGGTATCAGAGCAGGTCGTGTCCCAGGGAGTCTGCAAGCCGTGCTAAGTAGAGTCTTGTCTATGGATGTGTTGTGCACCACATACTATAGGCAGGAGGCTGCAAGGCATGATAGAATGGTTACTCTTCTTTCTCAGTCAGTCGTGCTATAGAGCAGTACAATATAGGGTTAAGTCCCTAACACTTATCGTATTCTTTGTCTACAGATAAGAATGACAGATCAACGACACCCTGCCACAGGCGGAAGACTGGACACAGCAGCAGGAGAAGGCACTAGCAGAGTGCCTCAGATTCAGACAGAGTCAGCCAGATCTGAGGGCGACATAGAGGCTTCATCACAGCCCTCTCAGCCATTCCCCTCTCACCAGGAGCTGTTCGGAACGACACCGCCTCCAATAGCTCCTGTGCCTTCGCCATCAGATCAGGAGGTTCGTAGCGCTGTGGTTATGTTGGCACAGATGATGGCCACACAGCGCCAGTCAGTGCCACCTGTGGCAGCAGAGTCTTCAGGTGGGCCAGGCAGTTCCAGGGTCAGGGAGTTTTTGGCACTGGGTCCCCCACAGTTTACAGGGTCAGATCCGGCAGAGGACCCCCAGGACTTCCTAGATCAGATGCAGAGGATATTCCGAGTGATGCATGTGACCCCTTCGGAGTCTGTTGAGCTGGCAGTGTTCCGGTTAAGAGATATAGCTATTCTGTGGTACGAGAGTTGGGAAAGGTCCCGAGGGAGAGATGTTACCCCTCCGACTTGGAACAGCTTCTCGGAGGCCTTTCTAGACCATTATTTTCCACGGGAGATCCGGCAGGCCCGGATGGACCAGTTCCTACATTTAGAGCAGGGGGCGAGGAGTGTTCGTGAGTATGCTTTACAGTTTGACTCCTTAGCCCGTTATGCTCCAGTCTTTATTGATACTATGCCAGCAAGAGTTCACAGATTCATCATGGGCTTGAATCCGGAGTATATTGAGGCATGTATGACGGCGACGTTGCGAGAGGATATGGACATTGCCCGAGTACAGGCATTTGCTCAGACTATAGAGGGCCTTAGACAGCGGCAGCAGAGTAGTAGACAGATCAGTCAGGAACAGCGCCGCAGAAATAGACCAGATGAGATACAGAGGGAAGTTCAAAGAGGACCCAGGCCTCGACTATCAGATAGACCCCCTAGACCCCCACCTCCACAACAGCAGCAGCGAGGTAGGTATGTTCGTAGAGGGCAGTCAGGGTTCAGTGGCAGTTCCAGAACGGTAGATTCCCCGCAGCAGAGAAGGGGGGAACAGAGTAGATTTGCACCCTCACCCTGCCCCTATTGTAGTCGACCACACTCCGGATCTTGTAGATATGGCTCCACGGGGTGTTATATTTGCGGGCGGGAGGGGCACCAGATGAGAGACTGTCCGACCAGAGGTCAGGGGAGTAGAGGCAGTCAGGATAGGGGATCCGCAGGGCCACGAGCCCCAGCAACCTCAGCGGGGCGTGGGCCTTCAGGTTCAGCAGGCAGAGGCCGAGGTAGATCGGGAGCCTCCAGTTCAGGTACGGGTTCAAGCCGTACTTATGCTTTGCCAGGCAGACAGGATTCAGAGGCGTCTCCAGATGTAGTAACAGGTATGCTGACTATCTGTTCATACCCTGTTTACGTATTGATTGATCCAGGATCTACCCTGTCATATACTACCCCATTTGTGGCACGGAAGTTCAATATTGCACCAGAATTATTACAGCAGCCCTTTGCAGTATCCACGCCCGTCGGTGACTCTATTATAGCTAGCAGAATTTACCGAGGGTGTATAGTAGAGGTTGCTGACCGTCAGACTACAGTAGATCTGGTCGAGTTAGAAATGATACATTTCGATGCCATAATGGGTATGGATTGGCTAGTATCATGCTTTGCCAATGTTGAATGTTGGACCAAGACGGTCCGATTCCACTTTCCAGGAGAAGCAGTGCGGGAGTGGAAGGGCAGCACCGCTACACCAAAAGGTAGGTTTATTTCCTACCTTCAGGCGAGGAAATTGATATCTAAGGGATGTATTTACCATCTGGTCAGAGTTCAAGATGTTCGAGCAGAATCTCCGACGCTCCAGTCTATTCCGGTGGTGAACGAGTTCCCTGATGTGTTTCCCGATGAGTTACCTGGCATTCCCCCAGAAAGGGAAATAGATTTTGCTATTGATTTATTGCCAGGCACCCAACCGATATCGGTTCCTCCTTATCACATGGCTCCTGCAGAACTCAGAGAATTAAAGGAGCAGCTGAAAGACTTGTTGGATAAAGGTTTTATTAGGCCGAGTACTTCACCATGGGGTGCGCCAGTTCTGTTTGTGAGAAAGAAAGATGGCTCACTCCGTATGTGCATATATTATCGGCAATTGAACAAAGTTACAGTGAAGAACAAGTACCCGCTTCCCAGGATTGATGACTTATTTGATCAGTTGCAGGGAGCCAGATATTTTTCTAAGATTGACTTGCGGTCCGGATATCACCAGGTTCGAGTACGTGAGAGAGATATTCCCAAAACAGCATTCAGGACCCGATATAGACACTTTGAATTCCTGGTTATGTCCTTCGGGTTGACGAATGCCCCGGCAATATTCATGGACCTGATGAACAGTATTTTCAGACCTTTCCTGGACTTGTTCGTAATAGTATTTATTGATGATATTCTGGTGTATTCTCGCTCTGAAGAAGATCACCGGACTCATTTGCGGACAGTGCTCCAGATCCTCAGGGACCGCCAGTTATATGCTAAATTTTCTAAGTGCGAATTCTGGCTTAATTCAGTGGCCTTTTTAGGGCATATTGTGTCGGATACTGGTATACAGGTTGACACGCAGAAGATAGAAGCAGTCAAATCATGGCCTAGGCCTACTACTCCGACGGAAGTCCGTAGCTTTCTTGGTTTAGCAGGTTACTACAGGAGGTTCGTTGAAGGGTTCTCGACTATTGCGGCACCTCTGACCAAACTGACACAGAAAGCAGCAAAGTTTCAGTGGACAGAGGCATGCGAGCAGAGCTTCCAGGAGTTAAAAGATAGGTTAACCTCCGCCCCAGTGCTAGCCTTGCCGGAAGGTACAGAAGGTTACTCAGTATATTGCGACGCGTCAGGTGTTGGGTTGGGTTGTGTGTTGATGCAGCATAGTAAGGTGATTGCATATGCCTCCAGACAGCTGAGGAAACACGAGAAGAATTATCCTACCCACGACCTGGAGTTAGCCGCAGTGATCCACGCCTTAAAAATGTGGAGACATTACCTGTATGGCGTCCATGTTGATATTTTCACAGATCACAAGAGCCTACAGTATATCTTCACTTAGAGGGAGCTGAATCTGCGGCAACGTCGCTGGTTGGAGCTGTTAAAGGATTATGATGTGAACATTCTGTACCACCCGGGAAAAGCTAATGTTGTAGCAGATGCTCTCAGTCGAAAGTCCATGGGGAGCTTGGCGTATTTGCAGCCCGAGCAGCGATAAGTGGTCAGGGAGATACATCAGTTAGCTGGCCTAGCCGTTCGTGTAGCAAAAACAGAGGACGGTAGAGCGGTAATTCAGAACATCGCCGTGTCATCGTTAGTCATGAAAGTGAAAGAACGGCAATTTGAGGATCCTGACCTAGTTCAACTTAGAGATTATATTCCGCTAGGCAAAGCGCCAGAATTCCAGGTAACAGAGGATGGAGTGCTGCATTGTAAAGATCGTTTATGTGTTCCCAATATTTCAGGCCTCCGCCAGTAGATCATGAACGAGGTACATTGCACCCGTTATTCTCTCCACCCTGGCGCGACAAAGATGTACCATGATATCAAAGAAAATTACTGGTGGCCAGGTATGAAAAGAGATGTTGCTGAATTTGTAGCCCAGTGTCCTAACTGCCAACAGGTGAAAGCAGAACATCAGAAACCAGGCGGTTTGACTCAGGATATAACTGTGCCTCTCTGGAAATGGGAAGCTATAAATATGGATTTTGTGGCAGGATTACCCCCTACTAGACGCAGGCATGACTCTATATGGGTAATAGTTGACAGGTTGACTAAATCAGCTCATTTTCTGCCAGTAAGAACTACCTTCTCGGCCGAAGATTATGCTGGGTTGTATATCCGAGAAATAGTCAGGTTGCATGGAGTACCCGTATCCATCATTTCAGACAGAGGAGCACAGTTTACAGCTAGATTTTGGCAGTCATTCCAGAAGGGTTTGGGAACGCAGATCAATTTGAGCACAACATTCCACCCTCAGACAGATGGACAGGCTGAGCGCACTATTCAGACGCTCGAGGACATGCTGCGAGCGTGTGTGCTAGATTTTGGTGGTAGCTGGGACGAGCATTTGCCGTTGATAGAGTTTGCTTATAATAATAGCTATCATTCGGCTATTCAGATGGCGCCTTTTGAGGCTTTATACGAGCGAAAGTGCAGATCGCCGGTTGGCTGGTTCGAAACAGGGGAGTCAGCGATAATTGGGCCAGACATTGTTCAGCAGTCCGAAGAGAAAGTAAAGCTTATCAGAGAACGCCTATTGACTACACAGAGCCGCCAGAAATCATATGCAGATGTACGGCGCAGAGACCTGGAGTTTAATGTGAATGACTGGGTATTTTTGAAAGTGTCTCCGATGAAAGGGGTGATGAGATTCGGCAAGAAAGGTAAGCTCAGCCCAAGATTTGTCGGGCCATATCAGATTCGTAGAAGAATAGGCCAAGTGGCGTATGAGTTAAACTTGCCGCCAGAATTAGAATCTGTTCATCCAGTCTTTCATGTATCCATGCTAAGGGAATGCTTAGGAGACCCGTCAAGAGCAGTTCCAGTCCAGGATATCCAAGTTACAGAGGAGCTGGCCTACGAAGAGGTTCCAGTAGCTATCCTAGACAGACAGATTCGCAGGTTGAGAACTAAAGATATTGCGTCTGTCAAAGTATTATGGCGTAACAGGAACCGAGAAGAAATGACGTGGGAGGCTGAGGAAGATATGAAAGCTAGATATCCTCACTTGTTCCAGGCTTAGTTGGGCGACAGGTATGTCTGTATTATTATTTATGCAATACCTTATAGTTGTATATGTATGAAATGAGAAAGATTGATGTTTAGCTATCAAGTGAACTTTATGGTATTGTGTGGAGTACCTGTATTGGACTTTTCTGCGTTTCAGGATTTTTGGGATAGTCCATATTATAGGAAAAATTCTGCCGAAATTTTTCTAAGTAATAAGTTGGGTAAGCTGAGAAGTCCTCTAGATAGCAGATTTCATTCGAGGACGAATGTTCTTAAGGGGGGGGAGAATGTTATACCCCGTAAATTTCCGGCACATAGATGGCCTATTCGCGTGTTGGTTAAGAATATTTGAAAGTCATGCATGCTAGAAAAAGGCCCGAAAAAAGATCGGACAAGCGCCAAGTCGGCGCGTCGCAAGGCAAAATGCGATTTATAGTGTCCAAGTATATAGAGCTCGGTTTGTAATATAATTTCCTTTAATTAATAAAAGACTCCCTTTGAATAATGCTTACTCCCTTTAAACAATGATAACTTCCCTTCATCAAAAAATAATTTCCATTGGAAATTCCAGAGAACGCAACGAGAGGAACAGGGACGAAGGAGGGAGTTATATAATCGTTTGGTTACGCTGCCAAACGTAGTCTAAATTCAAATTAACCTCAGGTACCGAGGTATTTAGCAGCAGGGAGCATTCCTACGGTTTTTGTTTCGTGAAATACGGCCAGTGAATCGTCGAGCTACCGAACCAAAGTAAGTAAAATTACTCCAAATTAGTGACTATGTACTCCTAGCCGTGAAGTGAATACTTCTCCCTTCTGGACTTCTGTAAAATAGCGAGTTTTTAACCGTCTTTCGATAAGCCTAAGTTTAGGCTATAATTATATCGAAAGTGACGTTGTTCTTTAGAATAAAGCTATTATTTGGTATTAATTGACGTATATATGAATGCAGTTGGGAGAAATAGCGGGAGTACTGACCGAGCCTCGTCCGACAATCGGATAACCCGAGGTTAAGGTATGTAAAGCTAGTTCCTTCGGCAAGTTAAGTAGTTTTAGCCCTGTATAGTACGATAGACTCCGCAATAGAATTCCCGGAGTCGAATGTTAAGTATTGTGCAAGTTCAGCAAACCTAGTTTGCGTTGTTATATCGTATCTAGTCTGAAAATTAGAAAAGCATGCGCCCAAGGGCAAGTTAATAGTTCAGATTCAGTATAGCCTGTTATGTGATAGCAAGCATATTGTAGGATAAGAAGAAACAGATTTTCATAATAAAAGTCAGCAAAGAAAGATCAGATAGACAGACAGTTATGGCTACAGATTAGCCATCCAGACAGATAGTATCTTGGCTACAGATTAGCCATACAGTTAACAGAGATTTCAGAATCAGTATAATCAGTAAAAGAATCAGTTCAATATAGAAACAGATCAGAACAAGAATCTAAATTTCGGATAGTCTTTTCAGTTATCCATGCTTGCTATTTGTATGTGCTATTTGTTTATTGAGACTTGTTGTGGCGTGAGGGCACCTTATTGAGCGTCCTCGCCGCCCCTGGGTTGGTAATCGTGTCGCCCACTGAGCGGGTGGGTTTACGTCACTCCAAGGAGTGGCATGCCGTCCCCAGCTTGGACGAAGATGGGATGAAGCTTTCCCCATAGTAGTCTGATCAGCATTACAGGTACAGCTCCGGTATCAGATAGCCCTGTTGAGCAGTGTCCAGGGAATCAGACCCTATCTGTTACTGTCTGTACATTCAATTATTACAGGTGTAGCTCCGGTTTCAAATAGCCCCGTAGAGTGTGTCCGGGGATCCAGACCTTATCTGTTACTGTCTACACAGGAGTCCTCCGGACCCAGACATGGTTGCTTATATTGGAGACTATGGCCCGAGCCGGAGACCCAGGGGACCGGTAGAGGAGCTCCGAAGTGAGTAGATGAGTGGAGAGACTTATGTTTGGTTGGTTTCGACCCGGGTAGGGGTATATAGATTGTTTACTTGCTTGGCGCCATCCGGCTTATGGGGTTTGGTATTGGCTCTTGCTTGCTACTTGTATATATATTTATGTGCTATATATATTGTATACTAGCTACTAGACAGCAGGCCGTTACGTCTACAGGTACGCCTCTGCCTTATCAGTACAGAAAGTCCGATCCAGTTTTTGTCAGCTTCTTCAGATTCAGTTATCTCCTGCTATACAGAAATGCTAGTTATGCTCTCTTTATTCAGTTGTTTTCAGTTGTATTATTTCAGTTGCTTTGCATACTCAGTATCAGTGATACTGACGCCCAGTGGGGCGCTGCATTACTTGCCTGCAGGTACTCATAGACGAGGAGGCGATCCCTCGTGATCCCAGTCAGCTATTGAGTATTCAGCTCCTATCATCCGGAGTCTGATTTCCAGAGGTGTAGCTCTTTTCCTTTTGTACAGTACGGGTAGGTCGGGGCCCTGTCCCGATCATTTCTGTTGTTATTCCTAGAGGCTTGCAGTCTGTATATATATTTCCCTGTGGTCAGTTGAGCCGGTCGTGTGAGGCCAT